>CM065692.1:19476727-19479227 GCA_017654935.2 Phymorhynchus buccinoides
AGAGAAAGAATGAAAAGAGAGAAAGAATGAAAAAGAGAGAAAGAATGAAAAGAGAGAAAGAAGAAAAGAGAGAAGAAAGAAGAGAGAAAGAATGAAAAGAAAGAAAGAAAAAAAGAGAGAAAGAATAAAAGGAAAAGAGAAGAGCGAAGAGAATGAAAAGAGAGAAAGAATGAAAAGAGAGAGAAAGAATGAAAGAGAGAGAAAAGAAAGAAAAGAAGAAAGAAAAAAAAAAAGAAAAAGAATGAAGAAGAACAGAAAGAAAGAAAATGAAAAGAGATTGAAAGAGAAAAGAATGAAAAGAGAGAAAAAAATGAAAAAAAGAATAAGAATGAAAAGAGAGAAAGGAGAAAGAAAACAGAAAAGAAAAAAGAGAAAAGAATGAAAAGATTGTTCTAAGAAATGAAAAGAGAAGAGAGAAATGAAACAAAAGAAGAAAAGAAGAGAAAGAAGAAAAAGAAGAAAAGAGAAATGAGAGAAGAAGAATGAAGAACAAGAAAGAGAGAAGAGAAAGAAGAGAGAAAGAATGAAAAGAGAGAAAGAAAAAAAGAGAAAAAGAGAGAGAGAGAAGGACAAAAAAAAGAAGAAAGAGAAAAGAGAGAGAAGAATGAAAAGAGAGAATTAATGAAGAGAGAGAAAAAAGAAAAGAGAGCAGAGAAAAACTAGAGAGAGAATGAAAAGAAGAAGAGAAGAAAGAGGGAAAAAAAAGAGAGAAAGCATGAGGAGAGAGAATGAAAAGAGAGAAAGAATTGAAGAAGAGAAAGAAAGAATGAAATAAGAGAAAGAAAAAAAGAGAGAAAGAATGAAAAGAGAGAAAGAATGAAAAGAGAAAAGAAAGAAAAGAAGAAAGAATGAAAAGAGAGAAAGAATGAAAAGAGACAAAGAAAGAAAAGAGAAAGAATGAAAAGAGAGAAAGAATGAAAAGAGAGAAAGAATGAAAAGAGAGAAAGAAAGAAAAGAGAGAAAGAATGAAAAGAGACAGAATGAAAAGAGAGAAAGAATGAAAAAAAAGAGAGAAAGAATGAAAAGAGAGATTTTTATGAAAAGAGAGAAAGAGAGGAAAAGAGAGAAAGAATGAAAAGAGAGAGAGAAAGAAAAGAAGAAGAAAGACAGGAAAAGAACAGAGAAAGAAAGAAAAGAGAGAAAGAAAAATAGAAAGAAAGAAAGAAAAAAGAGAGAGAAAGAATGAAAAGAGAGAAAGAATGAAAAAGAGAAAGAGAGAAAAGAGAGAAAAATGAAAAGAGAGAAAAGAAGAAAAAAGAGAGAAAAGAAGAAAAGGAAAGAAGAGAAAGAATGAAAAGAGAGAAAGAAAAAAGAGAGAAAGAATGAAAAGAGAGAGAAAAATAAAAAGAGAGAAAGAGAAAAAGAGAGAAAGAATGAAAAGAGAGAAAGAATGAAAAGAGAGAAAGAAAGAAAAGAGAGAAAGAAAGAAAGAAAGAATGAAAAGAGAGAAAGAAAGAAAAGAAGAAAGAATAAGAAGAGAGAAAGAAAGAAACGAGAGGAAAAAGAAAAAGGAAAGAAGGAATTGGTCGAAGAATGAGGGAGAGAGAAAAGAAAGAAAAGAGAAAAGAAAAAAGAGAGAAAGAATGAAAAGAGAGAGAAAGAATGAAAAGAGAGAAAGGAAGAAAAGAGGAAAGGGAAAAGAGAGAAAGGGAAAAAAAAGAGAGAAAGGGGAAAAGAGAGAAAGAATGAAAAGAGAGAAAGAGAATGAAAAGAGAGAAATAATGAGAAGAAGAAAGAAAGAAAATGAAAAAAAAAAGAAAAAAAAAAAAGGTAGAAAAGGTAATCAAACAGAGGAGAAAGAAAAAAAGGGAGAAAGGGGGGGGGGGGGGGGGGGGGGGGGGGACAAAAAAAGGGGGAGAAATCAAAAAAGAAGAAAGGAATACAATTTTTTAAAAACATAATTATATAAAGAGAAAAATCAGATAATTGTTGGTATGCTCAGTTGTAGGGATAATGTGCCAACATGTTTTGAGATTAGTTCGTCTAGTCAGCTTTTTCTTTCGTTTTCCTTTCTTTCCTTATTAGTTTCCCCCTTCTCCTCCTTCATTTTTATTTATATATTTTTTTGTTATCTTTGTCTTTGTTCCCCCCCCCCTCAACCTCCCCCTCCCCCACCCCCTCCTTCATTTCCTTTTTGATTTTCATGTTATGACAAAAATAGTTTTGAGAGAGGGGTCGTTGTGATTTGTATCGCCCAAAGTCACGATGAAGGATGAGGGAGAAGCAAGAGAGAGAGAAGAGAGATTGAGAGAGAGAGAGGAGAGGATAGAAGAGAAAGGAGATTTGAAGGGAGAGAGAGAGATGAATTGGAGATAGAGCGGTTTATAGGAGAGAAGAAGAGGAGCACGAGGAGGAGAGAGACCAGAGCTAGGAAGCGTGAGAGAGGAGAATGAGAGGGAGGAGACCGAGAGAGGAGCGATTGTCATCAGAGAGGCGCACGACTCAAGTGCATGAGAGGGAGTCACGAGGTTGAGGAGAGAGGATTTGGAAGAGAATTTTG
>CM065692.1:19504227-19509227 GCA_017654935.2 Phymorhynchus buccinoides
GAGAGAGAGAGAGAGAGAGAGAGAGAGAGAGAGAGAGGTGGATTGATAAGAGTGGTCATGTGCTTGTGATGTAATAGAGAGTGGGAGTGGTTGGGAAAGGGAGAGCATGTGATCTTTGCGGAGCATTCGAAAAGCGCGACTTTTCGAAAATCGCGATACGAAATGCGCGAACTACAAGATGCCGAAAAGAGCGAACAGTAATGACAAAAAGAGCGAATTTCAGAGAGTCGTACTTTCGCATAAAACCCTAAAGTTAGGGATAGGGTTAGGGATAGGTTATGGATAGGGTTAGGGATAGGTTAGGGATAGGGTTAGGGATAGTAAGGTACTTCTTGCCCCATCCCAATCCTCAACGACCCTCTCGCTTTCTGTCAGTGACATTCGCTCTTTCTGTCAGTGACATTCGCTCTTTCTGTCAGTGACATTCGCTCTTTCTGTCAGTGACATTCGCTCTTTCTGTCAGTGACATTCGCTCTTTCTGTCAGTGACATTCGCTCTTTTCGTGCGGTCGCGCAAATGGGAATATTCAGAGAGTCGCGCTTTTTGCATGTTTCCGATCTTTGTTAATGGTCCATCCTGGGAGGATAGAGTGAAAATGGATATAGGGGTGAACAAAGAAGGGTCATATGAATGGAGAGGAAGTCATGGGATTGAAATGGGGGAGGGGGGAGGGAGGTAGGAGTGGTGGAGGAATGGTATATCTGATGTGGTGTGGTGTCTTGTGACCATTAATTTTATGAAGTTCTACTAAAGCTTAAGTGGGAAACTAAACGTTGTTATTTTCTAAATTAAGTAAACCGATATGCTCAATTTAGAAAGTAACAACGTTTAGTTTCCCACTTAAGCTTTAGTAGAACTTCATAAAATTAAGGGCTGGTGTGTGAGGCCTGTAGGGTCTGGGTTTGGGTGGAGGGTGGGGGGTGGGGTGTGTGGAGGGGGGGGGGGGGTGGGGTGGGAGAAGGGAAGGAAATCAGATTACCCCGGCCAGAGAACAGGTATTGAGACGGGTCTGTGTGTCTGTCTGTTTGTCTGTGTGTCTGTCTGTGTGCGTGCGAGTACACAAAAGTATAAACACATGGACTTACTCTGTGCAAACTATATCATATCAGACTGGTTAGTTGCCTTAAGGTCTCGGTACACGTTAACATTATTCGCAAGATATCTCTATTTTTCCCATGGCAACACAATGTTAGGCCACTCATAAAGGTCTGTGTGCACATTAACACTATTCACGAGATATTTTCTATTTCCCTATGGCAACACAGGTGAGCTGTAAGTCATATTAAGAGTAGAGCTATCACTGTGTTGCCATGGGGAAATAGAAACACCTTGTGAATAGTGTGTGGAGATACTAACCTGCGCTCTCGTCGCAAGGCATGCGCACAACGCCTCGTTACTAAGGTAACGGGATATCGCATGTGAACTTTAAAAATTCATAGTTCATAGGTTAACAGTCATGCGTGCTTCGAAGTGGCTCAGAGGGCTACTACTACGTTTCATTCATGCCTCTGACACTGATTGGCTGGCTGCCGGTTATTTTGGGACCTTAAAATTATATTTTCGCTATTATGAGTGTGCTTGGCTTGACAAAACATGCATTTATTTTAAAATATCACAAATCAAAACTAATCAAGTGGATGCTTTGAAACTGTTGCAGGTGTTAGTACTGTATATTGTGTACATATTGCCTAAATGTCACGTTTGTATCTGTTACCATTATTTAAAAAATAAGTTTTTTGCAACCTATGCGAATCGGCCAGTACAGAACGCTTGCAAAGGGAAGCAACTGGCCAGCATGGAATGAGTTAAGCCTACGCTACGAAACACGACCCTGGCCGGGTTTGCACTGTCGCAGTGCGTATCTGCCGCTCGGAGATGCCCTTGTTTTGAAAGCAGTTTTGCGTTCCTCGCATTAAGTAGTTTTGTTATGTACGCAATGTTTGTTTCCTAAAAAATGAAAATATTTAGATTACAAATCGAGATCTAATTTCAAACTGATGTCCAAATTGACTGAATAGACTATTTGCTTGTAAAATGTGCATACAACATTTTCAATATAATTTGAGAAATAGGTTAGTCTTCATTTTGTCAAAATTGGAAGAAAAGTTCAATTGAAGTTTTGAGTAACGAATCATGTCACCTGTAGGCGCGCTCGCCTAATCACTATTTTGAGAAATAGGTTAGTCTTCATTTTTGTCAAAATTGGAAGAAAAGTTCATTGAAGTTTTGAGCAACGAATCATGTTACCTGTCACCTATCGTGGCAGGGGAGCAGAATGGCCCCGTTGTTTTTCGTATGCTGAGCCATGTATCAGATAACAACATCAACTATAGAGAAACTTTGGAAAGTAAGGTGAGAGTTTGGAGTGAGTGAAATGGTTTGGGGAGTAGAGGTATGGAGAAAGGAGAACGAAAAGGCAGAAGAGGCCACCTAGTCCAGACGCTGTAGGTGGCGGGTATAGTAGGGGTGGTGGTAATGGGGGTTTGGCTGCTTCATGGCTTATTTGTGTCTATTAAAAACACGGCCCCGTTCGCTACTATGCGAAGAGTACATTCTGAAAGAAAAAAACGCATAAGAAAATATTATTTTGTTACACCCCCAAAAAACCCAAATCGTGTATATTCATATGTCTAGAGTAGAAAAAACAATTTGAGAAAGAAAATCTTGGTCAGAAATGGGTTAATGTGGTGTTTTACCATCTTCTCTATTAGTGGGTTAGGTGAAAGCACAGCGGGTATCGACCACAGAACAACCATCCACTGTCTTGGTTTACGATTCTCTGCAGGACCAAAATGAATTTGAATAATGATAGTATTACAGGGGACTGTCATGCCTATGAATGTTCCGTTCCGCCAGTAGATACAAAAGCGCAACGACCATTAATTGTAAAAAAAAAGAAAAGAAAAAGAAAACAGCACAGTGGTAGCGCGTTCGCCTCGTGTCAAGTAAACCCGAGTTCAAACCTGGGTACAGGGGATTTTTCCTCTCACTCTGCACTAGGCCTTACGGTCTGAACGTAGAATCTTTCGGATGAGACGATAAACAGAGGTCCCGTGTGCCCATGCACTTAGCATACGGTAAACCAAGTGGCAACGCAAAAGTTGTCATTTGGTCAAAATTTAAGCCCGGCCCCCTCCCCCTTTTCCTTCCTTATCAGTCACACAAACTCGCATGCACAACCAAAACCAAACCAAAAACAAAATTGGGTGGCGCGCCTCTGGCTGGGACGCGCTCTCCAGGTGGGAGCAACCCGAATTTCACAGAGACGCCTCTGTGACTATAAAGTACCTAACCTAACTTAACCTAAGATAACCCAAGGAAGGCAATTATATTGATTGTCAGTAAAAAATCTAAAAAACAAAAAACCCAAAAAAACCTGGATGTAATATATCCAATTGAAATGTTGAATATTTGTATGAAGTTAGTCTCACATTAGTATCACATTTTTTGTTGTTGCTTGTGTTTAACTTGCTATTGTTTTTTTGTAAAGCGCATTGAGCTTTAAAGACCCACTGAGCCGGCTGGATTAAGTCCCTTGTTTTTTCTGGGTCGGTGTGGCCCACATTCAGACTTACCTCGTATACGATCGAGGCTGCTCTTTAAAGTGATGTCTCGTGTTCGTGCAAGAGGCAATCTGTATGGCAGCAACACTTGGTCAAAACAAGATTTCTTATCAGCTATAAGAGGGAAAACACGTGAAAACCGTGATTTTGACACGTGACGTACTGGGTCTTTAAGGTAATGCGCTATATAAGTCTCCTAAATAAATAAATAAATAGAGGACGCTTGGTGAACGCTACGCGTGAGTAGTACACTTTCCGGTTGAGTGAACAGGTTAAAATATACTTCGTTGTTCTCTAAAACCACCTGGCAAATCAATACACTCATAAGAAACCCAGACATTTCACAACCCTCGTGACACATTAACTTGATTCTAAACAAAACATTTTCTCCAGAATTAGAAATCAGAAACAAACACTTGCAATAAGGAAACAGGTCAACCAATACCTGAATAAAAACCATTTTGAAACCCCCCAAAACCCCCCCCCCCCCCCACCAAATTCATTACCATCTTTAGCTGTGAAGACAATAACATGTCTAGAGATAGCGCTATTTTGGAGAACCACGCTTTCAATCCATAAAGGGCCACACATCATTCACTTTATATGGACTCCAACCACCAAAACAAAAAGATATTCCAGTAAGCTGAATAAAAGGATGTCGTCTCGGCTAAAGTGACATTATGTCATCATTATGTTAAACATCACAATGTCATGTTCATTAGGGGAAGACGGGGTAAAAAGCGCATGGGCGGGTAAGAAGCCCACCCCAATTATCTCATGAAATAAAGAAAATTTCAGTCAAATTTGCCCATGAGACGAATGCTAGACATTAACGCTCGTCTCATGGGCAAAATGAGACTGAAATTTGCTTCATTTCATGAGATAATTGGGGTGGGCTTCTTACCCGCCCATGCGCTTTTTACCCCGTCTTCCCCTATTGTTGTTTTCTACAGTTCATTCATTGGGTCTTGAAAGAAAATTCGTGGACATAGAGAGAGAAAGCAACAGGCCCTATGTTGTATCGCAAAGCACTTCTTTCTTAACCATTTCACCGCCAAAGTCGCTTTTTAACACCACAGTGATTTAACACCTATGTCACTAAAAGGCATCAGATTGGGGTCTATTATCCAAAGACCCTATTGTCTTAGTTTTGGGAAGTAAGGGTAGACCTTATTTTACATATGTCACACAGAAGAATCCCCAATACCGCAGATGGATTTTGTTCTCTACCCAGGTAAATTTAATGGAAATATTTGGGTGAAATATGGCTGGCGCTGAAAGGGTTAAAGAATTCTGAGTTCACAACCATGGTTTCTGATGTCATTCAATTTAATGTCCTCCCATGCACACTCGCCCTCTTCAACTCTCTCTCTCTCTCTCTCTCTCTCTCTCTCTCTCTCTCTCTCTCTCTCTCACTCTCTCTCTCTCTCTCTCTCT
>CM065692.1:19519227-19521727 GCA_017654935.2 Phymorhynchus buccinoides
TGTGTGTGTGTGTGTGTTGTGTGTGTGTGTGTGCGTGTGCGTGTGCGTGCGTGTGCGTGCGTGCGTGCGTGCGTGCGTGCGTGCGTGTGCGTGTGTGCGTTTGCGTGCGTGCGTGCGTGCGCGCGCGTGCGTGCGCGCGCGCGTGGTGTGTGTGTGTGTGTCGTCGTTCTTTAGTTTAATGTCTATCCACCTTACAGTGATCTTAGACACACAAAAAGACAAACAAAAAATACAAAAGGGGTCCCAGGGGGTGGGGGGGGGGGGGGGGGGGGTGCATAAATGTATGTGTTATTTTAAATATGTGATTAAGAATGTGTGGAGTGTGGAAGTAATATGGTACGCTAAACTATGCATGCATATGTTAATAAATTAATGAGATAAGAATAAGCGACCCTCATTTAAGCCCTATCCTATGTTACTGACATAACGGTAAACTACTCCAGCCTGGGTTCATATCTGGACATTTATAAAGAAACAAGACAATTTTTTAAAAGTTAAAATAATAAGAAGTTAAATCAAACAAATAAACTCGAGAATCAAAGTAAATGTCCAACTGGACTCTTAACAAGTGCCCTAACAACTTCTATAGCCTTCGATTCGTTAAAAAAAAAGTCCCAAAAATTTGTCATTGATGGTTCCATATCTAATAACCAAGTAGGTAAATATTGTTTTGTATTTCCGCAAAGAAAAATGACATGAAATGGTGTAATTGTTTGGCCACAAATGCAAATCACGTTTTTACAATATTTTGTTTTATCAAGCCTGAATCTAAAAATCAAACTCTTCAAAATCCATTCCTGATGAAGACTATGTCCCGTTTTATAGTTTATAAGCTTTTTAAAGAATTTTCCTTTTTTGTCCTTTATCATGTTTGGACACTCTTTTTGTCTTCTTATCACCGAATCCCAGGATGCTTTATTTTAAAAGACTATAATTTTCATGCAAGGATAATGAAATATCTATTTTTGAAAAATTATTTTCTTTGGCTGCACTATTTTTGGCTAACCAATCAACCCTTTCGTTTCCTGCTAACCCACAATGTGATGGAATCCAACAGAAGTCAATAGAAGAACCACGTAATGATAAGAAATGAATTAAATGGTATATTTCAGATATTATTTCTCCTCTCACTCTTATATGAGAATATTTTAAAGCTTGTAAGACAGATTTTGAATCGACACAAAACAATATCTGAAATATACAAAAAGGAAATCTAAGAAGATAATTCAGCGCCATAAGAATGGCAATTAGTTCTGCTGTGAATATAGAGAAATTCTTTCCAATGTGATATGATTTCTCTATTTTTAATGATGGAATAATGAATGCAGCACACTGTGTGTGTGTGTGTGCGTGTGTGTGTGTGTGTGTGCGCGTGTGTGTGTGCGTGCGTGTGCGTGTGTGTGTGCCCGTGCGTAAAGCGCACGGGTCAGACTTACTTTAAGTTCCCATCCGAAGGACTCGATGTTCAGTTCGATTTTGTTCCCTTTGAACCGGAAAGAAAATGCGAGGCCGGGATTTGAACTACGGTCACTCACGCATTGAAGTGGTGGGAAAATGCCTTATTATGTATCATGCCACTTTCCATCCGTTTACTTGTATGTGCGCGCAGGCGTGCGGGCAATGATACAACTGCGTGCGCGCGTAAATGTGCTTATGTGTTTTGATTATGAATTTGATCATCTATCGCACAGTGCGAATTTAACATAGGTGTAAAGAGGGGAAGTCACACGGAGAGATAACATAGACGGAAATATGTGACCCAGCACCACGAAAGGGACATTAAGTCGCTGGGCTAGTTTCTCACAATAGGCTTGCAAAGTCAAAAATCTCATTTGCTCTCAATTTTGAGCTATGGATATTTTTGTATTCTCTAACATCTTATGGTTCATTTTTTTATAAAGGATAATGTTTACTATGGTCTCTAAACGGTCTTATAAGTGTTTTACAACGAGTAGGTCAATGCATTTTCTACAGCTAGTCTAGATTTTAGACTGTTTTCTCAAAATGGCCGACGCACACCCTACTAAATTGAAATGCTCATAACTCGGGAACGGAAAAAGATTATATATGTATGGTTCTTGCAGCATTAGAAAGAGAATTGTCTGAACTTACTAATTGTATAATGTTATCAGAATGGTCAGTTTGACACCTAATATCCCTTCTGTGGTGCTGCGTCACGTAATTGATTACAAAGATTAACCCTTTCACCGCCAAAGTCGCATTTTAGCACCACAAGGATTTAACACCTATGCCACTAAAAGGCATCAAATTGGGGTCTATTATCCAAAGACCCTATTGTCTTAGTTCGGGGAAGTATAAGGATAGACCTTATTTTATATATGTCACAGAAGAATTACCAATACTGCATATGGATTTTGTTCTCTACCCAGGCAAATGTAATGGAAATATTTGGCTGAAATATGGCTGGCGGTGAAAGGGTTAAGTCTATAGTACAAGCTTCAAATACATTGGCAGCGTCTTGACTGACCATGGAAAACTG
>CM065692.1:19534227-19536727 GCA_017654935.2 Phymorhynchus buccinoides
TGTCAGACTGATCAGACACGAGAAGCAGCTTTAACCGCGACGAAGCACTCGTAAGGCGATTTCCATGGACAGTTTCTACGGTCAGGCACCTAGGTATCTCTAAGCGCATTACAATCACCAGGTAGCAATGTGGGAGCAAGGCTGTACCGGTAATACCATGCCAACCTGGGTCTGTATTCAGTCTGGTCTGAAAACCCATCTGTTTAGACAGTGCTTTTTCCCCTCATAGTCTGCGCCCCTTGAATAATATTTACCGTTTCTTTTTTCCCACTCCCCACTATTTTTTGCTAATGTTGTTATAGCTTACGTGTATTTGCAAGTTATTAATGCTTTGTCTCGTGGCTGCAACTGTGTGTGCGTGCGTTTACGCGCTTGTGTGTGTGTGTGTGTGTGTGTGTGTGTGTGTGTGTGTGTGTGTGCGTGTGCGTGTGCGTGTGTGTGCGTGTGCGTGCGTGCGCGCGCGTGTGCGGATGCTTTGTTTTTGCATTATTATTGTTTTATTTTTGTTATCGTTTACTAATGCTTTGTGTCTTGTTCGCTTGGCGGCACTTCCTTTTGCTTTTGTGTCTGTCACCCCCCCCCCCCCCCCACCCCTTGATTGCTGTGAGGGAGGTGTGGAAAGGGGAGGCAAGTGCTTGCTTTTGCTTCTGCGTCAGGTTTGTCTGTACTGCTTTGTGTGAGAGGGGTTCCTCCCTGTGTGGGGGTATGCATGAGTCGGTGTAGCCTAATAGTTTGTTTTTCTCTCTTTCTTTCCCCCCTCTAAATCTCTGTAAAGCGCTGTGAGGATGATGGAATGCCGTCGAACAGCGCTATATACGTCTCATTTATTATTATTATTATTATTATTATTATTATTATTATTATTATTATTATTATTATTATTCACATTGAGATAGCATGAGACTTATCATCATTATATCTTAGAAGTCCTTTTAAAGTAGTGGGATTCAATGTGACTTTTAGAAGGACTTATAAGATATTGCGACGAAAAGTCTCAAACTATCTCAATGTGAATACAGGCCCTGGTCTTTGAGTCCATTGGATTGTATCGCTGGTGAACAGTCGCCTTACACTTGGGCCAACAGTAACGTGAGGGTGAAAGCTGTATGCTTACTGATGTTCTACAGCTATGGGAATACACTATGGACATCTTTGGTGAATAACACTGATTCTCAAAAGACGGTTTTCGGGATAAAAACAACAACAACTAGGGGAGAGCACTTCGTGACAATTAGAGTTGCTTACCTCGATTATTCGGTCAAATACCATAGCAACAAAATGGTGTCGAAGCTTGAAACCGCAGGATGCGAGTCAGCGACTTGCAAACATTTGTTTCTTTAGAAACACGAGGGGTGGCCAGTGGCCACAGACTGATAGAACTTGCAAAATGTGACGAACAAAATTATAAATGACATCAATTTTAGAATGATCCACGGTGTTCTAAATGCTGTATGTTCATTCAAGCACACGACGCGAGAGCTGGGGATCTATCTGATGGTAGACTAACTTCCTCTGTTTGACCGATCGAAGTAGGCAAGATCACTCCCACATGTCAAAACAATTATTTTGGCACGTGACGTGGTGGGTCTTTAAATGTACCTGGGTAGAGAACAAAATCCATCTGCGGTATTGTGGATTCTTCTGTGACATATATAAAATAAGGTCTATCCTTACTTCCCAAAACTAAGACAATAGGGTATTTGGATAATAGACCCCAATTTGATGCCTTGTGGTGACATAGAAGTGAAATCATTGTGGTGCTAAAATGCGACTTTGGCGGTGAAAGGGTTAATTAACCTTATTTTTGTTGTTGTTGAACAGTTTACTTGGTTCCCCCTAAAAGTCAACTAATGTCCGCAATTGTAGTACTACGCTACAAGCCAGTGGAAATAAAACCCGTAATAGGAATTGCTCGGAAATAATTAAGGGGAGTAATTGCATGGTGTGTTTTTCCTCTTATAGCTGGTAAGAAATTGGAAGAAATCTTCCAAGCATAAGAGGGAATGCGGCACGTGACGTGGAGGGTCTTTAATGGAATTGTTTGGCTGAAATATGGCTGGCGGTAAAAGGGTTAATGCACTGTTCACTTCCCCCCCCCCATATTATACTAATTGCTATTTCCCCATGATTTCCCATCAAGGCAAAAGATCGAGTACTGCTTTGGGACAAATGTGTTATTGTGTTCTCTCTCTCTCTCTCTCTCTCTCTCTCTCTCTCTCTCTCTCTCTCTCTCTCTCTCTCTCTCTTCCTCTCATCGTCTCTCTCTCCTCTCTCTCTCTGTGTCCTCAACTCTCTCTCTCTCTCTCTCTCTCTCTCTCTCTCTCTCTCTCTCTCTCTGTGTGTCTCTCTAACTCTCTCTCTCTCTATTCTCTCTCTCTCTCTCTCTCTCTCTCTCTCTCTCTCTCTCTCTCTAACTCTCTCTCTCTCTCTCTCTCTCTCTCTCTCTCTCTCTCTCTCTCCCTCTCTTCTCTCTCTCTCTCTCTCTCTCTCTCTCTCTCTC
>CM065692.1:19551727-19556727 GCA_017654935.2 Phymorhynchus buccinoides
AGAATGGTTTTGTCTAAAACCGTTTTGATTTGGGTGAAATAAATCATACTGACTAAGAGAGAGAGAGAGAGAGAGAGAGAGAGAGAGAGAGAGAGAGAGAGAGAGAGAGAGAGAGAGAGAGAGAGAGAGAGAGAGAGAGAGAAGAGAGAGAGAGAGAGAGAGAGAGAGAGGGGGGGGGGGAGACAGAGAAAAAGAGAGAAATCACGTGCTAGTATTCGCAGGATAAACAGAGTCCAAGGGAGACAGAGAACAGGATGGAGTGCCATATGAATCCATTCTATAATATGTTTAAATGTTTATATGCCATATTGAATCGAATGCAAAATGAGACGAACAATGCTTTTTTTAAAATGATCAGCAAGTAAGCAATAACACTGGTAATGCGCTTGAACAGAATAAATTCACTGTATGATTTATAACTGATAAAATAGATGAAGTAGTGACTGCTGTACTTTTGAAATGAATAGGTAAAAAAAACCAAGGTGAAAAAGTACCTGAGAAACGTACCTGAGAGGGGGGGGGGGATGGGGGGGCAACCGACGTTTCGTGTCATAAACACTTCGACTGGGAATGCAGGGAAAAGTTGACTGGAAGTAGAGTTCCAATCCCCTAAGGACCGTAAACATGTTTCGATTTGATGAAGGCCTTCGATATTACAACACCAGTGTAGGAATGGATTGACACACAGAAGTCCCGACCCCCCCCCCCTCCCCTCACCATCCCCCCCCCCCCCCCCATGGCCTTCCCTGTTAATTGATGCCGGTCATCAAACAAGCCTAAAATAATGGCGATTCTGTGTCATGACACTTTGTTCAAAGACTGGCAAAACAGGTCGAAGCGCCCTGAATCAAAGGGGCTCCACCAAGGGTGCTTACTGCCTCCGGGCATCTTTGTAAGCTTACCGCGCGCTAATTGACTCAGGCGAAATACAAGAATCTGGGTGCGTTGCGTAAAACTGAGCAAAGGATGTCTAAAGACCCACCACGTCACGTGTCAAAATCACGGTTTTCATGTGTTTTCCCTCTTACAGCTAGTAAGCGATCTTAAGAAATCTTCCTAGCATAAGAGGGAATGTGACACGTGACGTGGGGGGTCTTTAAGGGACGCTGTGGCTCTATGGAAGAAACCCTGTCGATTTAAACGTCGGGAACGACACTTGTGAACTAGCACTCTCCCCGTGGGGATACCGGTGGGGTCTTTTGTAAAAATAGTTCCCCACCTTCTGGAAGTTCTGTGCTTGTAACTTCCTCTAATCTGCCACTCTCATTGACTCTGCCTTTTCCCTTTGCTTTCTATCATCTACTATCTTTCTGACTTATTGGCCCATTCTCCTGCCTTTTTTTTTTCAAAAAAATCTTCCAAATAAGTTTTCTCCTTTGAGCTCCTCCGAAATTAGAATGTGTCGGCTGTACACAGCGGGGAGACCAGTGGAAACTGAAAACCAAACACATACGTACCTTACCCATTATGACCATATGGCCTGGGAACGCAGAAGAAGAAGTAGAAGAAGATGGTCAATGTTTTCTCGACATATTTAAAATTACATTTCCTCCCCATCTCTCAATGACTCATAATAAATTATGCTTGGCAGTCAATACTTGTGACGAACATGCTTTTGCAACGTTGGTTGAAATTAGCCTGTGGTAAAGGCCAACAGTAGCATGAGAGTTGTACAAGAAATGATATTTTTCTACAACAATGGAAATTCGCGGTACACTTTTAGTCTCGCGTGGAAGACTATGACACTCAAACGAGGGTGGCCTTGGCACCGCCTCTGGTACTGCGGCCAAAGGGATGGGTTGGTCTTTGGGGACTTTCCCCAACCCCAGCAGTCCTCAAATCCTTTTTGGACAAAATAATGGGAATGTACCCTGGGCAAGGCGGACGAACTACTAAGTGGAGGGCTACAAAAATTATGCCAGAATGTACAACCAGAAAAGGAGTAAACAAAATGGTTGATATTACATTCTAGTAAATACCTCTGTAGATAATACTCATAAACAGAAACAGTTTGCTAGTGAACCGCTGACATCTCGTAGTTTATATATAATATATACCAGTGCATGTACAGTTGGTTTTGTTTTTAGTTAGGCTTAGATAACAAAATGGCAAAAATATGAAACAATAATTATCCACGTTAGTATGAATACTACACTGGTAGATACCTTACATTGCACTGGCAAAAGACTGTTTATGTCCGCGTGTCCGCGTACGTGTGTGTGTGTGTGTGTGTGTGTGTGTGTGTGTGTGTGTGTGTGTGTGTGTGTGTGCGTGTGCGTGTGCGTGTGCGTGCGTGCGTGCGTGTGCGTGCGTGTGCGTGCGTGTACGTGTGTGTGTGCGCGTGCATATAACTATACACATGTGCATTACATTCTATGTCTAAAATACGTGCAGTGGTACGAAGTGGTTTTTGCACACACACACACACACACACACACACACACACACACACACACACACACACACACACACACACACACACACACACACGCACGCACACGCACACGCACGCACACGCGCACGCACACACACACACACACACACACACACACACACATCAATCATTACATTATTGGGGGTTTTCTGAAGCTTGTTCATGAAAAAAAAAATCTGATGGACCTAATAATGTCTTGAAACTATATTTATCTACCTGTTTTCAAACGACATACAAACTGCATTAATTTCGTACGGAAATAGCAATGAACTATTCAAAACATGCTATTTCCGTACGAACATGCTATTTTCAGACTCCGTTCTATCCCCTCCGCATTGAAATTTATCAGTAGTTAACTGGAGATTAACCACTAGTCCTCACGCCAGCACAAAGCACAATCTTCATTTAAAACGCTATACACCCCAAACCTCTTCTTTGTTGAAGATAAATAAAAACGTCGTTCTCGCTTCCGTTTCCGAAAGGATGGTTTAAAAGTGTACATAGATTAGAGTTTAGTTTATAGTGCCGCGTGTATTTTCCTCTTATTGTGTGCGTATTCTTCTGGGACTGCGAATCTGGTTAGGGGGTTTTGTGTTTTACTAGGAAGTGGGATTTAAAACTAGAAGCAAAGCATTAGCGAGCACACGAGGGATGGAGGTTTTAACAAAAAATCGAACGGATTATCAATTAGCGCGGAAGAGACAAAACTGTGTAGTTGCTGTTCATCCCATTAACAGGAACATAATAGCAGCTTCTCTATCTTTGTCTCTCTGTCTCTGTCTCTGTCTCTCTGTCTCTGTCTATCTCTCTGTGTATGTATCTGTGTATGTCTCTGTCTCTATGTCTCTGGATCTGTCTCTCTCTCTCACTTTCTCTTTCACACACACGCACACACACAAAAACTGGCAATTATCTCTCTCTCTCTCTCTCTCTCTCTCTCTCTCTCTCTCTCTCTCTCTCTCTCTCTCTCTCTCTCTCTCTCTCTCTCTCTCTCTCTCTCTCTCTCTCTCTCTCTCTCTCTCTCTCTCTCTCTCTCTCTCTCCGTGTCTGTCTCTCTGTGACTCACTCATTCTGTCTGTCTTTCCTTCTCAAAATGCTGCTGATAATGATACATCAAACGAAGAAACAAACTCTGTGTGTGTGTGTCTCTGTGTCTCGGTCTCTCTATTTCTCTCTATTCGTCTGTCTGTATCTCGTTCTGTCTCTCTCTATCTATATATCTCTCTCCGTACATTATTTACAGTATTTACGTTTACTGGTAGAATCCTTATGTTACAAATAAGCTTTACCTTCCTAAACGTTGAATAGCCTATGATTTAGTTTATGTGTGTGTCATGTGTTCATAATTATTATCATGTGGATAGGCCGGAGGCCACACATTAATCTCGATGAGGTCACAAGTCCTCTCTCTGTGTGTGTTCTTTGTGCTGATGATTTGTTGTCCGTCACCATAGGTGATCGGACTTTGTCATGGGCTGGTTGGTATTTTTGTTTTTTTGTTTGTTTTGTTGTCAATGTTGCTTTTTGTGTGTATGTTCGCTTATAATGGAGTTCGTTGTGCTGATGATTTGTTGTCATTGTTGCTTTGTGTGTGTATGTTCGCTTATAATGGAGTTCTTTGTGCTGTTGATTCGTTGTCATTGTTGCTTTGTGTGTGTATGTTCGCTTATAATGGAGTTCTTTGTGCTGATGATTTGTTGTCAATGTTGCATTTTGTGTGTATGTTCGCTTACAATGGAGTTCTTTGTGCTGTTGATTTGTTGTCATTGTTGCTTTGTGTGTGTATGTTCGCTTATAATGGAGTTCATTGTGCTGATGATTTGTTGTCAATGTTGCTTTGTGTGTGTATGTTCGCTTATAATGGAGTTCTTTGTGCTGTTGATTTGTTGTCATTGTTGCTTTGTGTGTGTATGTTCGCTTATAATGGAGTTCTTTGTGCTGTTGATTCGTTGTCATTGTTGCTTTGTGTGTGTATGTTCGCTTATAATGGAGTTCTTTGTGCTGATGATTTGTTGTCAATGTTGCTTTGTGTGTGTATGTTCGCTTATAATGGAGTTCTTTGTGCTGTTGATTCGTTGTCATTGTTGCTTTTTGTGTGTATGTTCGCTTATAATGGAGTTCTGTGTGCTGATGAGTTGTTGTCATTGTTGTTTTTCCTTTTGTAACCCCCTCCCCTCTGACCTGGGCAGAAGGCCTGGCCAAGTAATCTTTGTGAATTGTGAATTGTGAATCTCTCTCTTTCTCTCTCTCTCTCTCTCTCTCTCTCTCTCTCTCTCTCTCTCTCTCTCTCTCTCTCTCTCTCTCTCTCTCTCTCTCTCTCTCTCTCTCTCTCTCTCTCTCTCTCTCTCTCTCTCTCTCTCTCTCTCTCTCTCTCTCTCTCTCTCTCTCTCTCTCTCTCTCTCTCTCAATGGCGTCGCAGTGTTTTGCGTCGAAGACATCCATACCTATTTGCGTGAGACTTAAGCGTAGTTCAAAGAACCATAACTCTTGCAAACAATCATGAACGATGTGTAGTTTGATCACCCCTTGTTAAGAGAGAGAGAGAGAGAGAGAGAGAGAGAGAGAG
>CM065692.1:19576727-19579227 GCA_017654935.2 Phymorhynchus buccinoides
AAAGATACGGGGATACATAGAGACGACGGGGGAACATCGAACTGACCCCTCTCCAGAATATTTTTGTCATCGGACTAGTTCGTATAATGTGCTAGCCTATCACTTCGCGTGAGGCTCTTTCGTACTTACGTCTGTGACACGCGATGCCACGGAAGATCATTTTTAATTGAATCCTCTTCTTCATCAAAATGTAAAAGCCAGGCTTGCCCTGAGTTCCGCTACGCACGTCATGTATTATCCCCAGTCAAATAGTGTATCAGTTGCGAAAGAAGAATGGGCCACATTAACTGCGAATTTCATTTGTTTACGTTTCAGCTTTCTCTATCTTACAACAATCACGTTTGTCATTTAGATTTGTTTTTATAAATAAGTCAAGGAAAGCACTCCAAAAAAAAAAATCGAGAAATAATGTTCATGTTCTCGTTAGCACCGTTGGAAGAATCGCATGATACTTGCCCGTAAAGTATTACAGCAACGTTGCTTTTAAGTTACCTTCGTAGTTTAGATCAATATTTGTAATCATTTATTGAAATGCAATGCGTTTTTAGTCAAAACTGTAGTCTCTTTAACTGCTTGTGCTAAGTTGTTCCTGGCAGTTCACATAAAATTATAGTTCACGTCTTCTGTAAATCAAGAAAAAACCCGATTCACAGCAGGAGAAAACAAACTGAGATATAAACATTATACCTCAGAAATGCATTTCAGTCTTCAATTAAAAAAAGCATGGCCGTTTGCTTTCTTGAAAATATCACCGAGAACAGGTATATTACTTATGTTTCAGAACAGGCACGTTATCACCGTTGAAAGCATCGCATGATACTTGCCCGTAGAGTTGAGGTGGTCAGTGAAGGAATATTTATCCGATTCTTCAATGCGGCTGAAGGTATCGTCGACATACCTATACCGGAGAGAGGGTGAGTTCTATGAAGACTCGAGAGCTTTCTTTTCAAAAGGCTCCATGAACAGATTTGTCCACTACTCATGGGGAGAGACCGGCGAGCCCGGGAGCATTGAAGAATCAGAAACAAATGCCTTCACTGACCACCTCAACTCGAGAATGGTCAACATACTGACCGTGGGCCCTGAAGAGAAAAAACAAAAACTCTATCAACCACCCCTACATCAAGTTTACATGTGAGACATAACAAGATCGGGACAGTCCATGCCTTGACGTCACAGTCCAGAAAACTGTGGATGGAGCACTGCAAATATAACAGTACACCGGAAACCTACACACACTGATCAGTACCTGTGTTACGCCCAATCCATGAAATTGCCTATTTCATTAAATGGGCAACATGGTTTGCCCAGTTCGTGAAACAGCCAATTTATAACTTGCAATTGAGAAAATCAATATGTATGAAAAATAGTTTTTGTTCATTAGCACACATAGATCAAGAATTGGTTCACATTAATGTGAAATCTCATCTGTAGATGAGTTGATGTTATTTTATTCAGACTTAATTTGATAAAACGATTGATTCAACATGTGGCTCAGGCATGCCCCAGCTTAGCATCTGGTCGAGTTGGGGGTCAGGATAGGGGTGCAAATAAAATGTAGAAAAGTGTGATACCATTGAATCAATCTTGAGCAATGCCTGTGTGAATAGGGACTCAAAAATGTGATATACATTGTCCATTTCATAAATTGGGCAAAGCATTTTTTTTCATGAAATGGGCAATTTCACGGATTGGGCGTAACACATGCACCTCTACTCGAATCACTTCTACAACATAAACGCTCAGTGGTCAGTACCCTCCTTCACCGAGCCCAAACCCACTGTACCACTGAAGACAGCAAAAACAAAGAGGAACGCCACATCAAAGCAGCACTCAAAACCAATGGTTACCCCCCCCCCCCACACACACCACACACTTGTATTTTTAACGGCCCCAAACCAAAGCAAAGACAGTCCAACGAAAGAAAGAACAACACCGTCACTGCTTGCACCTTATGCGAAAGGGGTTTCCGAACGTCTGGCAAGGGCTTTCAGCCAACATGGTGTTCAACTGCTACATCAACCTGCCAATTCCATCCGTTCACAGGTCACAAATTGAAAGACAAAACAGACATGGACAAGAACAGTGCTGTTGTGTATCACATTCAATGTGATGAATGCTGCGAGGACTATAAATATTGAGGAAACAAGTAGGCAATTAAGGATCAGATTAAATGAGCATACTTCCAGAGCATCCTCGGCATAATATTGTGAACATCTCACAACCATAGGACACCAAGCTTCCAACTACCAACCCAACAGTCTGGCCACTGAACCACAACTCACTAAAAGAAAAGTGAAAGAGGCCATTGAAATCAAAGAAAGGAGACCCAGCTTGAATAGAGACTTTGGATATGATTCACCGGGGTACCCCCTATCTATAACAGCATACTGAACTTCAATCAAGCCAGCTCTGACAACTCTGGAGGCAAAAAGCAACAGCCACAACTCCAGGACACCCAGCTCAGTACGGGTTGACAAAGGCCAGCAGTAAGCTGGCC
>CM065692.1:19586727-19591039 GCA_017654935.2 Phymorhynchus buccinoides
TTCTGATTACCAGTCAGGCATAACATGGGAAGAAATGTGTAGATTAAAATAAGACCCTGGAAGCAACTTTTGGTATAGGTCAAGATGTGCCACCCCCCACCCCCCACCCCCTACATTTCTCGGTTAATTCCATGTTTCCGTGTTTGCCTTTCTTACCAAACATAAAGCTGTCTTTTATGAACATTTTCAGCTAATTAACAATCATTAATTGCAGTCATGATAAAGGCCATTATCTAATAGCACCCCCCCCCCCCCCCACCCCCCTATGTAGTGCACTACACCGCCGCATTTGTTCACAGTCGTGGTTCATTGCGTTTTTCCGTCTTATAGAGAGGGGGGGGGGGGGGGGGGTGTAGGGTTAGGGTTAGTATTCCAAAAAAAGATAATTAGCTGAAAATGTTCATAAAATACAGCTTTATGTTTGGTAAGAAAGGCAAAAACGGAAAAATGGAATTAACCGAGAAATGCCGGGGGGGGGGGGGGGGGGGGGGGGGGGGGGCGTAGCAGATCTTTACCTATTACCCAAATTTGAATAAGAAATATAGGTGAACAGTTTTTAAAACAGCTTTTGTTGTAGAATCTTACAAGTAACGATGAGAACTAGAATTGGTTCAAAAACGTCAGATGGTTCACTAACAGTCTGTTTTGATCAGTCATAACTCATTCCTCTGAAATGGGTGAACTCTAATTGCAGAAAGCATCACACAACTCCATTCAAATGGTTCAAAGGGATGGCACAAAACATCTCAGGCAATCACATCTAGTTAGTCAAAAAAGGAATGTTGTTGTACATGGGGGTCTATCTGGGGGTCACATGGAATCAAAAGAAGTACACACGTTTACTGAAACGCTGTCAGTAAATATGTGTAAAACATGTGCTCAGATTTCAGTAATTACGTGAAATTACTAGGATATTTTTTTTTTAGTGATTTCATGTAATTACTGGGGGTCACAGTAGCTTCATGAAAATTTTAGGAATTTCATATAATTATTGATTTCACATATTTACGGTAACACATATAATTATGTGTCCCCCCCTCCCTATGACTATGTCCCCGTCGTTTTTGTCCAGCCTAGGACAAAACATTCTACATAATCCAGTGGGATACTTGTCATAACGGGTTTTTGATTGATCCTTGTATGGAATATTTTGATTGTTGTTTTTGTGTTGTTGTTTTTTATGTTGTTGTTGTTGTTAATTTGTTTGTGTGTAATATCGCTGTAAAGTGAACACACGTTAGGTAATACAAGATTAATTCATTCGTTAATTCATTCTCTGAAAGTCAGAGCGTACTTCCCATGAAAGAATATTGATGGTACCCTTTGGCTGTCACCCGAGAAGAATGGATGGTACTTTCTGGCATATAAAACTCGAAATATTATTGATGGAAAGATGTGTGGAAGGGTGAGGGGGTCCAGGATTGAAAAAAGAAAAGAGGTGAGGGGGGAGGGGAGAAAAAGAAAGAAAGACAGAAAGAGAATGAATGAATGAATGAATGAATGAATGAATGATAGAAAGAAAGACAGAATCAGTGAATGAAAGAAAGAAAGGAAGAAAGAAAGCAAGAATGAATGAATGAATGAATGAATGAATGAATGAAAAACAGAAGGAAAAGGAAAGGAACGAAAAAAAAAAAGAAAAAAAGAAAATAAAAAAAAAAAAACGAAAGGAAAGGAAAGGAAAGAATAGAAAGAAAGACAGGGGTATTGGAATTCATATCATTGTTGACAGTCTCCATAGCTTTTTTTTTTTAGATTAAAAGGGGGCCCAATGCCAGTAAGTCAGCTGAACGACATTATTAGATCATGCGTGTTGTTTGTGCGTGTGTGTTGTGTGCGTGTGTGTGTGTGTTGTGTGTGTGTAGTGTGTGTGCGTGTGTGTGTGCGTGTGCGCGCGTGCGCGCAGCGCGTGTGTGTGTTGTGGTGGTGTGTGTGTGTTGTGTGTTTGTTTACGAAGCACTAAGGCCAGTAAGTCAGGTGAAGGATATTGAGACGTCAGCCCAAACAGCAGATCCGAGAGAAAAGATGAAGACAGAGATAGGAGAAGGAGGTTCAGATTAAGTTGACACAAGGGATGTAGAAAAAAGGTAGGGAGAGGAAGAGGGCGGGTGTGGGGGGGTGGGGGTGGGGGGGTGTAGGGGTGGGGGTTACGAGAGTTACCGAAGAAGATGAAGACTGGAACGGCTTAATGGGTAGGCCGTTGGCCCAGGTCACTGTGAGTGGTAATATAAATACCAAGAAAAGCAGATAGATGCATTCCAATATGGTCCAAAATAACAAATTTGGAAATTGATGTGATCAAAACTTCATAGATAAATGATACATGTGTGTGTGCTGTGTGTGTTGCGTGTGTGTGTGGTGTGTGTGTGTGTGTGTGTGTGTGTGTGTGTGAGAGAGAGAGAGTGAGAGAGAGAGAGAGAGAGAGAGAGAGAGAGAGTGACACTGACACTGACACTGACACTGACACATATTTATTTGTGAAGGCCATCGACCCATACACAAAGTTTCTACCCTCCCCCTTCCCTTCCCTGCCCGTCCCCACCCTTCCCTACCCTTCGCCCACCCGTATAGCAAGTCGAAAATAAATAAGTCAATAAGTAGAGAAATAAACAAAAGAATGTAAATACTATTTTTAAAAAAAGAATGAATAAATGCAACTGCGCCTTGCAACTGCAACAATAAACACAACATAAGTGTTACATATTATGGACATAGGTCTACAAGCAAAAAAGACAACATGTGCATAGAAAATTAGGATAAATCTCCGATGATATGACTCCCCTAAATATAAATACACCAATGGGTCTGTTTATCCGACTTGCTATAACAACTGACTTAACGTCCTCATCGCTTCTGAAGCGTAATAGATATACATGGCCAAGTTTTGAGAGAGAGAGAGAGGAGAGAGAGAGGAGAGAAGAGAGCGGAGAGAGAGAGAGAGAGCCTGGCCTGCGATCGAGGTTAGATGCGTTATAATTATCCATATCTATATATGACTCTAAACGTCTTTAGCGCGTGCTTCGTCCATTTTATTGGTAGTGACGTTTATATTCTTGTGAGAGGAAAAATGGCTTCGTTATACCGGTATTGTTATTTTCTTTCCTTAGAAGAAGAAGAAGAAAAAGAATAAGAAGAAAAAGAAAAGAAAAGAAGAAGAAAAGAAGAAGAAGAGAAAAGAAGAAGAAGAAGAAAAGAAGCAGAAGAAGAAGAAGAAAGAAGAAGAATAAGAAGAAGACAAAGAAGAAAACAAAGAAGAAGAAGAAGAAGAAGAAGAAAAGAAGTGAAATGAATAAGGGGAAGGAACTTTTAAACCAAAAGAAGAAGAACAAGAGGAAGATTTTATGAGCAGTAAACAATAACGTGTATGGTGATCACGGGGTGACTTGTACATAGGCACTACATGAGCACTACATGTTATTGACAGACTGTGATGGGCATAAAATGTTGTTATGATTATTATCTTTTTTTTATTGAAGAGAAAGAAAAGGGAAAGAGAGGAGAGAGAGAGAGAGAGAGAGAGAGAGAGAGAGAGAGAGAGAGAGAGAACACTTGCCCTTGATACTTGAAATTTTATTTGTCATTGCCACAATTGGGCCTTCATGACAAGGGGTGGGGTGACGAAATAGGTAAACTGAAGTAACAGTTGTTCAATTTAATGTACCATAATAAGCAGCGTAATATAATGAAATCAGGGTAATCAAAATGACAAATCAACTCTTGTGTTGCACACACCACACACACACACACACACACACACACGACCACACACACACACACACACACACACACACATCACAACACACACACTCTCATCTCTCTCATTCTCTCTCTCTCTCCTCTCTTTCTCTCTATCTCTCTCTTTTTCTCTTCTCTCTCCTCTCTCTCTCTTTCTCGTCTCTCTCTTTCTCTCTCTCTCTCTCTCGTGTCCATCTCTCTCTTCTCCTCTCTTTCTCATCTTCTCTCTCTCTCTCTGCTCTCTCTCTCGTCTCCTCTCTCGTTCTCTCTTTCTCTCTCTTCGCCATCTTCTTTTCTCTCTCTCTCTTCTCGCTCTCCTCGTCCTTCTCTCTCTTTCTGCTCTCTCCTCTCTTTCTCTCCTTCCTCCTCTTCTCTCCTATCTCTCTCTCTCTCTCTCTCCTCTCTCCTCCTTCACTCTTCTCTCTCTCTCTCTTTCCTCTCATCTCTCCTCTCTCTCTCTCTCATCTCTTTCCCCTCTCTCGTCGCTATCCTCTCTCTTCTCTCCTCTCTCTCTCTCCTCTCTCTCTCTCTCTCTCTCTCTCGCTATCTCTTTCTCCTCTCTCAGTCTCGTCTCTTT
>CM065692.1:19591539-19594039 GCA_017654935.2 Phymorhynchus buccinoides
TGCAAATCAGTGAAGAAAAGAGAACCTTTCTTTGCAAGTGCAAAAAAAACAAACACAACTCATCAAAAAAATGTTTTTTTTAAAAAACAAAAACCAAAACATCATTGGGATAGTTCACTTCGTTTTTGACTCCGCAAATTGTCCTGTATGTGTGTGCAATGTGTGGCGTGTGTGTGTGTGTGTGTGGTAGTGTGTGTGTGGTGTGTGTGTGTGTTGTGTGTTGTGTGTGTGTGTTTTGTCTTTCTTTGTGTTTGTTTGTGTTGCTTGTTCTTGCTAGTGTGTGTGTGTGTGTTGCTGGCTATTGATCACTGTGAATGCGAACGGAACAACAATTAGCATGATTCAAAGTTCACTTTTGATAAATTTGCAACATTCATAACTAACAGACAGATGATGTTTGGGCAAGGCAAAATGTCCACGCATCAAGTAGGGAGAAAACTTTACTAATTTAAAAGGTACCTCCTATGTCTATCCTACACACACACGCGGCGCGCGCTCACGCAACACACACCACACACACACACACACACACACCACACACGCACGCACCACACATACACACACTCACCCACACACACACACAACACACACATACACACACTCACACACACACACACACACCACACACAACTGCACCAACACGCACACACATGTGCACACACATACACGCCACAGCATGCACACACAACCTACACGACACACCACACATGTACAACACGCGCACACACGCGCGCACCTACATTACAACACACCAAGCACACATTCTCACACATCACACACACACACACCGCACGCAGTATCTGCATTCCAATGTCCCTTAAAACAAGAATCAAGCAAGAAAGAAGCAAAAATAATGAATACTTTCAGTTCCCTCGTATATTCTGGCAATAGCCTATCCTCAAAGCAATTCTGTGACTGGGGGGGGGGGGGGGAGGGGTTCCAATTTAGGTCAATACTATACACTCTCCTAAAAAAAAAAAACGTTACATCGATTGTCACGTATTAAATTTTGGTACGGCCATCACACTCATAGAATATAAATAATATGAATGCAATATCGTTTGTGATATTTTAATAAAAAAATTATTGGAGAATCAATAGATTCGGGTGCACAAGCTTTTATGGTTTTAAAACAGTTTTATTCCAAATGACACAATGAGCAGCAACAACATTGTAATAGACAGCTACAACAAGCAAAATGCTTATACCTGGTACTCACTACATCTTTGGTTAGATACTAGCGATGGCTGGGAGTCAAACGGACTATCTTTAGATACTCCATTGGCATGATATATTGAACTTAGTTCGAAAACTAATAACTTTGTATAAAAAAGGACACAGAAATATAAAAAGCAAACTCCCCTTATATATTTCTGCAGTCATTGTTTATACAATTTATTATTTTGCATGGTCAATAATACGTCAATGGACTAGATAGTCCGTTTTGACGCCAAGCCATCGATTAAAACTGTTTTGGAATTGGCTGCAACACAAATTACACTAAGCGTGGAAAAGGAACAACAATAATAATTAAACACGAACGCGGAAACCCTATAGAAAATATGCGAAACAAATACACAAGCTTTTATAAGGGTGTAAGAAAATTCATTTAGTCTGTTATTCCCACCACAGCAGGCATTGCTCACTGTCCGCCAGAAATGGCCCATGAATGCAATTACATTTTGTCAATACGCGTTAATAGGCGGTACCCTGCCACTCCTGCTGAACGGCTTTAAGAAGTTCTGAAAAATGAATTATATCGTGGAACCCTCTGTCATAAACACGATCAAAAAAAACCAATCAACAGATGATCAATAGGGGAAGACGGGGTAAAAAAAAAACAATGGCGGGTAATACGCCCATGCACCAATTATCTCATGAAATAAAGCAAATTTCAGTCACATTTTGCCCATGAGACGAGTGTTAATGTTTAGCCTTCGTCCCATGGGCCACATTTTGGACTTAAATTTTGCTTTTATTTCATGAGATACTTGGGCATGGGCTTCTTAGCACTTCGTCTCATTGGGCAAAATTTGACTGAAATTTTGCTTTATTTCATGAGATAATTGGCATAGGCTTCTTACCCGCTCATGGGCTTTTTTACCCCGTCTTCCCCTAGTTTGACAAATCTAGCGATCAGGCAAGCGAAGTTGTCTGGACGTCCTCCATCTTACTCCAGGCCATGGATTCCCCCCTTTTGGTAGAACCATTGCAGATGCTTAGCTAGATAACGTGGAGTCACAACATATGACTAGATAATATGACTATGGTTAGATAACATGAGTCAAAATATGTCACAAAGTGTCAAATTCTGCGAACGTTTTTTTTTTATAGAAAGAACGCGGTTTTTAAGAATGTAAAGGTGTGGGGTTTCTTCTTCTCAAGAACCTGTGTGGTCATCTGGCGTTTTGAGCAAAGCCAAACTGACTTTATTCCCTTCTATCAAAGATTAGCACGTTAATCAACGTTGCGTAGATTTATTTCACAAGATTTCGCAACA
>CM065692.1:19604039-19609039 GCA_017654935.2 Phymorhynchus buccinoides
TATTGACAAAATGTAATTGCATTCATGGGCCATTTCTGGCGGACAGTGAGCAATGCCTGCTGTGGTGGGAATAACAGACTAAATGAATTTTCTTACACCCTTATAAAAGCTTGTGTATTTGTTTCGCATATTTTCTATAGGGTTTCCGCGTTCGTGTTTAATTATTATTGTTGTTCCTTTTCCACGCTTAGTGTAATTTGTGTTGCAGCCAATTCCAATAACAGTTAATCGATGGCTTGGCGTCAAAACGGACTATCTAGTCCATTGACGTATTATTGAACCTATTGCAAAAACTAATAACTTGTATGAAACAATGACTGCAGAAATATATAAAGGGGAGTTTGCTTTTTATATTTCTGTAGTCTTTTTTTATACAAGTTATTAGTTTTCGAACTAAGTTCAATAATATGTCAATGGACTATCTAAAGATAGTCCGTTTTGACTCCCAGCCATCGCAGTATCTAACCAAATATTTAGTGAGTACCATGTATAAGCAATTTTGCTTGTTGTACTGTTATTACAATGTTGTTGCTGCTTCATTGTGTCATTTGGAATAAAACTGTTTAAACCATTTAAAAGCTTGTGCACGCGAATCTATTGATTCTCCAATAATTTTTTTTATAAATATCACAACGATATTGCATTCATATTATTTATATTCTATGGTGTTTAATGGCGTACAAATTAAACGTTGACAATCGATGTAACGTTGTTGTTTTTTTAGGAGAGTGTATATTATTGACCTAAAATGGAACGCAGTCACAGAATTGCTTTGAGGATAGGCTATGCCAGAATATACGAGGGAACTGAAAGTATTCATTATTTTGCTTCCGTTTTGCTTGATTCTTGTGTTAAGTGACATTGAATGCAGATACTTGCGTGCGTGTGTGTGTGTGTGTGTGTGAATGTGTGCTTGTGTGTGTTGTATGTAGGTGCGCGCGTGTGTGCGCGTGTGTGTACATGTGTGGTGTGTGTGTAGGTGTGTGTGCATGCGTGCGCGTGTATGTGTGTGCATGTGTGTGCGTGTGTGTGTGTGTGTGTGTGTGTGTGTGTGTGTGTGTGAGTGTGTGTATGTGTGTGTGTGTGTGTGTGTGTGTGAGTGTGTGTATGTGTGTGTGCGTGCGTGTGTGTGTGTGTGTGTGTGTGTGTGTGTGCGTGTGTGCGTGAGCGCGCGCGCGTGTGTGTGTAGGATATACCTAGGTACCTTTTAAATAGTAAGTTTTCTCCCTACTTGCATTGCGTGACATTTTTGCCTGCCCAAACATCATCTGTCTGTATAGTTATGACTGTTGCAAATTTATCAAAGGTGAACTTTGAATCATGCTAATTTGTTCGTTCGTTCGCATCACAGTGGGATCAATAGCCAGCAACACACACACACACACTTAGCAAGAACAAGCAACACAAACAAACACAAAGAAACGAACAAAACACACACACACACACACACACACACACACACACACACACACACACACACACACACACACACACACGCACACACATGCACACACATACAGACAATTTCGCGGAAGTCAAAACACGAAGTGAATCTATCCCATGATTGTTTTGTTTTTTGTTTTTAAAAAAACATTTTTTTTAATGAGTTTTTGTTTTGTTTTTTTGCCACTTGCAAAGAAGGTTCTCTTTTCTTCAATGATTTGCACATACAAACAAATATTAATGCAAACATCATCAATAAGTATGACCAGCCTATTAGCAATCCAGTTACACCATAGCATCAGAACATGAGCAAATAGGCGCAGTGTTTACATATGCATACAACTTCATCTTTTTCATATACAAGCATAATACCTACAAAATCAAAGCCTACAAGAACACATTACCATCCCATGATTGTTCTCATCCTCTTTCTTCTGTACAATCTCACTATCCCAACTGTTTCTCTTTGATGCCTTCATCCCTTCTCAAGCCGTCCACTGTAGTCAAGAAGAATGGGCATCGAACGTCCATCAAACAAACTCTAACTGCTCAGTGGTTGGTAGGTAGGTAGTAGAAGGTCTTACGTCCTCTTAGCAGTTGCTCTTAGAGACAAGTAATTCTGGTGCTGTAGTCTTCGATGTAGCATGTACCTCAATGGTTAGGATTTCTCCTATTATATATGACCCAGCACCACGAAAAGGACATTAAGTGTCAAGCTGACCATTGTAAGACAATGATACAATTGAGCACTGCAGACAATTCTCTTTCTAATGATACAAGAACCAGTCCTGTATCTTTTTTCGTTCCATAGTTATGAGCATGTAAAGTTGGTAGGGTGAGCGTCGGCCATTTTGAGAAAACAGTCTAAACTCTAGCCTACCTGAAAAACAAATGCATTGACCTACTCGTTTTAAAGCACTTATAAGACCATTTAGAGACCATAGTCAATATTATCCTTTATACATATGGAAGATAAGATGTTAGAGAACACGAAAATAGCCATAACTCAAAATTGACACAAAAATGAGATTTTTGACTTTACAAGCCTGTTGTGAGAAACTAGCCCAGCGACGTAATGTCCCTTTCGTACATATTTTTATGTTTTTCTCTCGTTCAATGTGGACAGACTTAGAAGGACCACAAGAGATATACACTCATCCGACTACAATCCCATAAGTTTTACACAAGTTAAGTTTTGGCGCATTGCGTGTGCTACAGCTGTCAGTCGTATAATTCAATAGTTACTTCCGCGCCAAAGGTCTCCAAAGGTTCTCATTGGGTGTGGGTGTGTGGATTTCTTTAGGTGCTACAGTTGAGTCTCTTGAGATAAGAAAGTTTGGCGTTTGGACAATTTCAACATGTTCGGTTTTTAGGTTTTAGGCAATAGCCGACAAGGAAATATCTTCAGTTGTGGAATCTCTCTAGTGTGTCTGTTAGTCTGTCTGTCTTCAGTTGTGAAATATCTCTACTGTGTCTGTTAGTCTGTCTGTCTTCAGTTGTGGAATCTCTGTGTCTGTTAGTCTGTCTATCTTCAGTTGTGGAATCTCTCTACTGTGTCTGTTAGTCTGTCTGTCTTCAGTTGTGGAATCTCTCTACTGTGTCTGTTAGTCTGTCTGTCTTCAGTTGTGGAATCTCTGTGTCTGTTAGTTTGTCTGTCTTCAGTTGTGGAATCGCTCTACTGTGTCTGTTAGTCTGTCTTCAGTTGTGGAATCTCTGTGTCTGTTAGTCTGTCTATCTTCAGTTGTGGAATCTCTCTACTGTGTCTGTTAGTCTGTCTGTCTTCAGTTGTGGAATCTCTGTGTCTGTTAGTTTGTCTGTCTTCAGTTGTGGAATCGCTCTACTGTGTCTGTTAGTCTGTCTTCAGTTGTGAAATATCTCTACTGTGTCTGTTAGTCTGTCTGTCTTCAGTGTGTGGGGGGTGGTGGGGGGGGGGGGGTGGGAGCTATTTTTCTTTGTTGCGAGCGAAACTCCTTTTGGTAAACTCTATACAATTAAAAAAGAAAAAGAAAAAAAGGCTGGTATTGTGATAATTTCGTGCGGCCATTGGAAAAGAGAAAGCACATACGTTCTCTTTCACTGAAATAATTTGACTTCCAGCACTTCCGCCAAGGAGGAATCGCCGATTTGACGGGTTGATTTCTAGGAAACCAGAGCAAAGTGAGTGTTGCGATCTCTGTAAAGGGTGTTTTCTTGGTGATCTCGACGTGTTTCTTGCCCCTTTAAGCATGCATTACTTAGCTTAGTGCAATTACAGTTAAATACTGGTGTTTTGGGTGTTTTTTCTTATTACAATACGCCAACGCAATCTTTAGAAATGGCGTTTCATTGCCCATTACTTTGCATTCACAGCCTCTGAGACAGAACACACACAAAAACCAGTTTGACATAAAGTGGAGAAACGGTGAAGAGCGGGCAGGAAAATAAAAATGTTTCAGACGAAGGGACATCATTCTGAAATACATGATAAAAATACAACAGGGAAGGGACACAATTATCCATTTTAAAGGTGCATAACTCCAGCCAAGCCCACCCGCAGCATCAGATCGCTTAGTCCGAGTGCAAATGGAAAAACAAAAGCACAGAGGATGTAAAATGGCTTCTTTATAATCCTTCCAACAACAACAAAAACGAAGAGATGAGCTGCACTTGCAGCGACGCGCTCTCCAGGAGGAATCAGCCCGAATGTCACAGAAAGGCGTCTCTGTGACTGGAACATACCAAATACCAATCTCTTCTCACAGTAGGTTTAAGCCCCAAAAACTCTTTGAATAAACAATCACGTTGTATACTAGTATACTGCACAGTTTGATTCCCCATCTTGCCAGTTCGAGATAAGTTTATTCTCTCTCTCTCTCTCTCTCGCCGATAGTGGCTCGGGTCAGTTCTCTCTCTCTCTCTCTCTCTCTCTCTCTCTCTCTCTCTCTCTCTCTCTCTCTCTCTCTCTCTCTCTCTCTTCTCTCTCTCGCTCTCTCTCTATCTCGCTCTCTCTCTGGGGACGGGGACACGTAGTGATGAGGACACAACGACGGGGGGAATAGCATAGGTACGGGGACACATAGTGACATGGGGACAATGACGGGGGGAATAGCATAGATACGGGGACACATAGTGGCATGGGGACAATGACGGGGGGAATAGCATAGATACGGGGACACATAGTGACATGGGGACAATGACGGGGGGAATAGCATAGATACGGGGACACATAGTGACATGGGGACAATGACGGGGGGAATAGCATAGATACGGGGACACATAGTGACATGGGGACAATGACGGGGGGAATAGCATAGATACGGGGACACATAGTGACATGGGGACAATGACGGGGGGAATAGCATAGATACGGGGACACATAGTGACATGGGGACAATGACGGGTACATGTAAAAACGGGGGCACATAGATATGACACATATATGACGGGGACACATAGAGACGGGGACACAATGACGGGGACACATAGAGACGGGGACACAATGACGGGGACACATAGAGACGGGAACATAATGACGGGGACACATAGAGACGGGGACTCAATGACGGGGACACATAGAG
>CM065692.1:19619039-19621539 GCA_017654935.2 Phymorhynchus buccinoides
TGTTCTGGGTCCTTAAGCTTTATTATAGGATGGGAGTGCCCATGAAGTTACAGACACTGCTCAACATTTGCTAAGGATATTATCTTAAGCATACACAATTATCAAAGATAAATATAAAGCTATTACTTTTTTTTCTTGTTCAGTTTAATTAATGTATTTTTTCATATTTTGTTGGAACACAAGGTCCGAGAATGATTTTATTGGCTTACCCCAAGGAACGTTTGCGATACCCCTTCAAAATGCATAAAACAACCGAATGGAGCGAATTGTTCATGTTCAGATTTGTTTTAGGTTTTTTTGTGGCACGAAAAGTCATGGTCATGTGCGAGACCCCCTCACTGCAATTCCAGCTTGGAAACGCCATTTTGTGTTCTGGAGGAGCTTTTGAAGCTCCTGCTGATCCAGGGTGTTCCACTCCTCTAACAGGCACTGTTATGGGTCATGTAATCGGCGGAACCTACCCAACTTGACAGCGCTATTCAGTCTATGGAATCCTGCCTTCATGATGTCAAATCCTGGATGACATGCAACAAATTAAAACTTAATGATGACAAAACGGAAGCTCTGATTGTTTCCTCTCAGCGTATGTCTGCAACGATATCTCTTCCAGAAACTCTTACAGTTGGCAATGCTTGTGTTCAGTTTTCTAAGTCAGCAAAGAATCTAGGAGTTACCCTCGATTCAAATCTTACAATGCATAAACAGGTTATTAATCTCATACGTTCCATCAATTATGAGCTCAGACGAATCAGTGCTGTTCGACACTTTCTGTCTGTTGCAGCCACGAAAACTCTTATTTCTGCCTTTATTCTTTCCCGCATTGACTATTGCAACTCTCTTCTCTGTGGCTGTCCTAAGTATCTCCTGCAACGTGTTCAAAAACTGCAAAACAGTGCAGCACGCCTCACTCTCAAGATTCCACGTTCTGATCATATAACACCTCATCTTCGTAACTTGCACTGGCTTCCAGTAGAGGCTAGAATCAAGTATAAAATAGCTTGCCTTTGTTTCGGTGCTGTTCACTCCTCTGGTCCCGTCTATCTCTCCGAACTAGTAACTGTCTACTTACCTGCTCGCTCCCTACGTTCTTCCTCTGACTGCTGCACACTCAAGGTTCCTCGGGTCCACACGAAATCGTTTGGTGAACGATCCTTCTACTATTTAGCACCTCACTTATGGAATTCCCTCCCACAACATGTCCGCTCATCTGACTCTATCTCCGCCTTTCGCTCTGCCCTTAAAACTCACTTGTTTCGGACATATTATGATTGATTAGTGTTGTGAGTGAGGTGTGTGTTGTGTGTGTGTGTGTGTGTGTGTGTGTGTGTGGGGGGGGGGGGGGGTCCGTTTTATTGCAGAAATCTTGTAAAAAAATTATTTACAATTATTTTATTATTCGTATTTTGTATGTAGAATGTCTACGTCTTGTAAACTTTAAATGCTTGTAAATGAGGTAGAAGGGTATTTTTGTTTTTGCAAAATTGTGTCTATTATAATTAGTCATGTAATTGGTATGTCGATGGCAGTATGATTTTATTTCAAGTTGCAGTATTGTATTCAAACTTGATTGGGAATGTGAATGTGGTCTCTATGTTTCTTCTTAGAATGTTCATGTTGTAACTATTTTACTTGTATAATTAATTGTGTGCGAGTGTGCGTGTGCGCATGCATGTGTGTGTATATGTGTGTGTGTGTGTGTGTGTGTGTGTGTGTGTGTGTGTGTGTGTGTGTGTGTGTGTGTGTGTGTGTGTGTGTGTGTGTGTGTGTGTGTGTGTGTGTGTGTGTGTGTGTGTGTGTGTGTGTGAGTAAGGAAGTAAGAGAACGTTGTGTGTAGTAGGCATCGTGCTTATTTTACTTTCTAATGATTAATTATTTGTTTGCCTTTAAATTTAATGTTCTTGTTATCAATGTAAAGCGCACTGAGCTCATGTGAGAAAGAGCGCTATATAAATTCCCATTATTATTATTATTATTATGTAGACTTCTGAGCTGCTGTGAACGGCTTCTAACGGCTGCCTGGAGCATGTGTCAACATTGTTCTATCAGACTGAGGTCTCTGGATTGTAAACCCTACCTCATATGAACGATGATCTCTTGCTGCAGGTGCGTGTCTAACATATGTTCATATGCTCGATGAAAAGGTGCGCTATCATCCATGAAGATGACGTCATCTCGAATCATGCCAGCAGAAGATTTGAGGTGAACATCAATGATCTCATCCCTTTTAGGGAACAGCTATCAGGGATTCCTTTTGAATAATTTGTGACACTATTTTCCCGACCATGCCGATACAGGCGCAACCCTCGAGATTTGTCATGCTCTCTGACTCACATTTCCTGGTAATGCTCTCCTTAGAATCTCCACACCCTAGCAAGACAATCCATGAAATTAAGACTGATCCTGAACTGGTTGGTGAAGAGAATTCATGTCCAGTCTCATAATGTCCAAATGACGTGGTTCTGGGCTCTTAAAAGACAGCACTGCTCATGAGCTGGAATGT
>CM065692.1:19626539-19631539 GCA_017654935.2 Phymorhynchus buccinoides
TGATGAATGCTTATAAGAGGGTGGGGAAGGGATGGGGAGGGGTGGGGGGAGGAGACCGAGAGAGAGACGCGAGAGATTTGGTTGTCTGTTACAATTTGCTCTGGAAATCTGTGGACTGAAACTAACCTCATATCTTTTTTCCCCAAAGCCATGGTTTTTTAAAAAAACACCGACATTCTGATTGCGTGATGGAATTGAAGTTGCTCAGACAAAATTAGGGGATCGTGTCAAAAATGATATTTAGCAGGGTAGGTGTAAGAATAACTGAAAGCTATGCATACTATGCAACCTTACCAGTTTCTATATTTTTGCCTAGCTTTTAGGCAAGTACGAGAGAGAGAGAGAGAGAGAGAGAGAGAGAGAGAGAGAGAGAGAGAGAGAGAGAGAGAGAGAGAGAGAGAGAGAGAGAGAGAGGAGAGAGAGAGAGAGAGAGAGAGAGAGAGAGAGAGAGAGAGAGAGAGAGAGAGAGAGAGAGAACTTGAAAACTTGAAAACTTGAAAACTTGAACTTTATTTTGCAAGGATAAAGATTTTAGGCAACGCCTAGTCTTCCAATCTGTCCTTGGTACATACACGAACATAGAATACAAACATGGCAAGGCATGATATTACACATACAGATTTGAACATAAAGGTAGCACCTTTGTACATATACGAACATAGAATACAAACATGGCAAGGCATAAAATTACACATACATAATTGAACATAAAGGTAGCAAAGCAGGTATTATGATAAAGACAGGTTGAGATACGAATTTATAGAATTACGTACGCACAGGTATAATTGTTAATCCTTGTGCGGGCATACATACGTGTAACCATACACGCACACACCTGCACGTGCGCGCGGCACACGCAAGAATACATGCACATACGCACAGATATATGTTGAAGCACGTATAAAAGAACTATACATTTTAGAACAGGGCAAACTAATGCAGCCTATGGTATGAAACCGGTAGCAATTAGCAATAAAGTGCGGACAATTTAAACATTGATTTTAGCACATTGTTGGAGAATAGTAAACAAACAGAGTGATGTGAATACATGACATCGTAATTAGCAATATAGCGTATCGGGATATATGAAGAAAAAAAGAAAGAAAAAAAAATCATGGAGGGTCGAATGTAAGTGTCTCTCGGAGACTCGTTTTGAAGAGAGAGAGAGAGAGAGAGAGAGAGAGAGAGAGAGAGAGAGAGAGAGAGAGAGAGAGAGAGAGAGAGAGAGAGAGAGAGAGAGAGAGAGAGAGAGAGAGAGAGAGAGAGAGAGAGAGAGAGAGAGAGAGAGAGAGAGAGAGAGAGCCCGATATGCTTATCGTCATTACTTCAAAAGGGTCTGAAGGGGGGTAATCATAAAATTCTTATCCTCCTCTTCTACGGAGGTATGGAGAGAGAGAGAAAGAGAGAGAGAGAGGGAGAGAGAGAGAGAGAGGGAGAGAGAGAGAGGAGAGAGAGAGAGAGAGAGAGAGAGAGAGAGAGAGAGAGAGAGAGAGAGAGAGAGAGAGAGAGAGACAGACAGACAGACAGATAAACAGACAGACAAACAAACAGACAGATAAGAGAGATACTCTTATATTTCTATGTGTACCGACTCAAACGTAAACCCACCAATTTGATTACTAGGATTTTCACTTTATCATTGCCAATATCCTTAGGCCCAGCATAGGTGTGTGTTTCCATATAGACGTAGTTTGGAATAAACTAAGCGTTTGTAGACAGACTGGGTGCGGAGCGATCAATTGCGTGATTTCCGTTGACTCTCTCAGATTTGAGAAGCCAGGTTGGTACTGTTGATTCAAGGTCTAAGAAGGAGAGTAGGTACGCTCCAAGTCAACCACATAAACCCCTTCATACTCCGAAACGGGGACATCCCGCTATCGCTACGTATCGATACAACTACTGGGCTAAATCAGTACGGCTTTCACTAGGTATTGATAACACCACTGGGCTAAATCGCTACGGCAACTAAGGGTTAGGGTTAGGACTAAGCATAGGGTTAAACTTAGGTAAGGAATAGGGTTAGGTTAGGAAAAGGGTTCGGATTAGGGTTAGGAATAGGGTTAGGGTTAGTCTGTCGGAATTCAACTGACAGATTGGCACAGTCATCATTAATTTATCTCTATGGCAACAGCGAGTAGTTTTCTCGATACGTAGTGAAAGCGCTTCGCACCCCTCCGAAACAATCGGGAGAAGAGAAAGTAGTATTGAACTTATTACGAAAACTAATAACGTGTATAAAAAAAAGACTTCAGAAATATAAAAAGCATAACTCCCTTTTTATATCATTTGTAGTCTTTTTTTAATACAAGTTCTTAGTTTTTGTGCAAGAAGTTCAATGATACGTCGATGGACTATCCGGTAAAGGTCAAGATGTGCCACCCCCCTACATTTCTGGGTTAATTGTATTTTTCCGTCTTTGCCTTTCTTACCATACATAAAGCTGTATTTTAGGAACATTTTTAGTTAATAACCTTTTTGGAATACTAACCCTATCCCTAACCCTAGCCCTAAACCTAACCCTACCCCCCACCCTATAAGACGGAAAAACGCAACGAACCACAACTGTGACAAATCGCGGTGTACTGCAGTACATAGTGGGGGGTAGGGTTAGGTTTAGGGCTAGGGTTAGGGATAGGGTTAGTATTCCAGAAAGGTTATTAGCTAAAAATGTTACTAAAATACAGCTTTATGTATGGTAAGAAAGGCAAAAACATAAAATTTCAATTAACCGAGAAATGTAGGTGGGGTGGCACATCTTTACCAAGCCATCGAATTTTAACGATCTACCAAAGTCTGGATAGACAATGTTCCGATTTCCGTGGCACATACCGACATTAAACATGTATGCGCTAGGTAAAATCGGCCGTGAGCTACGCTCTTCAATCAAGATGGAAAGAGTTATAGGGGGCAAAGACAAAAGCTTGAATCGTTTTCTGACAAAGGAGACGATTCGTCCGTAGATATAATATATCTCTGTCTCTTTGTTTTATCCTAAGTCCAACCCTAACCCAAGCACTAACCTTAACCCCTAACCCTATCCCTAACTCTTATCGATCCTAATCCGAGGGCACACGTAGAGACGGGGGCACATAATGACGGGGGGGGGGGGGGGGGGGGGGGTAGTCATGTTGACACGGGGGTACGGAGAGACGGGGACACATAGGGACGTGGACACGTATGTTTTTGCACAAACATGAAAACCTATTTACCTGCTTGGTTGTTAGACACGGAACTATCAATAACAGCCTATGAAGACATTCTTTGTGATGAATCAACTATTGTAGAAGTTGTTCGGGGACTTTAAAACATTTTGTTTTATCAGGAGCCCAATTGGACCTTTACTTTGACGTGCTTGTTATTTATTTTACTTATCTTTTTTTTAGTTTAATATTGTTCATGTATTGTCTGTTTCCTTTAAATGTTGAGATATAATTCTAAGTTTAAGTATTTCACTGACATGTCACTAACATAGGGCCTAACAATCATACATGTTCTCAGACCCACAAACCCCTTACCCCATTTATTAATTTAAATGTTATGCATGCATAGACTAACATATCGCCTACACGCACACCCGCACATCCCTTTAAACGGACATTCAAAACACCACATACATTTGCACATAATCATACATATACATGATTTTTTGTTTTGGGTCTAAGATCACTGTAAGGTGGATAAACGTTAACCCTTTCACCGCCAATGTCGCATTTTAGCACCACAGTGATTTAACACATATGTCACTAAAAGGCATCAAATTGGGGTTATTATTATCCAAAGACCCTATTGTTTTTGTTTTGGGAAGTAAGGATAGACCTTATTTTATATACACTACTCACAAAAAGTTAAGGATCACTATGAGAAAACAGGTGCGCAATAAACTCCGTTCGCTCCTGTTATTTTTTGCTCAGTCAAGCCAAATTGTTATGAATTCTTGTTCAGCTGTAAGTGGGCGATGTTGTGTTAGTGGAAACATTGCACGTGATTCTCTATTACTGAGCTTGGCAGCAAAAGAAAAAGCGGAAACTTGCGAAAAAGGACCTTGTTTTGGATCGTTCTGCATGAACACATTGCACAAGCCAGATGGAAAAACCATTATGCACGTGCAAGCACTGCTGTTTATGTGTGAGATGCTGTCTCTTGCTTGGCTTTATAAGAAGACATACCACCAGTATTAGGCCTGATTTGACAATGCCTCCACGACGAAAATTGAGCGAGTTGGATAGGGGACGAGCTGTTGCATGGTTCCAAGATGGTGTTCCCAAGCGAGAAGTGGCCAGGCGACTTCAGGTGTCCATCTCGGTCATTGTCAGACTGATTCAACGCTTCACAGCCACTGGGAGGGTCCATGAAAGACGCAGATCTGGTCGACCGAAGAAGACAACTCCACGTGAAGATCGTCTCATTGAACGACAAGCCCTGCAGACAAGAACAGCCTCTTCCAGCATCATTCGAAGGCAGCTGAGGGTGGCTACTAACATCAACATCAGCCAGCAGACCATACGGAACCGCCTTCATGGGTTTAACCTCCGTTCTCGTCGCCCAGCTGTACGGCCACGCTTAACTCCAGCCCATAGGGCAGCACGCCGCGCCTTCTGCAGACGTCACGTGAGGTGGACACGTCAGCAATGGTCCCAGGTCCTGTTCAGTGATGAATCACGCTTCACCCTGAACCACAACGACGGCCGACTGAGGGTCTGGAGGCGCCCAGGGGAACGCTTTATTGACGCCACTGTCCAAGAAAAGGTGGCCTTTGGTGGAGGTTCTGTAATGGTCTGGGGGGCCTTCAGCCTTCACCACAGAACACCCTTGTATCATGTACAGGGTAACCTGACTGGCCTCCGATACCGGGATGAGATCCTTCGATCGCTGGCTGTGCCTACACTGCAGCAGATGGGACCGCCGGCTGTCTACCAGGATGACAACGCTCGCCCCCACAGGGCAAGGGTGGTCAACGACTTCCTGCAGCAGTCTGGAGTCAACAGAATGGAGTGGCCAGC
>CM065692.1:19636539-19641539 GCA_017654935.2 Phymorhynchus buccinoides
TGTGAATGGACTGACCTGTGCAAGGTGCAACGCCCTCAACCCTGCCCCCCAGCAGTAAGGAGACAGAACCACGACAGTCATGCAAGTTCAACGTGTATCTACAAGAACCGACGACCGCAACAACTCTTTCTTTCCCAAAGCCATCCGCGACTGGAACTCCTTGCCACCAGAAACTGTCCAGTCCCCCACGCTCAGCTCCTTCACCTCGAAGGTGCTGAAGCTCCCCGCATAAAGACCACATATATGTTTTGTTTTCGTGTGGGGTTGGGTGTTCTTGGACTAGACAGGGGTGCCCTGCCTCGCATGCTCTCTTATCTATCTATTGTTTTGAGGGAGGGTTTCCCGCGCAGCATACATTCTTTGAACCCCAGTACATGTCAATCATTACCGGTTACGGCAGGTGGACATTACCAGAAGAAGAAGACACACAGAGAGATACAGATAGAGAGAAAGGCAGAGAGACAGAGACAGAGAGAGAAACAGAGACAGAGGAAGATATAGAGATGCCCAAAGAGCACATTGACAAAGACATAGACAAAGCAATATAACACACACATAAGCCTACACATATTTAGAAAGAAACAACTCATTACAATTCATATTTAAAGCACATAAGCCTACACATTTTAGAAACAAACAACTCATTGCAATGCCTATTTAAATCACATAAGCCTACATATTCTTTTATAGAAAGAAACAACTCATTACAATGCATATTTAAATCACATAAGCCTACATCTTTTTTTTTATAGAAAGAAACAACTCACTACAATGCATATTTAAATCACATAAGCCTACATCTTTTTTTAAGAAATAAACAACTCATTACAATGCATATTTAAATCACATAAGCCTACATATTTTTTAGAAAGAAACGACTCATTACAATGCATATGTAAATCACATAGGCCTACACATTTTAGAAAGAAACAACTCATTACAGTGCATATTTAAATCACATAAGCCTACATATTGTTTAGAAAGAAACAACTCATTACAATGCATATTTAAATCACATAAGCCTACACATTTTATAAAGAAACAACTCATTACAATGCCTATTTAAATCACATAAGCCTACATATTTTGTTAGAAAGAAACAACTCATTACAATGCATATTTAAATCACATAAGCCTACACATTTAAGAAAGAAACAACTCATTACAATGCATATCTAAATCACATAAGCCTACACATTTTAGAAAGAAACAACTTATTACAATGCATATTTAAATCACATAAACCTACACATTTTAGAAAGAAACAACTCATTACAATGCATATTTAAATCACATAAACCTACACATTTTTGAAAGAAACAACTCATTACAATGCCTATTTAAATCAAACACCCACACCCACACCCACACCCACAAACAAACAACGAAAACTAAAAAGCTAAAAGACGGCTAAATCGCTCAAAATAATAAATTATTTGTCGTAATGTCGAGCAGTTCTCGATAGCTCAGTGGAATGACAGTCAAGGGTCTTAACTCTGAATGGAGGAGTAGTAGAGTAAAGGCCCTTGTCAAATCTGTATCCGGTTGCTTCCTGCCACACTCGTAATTTTTTTAATTACGGATTTATTGTTAATTGGTTTGATCATCTCTGGTTTGATTTGGTTTCATCATTGTAGGCCTACGGTTGTTTTTTTTTCGTTTTCAGAAAATCTGGATATTGGAGCAATCCATTGAACCGCATTGCTTGTGTGTGTGTGTGTGTGTGTGTGTGTGTGTGTGTGTGTGTGTGTGTGTGTGTGTGTGTGTGTTTTGTGTGTGTGTTTGTCATGGTGTGAAATGTTTTGCATAACGCTGTACAAATGTTGTGATGCTGTGGTAACGCTGTACAGTTGTTGCTGATGGTGGTGGTGATGTTGTTGTTGTTGTTGTTGTTGTTGTTGTTGTTGTTGTTGTTGTTGTTGTTGTTTTTGCTGCATTTTGTTTTGACATTAAGAGCTAGAAAGAAAGAAAGAAAAAAGAAAGAAAGAAAGAAAGAAAGAAAGAAACGAGAGTGGGGGTGGACAGATGCATATAAAGAGAGAGAGAGAGAGAGAGAGAGAGAGAGAGAGAGAGAGAGAGAGAGAGAGAGAGAGATAATGACAGATACACAGACAGAGAGAGAGAGAGAGAGAGAGAGAGAGAGAGAGAGAGAGAGAGAGATAGAGAGAGAGAGAGAGAGAGAGAGAGAGAGAGAGAGAGAGAGAGACAGACAGACAGACAGACAGACAGACAGACAGAGGCAGAGACAGAGAACAACTAAACAACGAAAACGACTCACCACCAATCAGATAAGTTGCTTCCCTTCAGTCCGTCTTGTAACTGGACCAGGCTGAAAAGAAAAGCAAGTCACGTTTCATCCAGTATTATGGTGCGGAATAGATTATAAAGTATGTGCTGTCACTAATTGATACATGATATATCACCCCCAAAAACATCTGATTCGGTGCAAACCTCCGCTAGGAAGAATCAAACTCCCAGTACATGGTGCTGAATAGATTATAAAGTATGTGCTGTAACTAATTGATACATGATATATCGCCCCCCCCCCCCCCCCCAATCTGATTCGGTGCAAACTTCCGCTAGGAAGAATCAAACTCCCAGTATATGGTGCTGAATATATAATAAAGTATATGCTGTCACTAATTGATACATGATATATCACCCCAAAAAACATCTGATTCGGTGCAAACCTCCGCTAGGAAGAATCACACTCCCAGTATTATGGTGCTGAATATATGGTATGTGCTGTCACTAATTGATACATGATATATCACCCCCAAAAACATCATTCGGTGCAAACTCCCAGTAGTATATGGTGCTGAATATATAATAAAGTATATGCTGTCACTAATTGATACATGATATATCACCCCAAAAAACATCTGATTCGGTGCAAACCTCCGCTAGGAAGAATCACACTCCCAGTATTATGGTGCTGAATATATGATAAAGTATGTGCTGTCACTAATTGATACATGATATATCACCCCCCCCCCCAATCTGATTCGGTGCAAACTTCCGCTAGGAAGAATCAAACTCCCAGTATATGGTGCTGAATATATAATAAAGTATATGCTGTCACTAATTGATACATGATATATCACCCCAAAAAACATCTGATTCGGTGCAAACCTCCGCTAAGAAGAATCACACTCCCAGTATTATGGTGCTGAATATATGATAAAGTATGTGCTGTCACTAATTGATACATGATATACCCCCCCCCCCCCACCCCCCCCCCCCCCTCCCCCCCCCTCCCCCCCCCCCGCCCCCACCCCACCCCCCCCCCCCCCACCCCCCCCCCCCCCCCCCCACACCCCCCACCCCCCCCCCCCCCCCCCCCCCCCCCCCCCCCCCACCTCCCATCTGATTCGGTGCAAACTTCCGCTAGGAAGAATCAAACTCCCAGTATATGGTGCTGAATATATAATAAAGTATATGCTGTCACTAATTGATACATGATATATCACCCAAAAAAACATCTGATTCGGTGCAAACCTCCGCTAGGAAGAATCAAACTCCCAGTATATGGTGCTGAATAGATGATAACGTATGTGCTGTAACTAATTGATACATGATATATCGCCCCCCAAAAATCTGATTTGGTGCAAACCTGCGCTAGGAAGAATCACACTCCCAGTATTATGGTGCTGAATATATGATAAAGTATGTGCTGTCACTAAATGATACATGATATATCACCACAAAAAAAAATCTGATTTGGTGCAAACCTCCGCTAGGAAGAATCAAACTCCCAGTACATAGTGCTGAATAGATGATAAAGTATGTGCTGTTACTAATTGATACATGATATATCACCCTGATTTGGTGCAAACCTCCGCTAGAAAGAATCAAACTACAAGTTATATGTCCACCACCACCACCACCACCCATGGCAACGCAGGGACATAACAGGAATACGATTGCTTGCATATCACTGTGTTGCCATGGGGAACGAGTGGAAAATGTTAACGAGCATTTCGACCATTATTGTTTGGCCACTGCGAGATAATGAAGTCGCACACTTCGGATGGGAACTTAAAGCTAGTCTGACCCGTGCGCTTTACGCACGTGCGAATTCCCAAGGCAGTTGAAAGTCGGGAAGAGCAGTGAGAAATCCCGCTGCCTGGCATAGCCAAATTGATAGCTAGAATTTCCAAGTGTGCCCACACACCCTCCTGACCCTGTATCCCCCCCCAAAAAAAAAAAAAAAAAAAAAAAAAATGGGTTGGCGCTGCACTTGCGGCGACGCGCTCTCCGGGGGAGAGCAGCCCGATTTTCACAGAGATAAGTGTCTGTGACTAGAATATACCAAATACCAAATACCAATACCATATCATGCTTTTCTTTGTAGGGTAAGTTTAAACTTTTCTTGTATTAATTTTGTTTGAAGTGGGCCTACAAAGAACAAGAACATAAATTGTCTCCCTTTCACGCATTGGTCTCTATGATTATCTTTAGTACAGTCAAACCTCTGTTATAAGACCCTCCGTTAAGAGACCTCCTCTCATTAAAGACCGTTTTTTTGTTGGCACGGGTGTTTTTAAAAACTCTTCCTATGAAAACGACTTCCGTTATAAGACCCCCTCCATAAGATCTGTACAATTCTAAATGACCCACATGGCCCTTTGGCCCAGAGGGCGCTAAATCTGTACAATTCTAAATGCCTCCAATAGAGCATGGCCCTTTGGCACCAGAGGGCGCTCGGGCAGAACCTCCAAATTTTTCTCTCTCAGACGAACCCTCCAATTAAACAACCGATTTTTCTAGACTTTTTGGAAGTCTTAAAAAAGAGGTTTAACTGTATCATAATGAAGATCACGTAATTGTGCAAAATATCTAGTACAAACTCCGTTCGCGACATTTCGAGAAATCACGACAAACAAGGAAAAGTACAAACGCGAATGTTGTAGCTAAGAAAAGTTCGTTTCCTAAAAACAAGATTCAAAACGTCCCTAACTGTATCTTGCAACAAATTGTATACTGGCATAGGGAACATC
>CM065692.1:19649039-19656539 GCA_017654935.2 Phymorhynchus buccinoides
ACAATGATTTATTCATTTAGGCCTTAATTGCCCCTCATGAAGGATTAACAAAATATCATATACAGCTGATTATTATAATATTAACAAATCAATGCATCTCATTATATCATAACTGTTCGTAAGCGTAAAGCTTTATATACAAAACTCGACAGGTATGTCTTACAATTTTCTCATTCGCAGAAGCATAGAGTAAGCTGTAACGAAACTGGTTTGGATGTTTGTAGAACTTCATGCGAAATGTACCGTTTTCTTAAATCATACAAGGCAAAACAACATAACACAAAATGAACATCACCTTCTCTTGTTTTCTTGCAGAGAGAGAGAGAGAGAGAGAGAGAGAGAGAGAGAGAGAGAGAGAGAGAGAGAGAGAGAGAGAGAGAGAGAGAGAGAGAGAGAGAGAGAGAGAGAGAGAGAGAGAGAGAGAGAGAGAGACAGAGACAGAGACAGAGAGAGAGAGAGACAGGCAGACATACAGAGAGACAGAGAGTTTGCAGACAGATACAAAGCTACAGATAACAGGCATTGCGTGAATGCAATTAACAGAGTTACAGAGAGTTTGGAGAAGATGGGACGAACAATATGTGAGAGAGAGAGAGAGAGAGAGAGAGAGAGAGAGAGAGAGAGAGAGAGAGAGAGAGAGAGAGAGAGAGAGAGAGAGAGAGAGAGAGAGAGAGAGAGAGAGAGAGGAGAGAGAGAGAGAGAGAGAGATACGAAGAAGGAGATTAAAGACACACTGACTCATCACGATTAAGTCCCTTGGTTGTTTTTTTCTGGGTAACTGTGACCCACATACAAATTCTCCCAACTTCAAATTGAGCCTGCTCTTTAAAGTGATGCTTCGTTTTGAATTCGGGGGCATTTGTGCGGGGGTCACTCCTGGTCAAAATTAGATTTCTTGCCAGCTATAAGAGGGAAAAACACGTGAAACTCGTGATCGTGACACGTGATATGGTGGGTCTTTAAGAACTCCGAAAACACACACACAGCGCACACACACACACGCACACACACACGCACACGCACGCACACACGACACGCACACGCACGTGCACACACACACACACACACACACACACACACACACACACACACACAAACAAAGACATAACGTACATGGAGAGATACATATAACATCGCTCCCTAAAACAAAGAAGGTGAAATTAAGGAAGTCGCGAATACCGTACCCAAAATATCCTCTCAGTTACACAGTATTCATGTCTCGTTCTTATCAATCGTTCTATAATAATTTTGTTTTTCTAAGTCCTTGTCCGTCACCGAAGGTGATCGGACTTTGCGATGAGCTGGTTTGTCTGTTTTGTTTGTTGTTGGTTTTTGGTGTGTGGTTTTTGTTAAGTTTTTTTTCCTGTCTGTCCCAAGGATATCTCCCGACCGCTTGACCGAATCGCCAAAATTTTGTGTGAAGGTGTGCCTCTTAATAGGAAGAGATCGGCGCATTCATTTTTGCCGTCGTGACCTTGACCAATACGTACGACCTTGAAAACCGAAAAAATCTTTTTTTTTATTCTTGTTTCTGTCTTTCACGTGCGTGGGCTGTGTGACATCAGTTTACTCCCCAGAGTTTAAAGACCCACTGACCCACCACGATTAAGTCCCTTGTGATGTTTTTCTGGGTAGCTGTGACCCACATACAAATGTCCCCAACTTCAACATCGGGCTGCTCTTTAAAGTGATGTTTCGTTTTCAATTTGGGGGCATTTACATGGGATTCAAACCTGGTTAAAACAAGATTTCTTACCAGCTGCTATAAGAGGGAAAACACGCGAAACCCGTGATTTTGACACGTGATCTGGTGGGTCTTTAAAGACACACTGACCCACCACGATTAAGTCCCTTGTTGTTGTTTTTCTGGGTAGCTGTGACCCACATACAAATGCCCCCAACTTCAAATTGGGGCTGCTCTTTAAAGTGATGTTTCGTTTTCAAATTGGGGGCTTTTATATGGGAGTCAAACCTGGTCAAAACAAGATTTTGTACCAGCTATAACGTGACACGTGATCTGGTGGGTCTTTAAAGACACATCAGGTCCGTGAGTGAAAATCACGGGTTTCACGTGTTTCCCTCTCTCGCTGGTAAGAAATCTTATTTTGACCAATTGTGGCTCCCATACACATTTCATCATGCACAAAAACGAGACATCAAGTCACTTCAAAGAACAGCCTCGGTCGTATATGAGGAAAGTCTGTATGTGAGCCACACCGACGCAGACAAAAGCCAAGTGACTTAATCCAGCCGGGTCAGTGGGTCTTTAAAGACACGCTGACGCACCACGACTAAGTCCCTTGTTTTGTTCTGGGTAGCTGTGACCCACATTTAAATGTCACCAACTTTAAATTGAGACTGCCCTTTAATATGTTTCGGTTTGAATGTGGGGGCATTTGAAGGTATGGGAGTGAGACGTGGTCAAAACAAGATTTCGTACCAGCTATAAGAGGGAAAACACGCGAAACCCGTGATTTTGACACGTGATCTGGTCAAAAACAAGAACAAGAACGTCAAACACGAAGCAACACTCCCGCACCTTGTCTTGCTATGCTTATTGGCATGATCAGTACAGACGCAGTGCGCGTCAGTAACAACGCAGTGTCTGGTTGCCTGGTCGAAACGCTGCGCTGTCGTTTGCAACGCTACCATTCCAAAGCCTGCCTGCCCCGAGCCACGATGTTATTCAACTTAACAGCTGATTTTTTGTCAAAAGAAAACAACTCGCACGATCTTGTATAGCGTAATATATGATCTGCAAAGTTGTTTTTGTTGCATAGCAAAACTGCATTTTAAGCACCCCCGTCAAATTTTCTGATTGAACTTTTTTTCGCTCGGGGAAACAAAAGAAGATAATGTTAGTGACAGGTTGGGCTTAGTTCCGTAAAACTGAAAGAACATCACTTTGTATTTGAGATTGAAAGTAATAAACATGTCTTGACGAGAGTTTTGAAACTGCAACTTTGCATAATTATGTGCATATGTGCAAAGTTGCATGGTCATGTCTAGTCATGTCTATTATATTTTCAAATCATACTTTTAGAACATTATTATTTTTTTGGCTATTTTGCATACATTTTTACTATTTCTGGTTTAACTTAGTGCTGATTTGCTTTCTTCGTGGACTTTCAATATGGTCCAAAGAGGACAACATTATCTTGTAGAATGTCTTTTTGCTCAAGTTGACAACCACTGGACAGTCAAATTGCAGGCCGATTATGCAGACTGAGGAGACCTTCACTAGGTCGAAACAGCTGTCTCTGCATGGGCACTGTCCTCTCCCCCACTTGGATAAAAAGTAAATCAGCGCATTGTACTATTTTCTTCTTTTCAGAACACAGAACAATTCTAAAACATTAATGGTAACTGAGTTTTGTTTCTGAGGTTCACAAACTAAAGACTTTGGACACACAAAGTTTTATCAAAGCAAAAGGGAGGGAGGGAGGAAGGAGGGAGGGAGAGAGGAGGGAGGGAGGAGGGAGGGAGGAGGAAGAGGTGGAGGAGGGAGAGAAGAACAAAGGACAGACTGATAGTAGGAGATAAGAGACAAGAGTGTCAGACAGACGTGAAAGAAACGACATACTTACTGACGGAGGTAGATAATAAAAGAAAGGGAAATGAAATCATACGAAAATACTAGCGAAAACAGGAGACTTCCTAGTTACGCCTACGCCTACTATCCCAACTTTTTGACACGTTTGCACGCACATGGCTTTTTCTTGTATGGTTGTGTTCCATCCATACCTAGCCTACATCAGTACATAAAAGACAATGTTCTGTGCTTGTCTGACAGGGCCAAAAGACATTTTGCTATTATAGTAGCCTATATGTCCGTCCAGTTTGATACGAACGCCAATATACTGGACAGTTCTTTGAGAGAGAGAGAGAGAGAGAGAGAGAGAGAGAGAGAGAGAGAGAGAGAGAGAGAGAGAGAGAGAGAGAGAGAGAGAGGAGAGAGAGAGAGAGACAGAGAGAGAGAGAGAGAGAGAGAGAGGAGAGAGAGAGGGAGAGAGAGAGAGAGAGAGAGAGAGAGAGAGAGAGAGAGAGAGAGAGAGAGAGAGAAAGAGAGAGAGAAAGAGAGAGAGAGAGAGAGAGAGAGAGAGAGAGATAAGAGAGAGAGAGCATAAACGTTTATGGAAGGCTGTGAGGAGAGAGAAAGGAAGAGAGAGAGTAGAGAGAGAGGAGAGAGAGAGAGAGAGAGAGATGAGATATAGAGGAAAGACAAATTGAAAAATTGATGATTTAAATGTCAATAGCTACATAGCCATCACATAAAGGCCAAAGGGATATAGAGAGAGAGAGACATATATATATATATATATATATATATATATATATATATATATTATATATAGAGAGAGAGAGAGAGAGAGAGAGAGAGAGAGAAGAGAGAGAGAGCTGTCTTTGCGAGAGAGAGAGTGAGAGAGAGAGAGAGAGAGAGAGAAGAGAGAAGAGAGAGAGGAGAGAGGAGAGAGAGGAGAGAGAGTTTCATGAGTGAGAGAGAGAGAGAGAGAGAGAGAGACTGACACAGAGACAGATTTTAACCTCCCCAAAAAAATGGACAGACAGCAGACAAAGACAATTAAAACAGGAAATCGACAAGAAACTGAAACGAACATTAACCCTTTCACAGCCCAGACACACCAAACACGAAACCCAACATCAAATTAACGAAAGGACAAGAAGACGGTTTGAAGAAACCAGCTTTTTTCTCTCTTTGTTTTGGCCGCCAGCTGATGAAAGCTATTCCAGAACGGCTGACAACTTGAATGAACAACAACAACATCTAGCACGACAGAGTCTATAGAATCTCCGCCGAGTCGAAAAGACACGGGTTTCCTGAGTGGCATTGCGTAGATGATAACGTTCTGTTGAGGCGTCAAATGTTCTATTCTAACGCACCGAGGAAACGGTACATAAATAGTCCGGGTGGCACAGGCCTGATTTTGGCCATAACCTAGAATTGTTTGGTAACAATCCTTTCTTTGCATTTTTCAAGTCTGGGCCTTCTAGTTGAAAAAAAAACCCGTTGGATGCACAAACGACATTCTCTTGGCGTTTCCATAATTCAAAATGGCGGCCACTGTAAAAAAACAAAACCACCCATGCTGTTTTTATAGAAGGATAACGTGAAGCTCTTTATACTGGGAACTGGTCTTTTCTGTACTAATGATCAGTTATGTGTGTACCAATCATCCGTATCCAACGATGACTTCCAAATAGCATAGGGGCCATCTGCCACGCCAGAGAGCTGGCTATTGGCCACTGCAACTAGTGTTAGCAACACCCTTGATAGCGAGAGTTAAGCCCTTGTTGGTCAGTATCCAAAAGGGCATTAACTTTTGCAAAATGCAAAATGTTGTGGCCCCAAATAGGGTTACTGGCGAGAGTTAATGCCCTTGTTTGGGCAGTACTCAAGCATCTACCAAGGGCATTCACTCTTGCAAAAGGTGGTCGTTGCAGCGGCCAATAGAACTTGCTGAACTCTGGCAAAGAGAGAATGAGAGAGAGAAAGATAGATAAACAGATAGAGAAAAAGGGGTAGGGGTGTCAAGTATGGAATATCAGTTCTGTTATTCCATAGACGCATAACGTCATGTAAACGCAAGTGATTTTGCTGATGTTCCCAACTTAACTTAATAGCCACAGAGTTTGATAATAAGGGCGACTATGCACATCTAAAAGGAAAGGAAGGAAGGAAGAGAGAAATAAGAATGAAAACATAAAGACAGACAGAAGGAAGGGATATAGAAAGAACGAAACAGAAAGAAAAGACAAAAACGAAAATGATCAAACAAACACAAAAACAACAATAATCTTGAGGGTAGGTATGTGTGTGAAGGGGAGTCGATCGTTAGCAGGAACTGAGCTGTTTAGGTGGACATATGGACCTTACCCATTGACACTAGGTGGCGTTCCATTTGAAACCTTTCCATCAGCTCACTCTCTCTCTCTCTATTTCTCTCTGTGTGTATGCGTCTCTGTATCTCTTCCTCGAACGTCAAACAAAAGAGTATGCCTTGCAGTTGGTCAAAATAACTCAAAACAGGAATGTCATCTCACGTGCTGCGTCACCAGAAGAGCGCATCGCGTTGGTATGTCTGAAACAAAGTGAAGCTTCCCTTTTTTTCTACCTATAATCAAACGATTTACCGATTGTTAGCAGCTTTGGGAGACAGTACGCCAAACGAGACGAGACGATCAAATTATCCGACGCCGAAGAAACAAAAAAGGGGTTTATGTTGTATCCCATTAGTCCGCGAAACTACAGGCAACATCAAAATAACTAAAATACTAATCTGCGAAACACTCGGCGTAGCGGCAATCTACGGGACAGAAAATTGTTTCTAACAGTACCGTAGAGGATAATTAATCAAAACTACTAACGAAGGTCCAGTACTCTGAGAGGAGCTTGTTAAAGTTAACGAACGAAATCGGTGGCAATATAATGAGTGTTTCCACATTGGTACCTTCTCTGTAGTAGAAGTCTTTAGACATGAGATAGAAAAAAAAACCCAGTGGGGATACCAAGTGGGTGAGAGAAGTGTGAGAGAGAGAGAGAGAGAGAGAAGAGAGGAGAGGAGAGAGAGAGAGAGAGAGAGAGAGAGAGAGAGAGAGAGAGAGGAGAGAGAGAGAGAGGAGAGAGAGGAGATAATAGAAGAGAGAGAAGAGAGAAGAGAGAGAAGAGAGAGAGAGAGAGAGAGAGAGAGAGAGAGAGAGAGAGAGAGAGAGAGAGGTAGATATAGAACTCGAACTCGAAATCGAAATCGAACTTTTTAATGAGGATAAACTGAGTAAGCATAAATAACTGTTTCTTTTCATCAGGTCCTCTAAAATAATGACATATGAAGTGAATGAAATAAATTGCAAAACAAATAAATTGCAAAACAAACTCAAATGGTTCAAACGTAAACAATGTAACAATCCAATGTAGCAAATCCAAAGAACAAGGACAACTATATATCAACATTATCACATTTCCTTTCACACACATAATTTCCTTCACAGTTAGACAAGTAATCTATATCAGTTGACCGACTTGACTTCTTTTATTTTACCTGAGGAATATTTTACGATATCAGATAATAGGAGCATATTAAGCTACAGACATCTAACACACTTACTATGATTACAGCATACACACTAGATAAGTTTAGAAAAGGGAAGAGAGAGAGAGAGAGAGAGAGAGAGGAGAGAGAGAGAAGAGAGAGAGAGAGAGAGAGAGAGAGGAGAGAGAGAGAGAGTAGACATGGAGACAACAGAAAGATAGAACTACAGGACATGGAGACACAGACAGATAGAACGATAAAAAATAAAACAAGAACAAAAACAACAACCGAAGATGGAGAGAGTGACAATGAATACGAATACGAATGTGAATGCTTTATTGAGGGTAAAATGGATAATTGTCAAGAGGCTATATTCACACCATGCAACAAGCGGAAGATACACCAGCGAGAAAGAGAGACAAACGTATAGCCGACAGATAGTGACAGAGAG
>CM065692.1:19664039-19668739 GCA_017654935.2 Phymorhynchus buccinoides
ATACACGATCGAGGCTGCTCTTTAAAGACCCAGTGACGCACCACGATTGTGTCACTTGGTTTTTACTGGGTTGCTGTGACCCACAAACAAATTTCCCCATATTCAAATTGAGGCTGCTCTTTAAACTGATGTGTCGGATTCAATTTGGGGCCATTTATATGGGAGTCAGACTTGGTCAAAACAAGATTTATTTCCAGTTATAAGAGGGAAAACCCGTGAAACCAGTGATTTTGACACGCGATCGGGTGGATCTGATGTCTCGTTTTCATGCATGGGGGAATATGTATGGGAATCACACCTGGTCAAAATCAGCGAGAGAGGGAAACACGTGAAACCCATGATTTTCACTCATGTGTCTGGTGGGTCTTTAACATGATCATATCGATAAGCCCCCGTCTCTATGTGATCCGTATTTATTTAATTTTTTATATTTTTATTTTATTTTTTTATTTGTGTATTTTTTTATATTAAGAACATTTCTATGGCGCTTATTCATCGAAGCTCTAAGCGCTTTATGATTTTCACTAAAGAATGTATAGGTTAAATTTAAAAAAATATATTAATATGAACAAGCCATTCCTATGCCCCTCTTCCCTCACCACCCACCTCCGATACCCCGTCTCTCATTATCAAACACAACCACACTGACAGATAAAGCATGAACAACTATTGCAAGCAACATCACTTTTATACAATGTGGTGTAAAGCACACATACACACACACACACACACACACACACACACACACACACACACACACACACACACACACACACACACACACACACACACACACACACACACACACACACACACACACAACACACACACACACACACACACACACACACACACACACACACACACACACACAGAGAGAGAGAGACAGACAGACAGTCGGACAGATAGGCAGACGGAAAACCAGCTTCTTTCTTAAAGAACGTCCATTGCAAATTACTGGCATGACAAATGTGACGGAAATGTCCCGTCTCCGCTCTGCCAGCAATCCAGCCAGGTGCTTGTTTTTACACTGGGCTGCAATTAGAGTAGTCCTAGAATCTGAGAAGGGAGAGAGAGAGGAGAGAGAGAGAGAGAGAGAGAGAGAGAGAGAGAGAGAGAGAGAGAGAGAGAGAGAGAGAGAGAGAGAGAGAGAGAGGAGAGAGAGAGAGAGAGAGGAGAGAGAGAGGACTGAGAGAGAGAGAGAGGGAGAGAGACAGAGAGGAGAGAGAGAGAGAGAGACAGAGAGAGAGATACAGAGAGAAGAGATACAGAGAGAGAGAGGGGAGAGAGAGGAGAGAGAGGGGGGAGAAGGGGGAGAGAGAGAGAGAGACAGAGAGGGAGAGAGAGAGAAAGAGAGGGAGAGACAGAGAGGGAGGGAGAGAGAGAGGGAGGGAGAGAGAGAGAGATTTGAAGAGAGAGAGAGAGAGAGAGAGAGAGAGAGAGAGAGAGAATTCACAATTCACAATTCACAAGGTTTACTGATCCAGGCCTTCTGCCAATATCAGAGGGGAGGGGGTTACAAAAGGAAGAACAACAATGACAACAAATCATCAGCACAAAGAACTCCATTGTAAGGCGAAGAGATAGAGAGAGAGATAGAGAGGAGAGGGAGAGAGAGAGAGAGAGGGAAGAGAGAGAGAGAGAGGGGGGGGGGAGAGAGATAGAGAGAGGGGGGGAGGAGAGAGAGATAGAGAGAGAGAGAGAGAGAGAGATAGATAGAGTAGAGAGAGAGAGCGAGAGAAGAGAGAGAAGAGATGAGCTATATCAGTCGAGATAGTTAATATACAACTCTCTCTCTTATAGCTATTCCACAACTTCCCCTACATTTTCAAAGACCCCCTTTATTTCCCTGTCTTTCCTTTCCTACTCCAATTGTATTGTAGGCGGGAAGAGAGAGAGAGAGAGAGAGAGAGAAGGGGGGGGGTGAGAGGATAAGAGATAGAGAGAGGGAGAAGAGAGGAGAGAGGAAGGGTGGTGGGAGGAAGTAAGGGGGGGGGAAGAAGGAATGGGGGGGTGGGGGGGAGAAGGAAGGAAGGGGGGGGGGAGCAGGGGGGAGGGGGGGGGGGGGGGCAGGGAATAAGTCAGAGCTACAGAGGCAGAAGTAGAATAAACAAAAATTTTATTTCCGAGACAATGAAGATTGAGAGTAGCGACGATAGAAAGATAAGAGAGAGAGAGAGAGAGAAAGAGAGAGAGAGAGAGAGAAGAGAGAGAGAGAGAGAGAGAGAGAGAGAGAGAGAGAGAGAGAGAGAGAGACAGAGAGAGAGAGAAGATATAGAGAGACAGAGAGAGAGACAAGAGATTAGCAGAGAGAGAGATAAATGCGAAAATGGTGGCGACTGCGCTGTTTTATTCAAAAGCCTTGGCCACACTTTGAAGGGGGAGAAAAGAACATAACACATAGCATACAAACATGATATATAACTAACTTAAAAGTCTATATCGGATCTTAAATGCGTGGCACAGAAGAACAGAAAACTGCTTAATGTCAACAACATGTTCATTTCTCGAAGTGAGTATCATAATAACTTTACACAAACAATGATTACGAACGAATTGAGCAGGAATAAACTATTTTTTTCTTAGAGCGTTATAATTATAATGAATAGACGGATATAACGTGAATCTCATCTTCAATAGCATTTTGACAAAATTGGCAGAATAAAGTATTTTCATTATAGTTTGAAAACTGTAATAGAAATGGTGCTTTAGTCAATCACTTCGAAATTTTTTATTTATTTTTTTATTATTTCCAAATCAAACTAACTAAAACTAAAAAACTCGAAAAATTCCCAAATCTCTTAAACTCGAAAATTTCTTTTCCAAATAAACAAATCTTTCGCTATAGTCTATCCTTTTTCCAATCTGAATTTTGGTTAAAAATTCTTTCTTCTTCTCTTTCTTAAATTTTCTCAATTTCCCCCACCTTCTTCCTTCTGAGAGAGAGAGAGAGAGAGAGAGAGAGAGAGAGAGAGAGGAGAGAGAGAGAGAGAGGAGGAGAGAGAGAGAGAGAGAGAGAGAGAGAGAGAGAGAGAGAGAGAGAGAGAGAGATAGTCTCTCTCTCCCTTCCTCCGCCTCTCTCTCTCCTCCTCCTCCATCCCTCTCTCTCGAACTTATCTCTCTCTCTCTCTCTCTCTCAGCTCGCGCCCTCTCTCTCTCATCTCGTCTCTCTCTCTCTCGCTCGTCTCGTCTCTCTCTCTCTCTCTCTCTCTCTCTCTCTCATCTATCTTCACCCTCTTGCAGTTGTTTTTGAACTCTATTTAATGTGAAATTGGGAATCCGACCCTAATAAAACGAGCCTAAATAGACCCCCGGTGGGAGCATCCCTTTTAAGCAACTTGATGACGGTGGGGTGGGGGGGGGGGGGGCCACTGACAACAGCTTCGAGTCCTTTAATTCTGTTTGGGGATTTTCCTTTTCTTTTATTTCTCATCCCGTTTTGTCTTTTTCTTTCTGTCTGATCTAGCTCTCTTTATCTGTTCAGCAAGAGAAAAGTTTGTCATGTCTTCTGCTGGTCTGCCCTTGGTGAGTCTGCCTTTCGGTCCTGCACCTGCCTCTGGCTCGCTCTTTTCGCGGTTTCATCTGTCTGTCTGTCTGTCTGTGTCTGTTCCCTTCTCTCTTCTCCCTCTCCTCTCTCTCTCTCTCTCGCTCTCTCTATCGCATCTCTTCTCTCCTCCTTCATCTCTCTCCTCTCTCTCTCTCTCTCATCTCTCTTTCCTCTTCTCTCAATCTCTCTCCCTCTCTCTCCCTCTCTCTCTCTTCTCCGCTCTCTCGTCTCTCTCTCTCCTCTCTCTCAATCCTCTCTCCTCTCTCTCTTCTCGTCTCTCATCAGTCTCTCCCTCCTTCCTCTCCTCCTCCTCTCACCTTCTCTCTTACTCTCCTCTCGTCCGTCTCTCTCCCTCTCTCGTCCCTCTTCTCCTCCCCTCTCTCTTCCCTCTCTCCGTCTCCCCTCTCTCGTCTCTCTCTCTCCTCTCTCTCTGCTTCTCGCATCCTCTCTCCTCTCTTCTCTCCCTCACTCGAATCCCTCCTCTCTCTCTCTTCTCTCATCTCTCTCCCTCTCTCTCCTCTCTCATCTCCCCTCTCTCTCTCTCTCTCTCTCTCGTCTCACTCTCACCTCCCTCTCTTCTCTCCTCTCTCATCCATCTTCTCTTCTCCCTCTCTCACTGTCTCTCCTCGCTCTCTCCCTCCCCTCTCTCTCTCTCTCTCCGCCTTCTCTCTCTCCTTCACGTCTCTGTCTCCTCTCTCTCCCTGTCTCTCATCCTCTCCACTCGTCTCGGTCCATCTCTCCCTCTCTCCTCCTCCCCCTCTCTTCGTCTCACCGCCTCTCTCTCCCTCTCCCTCCTCTCCCCTCTCCTCCATCTCTCCGCTCTCGCTCTCTCTCTTTCTCTCCTTCTCTCTCCTCTCCCCTCTCCCCTCCTCTCTCTCTCGCCTCCTCACTCCTCTCTCTCTCGTCTCTCTCTCTCCTCTCCTCTCTCTCTCTCTCCGGTCTTCTCGGATCCTCCTCTCCTCCTCTCCCCGCACTCTCCCTCTCTGTTCTCTCTCTCCTCCTCTCCTTCCGCTCCCCTCTTCTCCTCTCTCCTCTCTCTCTCTCTCTCCTCTCGCCCTTCTCTCTCCTCTCTCTCTATCTCCTCTCTCTCCCTCTCTCTCCCCTCTCCTCATCTCTCTCTCTCTCTCACTCGCCTCTCTCGTCCTCTCCCTCT
>CM065692.1:19669239-19674239 GCA_017654935.2 Phymorhynchus buccinoides
TACAGGAATAAAGAGAGACATACACGAAGATATTGAAAGAAAGAGAGTAAAACAGAGATATATAATAAATAGAGAGAGAGAGAGAGAGAGAGAGAGAGAGAGAGAGAGAGAGAGAGAGAGAGAGAGAGAGACGAGACACAGACAGAGAGACACAGAGACAGAGACAAAGACAGAGACGGTAAATTTGAACAGAGAGAGAGAGAGAGAGAGAGAGAGAGAGAGAGAGAGAGAGAGAGAGAGAGAGAGAGAGAGAGAGAGAGAGAGAGACAGACAGACAGACAGACAGACAGAGAGACACAGAGGCAGAGACAAAGACAGAGACGGTAAATGTGAACAGATTCTTTGCTTCAACTAGCGAAAGAAGAGCCGCGTTGATAGAAAAAGATACATAAAAGACACGTAAGTTGGTCTATATCACCGGTGATTGTTTACGCACCTTAAAACAAGCTAAGACCCAGATGCTCATTGGAAACAAGATCCCGATTCTGCATCTCAGGTATCTAAGAAACCGTCGGACTGCACTGCTTATAGAAACGATAATCATACACAACAAAACAAGAAGAAAACAAAACAGACCGAGACAAAAACAAAACGGTGTGTACGACAATATCCCTTCCTATATAGAGATATAAGGGAGAAAGGTGGCAGAGTGGTTAAGACGTTCGCCTGCCAAGTGTAATAATAATGCGTGACTGCAGCGTGAGTGACCCGGGTTCGAATCCCGGCCTCGCCCTTTCGTTTAAGTTTGACAGGAAAATCGAACTGAGCGTCGAGTCCTTCGGATGGGGACTTAAAGCTAGTCTGACCCGTGCGCTTTACGCACGTGAAAATCCCACGGCAGTCGGTATGAGCAGGGAGAAATCCCGCAGCCTGGCATGGTCAAATTGATAGATAGGTTTTCTAAGTGTGCCCACACCCCCTCCTCACCCTGTGCCCCTCCCCCCCCAAGAAAAAAAATGGGTAGGCGCTGCACTTGCGGCGACGCGCTCTCCGGTTGCGAGCAGCCCGAATTTCACAGAGATAAGTCTCTGTGACTAGAATATACCAAATTCCAAACAAGCAACAACAAAAAACTGAACAAAAAAGAAAGACATACATTAGACATAGCAGTTTATAAATACTGCAAAGTGCCTTGTATATACACCCCCCCCCCCCCATCCCCTATGCACAAAATTGGTCCAAAAGTGGGAGTGGGAGTGGGAGTGGGGGTGGGTCGTTTATTCGGTAACTACCCCTATGCATGACTATTTTCTACACACACAAAAATAAATAAACTGGTGGGCGTTTGCAAGCCCACAGACAAGCACGCGACTGAATTATGACTCTCTCTTTCATTGTTCTAATTAGAGCCTTTAATTAAGCAACATCGCTGATGTCTGTAATCCTTCAAACAGTGAGGCAACTCGTTTCCTTTCCCATTTTGCACACAGATACACAGACACACAAACGCGCGCGCGCACGCATGTATGCACACATGCGGTCACACAGATACACACACACACACACACACACACACACACACACACACACACACACACACACACACACACACACACAGAGTATTGCAGACGCCAACTTGTCTTCACCCAGGTAAGTTTCACATACATGTTTGGCAGAACATTGGCTGGCGGCGAAAGGGTTAACACTTTCCCAGCCATGATTCCGTGTCTACTACGGGAAGTATGATGTCATTACTGACGCCATGACTTTTGATGTCGTTATCTTGGAATGATAGTTTTTGCTTTAGACAAGTGAGGAAAGAGATATATATATATATATTTTTTTGTAACGGCAGACGAAAAGACTAGACCTGTGGACGACTGTGTTAGATAACTGCGAAGTTTAGGCCCCAGAACAAACTGTGTATTACGTATTGTCCAAACCTAGAGGAGTTATCCGATGTAGTTGTTATTTATATACAGTTATAGTTCCACTAACATTCAACCGTGTGTTAGCCGTGAAAGGAAAATACTTTATTGGTATGCCATCAAGCCAGTATACGGCATACCATCAAGCCAGTTTTTACGACTTCGACGCCTTTGCAGCAACGATGAGGACTTTGAACGCCAGTGCAACACAATGGCCAACAACTTCAAAAAGAAGTGCTATCCAGAGTGGGCTATCAAAAAGGGAAGGGAGAAGGCCAAAGCAACACAACGAGGGAGTACACTCGAGTACCAGCCACAAAAGAAAGCCGGGAGAGTTCCTATGGTGGTGACCCACAATCCCCGCAACCCTCCACTCAGCAAATATCTCAGGGACAGTCTGTCTACCCTCCACCAGAGCGCCAGGATGAGGAAAGTGGCTCTTGAACCCCCCATCCTGGGAGAACGGAACAGCAGATCCCTGAGAGATTTGCTGATGCCTTCAGCTCCTCCTGCCCTGCCCTGTGATGTGGATCCTGGCTGCCACAGATGTTCCAAGACGTGCGCCGCCTGCCGTCTTCATCTGATGGAAACCACGGGGTTCTCCAGTGACAGGACGGGGGAGAGGTTCACCATCAGGCAGAACCTACGCTGTGGATCGACTAACGTCATCTACCTGCTGTTCTGCGAACTATGTAGAAACGCCCAGTATGTTGGAGAGACAAAGAACTCGGTTAGCGTGAGGTTCACTCTACACCGGTCCCATATCAGGCACAACACTGGGACTCTGGTGGCAGAACACTTCAACTTGGCCGGACATTCCTGTGAGAATGTCATATGCATCATCCTCGAACAGGTCTTCGTCCAGAGCAAGGCGGCCAGACTCCGTCGTGAAAAGTTCTGGATGGACAAGCTGAAGACCATGGCTCCGCTGGATCTGAACTCTCTCTAATGAATTGTCTGAGAGGGCAGTTATTTCTCCATCGAGCTGTGTTATTTGTTTATAGTGGAGATGCTTTACCCAGGATCCACTCTCTTGACCTGTTCCTAGGGGATATGCTTTATTTGTTTATAGTGGAGACGCTTGGCCCAGGTTACACACCCACTCTCTTGGCATTATCATAGTGGAGATGCTGAATTTGTTTATAATGAAGATGCTTTACCCATGATACATGCCCACTCTCTTAACTAAAGGGTCTTAAGACATCTGGCGTTAGTTCTACATAGTTTGGAAGTGATAACTACAAAGATGGACTGAGCGGACATGGATATGAGAGAGAGAGTGAGAGGGAGAGAGAGAGAGATGGAGAGAGAGAGTGAGAGGGAGAGAGAGAGAGAGAGAGAGAGAGAAAGAGAGAGAGAGAGAGAGAGAGAGAGAGAGGAGAGAGAGAAGAGAGAGAGAGAGAGAGAGAGAGAGAGAGAGGAGACTGTACTGGGGGATTAATTTTTTTTATTATGTGGACTCAATAGTCCAAATGAATTATCAACACACCACACACACACACACACACACACACACACACACACACACGCACACACACGCACACACGCACACGCACACGCACGCACACACACACACACACACACACACACACACACACACACACACAACACACACACACACACACACAATCTAATTATACACACAGAATGTGGGTCACAACAATGACGTCAAGAAAAGTTACGTGTTGTATTTGTTACGTCAAGTTTGTTCTACTGTCTGTCCCGCGTCCAAGGCCAAAAGCCGAAATATTGGGAATAGTCTACATTCTTTCTTGTTAGTTTTCATTCTTTTTTTGTTCTTATATATATATAGATATATATATAGATATATATATACATATAGTTAAGAAATAAATCCTATAGACCAACGATCACCATCATATTGTGAGCTGTGCAGGACAGATGAATTAAATAATACAGAAAAAGATAACAGCCGCACACGCCAAACTTCCCACAACAAACTTCCCACTCCACACAACTCTGTAGGACTAAAACTGTTGTTGCATTTGAAATGCCGAATTGATGAAACTTTTCTGTATCAATAATGTATGAATTTGTGAACTTCAGAACTCTGTAGGACTAAAAAGTTAACGTTATGAAATATTCTGTGTTCCTTTCGAAAAATAATAAAATATATATAATATTAATAATACAATGTGCTGATTTACTTTTTCTCCCAATGGAGAGAAATATATATATATATACTGAGATTTTTCTTTCATGCTATATATATATATATCTGAGAAGCATTGTCTGGCATGTGTTGACTTACCCAACTACCCCCCGCCCCCAGACCCTGATCCAAAGTAGGGGGTGGGTGTTTGCAAGGTACACACCCCTACACGTTCATATTTTGCTCCAAAGTGGGTGGGGGTGAGTGTTTATTCGGTGAGTAAGCTTACCCCTATGCACGAAAATTGATCCGAAGTGGGGGTGGGGGTGGGGAGGTGTGTGTGTTTAAACGATCATGGGCTTACGCAAGGTACTTTACAGTAATAGGCCTACAGACAAGAAAAAGAAGAAATAACAAAGGGCAACTCGCTGTGTCGAACAGTCAACTTCCAAGTCCAGATACCAAACACTCTGTATGATTACAGGCGATTTTTACCCCCGCTCCCAGTCTATAGCGGGTAGTTTTTGGTAGACTACAGAACAGCCTTATATATGTAGAGATACTATAAAGACAAAAACGCAAGCGTTTATATCCGTATACAAATGAATAATACAAGAAACACGTAGACAGCATAAACGGTTCCTTTTTCCCTTTGTTTTCTCTCTTTGGTGTAAGCTTTTCGTCAACGGAGTCTGTTAAGTCCTTTCGCGGACATTTGTCCTCTCGCGGATACCGTTGCTTACAATAAGCCTAGGGTCTCCTATGACCATTATATATTCTTGATCAGCATGTTACAACCTGTCCAGATCCTGAATTTGGAACCGCGAAGTGCAAACCTCCGCCAAAGAAGACTCACAAAACCGAAATGTCCTTCTTTTCATGTCCAGAGCTGTATATCACGAACCAGTGGGTAGAATGGCTTCAAATTGTGTGTGGTCATGTTGTAACATGGTGAGTAATGAAATAAATACTTGCAATAAGTACCCCCAAACTCCCAGAAACTGGGTCATTTGTAGACT
>CM065692.1:19681739-19684239 GCA_017654935.2 Phymorhynchus buccinoides
CTCTCTCCTTTCTCTCTCTCTCTCTCTCTTCTCTCTCTCCCTCTCTCTCTCTCCCCTCTCTCCCTCTCTCTCTCTCTGTCTCTCTCTGTCTGTCTGTCTCTCTCTCTCTCTCTCTTCTCTCTCTCTCTCGTTCTCGTCTCTCTCTCTCTCTCTCTCTCCCTCTCTCTGTCTCTCTCATGTGTCTTCTCTCTCTCTGTCTCTCTCTCTGTGTCTCTGTCTATGTCTGTGTCTCTCTCTGTCTCTTCTGTCTTTCGTCTCTGTCTCTCTCTCTCTCTTGTCTCTCTCTCTCTCTCTCTCTCTAAGCTCTCTCTCTCTCTTCACCTCTCTCTCTCTCTGTCTCTCTCTGTCTCTGTCTCTCTCCCTCTCATCTCTCTCTCTCATCTGTGCTCTCTCATCTGTCGCTCTCGCTCTCTCTGTCTCTCTCTCTGTGTCTGTCTCTCAGCTCTCGCTCTCGGTCTCGCCTCGCTCTCGCTCTCGCTCTCGCTCTCTCTCTCTCTCTCTCTCTCTCATCTCCTCTCTCTCCTCTCTCTCACTCTCTCACTCTCTCTCTCTCTCTCTCTGTCTCTGTCTCTGCTCTGTCTCTCTCTCTCTCTCTCTCTCTCTCTCTCCCTCTCTCTCTCGCTCTCCTCATCGCTCTCTCTCTCTCGTCCTCTCTCTTCCTCTCTCTCTGTCAAACTCTCCTCTCTCTCTCTCTCTCTCTCTCACTCTCTCTCTCCTCTCTCTCTTTTTTTTATCTCTGTCTCTCTGTCTCGTCTCTCTCTCTCTCTCTCTTCTCTCTCTTATCTTCTCTCTCGTGTCCTGTCTCTCTCCCTCTCTCTCTCTCTCTCTGTCTCCTCTCTCTCATCATGTTCTCTGTCTCTCTCTCTCTCCTCTGTCTCTCGCTCATCTCTCTAAATCTCATCATCTCTCTACTCCTCTCTCCATGCTCCACTCCGTCGCTTCTCTCTCTTCTCCTCTCTATCCCTCTTCTCTCCCTCAGTCCTCTCTGTCTCTGTCACATGGTTTTTATCTAGCCATACAGTACAGTAACCATATCTATAACCCCCCATTGTTTGTTCCATCGACCCCCAATAATAACCACCCACCCCCCCCCACCCACCACCCACCACACCCCCTGCGCATCAAATGAAACCAAGCAAAAGAAATTAACCACGAAACAAAAAAAGGATATACAAAGAAACGACTAAATAGTCCGTATGCACATAAATGACTATTAAGCGAGAGGTATTTTATCTAAACACACTATCATCCTTTGTCATTCAATTTGTGATATTACATTCAGGCAAACACCCTTCGTAAAACAAGGAAGTCTATGGGATACAATGCGTTTGGATTCGAACCATTTTTAACAAAGGGCCTTCAGAGGGAGGAAGGTGGCAGAGTGGCTAAGACGTTACCCTGCCAAAATGCAATGCGTTACTGCAGCGTGAGTGACCCGGGTTCGAACCCCGGCCTCGCCCTTTCTTTCTAGTTTGGCAGGAAAATCGAACTGAACGTCCAGTCCTTCGGATGGGGGACTTAAAGCTAGTAGTCTGACCCGTGCGCTTTACGCACGTGAAAATCCCTCGGCAGTTGAAAGTCGGTAAGAGCAGGGAGAAATCCCGCTGCCTGGTATGGCCAAATTGATAGCTAGGTTTTCCAAGTGTGCCCACACCCCCTCCTCACCCTGTGAACACCCTCCCCACCCCCCCCAAAAAAAAAGAATTAAAAAAAAGAAGAATTAGGCGCTGCACTTGCGGTGACGCGCTCTCCGTGGGAGAGCAGCCCGAATTTCACAGATATAAGTCTCTGTGACTAGAATATACCAAACTCCAAATACCAAAGAAATATATATATATGTCACAGTAGAAACTGGAATCCAATTGGATTCGGAATCCTACTAGTACAAATAATTCCGATTTGTACTAGTAGAAATCGGAATTCTAATTCCTACTGGATTTTCTTCTAGTAGAAATCCGAATCCTCTGGATTTTTTTACTAGTACAAATTGGAATTCCGATTTGTACTGACAGCCAGTATGAAATGGAATTCAGTACAAATTGGAATTTTGTTTTCTATTCTTAAACTTACGTGAAATTATGTTGAATAAGACTTAGAATGTTAGGAAAGGCTGTGTTAGAACAGCAAAACCTGCCAGATGGGATACACACATCAGAGAAAACAAATGATGGAAGTCACAATTTCTATTTTAGTGATTGATAATACAAACGTCACATTTAATTGGTTAATGGCATGCCAATCTCATTTTCTCTCAGACTCTGTTAGAAATCTGATTCTGTCTGTCTGTCGTTCCTGAGTCTCATTCCACACACACGCACGCACGCATCCCCGTCCACCGGCGCATCGCCGTCATTCTGGCCGGTCGCGAGCTCGAGAGAGAGAGAGAGAGAGAAGAGAGAGAGAGAGAGATAGAGAGAGAGAGAGAGAGAGAGAGAGAGAGAGAGAGGGAGAATGCGAATGCGAATGATGCGAATGCGAATTATTTATTCAAATAGGCCAA
>CM065692.1:19696739-19698570 GCA_017654935.2 Phymorhynchus buccinoides
TGAGTTGAGTTGAGTTGAGTTGTCTCTCTGACTCACTGTCCTCCCTCTCTCTCTCTCTCGTCTCTCGCTCTATCTCTCAAGGCGTTCTCTCCTCTCTCTCTCTCTCTCTCTCTCTCCCTCTCTCTCTCTCTCTCTCTCTCTCACGTCCCTCTCTCGTCTCTTCTCTCTCTTCTTCATCTGCGATCTCTCTCTTCTCTCTCTCTCTCTCTCTCTCTCTCTCGTTCTCTCTCTCTCTCTCTCTCTCTCTCCCTACCACAATCGTTGCAAAATAGCAGAAACATACATAAAAGAATAATACTGGCACACCGATGAAGGTACCCATTTATTGTATTTGCTAGAAATGGCCAACAGAGAATCGTCACAACGCCCTCCCCACCACCCTCTAACATTATAGGGGGGGAGATAACAATGAAGGCAGCAGACAGAGCTTGCGTCCCGTTTTCTGTTATATACCGCTTTTCTACATAGAGCGCTAAAAAAAGAAAAAATCCTACTTTTTTTCGGCAAGTGCAACGGTTTGTGTAAATGCACCAACATTTTGACAAAAGAGAGAAGATTTTATTCCTCTGTTTCGGGGAGCGACTTTAAAAACAAAAAAACCAAAAACCTTGAATTACCAAACAAAGACATTTTTTTTTTTTTTTAAACAAAACAGCAGGACTGGGAATTCTCGTACCTCACTTAAACCTTTTTTCAACGCTAGCCATTCCTCAGCCAAAATGTACATTAAAATTAACCCTTTCACCAGGGGCCAAAGTCGCATTTAAGCGCCACAGTGATTTTAACACCTAAGTCATTAAAAGGCATCAAATTCGTGTCTATTATCCAAAGACCCTATTGTCCTTAGTTTTGGGAAGTAAGGATAGACCCTTATTTTTATATGTCAACAGAAGAATCCCCAGTACTTCAGGTGGAATTTTGTTCTCTACCGCAGTTAATTTTATGGACATATTTTGGCTGAAATATTGTGGCTGGCGTGAAAGGGTTAAGCGCCCCTTCATGTCTGGAACAACCTCCCTATTTGAACTTCGTCTGCTAATCTTTGAAATATTTCAAAACCGCTTCTTAAAAACTCCCCTCTTCCGCAATGCCTCTGATTTCTTCCTTTCCTGTTTCTCCCTGCCTTAAAATTAATGTTCCCCACATGGTGTGTGGGGGTGTCGCGCGCGTGTGTGGTGGGTGTGATGTGCGGACATGTTCGTGTCCGTGCGTGCGTGTTGGTGGCTGTGTGCATGTTTTGTGATAGTTAATATATGTTAGTGCTTATGTATGATTTATGTATTTATTTAAATAAGTGTGAAGCGCCGGAGCTTAAGAGAGAAAGGCGCTCTATAAATGGTTAGTCTTATTATTATAATTTGTATTATTAACTTACCGAACCCAGGTAGAGAAAATATTTCGTCTGCAATATTGGGGGTTCCTCTCTAACATCCTAAAATACGGCCTATCCTTACCTCCCAAAAATGAAGAACATAAGGGTCACTGATACAGAAGCACCTCATTAGATGCCCTTTAGTGCGTGGGTGTAAGTCATTGTGGTGCCAAAGAGGGGACAGCGGCGATTGAAAGGGCTAATTAGGCAGTGACAACACCGTCTCCTGAATTAACCATTATAACCAAACCGCCATGTTAGGTTTCTTTTTGGGTTTTCTTGTTTCAACCCTTTCACCGCCAAAGTCCGCATAGTAGCCGAACAATGATTTAACACCTATGTCATTAAAAGGCATCAAATTGGGTACTTTGTCAAGACCCCTATTGTCTTAGTTTTGGGAAGTAAGGATAATCCTTATTTGTTACATATTTCTACAAAGATCCCTATACTGCAGAAGGA
>CM065692.1:19699070-19709070 GCA_017654935.2 Phymorhynchus buccinoides
CATGAGCAGGATGAGTAGAGTCTACGACCCAGTAGCGTGATGAGAGATATGGAGGAGATAGAGGAGGAGTAGAGAGGAGGGAGAGTAGAGAAGAAAAGAAGAAGAAGAGTAGGAGAAGAGAGGGTAGAGAGAGGTAGGAAGAAGAGAGAAGGAGAGGTTTTTTCTTTATGGAGGGTAATTTCTCGTCAAAAGCTAAATATATAATTATGTGGTTTATCGTGGATCTTGTTTTCATACGACGCTCTTTGATACACACATTCTTCTTGGCTCTTCTTACTAGACCGGAGGCCAGGGATCAGTGTTTTCTTTCGTGTTGCTAATCGTATGTCCGGGTGTCTTAAAGGTTGCTCTTTCTTTGGCTGGGCCCCACTGTCTGCTCCGAGGGGCACCCTTCAGGCTTTTAGTGTTATGAGGCTTCTTGCTACTTCTTTACTGTATTCTTGACTAAGGCTTCGATCTGCTTCTTGTTGGCCTCTTTTCCTTTCTCTCCCTGCTTTGTGGCAAATACACGTTCGATCCCATTAGCCTGCCCCCAAGTAGATGCCTTGGTTTTATACTTTCGCAGGCTCCCACTCCTACTCACTTTGTCTGTCTCACCAATGAGTTGCGGGTCTGGACACATTGCTTTTGCCATCGAGTTAATTTAAGGAAGGGCCCTCGGCAAAATGCCTTGCCACGCGCCCGTTGCCGTGAGAGCAAGACTAGTCTTGTATGTGGGTGACTTGTTGCATGCCTTATAATCTACTGTTGGCGCTATGGCTTTACAAGTACACGAATAATCTTCGTCAGACGACTGAGACTTTACTCTCTGTATGTCTCTATATCCTATATCTGTGCTAGCTCTTGTAAGCATAGGATCTGTTCTACCCCTGGTCTCACTGGTCCTTCTCTCCTTCTTCTCTCTCGTCTCGACTCCGTGCTCGGCCTCGCCATGCTTGTGTTTCTGTGGGTGTTCTCTCGCGGTCAAGTTATAAAACTATGCAGTTACGTGTGCTGATACATGCGCTCGGTGGTTATCGGCGGGGGGGCGACGCGCGCGACGCTTCTCGGCTCGCGCGCTCTCGCCTCGCTCATCGCGCGGCGCTGAACGCGCGCGCTCGCGCGCTCCCGCTCGACTCGTCTCCTCGCGCTCTCGTCTCGCTCTCTCTCTTCTCTCTCCTCTTCTCTCTCTCTCTCTCTCCTCATACTGTAAGTGTACCAACATTGTACATTACTCTTAGTTCTCTCATCCTCTCATCTCGCTCTCTTTCTCTCTCTCTCGTTCTCTTTCTCTTCTCTTTCTCTTTCTCTTCTCTCCTCTCTCTCTCTCTCTCTCTCTCTCTCTCCGTCGTCTCTTCTCTCGTCTCTCTCCTCTGTCACTCTCGCTATGTGGTCTCTCTCTGTGTGTCCTGTCTTCTCGTCTCCTCCTCTGTGTCTCATCTCTCTCTTCATCTCTCTCCTCTCTCGTCTCTCAACATCTCTCTCCTCTCCTCTCTCTCTTCTCCTCAATCTCCGTCTTCTCTGCTCCTCTCTACTCTCTCTCGCTCTCTCTCATCTCTCTCCTCTCCTCTCTCTCTCTCTCTGTCCTCTCTCCACTGCTCTCATCTCTCCTCCTCTCTTCTCTCACACATCCTCTCTCTCGTCTCTCTATCCTCTCTATCTCTCTCTCTCTCGTCTCTCTCCTCTCTTCTCTCTCTCTCTCTCTCAATTCGATCCTCTCTCCTCTCTGTGTCTCCTGTCTCTTCTCTTCTTTCTCTCTCTCTCTCTCTCTCTCTCTCATCTCTCTCTCTTCTCTCCTCTCTCCTATCTCTCCTCTCTCCCGTCTCTTCGGCTCCCTCTCTCTGTCTCCGTTTATGTCTGTCCTCTCTCCCTGTCCTCTCTCAGTCTCTCTGTCCTCTGTCAGCATGTCTTTTTAGCCATACAGTACAGTACCATGTAATAACTGAATCCCTTGTTCTGCACACTCCCTCTACCCCCCCCCCCCCCCCCACCACCAACACACCTCACCCCCTGCGCAATCAAATGAAACCAAGCAAAAGAAATTAACCACGAACAAAAGAAAGGATATAACCAAGAACGACTAATGTCCGTTGCACATAAATGACATTAACGAGATGTATTTCCTAAATAGATTATCAGCTTTGTCCATTCATTGTTGGATATTACATTACGGCAAATACCACTTCGGTAAACCAGGAAGTCCTATGGATCCAATGCGTTTTTTGGATTCCGACCATTTTTTTAAACACAGGGCCTTCCCAGAGGGAGGAAGGTTGGCAGAAGTGGCTTAAGACGTTTTTTACCCTCCAAAAAATGTAATGCGTTTACTGCAGCGTGAGTGACCCCGGGGTTCGAACCCCCGGCCTCGCCCTTTCTTTCTAGTTTTGACAGGAACATCGAACTGAACGTCCAGTCCTTCGGAATGGGGACTTTTTTAAAGGCAAGTAGTCCTTGACCCCGTGGGCGCCTTTCGACGCAAGGTTGTAAAAAAATCCCTCGGGCCAGTTGAAAGTCGGTAGAGCATGGAGACAATTCCGCCCGCTGCCCCTGGTAATGGCCGCCCAAATTGATAGCTAGTTTTTCCAAAGTTGTGACCACCACACACCCCTCCTCCCAACCCCCTGTGAAAAAAACCAACTCCTCCCCCAAAAAAACCCACAAAAAAAAAAAATTTAAAAAAAAAAATTTAGGCGGCTGGCACTTGCGTGAAACGCGCCTCTCCGGGGGGTAGAGCAGCCCGAATTTCACAGAGATTTAAGTCTCTGTGACTAGAATATACCAAACTCCAAATACCAAAGAAATATATGTATAATCGATCGTGTCACAATAGAAACTGGAATCCAGTTGAATTCGGAATCCTACTAGTACAAATAATTTCGATTTGTACTAGTAGAAATCGGAATTCCTAATTCCTCTACTTGATTTTCTTCTACAGTAGAAATCGGAATTCTCATTTTTTTTACTAGTAAGCAAATTGGAATTCCCGATTTTGATACTGACAGCCAGTAAACCATGAAATGGACATTTCAGTACAAATTGGAATTTTGTTTTCTATGTCTTAAGACTTACGTGAAATTATTATTGAATAAGATTTAGAATTCTATGAAAGGCTGTGTTAGAACAGCAAAACCTGCCATATGGGATACACACATCACAGATCACACACACGAGCAGAAAAGAAATGATGGAAGTCACAATTTTTCCTATTTTAGTGATTGATAATACAAACGTCACATTTAATTGGTTAATGGCCATGCCAATCTCATTTTGGTCTCAGACTCTGTTAGAAATCTGAATCTGTCTGTCTGTCTGTCGTTCCTGAGTCTCATTCCACGCACACGCGCGCAAAACCTACGCACAGCACGCATCCCCGTCCACCGGCGAGAGAGGAGAGAGGTGAGAGAGAGAGAGAGAGAGTGACAGAGAGAGAGAGAGGAGAGAGAGGAGAGGAGAGAGAAGATTTGACAGAGAAAGAGCCGAGATGAGAGAGAGAGAGAGTAAGATCGCGGGGTGGAAAAACCTAAGGGAACAAAACTCAGCACAGAGGGATGATTTGAATGGCATGGTCGATCAAAAATACGAAATATGAGGTCCATTGTCGAAGACGATTACTGGCAACGAAAAGTTCGTTCAGCATATCTGATAATACATTTCTCAAGTCCAACACTCGATTTCCAAGGGAACAAAGAGGCCGGTGTAGCAAACCACAAACAGGTCCAAGAAAAATCAACCACTTGGACAAACTTGAATCACTTTCACACAGGCACACACACACGCACGCACGCACGCACGCACATACACGCACGCACGAACACGCACAACACACACACACACACACAACACACACACACACACCACACACACACACACACACACACACCACACACACACACACACACACACACACACCACACACACACACACACACACTACCAGTTTTTTTTGGTAAATCACTCACACACATTCTAACAATTCGTTACATCACAGTTCAATGCACATTCTGATACGTTTCAGTACATGAACATGAAAGTAGGCCTACATTGACATTTTGTTGACAAAAATCTGCTCAAACTCTCTGTGTGTTGGAGTGTGTTGTGCGTACGTGCGTGCGTGTGCGCGCGCGTGTATGTGTATGTGTAATGTGTGGTCTTATGTCCCCCTTGTTTTACGCGTGCATGTGTATGTATGTGTGTGAGTGCATGTGCATGTGTGAATTTTGGATGAAACAAAAAGCAATAGTAATTGCTTTTCCATTTTAGAAAATAGACCAAGAAATTATGTAAAAGAACGGATAAACATACCCTGACTGTTTCTCTGCAGAGAACTTCCTCCATGTTTGCCTCCTCTGAGTCCAATTGTAAACAGTCTAGCTGCATTACTAAATGAAGACGACAATTTTGAATAATGTTAACAGAACTATGCTGAGCTTTCCAAATGAGTTAGTTGACCACTGTTCACACGCTAACTATGCAGGCGTGATCATAACTGAGCTAACTACTTTGTTCATAAAATTCAATGATCACTGCTCTCAAACTCTCGCATTTTCACCCTCCTTTTTTCTTCTCTCTTACACCTCTGAAACAATATGTTGATTCTAATTTGTACTGAATTCCATTTTTCCTACTGGCTATCAGTCCCTCCTTCTTGTCTTTTGCGTTCCCGTGACATATGGCCATAATGGGTAAGATACGTATTTTTTATGTGTCCGGTTTTCAGTTTTCACTTGTCTCCCCGCTGCGTACAGCCGACACATTCCGATTTCGGAGGAGCTCAAAGGAGACAACATTATTTGGAAGATTTCTTTTTAATAAAAAAGGCAAGAGAATGGGGGGCCTCAATTAAGTCCCATAAAGATAGAAGATGACAGTAAGCCAAGGAAAAAGGAAGCCCAGGCCAGGAGTCATAGAGAGTGACATATTAGAGGAAGTTATAACAAGCACAGATCCTCCAGAAGGTGGGCGGGAACTATTTTTTTATAAAAAGGAATTCTCCCCGGTAAACATCACCCCCCCCCACGGGGAGAGGACTCGCGTGAGGGGCGGGTCCGTTCCACCCAGCCTCCCCGTATGGGAGGCCAGGAGGCCAAATCCACACCACTGCCCCCGGCTGTTCCCCCAGTAGCTAATATAAATCGGGAATTCCCGAATGTGTTTTAAAACCTCAAGTACATAATCACAACCAATTCGCAATCAGAGAGAGAGAGAGAGACGAGAGGGAGAGAGAGAGAGAGGAGGCGAGAGAGAGAGAGAGAGGAGGACTGAGGAGAGAGAAAGAGAGGAGGAGGAGAGAGAGACGATGAGGAGAACGAAGAACAAGCGGCCGAGAGAGAGAAGAGAGAGAGAGAGAGAGACGAGAGACGGCCGAGGGAGAGAGAGAAGGAGAGAGGAGACTTGAAATCTTATTACGAAGGATTGAGATTTTAGGCCAAGCCTATTCTTACAGAGAGAGATGAGAGAGAGCGAGAGAGAGAGAGAGACGATGCGGAAGAGAGAGAGGAGAGAGAGAGAGAGCGATCGGAGGAGATGAGCGAGGAGAGAAGAGGGAGAAGAAGAAGAAGGAGAAGGAGAGAGAGAGGGAGAGAGGGAGAGGAAAGAGAGACTTGAAATCTTTATTACGCAAGGATTGAGATTTAGGCCAAGCCTATTCTTACATTGAGAGAGAGAGACAGAGAACGAGAGAGGGAGGGAGAGAGGGGAGAGAGGGAGAGGGAGGGGGGAGAGAGAGAGAGATGAGAGAGAGAGGAGAGAGAGGAGAGAGAGAGGGAGACCGGAGAGAGATGGGAGCGATGAGTGAGAGAGAGAGAGAGCGGGAAGAGGAGAGAGAGGGAAAGAAAATGAGTGAGAGAGAGATGAGAGAGAGGATGACGGGATGAGATGAGAGAGGAGGAGATCGAGATGAGGAGAGAGGAGAGATGAGAGGACGAGAGAGACGGAGGAGGACTCGTCGAGAAGAAGGGAGGAGGACGGGGAGGGCGCCAGATTGGAGATGAGAGAGCGCGGAGCGAGGAGAAGAGGACGAGAGAGAGAGAGAGAGACTTGAAATCTTTATTACGCAAGGATTGAGGATTTTTAAGGCCAAGCCTATTCTTAACATTAGAGAGAGGAAGAGAGAGATAGAGAGAGAGAGCTAGAGAGAGATAGATAGAGATAGAGAGAGAGAGATTTAGAGAGAGAGAGAGAGAGAGAGAGAAGATTGATAGCGGAAGAGAGAAGAAAGATGGAGAGAGAGAGACCGAGGAGAGAGAGAGGAGAAGACAGGAGAGAGAGAGAGGGAGGAGCAGACTTGAAATCTTTCTTTACGCTAAGGATTTGAGATTTAGGCTCAATAGCCTTATTATTACAGAGAGAGACGAGGGATGAGAGAGAGAGAGAGAGAGAGTGGTTCGGAGATGGGAGAGAGCGACGAGCGAGACAGAGAGATGGAGAGAGTAGAGTGAGGGGAGAGAGAGAGAGGACGGAGAGGACGGGGTGAGAGCGAGAAAGGAGAGGAAGAGGACGAGGACAGAGGAGGAGAAGACGAGCTAGACTTACGGAGGCAAGAAGAGAGAGAGGATAAGAGAGATGAGAGAGGAAGAGAGATGAGAGGGAGAGAGAGAGAGAGGAAAAGCGCAGAGGTTTGGAGAGATGAGTAGATGAGAGACTTGAAATCTTTATTACGAAGGATTGAGTATTTTAGGCAACAAGCCTATTCTTTACAGAGATGCAGAGAGACTGAGATCGAGATGACCAAGGAGAGAGATAGTTTAGATGATGCGAGAGTACGGAGCGAGAAGGAGAGACGGACGGTGCGCCGGATGAGAGAGAAGAGAGAGCGAGATGAGGAGAGGAGACGAGGAAGAGAAGAGAGGGACGGACGGAGAGAGAAGAGTCGGAGATGAGACAGAGGAGAGTCCGGACGAGAGGTCGAGAGAGAAGACGAGGAGGGAAGAGACGAGAGTGAGAGAGTGAGAGAGAGAGAGACTTGAAATCTTTATTACGCAAGGATTGAGATTGTAGTCCCAAAAGCTATTCTTACAGAGAGAGGCGAGAGATAGAGAGGAGAGAGACGAGAGAGAGAGAAGAGCCCTGGGGGAAAAAAAATCTTTTATTACGCCAAGATTGAGATGTTAGGCCAGCCTATATTCTCACAGAGAGAGAGAGAGAAGAAGAGAGAGAGAGAGAGAGGAGAGAGAGAGAAGTGGAAGAGACAGGAGGAGAGAGAGAATGAGAATTTTTTTTTTTTTTTTTTTTTGTATGTACTTGTGTGAGAGAGAGAGTGAGGAGAAGGGACATGAGAGAGAGAGACAGAGTGAGAGGATAGAGAGAGAGAGAGAGAGGAGGAGAGTGAGAGAGAGAGAGATGAGAGAGAGGAGAGGGGGATGGAGAGAGCAGGAACGGGGAAGAGATAGAGAGTGAGAGAGAGAGAGACTTGAAATCTTTATTACGCAAGGATTGAGGATTTAAGCCATGCCTATTCTTACAATCTGAGAGAGAGAAAGAGAGAGAGAAGAGGATAGGGGCCCACGAGAGCGAGATTGAGAGAGAGAGAGAGGGGGGTGGAAAGAAGGAGACGGAGAGAGAGAGAGAGATTAGAGAGAGGAGTAGAGATGAGAGAGAGTGCGTGCGTGCGTGTGTATGTTGTGTGTCCGTCCTTGTGTACGTCCGTCCGTCCCATGAATCCGCCCGTGCGTGCGTGGGTGCAATGTGCGTTTCCTAAGTCAAAACACACACACACACACATGCATACATACACACACACACACACCGTACACACGCCACGCACGCATGCACGCACACAACACGTACATGCACACAATACACACACTCGCGCGCAGTCGCTCCCACACTCCCCCCCGTCCATACTTAGTTTCGTTGTGTGTGTGTGTGTGTGTGGTGTGTGTGTGTGTATGTGGTGTGTGTGTGTGTGTGTTGTGTGTGCGCGTGCGTGCGCGTGCGTGTGCGTGTGCGTGTGCGTGTGCGCGTGTGTGTGTGCGTGTTCGTGCGTGCGTGTGCGTGCGTGCGCGTGCGTGTGTGTGTGTGTGTGCATGCGTGCAAGTGTGTGTGTGTGTGTGTGCGTGCATGCGTGCGTGTATGTGTTTGTACATGTGTGTTCCATCATCTATACTACGCAGCTGAAATATCATGCGGGCGAAACAGACAAAAACAAAAAAGCATAAATATCACCATAATATAATAATATGCCGGATTGCGGACAGACTGTCCATCTTACAGTGACGAATGCGTTCCATTAGAGCTCAGCGAAAGGAACCAGGAACTTTGCACAGACTGTCCAGGTTATAATCGAAATGATGTATCCGTACTTTTGACTTAGGAAACGCACATGCACTCACGCACGCACGGGCGCGATGGACGGAACGCGGACGTACACCCGAACGGACCGACAAATGCCCACTGCGCACGCACGCAACCTACAACACAGATATATCACATGCTCACACACTTCAAAGTCAACCACAACATAGACACAGACACATGACAGACAGACAGACAGACAGACACAGACAGGACACACAGACCACACACACACACACACACCACACACACACACACACACACACACATACACACTAACACAGACTAACACACATGACACTAACACACCACACACTAACCAACTGATATACACACACCTAACAAACATACAACACATACATACACACAGCACACACCCACAACACACACACAGGCACACACACACACCACACCACACACACCCCACACACACACACACACACTAACGACACACACACACCACCACACACACAAGCGTGCTGGCGCACACACTCAATTGTAATTGATCTAAGGAGAATGATACAGTACTTTTGACCTTTTCTTGACGGACACACACACACACGCACACGCACATCACACACGCACGCGCACACACGCACACACACAAGCCCGAGGTTACCCCCCCGCCCCACCCACACCACACATCCAACACACGAAGGGGACACCACACCCAACAATACATACATACATAAACATACAAACACGCGTGCGTGCGCACACAAACGCACAAAAACACGGAGAGAGAGAGAGAGAGAGAGATGAAGTGAGAGAGAGAGAGAGAAAGGAGGAGAAAATGGAGAAAAAGAAGGAGAAGGAGCAGAGGGATGTAGGTGCAGGGGAGGAGCCGGGGTGGAAGGGGAGGGATAAGAGGGGGGAAGAAGATATATCTAATATTGAGGAGAGAAGAGAGGAGTGGATAGGATGGCTGAGGGGAGAGGGAGGATGAGAGATGACGAGAGAGAGAGAGGAGAGATGACGAGATGCAGGAGACCCGAAGACGATGAGAGAGAAACGCCTGAAGACGAGCGTGAGAGAGTCTGAATAGGAGAGATGGTTCGAGTAGATTGGGCAGAAGAGTAGAGAGAGGGAGAGACTCGTCATCAATGACATCATCTTCAATTAGTCTTGTGTAATCAGAATGGCTAGGAATGAATGCTAACTGTGGATCAAACAGTCAAGCTAAAATGCAATCACACCGTCAAATTTCCTGAACCAAAGCAATTGGCATGTACAACAAAGGTTTAGTTACTTTTTTTTAATAAAGGTTAGTTTTTCTCGATTTATGTTTATTTCCTTTTTTTTCCATCACATAAGATCGTTGCAATAGCGAATCTTGTTGACGCTAATCATAAATTAACACGGAACTATCAGATCAGAAGTAGTTAGTTTTATTTGTTATTGATGAATTCTAAGTTAATCAATAATTTTTAGTTGTTCATTGTTGATGTAGTTATGATGATAGTGGTGGATGTTTGCAAATATTTTTTCGGTCCTCTTTAGCCTTAGCTCTTTCCTATTGTTCTTCCTTTTCTTGTTCTTGTTCTGCTTCTTGTTCTTGTTCTTGTTCTTGTTCTTGTTCTTAGTTGTTCTTGTTCTTCTTCTTTATTCTGGTTCCTTGTTCTAACAAGTCTTCTTCTTGTCTTATTGTTCTTTTCTCTTCTTGATTCTTCTTCTTCTTCTTTCTTCTTCGTAATCTTCTTCTTCGATCTATCTTTCTTCTTATGTCTTCT
>CM065692.1:19714070-19716570 GCA_017654935.2 Phymorhynchus buccinoides
CAAACCAAGCAAACAAACAGACAAGGCTAAGGTCACGACGGCGATCATTTATGCGCGGGTACCTTCCTCGCATGGCGACACACCACCACACACAATTTGAAGCGATTCGGTCAAGCGGTTCGAGAGATATCCTTCGGACAGACAGAGAAGGAAAAAAAAGGAGAGAAAAAAAGAGGAAAAAAAAGAAATATACACGAACGAAAACATACTCATTTGCGATCGTAGATCGGCAAAGGACAAAAACACCAAACTTTTGTTATCATGCCAACCACGATTCTATAAACTGGAGAGCATGTACATCAAACTTTAAAGAGTACGTTACAAATGCATAGCACTTTTCGTGCCTGTTTTCGCTTGCATTTTGCAAAGTTGCGGGTTGGCGAAGAATTGTAACAATTGCAAGAACACTAAGCATTATTTTGATTTCGTGTCGTGTATGTGAGACGCTGAGTTAGTTCGACGGTTCACGATTAATGTTATTCAGATTTTTTGGGAGGTTCATTTTCAATTAATTTTTATTCAGATTTTTGGGAGGGGATTAATTTTCTTTTTTTTCTTCTTTTTTTTCATTCAATCTTTTTCATTTGTTGAAAGAGATTCTTCCTTTTAAGACCAACAAAAATGTATAGGGCACAAGACTGATTTGGTTTTAACGCCATGGGAATTGGGTGCTTAATTTTCAGTTAACATAACATTGTATTCGTTGATGTTTCTTTCTGTTCCGTTCTGGGTTTTTTACATTTCTGGTTTTGCTTAGATCTGTCCAAAGATATTCTAAAAGGGTAAGATGGATTACTTAAGAGCTCGGCGAACCCGGCTGATAGAGTTATCGTTAGTGTCGACAGTACATTTTCACAGTGGAGGCTATCCAAAAACTCAGACTGGAACTTGAACGGAGAATTCAACTGGCCTATCGACTGTAAAAATGTGTCCTGTTTAAAAGGGGACATGCTCCAGTGTTTCTGTCCTCACTACTCTATCAAAAGAGACCGGATGCTTTCTTCCTTCTATACAGTCTTTGATCTGTCTGACTATGTCCATGTCACTCTGTCTGCATGTCTCCTCCTCCTCTCCTCCTCCTCTTCCTCCTCCTCCTCCTCCTCCTCCTGTCTGTCTCCTCCTCTCTCTCTCCCTCTCTCCTCCTCTCCTCCTCCTCCAACTTTTCTCTCTCTACTGTCTGCGTCTAATATGAGTGTCTGTCTCTGTCTATCCGTCTGTCTACCTGCCGCTTTCTGTCTGTCTGTCTCTCTGTCTCACTGTCTCTTTGTCTCTCTGTCTCTCCCTCTCTATCTCATGTCTCTCTGTCTCTCCCTGAATTTGTAATGAATGTGGTTTTGTATGAATTATTAGTTTATATTATATTCCATTGTTCATTCTCCCCCTCCCCACTGTTCCCTTGTGACGTGGGCAGAAGGCCTAGTCAGTAAACTGAGTTGAGTTGAGTTGAGTTGTCTCTCTGACTCACTGTCTCACTCTCTCTCTCTCTCTCTCGCTCTCTCTCTCTCTCTCTCTCTCTCTCTCTCTCTCTCTCTCTCTCTCTCTTCTCTCTCTCTCTCTCTCTCTCTCTCTCTCTCTCTCTCTCTCTCTCTCTCTCTCTCTCTCTCTCTCTCTCTCTCTCTCTCTCTCTCTCTCTCTCTCTCTCTCTTCTCTCTCTCTCTCTCTCTCTCTCTCTCTCCCGTACACACCATCGTTGCAAAATAGCAGAAACATGCATAAAATAATAATACTGGGCACACCGATGAAGGTGACCCATTTATTGTATTGCTAGAAATGGCAACAGAGAATCGTCACAACGGCCCTCCCCACACACCTCTAACATTATAGGGGGAGATAACAATGAAGGCGCAGACAGAGCTTGCGTCCCGTTTCCTGTGTATACCGCTTTTACTACATAGAGCGCTAAAAAAAAGAAAAAATCCTACTTTTCGCAAGGCAACGGTTTGTGTAAATCACCAACATTTTGACAAAAGAGAGAAGATTTTTATTCTCTGGGGTTCGGGGAGCGACTTTAAAAACAAAAAAACAAAAAACCTTGAATACCAAAACAAAGACATTTTTATTTTTTTAAACAAAAAAAGCAGGACTGGGAATCTCGTACCTTCACTTAAACCTTTTTCAACGCTAGCCATTCCTCAGCCAAAATGTACCATTAAAATTAACCCTTTCACCGCCAAAGTCGCATTTTAGCACCACAGTGATTTAACACCTAAGTCATTAAAAGGCATCAAATTCGTGTCTATTATCCAAAGACCCTATTGTCTTAGTTTTGGGAAGTAAGGATAGACCTTATTTTATATGTCACAGAAGAATCCCCAGTACTTCAGGTGGATTTTGTTCTCTACCCAGGTAAATTTAATGGACATATTTGGCTGAAATATGGCTGGCGGTGAAAGGGTTAAGCGCCCCTTCTGTCTGGAACACCCTACCTATTATGAACTTCGTTCTGCTAAATCTTTGAAATCTTTCAAAACCGCTCTTAAAAACTCACCTCTTCCGGCAA
>CM065692.1:19739070-19741570 GCA_017654935.2 Phymorhynchus buccinoides
TGTGTGTGTGTGTGTGTGTGTGTGTGTGTGTGTGTGTGTGTGTGTGTGTGTGTGTGTGTGTGTGTGTGTGTGTGTGTGTGTGTGTGTGTGTGTGTGTGTGTGTGTGTGTGTGTGTGTGTGTGTGTGTGTCTGTCTGTCTGTCTCTCTCACTATCTCTCTATCTCTCTTTCTCTAAGAGTGTGTGTGTGCGCGCACGGTTGTGTGCATGTCTGTGTCTGTGTGTGTGTGTGGTGTGTGTTTGTGCGTATTTAGGTGTGTGTGCGTGTGTGTGTGTGTGTGTGAGTGTGTGAGAGAGAGAGAGAGAGAGAGAGAGAGAGAGAGAGAGAGAGAGAGAGAGAGAGAGAGAGAGAGAGAGAGAGAGAGAGAGAGAGAGAGAGAGAGAGAGAGAGAGAGAGAGAGAGAGAGAGAGAGAGAATTAGAGCCGAACAAAAGAGACACAAAAAACCCAGCAAGGGACATAGCATATACGTACATACAGACAAAAGAGACAGAAGACTCCCCACGACACAGACAGACAAAGACAGGTGCAAACAATGTTTGTGTTCTTGCACTCAACACACTCCAGCCACACCACATTCAACAGCATGTGTAATGAGCAGCCAGGCAGGGGGTATGGATGGTAGACTGACCACACTCATGTATACCACATAACGTAACAGCACCGTGCAAAACCTCCCTAAAGCGGGAGACAGACTACGCGACTGCCTCATATGACTCGATCTGGTCGTGACGTTGACCAAATTTTGTTTCCCGCACAGAAGAGGTCACAAGTCATCTGACTCGATCAGACTCGATCAGTGAAATATAGAACCCGCCCTATTCGGCCCTGTCACCTGACTGGGCCCGACTGAGTCAGACTGATCGAGCAGGGTGGTATGCAAATGAAGTGAAACGTCACGACCTGATCGAGTCACATGAGGCAGTCACATAGTCTGTCGCCGGCTTAAAAGGCCTAGCCACACTGCATACGATCCGCTTCACTACGATACGATTTTGACATTTGTGAAGCATGATTGACGTGAAATGCCACTGTCTATAAATAAATCTGATGAAATCCTACTTGTTGTGTTCACTCTAGTTTTGTTGCGGTAGTCTCCCGTACACGAATCTGATAAAATAATTATCATATTTTTTGGTCTCGGATAATATGTTATTTGATTTTTTGTGTGTTAGTATTGCGGTCTAGTGAACGAAACTAATAGCGTTATTTTTAGACGGAAGTATTTCACCGTCAATCCTGACTCGCAGACATCGTCACAATCGCATCGATTTGTGGGTCAAAATTGTATGCAGTGTGGTGGCTATAGGCCTTTTGAAAAGGCCCTACTCTATTGGCCTCTGCAACTAGGGTTATTAACGCCCTTGACAGTGAGAGTGAAACCTTTGTTGGTCAATGCTGACAAGGGCATTCATTCTTGCGAAAGGTAGCCATGTAGGGGCCTCAAATAGGGTTATTGGCGAGAGTTATTCTCTTGTTTGGTCAGTGCTCAATCATCTTCCCACCACCCACCAAGGGCATTCACTCTTGCAAAAGGTGTTCTTTGCAGTAGCCTATACATCCAACTTCAATCGCACGACTATCCAGCTGTGACGACGACTGCGAGATACAAATTTCATGTGCTCCTACAGTCTAGATGACTCTGATGAAATCCTACACTAGTTTCGGTAAAGGTGTAAAATCTAACAACTCGCATCCTGCGGTTTCAAGCTTCTACGCCATTGTTGCTATGGTATATGACCGAGCAATCGAGGTAAGGGACTCTAATTTTCACGAAGTGCTCTCCCCTAGTTGTTTTCCTAAAATCGTCTATTGGACGGATTGCACCTGACGATTATGAATCTCGTGTATCTGTACTGGCTTGCAAAGCTGCAGCCAAAATGGGTTGGATGGCCTTCGGGGACCTTCCCCCAACGCATCTCTTTGGCCGAGAAAGTGCGGCAAGGCATTTCCACTATAAGCAGAATAGACGATTTTCGGGGGGGGGGGGGGGGGGGGGGGGGGGGGGGGGAACAACTAGGGGAGAGCGCTTCGTGACAATTAGAGTTCTTTACCTCGATTACTCGAAAAGCATAGCAACAATGGCGTCGAAGCTTGAAACCGCAGGATGCGAGTCAGTGACTTGCAAAAAAAAATTTATATAGAAAAAAGAGGGGTGGCCAGTGGCCACAAACTGACAGAACTTGCAAAATGTGACGTGCAAATATAAACGACATCAATTTTAGAATGACGCACGGTGTTCTAAGCGCCGCATGTCTGCTCCAACACACGAGGCGAGAGCTGGCGATCTGCCTGATGGTAGAGTAGCTTCCCGTGTTTGACCGATTGAACCAGGCAAGATAACTCACACACACCATGAAATTACTCCCCTTAATACATTATTTCCAAACAATTCCTATTTAGCGCGGTTTGTCCGAATAGTAGCTGCCCCTATTGAAACCTGACATTCACAGTCGGAACCGACAGACTGGTATATGTTACTGTAAATATGTGAAATCAGTA
>CM065692.1:19746570-19751570 GCA_017654935.2 Phymorhynchus buccinoides
TAGGCTACAGACGCGTGCTTAACCTCTTATTTTGAGTGCGTCGAAGAAAAACAGAATGATTAACGACCGTGGGCTATTGATTTTAGAGGGTTAATCATGCTCAATGATGTATTTTTCAATAGACCCCTGCTAGCTCTCCCCGCTCTCCATTAAAGACCCCCCACATCACGTGTCACATTCCCTCTTGTGCTAGGAAGATTTCTTAAAGATCCACCAGATCACGTGTCAAAATCACGGGTTTCACGGGTTTCCCTCTTACAGCTGGTAAGAAATCTTGTTTTGACCAGCTTCCACTCCCATACAAATGCCCCCAAATTGAAAACGAAACATCATTTTAAAGAGCAGCCTCAATTTCAAGTTATGGGCATTTGTATATGGGTCACAGCTACGCAGAAAAAAACAAGGGACTTAATCGTGGTGGGTCACTGGGTCTTTAAGGACCCACCACGTCACGTGCCACATTCCCTCTTATGCTGGGAAGATTTCTTAAGATTTTTTTTACCAGCTATAAGAGGGGAAACACGTGGAAACCGTGATTTTGACATGTGACGTGGTGGATCTTTAACCCTTTGCCGGTTAATTCCCTTCACACCTACCTGCTTTCTGTGTTTAAACCCATTTCTTACCATGCACGCTTCACGCATGCGTAACTTAAATCGACGATGCAAGATCCCCAAGAGCAAGAAATGGATCGCTGTTTCCTTTCAGCGATGGTCACGTGAATTGTCTTTATTTGGGTAGCTGTTTTACGTTGCTTGTTTTTGTAGTTGGTTTTTTGTTTGTGGCTCAAGCCACAAATGCCCCCAAATTGAAAACGAAACATCATTTTAAAGAGTAGCCTCAATTTCAAGTTATGTGCATTTGTATATGGGTCACAGGTACCCACAAACCTATAACTCACTTTGTCGGTCAGTCGGTCTGTCGGTCGGTCTGTCGGTCCAAAATTGTCGCACATTTTGACAAAATTGTCGCACTTCAAATAGAGAGAAAATAAAGTTTTACGCCCTCTTGGGCCTTTCGGCCATGTGGGGTAAAGCACTTCAAATCGAGGCTACACTTCTGGCCGCTCTTTAAAATGATGTATTTTAAAAGCGTACAAAATAATAAACATATGTAATACAGACACTACAACAGACACGACGAGTATGCGGTGCTTCTTTTGATGAGTATAAGTAGGATACATAGTTTTAAATGTTTTCCAAAAGATATAAAAAGTTACGAAATGGTGCAGAGATAACATTCTGGTTTACAGATTAAAATTATTGAAAAGCCAGGGGTGGTAACTCCTGATTGGAGTGGTAAAAATAGACCGCGTGCCACAAACTATTGCGATTTCGCGCTTGTTTTAATGCACAGGTTACATAGTTTTCTTTGGTTGTTTCCCCCACAAAATGAGAAATCTGATTTAGAATTCGAGATCTCATTTCAAATTGCTGTCCAAATTGACTGATTCGTTTATTTACTTTTACATTTTGCGTACAACATTTTCAATCCATTTTGTGAAATTGCTTAATCTTCATTTTCTGAAAGTTCCATTGCGCTTTAGGAGCGATGAAACATGTCCCCTCCATGCACGCTACAAACACGCATGGTAGCTTACTTTCCTACTTGCTTATTTAACTGTTTACTTAAGTACTTGCGCGCTGAGTTCGTTACTTACTTGTTTGTTTGCTTGCTTGCTTGCTTGCTTGCTTGCTTGCACGCTCATTCACATATTCACTCACTTACTTACTATCTTATTCACTCATTCACCCACTCTTCTTCTTCTTCTTCTTTCTTCTTCTTCTTCTTCTTCTTCTTCTTTCTTCTTCTTCTTCTTCTTCTTCTTCTTCTTCTTCTTCTCTCTGTTTCTTTCCCTTCTGATTACATCACTTTGTCGCTCCATGTAACTGTCTCTATGCCTACCTCTGCCTGTCTTCTCTCTTTCTCTCTCTCCCCCCCCCCCCTTCTCTCTCTTTCTTCCTCTCTCTCTCTATCTCTCTGTTTTACTGGCTCTGTCACTGTGTTTTTCTACGAATCTGTCTCTGGGTCTCTGTCTCTCTCTCTCTCTCTCTCTCTCTCTCTCTCTCTCTCTCTCTCTCTCTCTCTCTCTCTCTCTCTCTCTCTCTCTCTCTCTCTCTCTCTCTCTCTCTCTCTCTCTCTCTCTCTCTCTCTCTCTCTCAATCTCTCTCTCTCTCTCTCTCTCAATCTCTCTCAATCTCTCTCTCTCTCTCTCTCTCTCTCTCTCTCTCTCTCTCTCTCTCTCTCTCTCTCTCTCTCTCTCTCTCTCTCTCTCTCTCTCTCTCTCTCTCTCTCTCTACCTGCTCATCCTATATATGCCTGAATGTGTGTGCATGCATGCACGTGTGTACGCGCGCACACATGTGCGTGTGTCCTTTGTTCCAATATTGAGTGACAAAGCTCTCCCACGCCATTCACTTCAACCCGCTTTTTCTTAGTCAATCAGAAAGCTCGTGCGGGTTGCTAACACAGAGCGTTCCAAACTGTAATCTGCACCTGTTTGCAAAGAGCGCTTCGCAATGCTTGTTGGAAAATGTATTCTGCGATTTGGTATAGATGGTGATGGTCAAAGTCGGAGAAAGTTGGGTTTTTTCCCTTACGATTTTAATCAAATATGACATTGTTTTACACTTATAATGATATATCTTCAAAACATTTGCCAACATGTTCGTTTTAACAGAAACACTTCATTTTCAAAATGGAACTGAAGCATTCCACGTTAATTTTGTGAGTTTCGAGCATAATTATGCAGCATTCGTATTGTCTTGTCATTTTCAGACCATACATTGCGTTCTTATTATACACATATATTTTGCTGAATAGTCATGAACTTTCCTGTAATGTTTTCAAATCAAATCAAATCAAATGAACTTTATTATCTCCCAAGGAGAAATGTTGTTCAGGTGCCAGAATAACAAAGACATCGACATTCAGCATACATGAATAGGAGCAAAAGTTACACATAATACACACTTAAAGATACACATTATATGTGGATACATACACGTCTAAGGATAAGCATGCACAGTTTCTTTTAACACGATGAACACACATTTAAACCTAAAAGGATCATGAGTTTAGGAGGTGGATGGATCTGGGGATGAAGGATTTCTGTGCCCTGGAGTTGACTTTAAAAGTTTTGTAGCGACGTCCAGAAGGTAATACTAAACGTTATGAAGCTGTTTTGTTTTTTGTTAAAATTTTGTTTAAGTAATACATTGATATTTTAAGCACAAACATTTCGTTTTTTACCACCTAGGCACCAAATCGTCACGATTTTGTCCATTAGTATTAGTACTGACGAAATTTAATAACTTAGAAAAACACGAAAAGACAAAACAAAAGCAAAAAAACAAAAAACAAAAAACAACGTCAAAAGTTACAAACATTCTGTCTTTGCATTGTGATTGAATGAAATTGAGCATAAACGTATTTTCATCACTTTAACCCTTTCACCGCCAGTATCGCATTTATGCACCACAATGGTTTAACACCCATGTCACTAAAAGGCATCACATCAGGGCCTGTTTATCCGAAGACCCTATTTTCTTAACTTTGTGAGGTAAGAACAGGCCTGATGTGATGCATGTCACAGAGGAATTCCCAATATTGCAGATAAAAAATGTCTCTACCCAGTTAAGTTCAATGGTATTTTTTGGCTGAGCAATGGCTGGCGGTGAAAGGGTTAAACCCTCTCCTGAATGGTGGGTTCTTGTTCTTCAGGGTAATAGAAAGTAGAGAACAACAATTTGAACCTTTTCTTTAAATGTCATTAACCCAAGGTTCTTATAACATGGAGTGTGCACAATATTTTTTCCCCGCAAAAAAACACACTAAAAAAAAGGATAATTAAAAAAGTGAAATTTATATTTTAAAAAAAGCTACCACAAATCAAAGCAGTTCTCTGGAAGATAAAAGAGCAAGTGAAAAACAAATTCTACCTATTCATGCATAATCTTCAGTAAACATTAATATATAGTCTCCATCTCTCTCCCCCACCCCCCTCTCTCTCTCTATCTCTCCCTTCCTCGCCCTCTTTTTATCTCATCATTAAAATTGTAATTTGAACATCAATTTGTAAAACAAATGACCAAATTAATCATTATCCTAACATATTACACACACACACAGACACAGACACCAATGCTCATAATCACTCGCAAGCATACCCTTCCTTATACAAGAACGTAATCCACGTAGTAGGCCTACATATTATTTTGACCATCCGTACCAAGAAATAATAGAAAGCAGAGAGAGTGTGAGAGAGAGGGGGGAGAGAGAGAGGGGAGAGAGAGAGAGAGAGAGAGAGAGAGAGAGAGAGAGAGAGAGAGAGAGAGAGAGAGAGAGAGAGAGAGAGAGAGAGAGAACACGGGAACACGGGGAATTTTATTCAGAAAGGTTGTTGGCCCCTGTGGAGAGAGAGAGAGGGAGAGAGAGAGGGAGAGAAGGAGAGAGGGGGAGAGAGAGATGAATGAATGAATGAATAACTTTTATTTTCTGAGGATAATAGAGTAAGTATAAATACTTTTTTTCATCCAGTCCTCACAAAACAAAAAAGGAAAACAAAATCAAAGCAAATAATTCAATAAATAAGAAAGGCATGCAAAGCAAAGAAAACGAACACACATTATCATCAAAAGAGAGAGAGAGAGAGAGAGAGAGAGAGAGAGAGAGAGAGAGAGAGAGAGAGAGAGAGAGAGAGAGAGAGAGAGAGAGAGAGAGAGAGAGAGAGAGAGAGAGAGAGAGAGAACACTGAAAGCTTTTTACTTGCGCTTCGGCCTTGGGCCACAGTACAAAGGGGAAGGACGAACGAGTGAAGGGGAGGACATGTAAAGGGTGCATAAACAATGGTGATAATGTGATTATTGGACATCATATTATGCAATAATAAATACCGTTCATAGCGAAATGATTATCAACCAAATATTGCTTCAAATAATTAGTTCAAAAACAAGAACAACTATTTCCTTTACACAAAATATTTTCGCATGAACTGGCTA
>CM065692.1:19754070-19761570 GCA_017654935.2 Phymorhynchus buccinoides
CGCGCACACACACACACACGCGCGCGCACACACGAGAGAGAGAGAGAGAGAGAGAGAGAGAGAGAGAGAGAGAGAGAGAGAGAGAGAGAGAGAGAGAGAGAGAGAGAGAGAGAGAGACACAGACACAGACACAGACAGAGACACAGACACAGACACAGACAGACAGACAGACAGACAGGCAAACAAAGAGACAGACAGACAAGGTAAATCAAATAAAACTTAATAAACACCACTGTAGCAAATAAACTACTACGACACAAACAACAGCAATATGACACGTATCTAAACTGATTTTATAACACCAATGGACCAAACGAATACTCCTCATGATCACAGGACATCTATAAATAAGCAAAACACTCCAAAGCAACTTAATCAAACTGAATAGAAATATCCGACGGAGCTCTTATTACTTTATTTTGTTTACAAAGGAATAAAACAGCGTTATTTGAAACAATAGGCTTATCTATAACGATACCCCCCACACAAAAAAATTATATATATATATATATGTTGTCAAAGTTATGGTGCATGGGAAACAACTACATAAGTCCCTCAGGATGTTTTTGAGCAAAAGCCCAAAAGAGTCAACAACCTCAAAATATAGTTTCTATTTAGGGCATATTTATGTCTATTTGTATGTATTATATCAGTATCCACAACATGAAAGACAATTTTGAATGATTTCTTTGTTAGATTTGATCGTTTTTTTAAATAAAATCAATAGAAACAAAGAGGCAAAATTGTGTTTTCTGTGCCCGATTTCTGCAAATGATCTATTTTGAATGCCAAACTTTACAAATACTTATAAAATAAAAACTAGACAATATAACTCAAATCGGTTTTCTGTGTATTAAGAAGGAACCTTGTTCCACCATACCAAAATTACAATCTCAATTTATGCCAAAATTCTATTATGGCTGTTTTACCCATGCACTGTAATTTATTATTAATCATGTATCAGTAATTATCTGTTTAATTTGTGATCCTAATTGCCCACCTTAGAAATTTGGCAATCACCGAATTCTGTCATATCTGTGGTTTTAAAACATCGTAACTAGTATTGTATTTAAAACAGAAACACCCCTGTAAGTAATTGAACCAAATCGAACTTAACAATTGATATGTCAATTTGCTACTGACAGTAATCAAATAATACATTTTATCCAACAATTTAATAAGATAATATTGTATTAGATGTCGCAGATATCATAGAAAACAAGAAGAAAGAACATGAACATCATTATTATTAAGAAGAAAACACACATCTATTTTATATCAATCAAGTACCCCAAAAAGGAGAGAGAGAAAAAGGAAAAGAAACATTTTTGGATACAATTATCAGTTATGATCCAGCTTGCTTTGGGGCCAGCTTCCAAAATACATTCAAGAAACAAACAAGAACATCTTCTGTTATCGAGTGCAATTTGAGAAAATAAATAGAAACGAAAATGAAAGAAAGAGAAAAAAAAGAAGAATCCTTTATCACAGGAAACAAATCTCGTTGTTTGTTGTTCTTTTTGTTTTAGTTTTTTTAGTGCATTTACATTTATAACATTCAAACAATTTCCAGATTCAAAGAACGAAAGAAAAAAAACAGTGGAGTTTCATCGACACTCTGGACCCCATCATGCAACACACTGGGAGATGTCGCGTTCCGCCCCGTCGTTTTCACAATCTGGGGAATTTCCCCTGGTAAAATAAAATGATGGTGATTAACCCTTTCACCGCCAACCATATTTCAACCAAAGAATTCCATTAAATTTACTTGGATAGAGAACAAAATCCATCTGCAGTATTGGGGATTCTTCTGTGACATATATATATAACAAGCGCGAAATCGCAATAGTTTGTGGCACGCGGTCTATTTTTACCACCCCAATCATGAGTTACCTCCCCTGGCTTTTCAATAATTTTAATCTGTAAACCAGAATGTTATCTCTGCACCATTTCGTAACTTTTTATATCTTTTGGAAAACATTTAAAACTATGTATCCTACTTATGCTCATCAAAAGAAGCACCGCATACTCGTCGTGTCTGTTGTAGTGTCTGTATTACATATGTTTATTATTTTGTACGCTTTTAAAATACATCATTTTAAAGAGCGGCCAGAAGTGTAGCCTCGATTTGAAGTGCGACGCATGTTCATATTCTGATCGCTTCTCGGCCTTTTGGCTAAGACTGATTCAGGAACATAAATTTTTGTTTATACCCTGGTTGGTTTGTTCAGCCCGTCGTACATGGCGAAAGCCGATACGCGACGTTAAACTGAACTTCCATCCATCCATTTGAAGTGCGACAATTTTGGACCGACAGACCGACAAAGTGAGTTATAGGTTTGTGGCTTGAGCCACAAACAATAAGATCTCTCCTTACTTCCCAAAACTAAGACAAAAGGGTCTTTGGATAATAGACCCCAAATTGATGCCTTTTTGTGACATAGGTGTGGTGCTAAAATGCGATTTTGGAGGTGAAAGGGTTAACATGGAGCACAGCGACAGCACCGCTGTTTCATTGTCTCTACTTTATTGAATTTTACTTACATTTTTAGTTTTAGGGGTGGGTGTTTTTTTCCCACGCGGCCCATTGAATAAACAATTATTGCTGGGCTGCAAAGGGCCAGTCACACGTCCATTAAAAATCGCACGATTGCACGATACGATTCGATCACGTGGTCTCGGAGAACAGATGCGATTCGCGCTTCGAAACCTCGCCGATTTTAGTGGACGTGTGGCCGGCCCTTAAGGAATTGGTGTCAATTCGATTTGCGTTTCTTCTAGATTGTTAAATAAACTTTATCTATTGCATTGTTTTGTGTATTTTATTTGGCTTCTTTTACTGTTTTACGTGGTTATATTACGTTCTTGAAAACAATGGTAAAGGAGATCGGGCATTGTTAGTAATCTGTTCTTAGTAATTGCCTAAAGTGTTTTGAGTGTTGGTACATACTGCGTCGGATTCCCCTATTACTAGTGTTTTCCTTCCATGGTTTGGGGTTTTTTTTTGCATGTAGATGTTTCGCTGTTCCATTAGTTTTGACTTCAAAATAAAATTTAAAAAATTGCGATATTGATGAAACACACAATGTGAGATCACCTAAAAACATTGATAATTTTATAATAATCACGAAATTTAGAATGCGTTATATTGCTCTAAAATTATATTGTCGCAGACATGAGAGAGAGAGAGAGAGAGAGAGAGAGAGAGAGAGAGAGAGAGAGAGAGAGAGAGAGAGAGAGAGAGAGAGAGAGAGAGAGAGAGAGAGAGAGAGAGAGAGAGAGAGAGACAGACAGAGAGAGAGAGAGAGAGAGAGAGAGAGAGAGAGAGAGAGAGAGAGAGAGAGAGAGAGAGACAAAGAGAGAGACAAAGACAAAGAACAAAGCCATTTCCCCCGTAATTTCCTGGTTAATAACGAATCAACTCTCACAGCTGGAGAAAACAGGTTTGTTGAAAACAATATGGTGGACATTTAAAACACGGTGAATTGCAAAATGAAGGAACAAACAACAACAAAACTGAAAACAACCCGTATTAAACAGAAGACGTGAATATACGAGTCGGTTCTATGAACACAGGCGAACCGCTGTTAGAATACATCAGGTGAAGAACTAAGTACATTAATCATTTCAAAAGTACCACAAAACACCAATGGTTTCAAGCTTTCGAGATTTTTATTATCTCTTCATCATCAGGAAGATGAGTTTAAAACTGACATGAGATACAAGTTTCAAAGGTACCGCTAAAACGAAAAACGAAAAGCAGGGGTGAGCACAAGTTCAATATTATTTCTTGACAAGGAAAATATATTTTTTTTAAAGAAGAAATAGAGGAGACTGAGTATGACTAAGTAAATTAATCAACAATTTGATACAAGGAAAGAAAAAGACTTAATAAAATGGTACAAGCTCCGAGAAATAGAGATAAACTATAATTTACAACAACAATGAAGAACTTAATCTTACTATGATTTTGAACTTAAAAAAGGGATTAATAGAAAAAGGGAAAACGGGCCCCCAAAAAATTGGTTTTAACCCTTTCACCGCCAATGTCGCATTTTTGCACCACAATGGTTTAACACTCAGTTATCTAAAAGGCATAAAATCAGGCCTGTTATTTGAAGACCCTATTTTCTTAATTTTGGGAGGTAAGGATTTGCCTAATGTTATACATGTTAAAGAGGAATTCGCCACATTGCAGAAACTTTTTTTTTCTCTACCCCGTTAAGTTTAATGGTATTTTGGGTTTGAAAAATGGCTGGCGGTGAAAGGGTTAAACAAATCCGCACAGGCACGACAAAGAGAGAGAGAGAGAGAGAGAGAGAGAGAGAGAGAGAGAGAGAGAGAGAGAGAGAGAGAGAGAGAGAGACAGAGAGAGAGACAGAGAGAGAGAGAGAAACAATGGCAATGGCATCGACTTTTAATATCAGCAGCTTATAGCTCTAGGGGAAGACGGGGTAAAAAGCGCATGGGCGGGTAAGAAGCCCACCCCAATTATCTCATGAAATGAAGCAAATTTCAGTCTCATTTTGCCCATGAGACGAGCGTTAATGTCTAGCATTCGTCTCATGTGCAAATTTGACTGAAATTTTCTTTATTTCATGAGATAATTGGGGTGGGCTTCTTACCCGCCCATGCGCTTTTTACCCCGTCTTCCCCTAATGATATGACGGTTGCAGCATCGATTTACATCATTTACTTCTAAATTAAAGCATATGAAGAGAACAGAGAGGGAACAACGCAATAAATAAGAACACGAACAAAGGAAAACAAACAAACAAAGAAACAGGCAAAGAAACGGAGAAAGAAAAACACATAGCAAACAAGCTTACCAATCAAATCCCAATTATTATTGTAAAGTTGAATAATTATGTCCGTCACCACTACAACATATACCATGACAAAAGTGCAAAATAGCATTAATAGCACCCTAATCATTCAGTTACTTCCGAATCATACTATTGTGGCGGTACCATGGCCGATGAGGTTTAACCGAGGCGTGGTTACTGCTACACTTATATGCATTGTTAAAAAATCGGGACTTTACTGGAGTTGCACTGCCTCCGGGCATTGCCTCCAGTATTGTTCCCACCATCTTTGTATTTACAAATGTCCCATATGTGTCTGTTCCAGACCGAGAGGACGTAAAACACCATTTTTTTATTCATTCCTAATCATTCAGTATAAGACAACAAACAGTATGCAAGTAGTACAAACACAACACAGAAAAGTTGTTGTTTTATATTTGTTTTTAAACATTTTCAAATTTTATATGCTTCAGCAATAAATGTAGCTAAACATTTAATAAGTTCATTATTTTTCAGCATTAACATTTTACGGATACGAATTGTCTATCTGTAGCGTTTGTCTGAAGAGAAAAAAGTGTATAGTTTTTGCGAACTTCAGCATACACGATTTCAACAGCATTAATAGAATATACCTTGCATGTACTATCAATTTCAGATTCTTGAGAGTACCGGATTTTTATTTGCAAATTGACCCAAGGGTTCCTGTTCTGAACCTACACAATAGCAAAAGAGAGAGAGAGAGAGAGAGAGAGAGAGAGAGAGAGAGAGAGAGAGAGAGAGAGAGAGAGAGAGAGAGAGAGAGAGAGAGAGAGAGAGAGAGAGAGAGAGAGGGAGTGGGGAGAGAGAGGGAGAGAGAGAGGCTGAATGATACTAGGCGTTCAAGACTGCACTTGGTCATCTCCAAACATGGAACACTCAATTTTAGTCAAGTTTTATAGTTTTATTTGTTGTGTATTTGACGGTTTAAGGTTTTGGTTAGGGCTAGGGTTAGGGTTAGGGCTAGAGTCAGTTAAATTTCAGAATGAATGGTTAAAAGGTACACATTCTAAAGTTTCGCTGAAAACCGACATTGTCACGCGAATGGCGTCACTTTCCATATTTGGAGATGACCAAGTGCAGCATTGAACGTCTTGTCTGAAGGATAGGCAGAGGAGAGACAAAGACAGAGGCAGAGAGACAGAGATGAAGACAGACATAAAAAACAAACACAGACAGGACAGATGGAGATTTATAGACATTACTGAAAAAAACAACACACACAAAAACGTGTCTGTATTTCTCCAAAATTCCGTCTTTACTTAAAGGTGGACTCGGACGGATGAGTTTTTGCAAGAAACACGTCGAGATCACCAGAAAGACAGCCTTTTCAAGGATCGGAACATTCACTTTGCTCTGGTTTCTTAGACATTAAACCGTCAAAACGGCGATTTTTCCTTGGCGGAGATGCCAGAGAGAGTAGTCATTTTGGATGGGGTGGGTGGAGGTCACTCATTGTGGTTGAAGCTTTTTTGTAGTGCAGTAAAAAGAAAAAAGGAGCTATTTCCTTTGTTGTGAGCGAAACTCCTTTAGATAAACTGTATCAACAAACATTTTAAAAAAGAAAAAAAGGCTTGTATTGCGAAAAGTTCGTGCAAACGATTTGGTCTAAACACAAGCGGTCATTCAAAAAGAGACGGCACACGCCTTCTCTTTGGGTAAAAGAATTTGACTTCCAGCACCTCCGCCAAGGAGGAATCGCCTTTTTGACGGCTTGATTTCTGGGAAACCAGAGCAAAGTGAGTGTTGCGATCTCTGTTTAAGGGTGTTTTCCTGCTGATCTGGACGTATTTTTCGCAAAACTCATCCGTCAGGGTGCCCCTTTAAGACTTTGACGTGGAGACTGACAAGGACAATACAAATACTGAAAAGAGCACACCACACCAAATACATTAGCCTACTGAAAAGCAACGAAAAATGGTCTTACCTGGGCAGCCAATGAAAACGCGCGTATTTTTCAAACAATTTTTGCGCTGTTCTTGTGTGACTCTCTTTATTTTTTTCTTTCACGTTTCTTTCGGGTCTGAACTTTTCTACAAGATTCTTTTCTTTCAAAACAATGCACGTGAGAACACCAAAACAAAACAAAAAAATGAATACAAAAACAGATCTGATTTTTATTAATGATATTGGGGTTTCTTAAATCAAAATCTTCGGTTTGTGATATTCAGGATGATTTTCAATGGTCAAAAAATAAAAACAAACCTGGGCTGGACTGGACTGGCGGATTCGGACTTTGGATGAGGACTGATCAGAGACAAGCCCCAGGTCTTTCTCAGTTGAAAAGTTCTGACCCCCTACACTCTCGCACGCGCACAGTGAAAAGACCTGGCCAGGATCACTTATACCTGAGTCCTTGTTGCGTAGTACCAGTAATAGGGTAGGAGAGAAGGAAAGGGGTGGGGGGGGTGGAAAAGAGAGGGAAAGAGAGCGTAGTTTAGCATAGGCGAAGAAGAAAAGGCGCGTGGGCGCGTGCATGCGTGCGCGTGCGCGTGTGTGCAGCCGCTGTAGGCCTATTGTCGCGTGCCAGGAGTGACGTGAGGGAAATGCGCGTGCTAAAGCTTTTACAACAACTCCACACAGAGAGAGCTCTCTGATTTGCTCCCCGCGCTCAAATCGAGTTACTGCCCTTTCCTTGCAGTTGGTTCGCGCATGCGTT
>CM065692.1:19774070-19776570 GCA_017654935.2 Phymorhynchus buccinoides
AAAAAATGTTCTTAATTTTGTGAGGTAAGGACCTATTTTATGCTTGCCGCAGAGGAATCCCCAATATTGCAGACAAAATCTTTTCTCTACCCGGGTAAGTTTAATGGTAATTTTTGGCTGAGGAATGGCTAGCGTTGAAAGGGTTTAAGCCAAGGCGAGCATTTGCATGTGAAACACGTTTGTTTGTTTGTTTGTTTGTTTTTGGTTTGGTTTTTTTTTACTTCACAAACGGAGACTGTCTGACGCACAGACAGGGAAACAGATGCTCGTTCTAAATGCAAAGTACTCCCGTTCTGACAGAAGAACTAGGAGTACAAAATACTGGGCTTGGAATTCTGAAGGGTTTGTGTAACCTCGCTAACGTTGTTTTGGCCACTGTGCTGCATTGATTGACAGAAGGTGTGTGTGTGTGTGTGTGTGTGTGTGTGTGTGTGTGTGTGTGTGTGTGTGTGTGTGTGTGTGTGTGTGTGTGTGTGTGTGTGTGTGTGTGTGTGTGTGTGTGTGTGTGTGTGTGTGTGTGTGTGTGTGTGTGTGTGTGTGTGTGTGTGTGTGTGTGTGTGTTTGTGTGTGTGTGTGTGTGTGTGTGTGTGTGTGTGTGTGTGTATGTATTCTCACGTGCATGCATGTGTGCGTGCGTTCGTGTGTGTGTGTACGTGCGTGCATACATGTGTGCGTGCGTGCGTGCATACGTGTAGTGTATACATGTAGTGCATGTGTGTGTGTGTGCGTGTGTGTGCGCGCGCGCGTGCGTGTGTGTGTGTGTATGTGTGCACGCGTGCTCGTCTTCGTGCTGGCATGCGCGTGTGTGTGTGCACGCATGCATTATTATGCACGTTTTTTATGAACGAAATATGAGAAAGACAGACATAGTTAGGCAGAGAACAGACAGACAGACACACTCTGCGTGCGCGAGTGTGAGTGGTAGTGAATGTCATAAGTCCGCGGACAGCAGTACTCCTATCTAAGGAAACTCAGACCTCACGATTTGTGTAGGGATCCCTTCGACATACCCCCGTCTGTATCAGTTTTTAAGATTGAGATTAAAATTAAAATAATAGCCCCGTCGATAACAAAGGCCATGTCGGGGCTGTCATCACGTTAAATCTTACCACGTATTGAAAAGGGATAAAAACCCAAGGTAAAAACAAAATAAAAGTTTTTTTGATTAAAATACTTTTGTTTAAAAAAAACATTAATCAATTTAAAAAAACTTAGCAAGTAAAAACATGACACGTCTAGAACTTTATCAGTTTATGTGTCCCCGTCTCTATATGTCACCTTCATTGTGCCCCTGTCTCTATGCGTCTCCGTCTCTCTGTGTGTGCCCCTTCTCTATGTATATCATATCATATATCAGTTTAGGCTCTGTAGGCTTTTGAAGCCTTTTGCCCTTTTGTCCTCTGGATATTTTTCATATGTAGCACAAATGTATATATTTTCTTTTTGCCCGTGAATTACTTTGGCTTTTTAGTCCCCGAGCCGAAGGTTCGGGGAGCTATTGTTTCTGTCTGATCCGTCCGTGCCTCCGGCGTGCCTCCGGCGTGCCTCCGTCCGTCCGTCCGTCCGAGGCTATTCGTCCGTTTTTCTCAAAACTTATTCAGTCTATCATCATCAAATTTGGCATACTAGTTTGCCAAGATGCAAGCTATCCACTGATGTATTTAGTTTTACATTAAGGTCAAGGTCGCGCCAGTTACGGGGTTCAAACCCCAAACCTTATAATCGCTAATATCTCGCGAAGTTTTGCATGTATTTCAATGCAGTTTTTTTCGCAACATTTCTTGATGAATGGTCTATAACACAGTTGTCATGAATTTTTCTGTGCGCGCGTGTGCGCATGATCGCGCGCGCTCAAATCACGGGTCCGAACCCCAAGGCTATAATAAAAAAAACTATTCAGTTACGTGCTATTTTGATGCGTTTTTATGTAGCGACGTGCTGTTTTGATGCGTTTTTATGTATGTGTACAGCCGACACATTCCGATTTCGGAGTAGCTCGGCGATGCTGCGAGGGGACTTTGCAGCCGCTCGGCGTTGCACTTGTGTGTATTGTTTTAATAAAGATTTATTTCTCCAAATATGTGTGGAGTACATAATAGTATTATATTTTTTGTCAATAAGATTTTTGAACATAATTATTTAGTGATGATGCATTTACAGTTTCATTAGAAAGATTGTTCCATGCAGTTATTACTCTGTTAGTAATAAAAAACGTTTTGAGCTGAACGACTGTTATTTAGTTTTTTGGTTAGTTTGAAATTATGCCCTCGTGTTCTTTCCTCATCCCCGTCTGTATGCGTCCCATCGGGTTAAGGATAGGATTAGGGATAAGGGTTAGAGGTTAAGGTTATTGTAAAACGGTGACACGTAGAGACGGGGACGTAACATGGCCACTGCAAAAAAAGCACCTTTTGCGAGAGTGAATGCCCTTGGTGGGTGGGGGAACATTGTTGAGTACTGACCAAACAAGGGAGTAGCTCTCACCAATAACACTATTTGA
>CM065692.1:19784070-19786570 GCA_017654935.2 Phymorhynchus buccinoides
GGTGGTGGTCATATTCCTCAAGTGCGACTGCAACCCCGACCTCACTACGATCTGAGAAGGAGCGGAGGAGGACCCACAGCCGAAAAAACACAAATAATGTTGATTGAGCCACGCTCTGCCCGGCCCCACGCTGCCGCTAAGATCTCAATGCTCTGCCGCTACTTGGGTTCAAGTCTACTACACTCACCACTCAACGTGCACTTCACCACGCTGCCACTAAGATCTCAATGCTCTGCCTCTACTTGGGGTCGTCTACTACACTCACCACTCAACGTGCACTTCACCACGCTGCCGCTAAGATCTCAATGCTCTGCCTCTACTTGGGTTCAAGTCTACTACACTCACCACTCAACGTGCACTTCACCACGCTGCCGCTAAGATCTCAATGCTCTGCCTCTACTTGGGTTCAAGTCTACTACACTCACCACTCAACGTGCACTTCACCACGCTGCCACTAAGATCTCAATGCTCTGCCTCTACTTGGGTTCAAGTCTACTACACTCACCACTCAACGTGCACTTCACCACGCTGCCGCTAAGATCTCAATGCTCTGCCTCTACTTGGGTTCAAGTCTACTACACTCACCACTCAACGTGCACTTCACCACGCTGCCACTAAGATCTCAATGCTCTGCCGCTACTTGGGTTCAAGTCTACTACACTCACCACTCAACGTGCACTTCACCACGCTGCCACTACTACGCTGTTCCCGTTCTCATTGCCATCCCGCCACCACGCTTCCGTTTCCCGTCACGTCCTCGCTACTTTTTGTTTTGAGCATGTTCAAACTGCGCGTAGCGAGAACGCAGATTAACACGCTCTCTGCTTTCTAACGAGAAGCCCTTTGAGCTCCTACGAAATCGGAATGTGTCGGCTGTACGCAGCGGGGAGACCAGCGAAAACTGAAAACCAGACGCATACGTACCTTACCCATTATGGCCATATTATTATCCCATGAGAGGCCTCCAATGTTTCGCTTACATTCCAAATATCGTCAGTTTCTGGGGGTCAAAGCCCCCCAGACTCCCGGCATCCTCCACAATGTCGTTTAGCGTCCTCGTCTTCCTCCCTCCTTACTTTATCTGTGCGCGTGCACACACGCACGCACACGCACACGCGCACGCACACGCACGCACATGCACACGCGCACGCACACGCACGCACACGCACACGCACACGCACACGCACACGCACGCACACGCACGCACGCGCACACACACACACACACACACACACACACACACACACACACACACACACACATTTTTTTTTTTACTACGTTACGCCCGACTGTAGTACACCTTTACCACGATCATTGCTACGATCATCCGCGTTCTGGCCTGATCGTGGAGGACGTAGCGAGAGCGTGGCCTATGTGTGGTGTGGGTGGTAGTTCGAACGTCATAGCCTTTCACAAAACATGACTAAGCTGCATAATTATCACTATTTATTTTTCCTTTACAGAAGACAATCAATAATTGAATATATCTCAAATGCGCTTAAAATATTGGCACAATTTGTTTTTTTTAATTTTTTTGGCAGGAACATGGCATTGCAACACATATGAAAGATACGTAGCGTAAAATACAAACAGCAATCAGTACGATTATGTATAGTGCCATGCATATCCGATCGAACACAGACATAGCAATGCACACTAAGGCAACTAAGAAAACTTGATAATGAATAAACATGTAAGCAGAAAAAAAAAGAAAAAACCCCAAACCATATCTAAATCAATATAATATATTTATATAAAAGAAACGGAACCAACAAGAGCAAAGAACTATTATTACAGAGTCAGCAAACGATGTAGAACAACAATAACTACATCAATAATAATAATAATAATAATAATAATAATAATGGTAGTAATAATAATAATAATAATAATAATAATAATAATAATAATAATAATGCAAGCGGCAGAGGATTCACTAAACCGCTTTCTCATCATACATAGTATTTTTTTCATCTTATAATTATTGATATAATTAGATGTCTAACAATGGGAGGTACCACCTCCACTTCTCAGTAAACTGTTTGCTCTTCATGTTCATGAAAGCAATGTACTTCTCAATTCTATATCTAGCTTTAAAGGGGCACCCTGACGGATGAGTTTTTTTGCAATAAACACGTCGAGATCACCAGGAAAACACCTTTTACAGATATCGCAACTCACTTTGCTCTGGATTACTAGAAATCAAACCGTCAAATCGGCGATTCCTCCTTGGCGGAGGTGATGGAAGTCAAATTATTTCACCCAAAGAGGAGGCGAACTTTTCGCAATACAAGCCTTTTTTTATACAGTTTACTAAAGGAGTTTCGCTCACAACAAAGAAAATAGCTCCTTTTTTTTTTACTGCACTACAAAAAAAGAAAACGCTTCAACCACCCCATCCAAAATGGCTACTCTCTCTGGCATCTCCGCCAAGGAAGAATCGCCGTTTTGACGGTTTAATTGCTAAGAAACCAGAACAAAGTGAGTGTTCCGATCCTTG
>CM065692.1:19804070-19809070 GCA_017654935.2 Phymorhynchus buccinoides
TTTAAGTAGAGGTTTCCAATAGTAACTGCCTCTTTTGGGCATCGTGACTGGTTTTGATTCTATTACGTGTTCCTAGTCTACAGTAAGACACCCCCACCCCATCCTCCGCTTTTGGATACTTAGCTTGTCTTGTTTGATTTCCATTTGGGATAATACTAACTTCCTGCGAAACGTCATGGTGTAGAGTGGCACAGTGGTATCGCGTTCGCTTCGTGTCAAGTAAACCCGAGTTCGAACCTGGGTACAGGGGGATTTTTTCCCCCTCATTCTGCACTAGGCCTTAACGGTCTGAACGTGGAGTCTTTCGGATGAGACGATAAACCGAGGTCCCGTGTGCCCATGCACTTAGCATACGTTAAACCCAGTGGCAACGAAAAAGTTGTCATTTGGTAAAAATTTACCCCCCCCCCCCCCCCCCCCCCCCCCCTCCCTCATCAGTGACAAAAATTAGCATGAAAAAAAAATAATAATAATAATAATTGGGTGGCGCGCCTCTGGCTGCGACGCGCTCTCCAGGTGGGAGCAGCCCGAATTTCACAGAGACGCCTCTGTGACTATAAAGTACCTAATACCTAATACCTAATACCTAATAATGGTGATAATCGGGGGGTGGTACCATGAAAAGGTCTGATGGCGGTAATCAAAATGATCAGACTAATCGCTAAGTTGTCCAACAATAGTCTGGATTTCACAAACAGAAGGCGACTGAAGGAAGTGGGAGTACGGGAGGGTGGGGGGTAGTAATTGCTGCATCATGGAAGTGTAGCAGTTTTGGGGAAATCACAAGCCACAAGCTAGTCGTTGTGTAGCTTTCCTTAAGACGATAATTTCACTTCATATTTTGAAGGAATTCCCATGTCACTGGTAGTTTTGTTTTCGTTTACGATTGAAACATCGTGTGCCGTGTTATCAAAATTGCGCTTTTAAAGACACATCAGATCACGTGTCAAAACCACGGGTTTCACGGGTTTTCCCTCTTATAGCAGGAAATAAATCTTGTTTTGACCAAGTCTGACTCCCGTATAAATGCCCCCAAATTCAAACCGAAATATCATTTTAAAGAGCAGCATCCATTTGAAGTTGGGGACATCTGTATGTGGGTCACAGTTACCCAGAAGAAAAAAAAACAAGGGACTTAATCGTGGTGCGTCAGTGTATCTTTAACCCTTCCGTTTATTGTCGTGAGATAATCATGTACGCTTAAGGTTTCAATACACTTTTTTTTTTAATTTGTTCTTTCCCCATTGGCAACACAGTGATATTTCAGATACAAAATCACTTGAACAACAATGTGTTGCCATGGGGAAAGAGTGAAAAATGTCAACGTGTATTGAGACCATTAGTGCGCGTGTGTGTGTGAATTTGTTTTCAATAGAAACTACATCATATTAAAACATAATATTGTAGAGCGTAGAGTGGCACAGTGGTAGCGGCGTTCGCCTGGTGTCAAGCAAGCCCGGGTTCAACCTGGGTACAAGGGATTTTTCCTCTGACTTTGCACTAGGCCTTACGGTCTGAACGTGGAGTCTTTCGGATGAGACGTTAAACCGAGGTCCCGTGTGCCCATGCACTTAGCACACGTTAAACCCAGTGGCAACGAAAAAGTTGTCATTTGGTCAAAATTTACCACCACCCCCTCCCTATCCTTCCTCATCGGTCACACAAAAATCGCATGCAAACAAAACAAATGGGTGGCGCACCACTGGCTGCGACGCACTTTCCAGGTGGGAGCAACCCGATTTTCACAGAGACGCCTCTGTGACTATAAAGTACCTAATACCTAATACCGAATACCTAATACAAATAACTGTTTTCTAATAAAGCAGCTTCTAAGGTTACATGAGCCAGAGCTAATGGCTCGGGGGAAAAAAATTCTGGTGCATGCGTAGAAGTATATTCCCTTTCTCTCGCCGCAGGAATTGAACTTCTAACGATCAATTTGATAAGTCTTTAATCTCTTAATTGATGCTTTGAAAATGTAAGGTACATTCCACTAGGTAAACGTCATGGGGTATTTTGTGTTACTTAATCTAGTAACTTATGGACTTGGACTTTATTATACCAAATAATGCCAAATACCAAAGTCTATTGATTGCTTTCTTAAGAAGATAGTTATAGCAATGAAACGTTGGAAGGTCCAGACGTTGTCGTCTCTAATTTGGCTGAAAACTCCGAATTATAGAGAAAGTTAACATTTAACGGTTAGGTAGGAAAGATAAAAATGTTTTTGTCGGTTGTGTGTGCATGCATGTGTGTGTCTGTGTGCGTGTGTGTGTGTGTGTGTGTGTGTGTGTGTGTGTGTGTGTGTGTGTCTGTCTGCGTGCATACGTTGTGTGTGAGGGTGTTTGTGTATGTGTGTTGGTGTATGTGGTCAGTCCGTGCGGCTCGGTTGCTGTGGCTTACTGAATGGGGGATGAACGAGTCGGTGTCGATAAATGTGTGTGTGTGTGTATGTGTGTGTGTGTGTGTGTGTGTGTGTGTGTGTGAGAGAGAGAGAGAGAGAGAGAGAGAGAGAGAGAGAGAGAGAGAGAGAGAGAGAGAGAGAGAGAGAGAGAGAGAGAGAGAGAGAGAGAGAGAGAGAGAGAGAGAGAGAGAGAGAGAGAGAGAGAGAGAGTTGCTTTGGATATGCGTTGTTGCTGGTTGGTGTCATTCTTGAATGCTGTTTTTGTTGTCTATTTGTTGATGAATAATTGATTGTAAAGCGCTTTGGGCTCATCTGAGGTAAAGCGCTATGTAAATATACTATTATTTTTATTATTATTATTATTATTATTATTATTATTGTTATTAGGATTCCATCCTATTATATTGGAAGAAGAAGAAAAATAATTGTGTTTTACGTCCTCTCGGTCTGGAACAGACACATATGGGACATTTGTAGATACAAAGAAGGTGGGAACAATACTGGAGGCAATGCCCGGAGGCAGTGCAACACCAGTAAAGTCCCGATTTTTTAACAATACAGATAGGTGTAGCAGTAACCACGCCTCAGTTAAACCTCATCGGCTATGGTACCGCCACAATGGTATCACGATCCTATTATATTGGGTAGAATCCTATTGTTTTTGTACAAATTCTTCTTTTTTGTTCTTCCTCTTGTTGATGATGATATTTAGATTTGTGTTTTTATTGTTGTTTTGTTTGTTGTTGTTGTTGTTTTTGTTCTTCTTCCTGTTATTACTGTTATTGTTTGTTGTTACTTGCCTGTCTCTTTGTTGTTGTTCATGTCGAATAGAATTTCATATTCATATTTCTTTTTTTTCTATTGGCTGTTTCCTTACTTTACCTTGCTTCAGTTTGATTTTCATGTCTCCCTAGTTAGTACCAGATTCTGTTTTTTACGCTTATTATTGGCCCGGTCCCTGATATTAATCCTAACATCAGTGGCTACATTCTTCCACCTCCTTTTTTCCAAGCCATGTGTTATCTCCGGCACTAACTAAGGGCAGAACAAAGAGGGCGGGGTGTCGAAGACAAGAGTAGTAGAATAAGTCCTCTTAAGGGTTCGCTCCATATTTATATCTATCTATATATCTATCTATCTGCCTATCTCTGTCTCTCGCTCCACAAAGGTGACTGGCTACCTCTAATCATCGAAACGGGCCGAAACGGAGCAAGACGGGGCAAAACGGGCCGAAACGGAACCCGGAACGGACTCACAACAATCACACTTTTATCATTTTAATTTAGCTAAAACAACTTTTAAAGCACACACACACACACACACACACAAAAAAAGACTTGCTAGAAACATCGTATTCACGGAATATGCCACATCCGGTCATCGTTCCAGAGAAATGTGCCATGTTAGTGTAGAAACTTTTCGTGGTCTGTCTCTCCAATGGGGCTTTATATTACTTCTTGCCGTCACGAAAGGGCGATAATTTTAGGCCCGAACTGCTCATGCCACCTAGCGATGAGTAAGGAGCAGATGTGTTTTGTGGCTACACATACTACTACTTCATGACAGGCAAGGATGATAATTTTAAGTAGGTGCGGCGTTCGCTTCTCAGGGCACGAGACAGGGGCAGATAATTTATGGTATAACGCCTCATTTAATGGGTTTATATTCAGTTTTTTTATCTTTTATTCTAACTTTAACGTTTCTTGTTGTTGATTGGTCCATTAAAGTTTGGATAAAATAATACTTTTGTGTGTGTGTGTGACCAATCAGACAAGAGCTTATTATATTTTTCCGTAGACGTTTTCTAGAGTTTCTTAGACCCCTTTTGGCGTAACAGTTATTCGCACGGTGACCGTCCTCTAGTGAAACCCGACCCAGGTCTTTCTGTATTGGGGGTGCAATCCTATCTGATTCAGTGGATGCTTTTCCCAACTCCTGTCACTACGAATGCAGGGTCTAGTTTCTCTAGACGGCGGTCGCCGCGCGCATAACTGCTACGCCAATAGGGCTCTAAGAAACACTTTAGAATACGTTGGCGGAAGAATACTACAACTCTTGTCTGATTGGTCAAGAAAAAAGTAGTATTTTAACAAGACGTTAATGGAAGAATCAACAACAAGAAATGTATTCACCCCCTACTAGTTCCGAATAGTTCGCCGCTTGCTCGGTGTTTGACCAGAACAAAACGTCACACGAACTATCGGCAAACGAAGGGTATTTCTTAGAACGATTTTGCCGATTTGAGCGCGAGCGCAACGTAACGTTAGACCATCAACCGCCTCGCGGCCATCTCCACATCGACCCAGCACCAGAACAACTTGTCCCTAAGGGCTTTCCGCCATGAGGACGTAAAACCTTCTGTAAACCAACCAAAAAGGGAAAGGGCCCCCTGGCAAAAATAACATCAGCTCACTCAAGAACTTCGTGCAACTAGACAACGCACGCTTTTTGCATGCGTCACGTCACAACAGAGTCATAAGGGTTATCCTATGTATATCAAGCCTCCTGTTGAGTCCGTTTCGGGGCCGATTCAGTCCGTTTCGCTCCGTTTCGATGTTTAGAAGTAGCTCTTAAAGGTCAGCATGTTCATATTTCA
>CM065692.1:19814070-19821570 GCA_017654935.2 Phymorhynchus buccinoides
GGCACACTGACCCACCACGATTAAGTCCCTTGGGTTTTTTCCTGGGTAGCTGTGACCCACGTACAAATGCCCCCAATTTCAAATTGAGGCTGCTCTTTAAAATGATGTTTCGCTTTGAATTTGGGGGCATTTGTATGGCGGGAGCCAAACCTGGTCAAAACAAGTATTTCTTACCAGCTATAAGAGGGAAAACACGTGATCTGGTGGGTCTTAAGAAATTAGGAGCAGTTCTGCCCATCTTTCCAATTTGGAAGTTGTGAAGACTGTTTTGTAAGAACAAACGTCCTTTATATTGTTTTGGGATTTTGTTATTTATTTGTACATTTCCTCTTCACATTGATTGTGGTTATCGCTCCTCTACCCTACCCGCCTCCGCCTCTGTGGATTTTGTCCAAAGTTATCCAGTATTTATGCCTGGTGAAGGTATATTATCTTAATGTGGAGAAAGTTATTAAAACAAAAGGGTGTGGAGAGGGATGGGTACAGATAGAAACAAAAAAGATGAAAATAACCACACACAAGCGCAGGAGTGTGTGCGTGTGTGCGCCTCTCCCCTAAACTCCTCTGCTTCTGTGAATTGTATCCAAAGTTATCCAGTGTTCAGGGCTGGTGAAGGTATATCTTAATGTGGAGTAAGTTTAGTAAATTTAGCATGCGTGTGTGTGTGTGTGTGTGTGTGTGTGTGTGTGTGTGTGTGTGTGTGTGTGTGTGTGTGTGTGTGTGTGTGTGTGTGTGTGTGTGTGTGTGTGTGCGTGCTTGCGCGTGCGTGTGCGTGCGCGCACGCGCTATTGTCATGTCACAGTGTTAACAAAAGATTCCCCGGAGTTTCAAACCTTTCAGAAAGGTGACAATAATATGCGTGGGTGGTTCACTGAGTACAGTCAAACCTCTATTTTAAGATTTACGCATTGGACTGTAGAGGTGAAGTATTGTTTTTCTTTTTGATCTTGTTGGTTTTTTGCTCCTTCTGTTGCCTGCTTTTTGCTCCTTTTGCTATATTTGCTGTTTGCTGTTTTCTTGTTTGTCTGTGTTGATAAAGGCGCATTCGCCGAAATATCCAGTAGTTTTGTTTTGTCTCTTGTGAATAAAATAACGTCACTTTACACTTGTCGTGTAGTTGTTTGTTTGTTGTGTGACTTCCCAAAAGTCAGAAAAAAATAGGTCTTAAATAATATAACAGAGGTCAGTTTTTATACATACAATACAGTAAACTACATTAATCCGTTCCAAATAAAAATCGGTCTTCAATGAGAGGAGGTCTCTAACGGAGGGTTTATCATAATAGAGGTTTGACTGTATTATAATGGAGCTGAGGCAGTTCCACAGATTCGTGCAGTTAAAGGCACACTGACCCACCACGATGAATGTACCTTGGTTTTTTTCTGGGTAGCTGTGACCCATATACAAATGCCCACAACTTGAAATGTTTTGAGGCTGCTCTTTAAAATGATGTTTCGTGTTCAATTTGGGGGCATTTGTATGGGAGTAAAACCTGGTCAAAACAAGATTTCTTACCAGCTATAAGAGCGAAAACACGTGAAACCCGTGATTTTGACACGTGATCTGGTGGACCTTTAAAAACCGAAAGCTTTTCCACCTCTGCCCTACCCCACCCCTCTCTCTTTCTCTTTTTCTCTGTCTCTCTCTCTTTCTCTCTCTCTCTCTCTCGCTCACTCTCGCTCACCCCCTCTCTTTCTCTCTTTCTCTCTCTCTTCCTTTCTTCCTCTTTAAAAAAAAAAGTCTTTTCTTCTGTTCCTTTCTCCAGCTTGTTGACATCAAAATGTTATTTCTAGGGAGAAAGGTGGCAGAGTGGTTAAGACGCCTGCCTAATGTAATACAATCAACCAATCAATCAATCAATCAGTCAATTATTTATCATTTATAATTGATAATTTATTAGATAATGCGTGACTGCAACGTGAGTGACCCGGGTTCGAATCCCGGCCTCGCCCTTTCTTTCTAGTTCGACAGGAAAATCGAACTGAACGTCCAGTCCTTCGGTTGGGGGACTTAAAAGCTAGTCTGACCCGTGCGCTTTACGCACGTAAAAATCCCACGACAATTGAAAATAGGTAAGAGCATCCCGCTGCCTGGCATAGCCAAATTGATAGCTAGGTCTCCCAAGTCTGCCCCACCCCTCCTCACTCTGCCCCCCCACCCACCCCCAAAAAAATGGGTAGGCGACGCGCTTGCGGCGACGCGCTCTCCGGGGCAGAGCAGCCCGAATTTCACAGATTTGTCTATGTGACTTGAATATACCAAATACCAAATATTTCGCAAAACTAGCATGAGAATGAAGCAACGGATGTGACCAAAGCATAGGGCCAGGGAAGACAGAATGTAGAACAGTGGGGGGTGGAGTCGTTACAATGAGAACACGATTGTATTCTAAGGATTTTTTTGACAATTTTCATGAATTTTGCTTTTCTTCAGATTCGCATTTAGGCTAATTTTGAATGGAACTATGTCGTTTGCAGAACATTCTACGACTGTATTTCTGCCTATAGGTATACGCCTCTTTTGTTTTCTTCTCAGGGTGTCTATGTGTCGGTCACACAATTTCCAAAATGTTCCGTGGTAAAAGAAAAAACCAAATAAAACCCACACAACTTTGTGTTTTCTTTGGCAGCCTGATTCTAGCCACATTTCGTTTGCAAGTTGATAGGGAATAAAAACAATGTTGATTGACCCCTGCATTGCTACAATGATAACCTTGCGTTTCCCTTGCCAGTTGTGAAGACATGAATGTCTCTCTGGACTCTCTCTCTCTCGGCAGAAATGAATTAGATACGCTGTTGTAAGTGTACCGACTTTCGAGGAGAAAACTGCTTTGTGAAACAACAACGCTGGCAGACGGAGTGCTAAGACTAACTTGTTTTGCTTTGAGTTTCTGAGATTTCTGTCGCGTGTCTGTTACGGTTAGTTTGCAATCATTTGACATCGTTGGGTGTGTTTTATTAGTTGTATGTTGCACAAAACAGATACTTCAGAAACGGGACCGGGACCAAAATGGGCCGAAACGGGTCGAACCGGGACCAAAACGGGTCGAAACGGGACCGACACAGGATCGAAACGGGACCGAAACGGGACCGACACGGGACAGAAACGGGACCGACACGGGACAGAAACGGGACCGACACGGGACAGAAACGGGACCGAAACGGGACCGACACGGGACAGAAACGGGACCGACACGGGACAGAAACGGGACCAAAAGGGACAAGAAGGGACTCAAATGTTGCGTGCCCTTGCCAGCACAAAAAAATGTGCATGCATAATTGTATATTATGTGTGTGAGTGTGTGCATGTGCGTGTGTGTGCGAGTGCGAGTGCGAGTGCGAGTGCGAGTGCGAGTGCGGGTGTGTAGTCTGGTAAAGAACAAAAACGAAAACAAAACATAGAGCTTGAAAACGCTAGATCAACCACCCGCGCAGCAGCATTTTCGGCCCCAGTGACCTTGACTCTTGTCCAATGACCTTCGTTTTCGAACTTGGCCTAGATATCCTAATTACCTACCGGCATGTTTTTTTCTCTTCTTTTTTGGCTGTCTTATCTTCTGGGCCGTACAATGGCCGCGTTGCTCCTACGCCGCTCATTCCGAATCCCAACTCGCAGCCACACCCCGGGTTTGTGCATGCAAAATTTGAGGCTCCTTGGTTTCTAAAAATAATAAAATAATAATAATAAATAAAATAAAGGCTGCTATGGCTGGTACTCACGTGTCGTCATATCCGGCCACAAGGAGCGCCATATTATGGGAGACCGCCATCTTAGTCCTTACCTTTTTTTGAAAAATGCTAGATCGATGCTGCGTATTTGGCTGTTCCAATTCGAAACTTATCTAAATTGTATTTATAACATCTGGATGTTTTCTGTACACGTTTAAATAACATTTTCACTTTGCTTACACACAAATAAGGACTAAGATGGCGACACTTCCGTTGGAAGGGTCGAGATGCGCACGCAGGTGGGTTGGAGCCATCCTAAGATTCAACCTAAGTATATCAGCTTGAGTGCGTTTCGGTCCATTTCGGTGTTAAGAAGTACAGGAATATAGAGTGAAGAGGTTACCTCTGAATTGCGCATGTTTGAAACTTACTCAATCGCGCCTTTCCGGATATGTAGCCTACATCAATCGCGCCTGGTTTCCGCGCAATATACGATTTTCGGAGAGAGAGAAAACTAGGGGAGAGCACTTCGTGAAAATTAGAGTTGCTTACCTCCATTACTCAGTCAAACACCATAGCCAGAATGCAACAATGGCGTCGAAGCTTGAAACCGCAGGATGCGAGTCAGCGACTTGCAAACATTTGTTTAGAAAAATAAGGGGTGGCCAAGCTGCTACAAAGTGATAGAACTTGCAAACTGTGAAGTAAAAAAAATATCAATTTCAGAATGACGCACTGCGTTCTACATGCTGTGTGTCTCCTCAAACACACGAAGCGAGGGCTGGGGATTTACCTGATGGCAGAGTAACTTCCCCTGTTGGAACGATTGAATTAGGCAAGATAACTCCTACACACCATGAAATTACTCCCCTTAATTGTTTCCGAACAATTCCTATTGACGTCACCTTAAAAGTAAAACTTCCGATAACAATAAAAATCGACACTAGAAAAGCTATTCAAATTCCGTTATCTGTATCTTTTTAAGAATTGTTAGCGCAATCCACTGAAACCCCCAAAAAATTAAAATATTTCGATATGTAAAACTTCCATTTTGTCTATTTTTCTCACGAACCATTTCAGCGCGATTGAGTATATCTGTTACAGTAAATTTACAAAGCCAGGAAATTTACAAATCTCCTAAAACTTTTAGGGAATTTGCAAATTTCCTGTTTCACTCAGGGATTTTGCAAATTTACTAACATTTTCAGGAAATTTGCAAATTTCCTGATTTGGAGGTCCAGGAAATATGCAAATTTACTGAAATAACCATTTGAGACAATCAATTAATTTGTAAGTTGAAAAAAAATAGAACATGTACTAGAGAGAGAGAGAGAGAGAGAGAGAGAGAGAGAGAGAGAGAGAGAGAGAGAGAGACATAGGGGTACAGAAACAATAAGAGTGAGAGAGGCAGTGCGAGACACAAAGAGAGAGTGTGGTGAGTCTAAATCAGTATGAAGAATTTTGCAAATTTACTGATCTTCCAATCTTCAGTAAATTTGATAGACAAATGCATGCAAAATTCAGGAAATATTCAAGCAATTTCCTGTTTTGCAAATTTCCTAAAATGTTCAGGAAATTGGCAAATTTCCTGATTTGGAAACCAGGAAATTGGCAAATTTCCTGAGCTTCCAATCGTCAGTAAATTTGAGAAACAAATGCATTAAAATTCAGGAAATATGCAAATTTCCTGAAAATTTTAGGAAATTTGCAAAGTCCCTGAGTGAAACAGGAAATTTGCAAATACCCTGAAAATTTTAGGAAATTTTCAAATTTCCTGGTTTTGTAAATTTACTGTAACATACATAAGGGGTAATTAAAGTAGGCGCAATTGGGATGCCCCGAGTGAAGAACTGATAGTGGTAAAAAGCGGGGGAGGGGTTGATGCCATTCTCGGCAACATCTTGTCTGTTTCTGCAAGCTGGCCGAAATAGACCAATTAATTTGATTGATTTAGTTTAAAGGGGCACCCTGTCGGATGAGGTTTTTTTGTGCAAGAAACGCGTCGAGATCACAGAGATCGCAACACTCACTTTGCTCTGGTTTCCTGGAAATCAAACCGTCAAATCGGCGATTCCTCCTTGGCGGAGGTGCTGGAAGTCAAATTATTTCAGTGAAAGAGAAGGCCTTCTCTTTTCTAATGGCCGCCTGAGTCGCTTAGACCAAATCACGAAATTTCTACAATGCAAGTCTTTTTATTTACAGTTTACTAAAAGGAGTTTCGCTCACAACAAAGGAAATAGCTCCGTTTATTTTTTACTGCACTACAAAGAAGAAAAAGCTTCAACCACTCTGAGTGTCCTCTACCCACCCCGTCCAAAATGGCTTCTCTCTCCGGCAACTCCGCCAAGGAGGAATCGCCGTTTTGACGGTTTGATTTCTAGGAAACCAGAGCAAAGTGAGTGTTCCGATCCTTGGAAAGGCTGTCTTTCTCGTGATCTCGACGTGTTTCTTGCAAAAACTCATCCGTCAGGGTGTCCCTTTAAAGTCTGCTCACACAATGGTCATATCAAACTTAAAATAAATAAACAACTAACTAAATACATAAATAAATCAATAAATAATAAATAGATAGATACATAAATAAATAAATAAATAAGGAAAGAAAGAAAGTAACAAAGAAATAACAAAAATGATAGAGAGAGATAGAAGTGTGTGTATGTGCAAGTATATGCGCACCTCTGTGTGTGTGTGTGTGTGTGTGTGTGTGTGTGTGTGTGTGTGTGTGTGTGTGTGTGTGTGTGTGTGTGCGTGTGTGTGTGTGTGTGTGTGTGTGTGTGTGTGTGTGTGTGTGTGTGTGTGTGTGTGTGTGTGTGTGTGTGTGTGTGTGTGTGTGTGTGTGTGTGTGTATGTGTGTGTGTGTGTGTGTGTGTGTGTGTGTGTGCATGTGTCTGTGTGTCTGTGTGTCTGTGAATGTGCATGGAGAGAGAAATGAAATGAAATGAAATATATTTATTCCATAAGGCCAAAGCCCCCTTTGGAAGGGGGGTACAACAACATTAATAGAAACATAGTGTCATTTCATGCACAATTTTTAGCAAAATAATTAATTTATGACAAAGCAATTTGTCTTGCCTTTAGAGCTTGGTATATAAAAATGCACAATTTTCTAACAGTTTCGCTGTTTCTAGAAGACATTAATAATGACAGACGAAAGGCATTTGCATTACGATAACATTTTGGTGCAATAAACTGTTTTCTTAGATTATCATAAAATGGACAGCATAGCAACAAATGCAGTTCATTTTCTACGTCAGCATTGCAAAGTTTACAAACTAAGTCTTGATGTCTGTGGTACCTATACCTATAGTAATGAGCAGCCAGATCCGAAATACCAAATCTTATTTTGGTCATAACATACTTCAAATGTTTATCAAGTTCAATACAGAGATATTCAGGCAAAGAATTAAACGGATTACAAAATGTTCTATACATGGAAAACCTGTCACTCTCATTCACGTGCTCACCCCATTCTTGCCATTTACAATCAACCATTCTCATTTTCAAAAATCCATTGACGTCTCCTACACCTTGTTCCATCCATACAAAACCAAAACCAAATTTAAACATGGAGAGAGAGAGAGAGAGAGAGAGAGAGAGAGAGAGAGAGAGAGAGAGAGAGAGAGAGAGAGAGAGAGAGAGAGAGAGAGAGAGAGAGAGAGAGAGTGTGTGTGTGTGTGCATGTGTGGATGTGTTTAAACATGGAGAGAGAGAGAGAGAGAGAGAGAGAGAGAGAGAGAGAGAGAGAGAGAGTGAGTGTGTGTGTGTGTGTGTGTGCATGTGTGTGTGTGTGTGCGTGTGTGCATGCGTGCGTGCGCGCGCGCGTGTGTGTGTT
>CM065692.1:19824070-19834070 GCA_017654935.2 Phymorhynchus buccinoides
AAAGAACAAGCAAAGAACAAACTACGTTGAGTTGCCTTTACACTTAATTAAACACTGGTAAGAAGCAAAACAAATCGGGTGAAAACTAATTTAATTTCTTTCATAGCTGGTTCTGAAACATTGACAAGGAGAAAGAAGATAGTGTAAGACGTAACCGAAATTCGCATACACAGTGGAACCTCCCTTAAGACCTCCAATTTTAAGACTCCCTCCTGTAATGTGGCGGTACCATAGCCGATGAGGTTTAGCCGAGGCGTGGTTACCTCTACACCTATCTGTGTTGTTGAAAACTCGGGACTTTACTGGTGTTGCACTGCCTCTGGGCATTGCAGCCAGTATTGTTCCCACCATCTTTGTATTTACAAATGTCCCATATGTGTCTATGACCGAGAGGACGTAAAACATCATTTTCACCTCCCTCCTGTATAAGACCTACTTCTCTGAGACATTGCCCTTCTTTCCAAGTATTAAAATTAGGCCTATCCTCCCTTATAAGACCTCATTTGGGATGATTTTTGAAGGTCTTATAAGGGAGGTTCCACTGTACTAGAAAGGTAGGGTGAGACTGTATGTGGGTGGCGGGCAGGGAGCTGTAGGGATTTAGAACGAGAAGGGCTACACACTAACAAGTGAGCCACACCAATGAGAGAAAAGTGTTAGGTTAGACACTTTAAGATGGAAATCCTCACGCACGGAAACGGCACGGCGACGGCAACGACAAAGGCTCAAATTATGTCCTGTTAATTCGCTCAAACTAAATTTCTACCGCTTTTTCTGGTTTAAACGGGTTTTTTATTCAACAATTTCAAATTATAAACAATAACGAGGTAACTGGGTAACAGCAAGCATATAGCTTATAACGTACCCGTACACAATACATTACATATCATTCAAATGACGGAAGGTGTGTTCTCACCAATTAGAAAATAGTATTTCAATATTTAGAAACATTATTCACAAAATAACAAAGTGAACAAAATAGAAAAAAACAGAAAAGAAATAAAAGTCACATTTTGGAAAAAAATCCCCCCCCCCCCAAAAAAAAAAAAAAAACAAAAAGAAAGGAAAAGGAAGGAGGAAACAAAAGGGGGATTGAGAGACAAATTAATCAACAATTTGATGACTCAATATGACACTCGCTTGAATCTATAAGACACGAAACGGCAACGGCAAGCCACCGGAACCGTCGACGGCACCGGCACGGCAGGAGTTTTCGGAGCACGTAGCGAATTCCGCCGTTGCTGTACACGAAATAGGGACGGCACCATGATGAAAATTGACAAGAAGAAATGCCCCCTTCAGCTACATGGAAAGGGGGAGGTTTTCGGTCAAGGTCGTGTTTGGATAGGCAGGGCGCCATCTCTTTCAATCGGAAAAGACGCCGTGCCGTTTCTGTTTGAATGGATTCAAAACTTTGGGTTTCCGGTCACGGAACCTAGGACGACAACCACAAAATAAAGGCTGCCGGGAAACGTGGATGTGGATTTCCAGCTTTCGTATGTGTTTAAAGACCCACCAGATCACGTGTTAAAATCACAGGGTTTCACGTGTTTTCCCTCTCATAGCTGGTCAGAAATCTTGTTTTGACCAGGTTTGACTCCCATGCAAATGCCCCCAACTTCGAAACGAAACATCATTTTAAAGAGCGGCCTCAATTTGAAGTTGGGGGAATTTGTATGTGGGTCACAGCTACCCAGAAGAAAAACACCAAGGGAGTTAATCGTGGTGGGTCAGTGTGTCTTTAAAGATGATAAGAGGTTAGGGAGCGGAGGTGGGATAGAAAGGTGTTTAATTAATTATCCGTCGGTGTGTTGGTCCATCTTTGAGTTAGTGGTAAGAACATCACCCATGTAGTTATCATAATTATTAAATACTCACTGGCCCACCACGATTATGTCCCTTTTTTCCCTAGGTAGCTGTGACCCACATACAAATACCCCCGACTTCAAATTGAGGCTGCTCTTTAAAATGATGTTTCGTTTTGAATTTGGGGGGCATTTGTATGGGAGTCAAACCTGGTCAAAAAACAAGATTTTTCACCAGCTATAAGAGGGAAAACACGTGAAACCCGTGATTTTGACACGTGATCCGGTGGGTCTTTCATTTCACAGTCATAATCTGGATTGTCACAAAGGCCTATGGATATTATAAATGTTTTGTTGTTGCTAGGGATTGTTTTAGTTTTTATAATATAATAATAATAATAACAGTACATTTATATAGCGCTTTACCTCAGATGAGCCCAAAGCGCTTTACAATCAATTATTCATCAACAGATAAATAAAATGTTTAAAAAAATTAAAAAAATAAAAATATATCCTTGATCAGTTATTTCGCAAAGTTCTGGATGAGTGTAGGCCTAATCACATTGTGCAAATTATGTGGCTAATGAAGGTGTAGATTTTTGGGGGGGTTCAGAAGCGAGACCAAGATCACCGTTTAATAAAGCCGTGATTAATAAAGGGAAGGAACCACTACTTGCTTCGTTGTCACGTAGTTATTGAATTACTTCCCATGCACATTGAATCTGAAAATGTGTTCTATGAATGTAGCCTAATATCCTTCGTGCGTGCACGCGCGTGTGTGCGTGTGTGCGACTATGAGTGTTCGCGCGCGTGTGTGCGCGTGTGCGTTTGTGTGTGCGTGCTTGCGTGCGTGCGTGTGTGTGCGTGCGTGTGCGTGTGCGTGTGTGCTGCGTGCGTGCTTGTGAGCGTCTGTGTTTGCGTACGTGCGTGGGGGTGTGGGGTGGGGGGGGGGGGGGGGGGGGGGGGGGGGGGGGGGGGGGGGGGCTTGTTTTATTATTAATCGGTAGATTTTAGTTGCGTATTAAAAGAAATATAAAGAATCTCTCTCTCTCTCTCTCTCTTCTCTCTCTCTCTCTCTCACACTCACTCTCACACACACACACACACACACACCACACACACATACACACACACGCACACGCACGCACACACACACACGCACACACACACACACGCACACACTTCTTCAAAAAATGATCTTTATTGTGGTTCAATGCATTTAGAAAATGTACATCTTAGGAGTGTTGTGTTTTTGTTTTGCTTTTACATCTGCACTGACAAAGGCAACAACCAAATGAAAACGACACGAATGACACTAACTAATCTTTATATTTCCAAAGTACAACAAGATACCTACAACGAACAAACATCCATTAGCCAGGGGGGGGGGGGGGGGGGGTGATGGGGGGGGGAGTAAAAGGGTTGTCACCGAGTATACACCAGCATGCCCCCCCCCCCTCCCTCCACCTCTTTCCTCACTTCGCCACACGCAGGTCAAGGTCAAAAGGTCAAAGTCAAGGTCAACAAGGCTAGTACTGAAGTAGAAAGAATCGAGGGAACGCATGAGCTTCGGTAGCGTCCCAAATGGCCTTTTCTCACTTCGCCTTATTCTCGGATCCCATAATATTGCCTGTTCCCAATGTTGCCGTTTCCCATTTCGCCTTCCTGTGTGACATTTTCGCATTGTCAATGTTTGGGGGGCGAGTTGGTTTTTACGGGGGGCGAGTTGGTTTTGCCTGGCGAGTTGGAAATGGGTCGAGTTGGAAATGGGTCGAGTTGGTCAATGGGGCGAGTTGACTGGTACCCACACAAAAATACAGATATGAAAAAATCTCCAAAGCCCTCCTGAGGCGGAGGACTAGGTTGAAATCAGAGACATTCTGTTAATTACCCATCAGAACGACACCGTGGTTGTAACTGAGATGCTGGCCAATTATGAAGGGAAACAAATTCAATCCTTTATCAGTCTTACATTGTTTAAAGGCTTGGGCGTTTTCACACAATTTTGTTGCTAATCCTGAACGGTTATCTTTGCTAACTCCAAACTATGTATATTCCCGAAAAGTTTGCAGAACGGTGTCAAAATGCGTTTAGAAGTTTTACGTTTGATTGCAGTAAATATAAAGCTTTAGCTTGTTGTACTCTTGCGCTGAGATATATTTGTATCTGCATGAAATTGTGTCAATAAAAAAGTTGTTTAAACCAAATATAAATACTCTTAAACAGCTGAAATGGGGGAAAAGGGATCGCACTCCTTAGATTCCAAATCTAAACAACAGAAGGGTTATAACACAACAGGTATACACAAATAACAATAACACGCTGTCAACAACGTATCCATATAATTTTTTTCATACATACATATAAGACTACATGTGACTCCCTATGACAAGGGGGATGACGACGATTGTGGTGATGATGATGTTGAGGTGTTGAGACATTATGCTCTCAAGACAATTGCTCACAAGACACTTGCTCACAAGACAATTGCTCACAACCTTAAGACAATTGCTCACATGAAAGAAAACAACCACAGAAGTGATTGTGTGTATATGTATGTGTATAAAATGTATGTATGTGCATACTTGTCTGTCCTTTCCGACCATCTCTGTCTCTGTCGCTCTCTGCCCCCCCCCCCCTTCTGTCTCTCTCCGTCTCTGTCTGCCTTTGTCTCTGTCTCTGTCTCTCTCCCTCTCTCTCTCTCTCTCTCTCTCTCTGTCTCTCTCTCTCTCTGTCTCTCTATCTCCCTCTCAATCTCTCTCTCTCACTCTCAGTTTGATTCCCTATTACAAATTGGCTTATTTAGTGCCCGCTTGTCATTATTAAGCATAGGACGATAATGACTTTGGTTTGATGAAAATATGAGTATATATTTTGTACTAGTATTTTATCTCTTCATACTCACATTGAGATTATTTTATGTGAGAATTAATGCGACTATTTGTACAGATATGTTTCGTTTGCATTTTCCTTTATTTTATTACACCCCTCATGTCATGATGGCTCTGTAGCTATTGACATTAAATCATCAATTTGTCAATCAATTTCTCTCTCTCTCTCTCTCTCTCTCTCTCTCTCTCTCTCTCTCTCTCTCTCTCTCTCTCTCTCTCTCTCTCTCTCTCTCTCTCTCTCTCTCTCTCTCTCTCTCTCTCTCTCTCTCTCTCTCTCTCTCTCTCTCTTCTCTCTCGTCTCTCTCTCTCCTCTCTCTCTCTCTCTTATATGTTTTGGTATAGTTATAGGATATACTGTACGTTTTTGTGTGTGTGCGAGTGCGTGAACGAGCTGTTCGTTTGAGCTTGAAATTTTTTCGCATGTTCTTCAATTTACTGTGAACATACCTGTTGCTATTTTCTATTCTTTTTATGCATTTGTTACTTTCTTTTTGTTTTCCTTTTCTTGTTATTTGGCTTTTCCTTTTCCCCTCGAGGGCATGGTGTAAAGAAGCTTGAGCTTATCCGTTTACCCTTATTAAACATTCGTATTCGTAAACATTCGTATTCGTATTCTCTCTCTCTCTCTCTCTCTCTCTCTCTCTCTCTCTCTCTCTCTCTCTCTCTCTCTCTCTCTCTCTGCAAATAGGTGAACAGTGGAGAGAGAGAGAAAGATAGAGAGGGGGAGGGAAATTGTGAAGGCAAGAGAGAGAGGGGGGGGGGGCTGGAGCTTGTGAAGGCAACTAGGAAAGTGAATGATGGAGAGAGAGAGAGAGAGAGAGAGAGAGAGAGAGAGAGAGAGAGAGAGAGATGAGAGAGAGAGAGAGAGAGAGAGGGGGGGGGGGGAGGGGGAGAGAGAGAGATGGAGAGAGAGTGGTGATGGAGATGGGGGGATGAGCATGACTGAATGTGTGCATACTATTTTGTTTTCTTAATGAGCATGACTGAATGTGTGCATACTATTTTTTTCTTTCTTAATCACAACACTTCATGTAATAAAACTAATGTTGTCTTGTGAGCATTTGTCGTCTTTTTCGTCAACAATTGTGAGCATTTGTCTTGTGAGAAAGTGTCTTGTGAGCATTTGTCTTGTGAGCATTCTTCTTGTGTCTTCATATGTCTCCCAATCTGATATTGATGATGATCATGATCATGATCATTATGATAATGATGATGATGATGATGATGACGACGACGGCGATGACGACGACAATCTTGCGACGATGACGATGACGACGACGACTACAATAATGTTGAAAACAAAAAGCAATATATCATCCAGATATTTCAGCACACACGACCTCCATTCATCACATTGACGATGATGATGACACACCGTGATGACGATGACGAATGATGACGTCAGCGATGACGCCGCAGTCCCCCCATTCTTAACCGGGGAGGGTGTGGCGTGCTTCGGAACCATGGGCTGGGGGCCAAGGTTGACCACATACGTGTTATGGTCGTCACCATCGTCGTCGTTGAAAAGGAAACCTCTGAAAGTTCACAAAGAAACCCACACAAATATGTTCGTGTTTTTTTAATAAAAATGACAGATATAATAAGAACAATGCAAGTAGCTATATTGCAGAAACACACACACAGGCTTCACACACGTACACACGTACTCATACACAGACGCGCGCACGCACGCACGCACGCGCACGCACGCACGCGCACGCGCGCACACACACACTGAGAGAGAGAGAGAGAGAGAGAGAGAGAGAGAGAGAGAGAGAGAGAGAGAGAGAGAGAGAGAGAGACTCAGACTCAGATACTTTATTTTACAAGGATAAGAATTTAGGCTGGGCCTATTCTTCCATTCTGTCCTTGGTCAGAGAGAGAGAGAGAGAGAGAGAGAGAGAGAGAGAGAGAGAGAGAGAGAGAGAGAGAGAGAGAGAGAGAGAGAGAGAGAGAGAGAGAGAGAGAGAGAGAGAGAGAGAGAGAGAGAGAGAGAGAGAGAGAGAGAGAGAACGTACACGGGTGGAGAAAAAAAAGTATCTGCAATATTGCGAATTCCTCTGTGACATGTATAACATTAGGCCTACCATTACCTCCCAAAATTAAGAAAACAGGGTTTTTGGAAAACAGGCCCTGATTTGATGCCTTTTAGCAAAGATATTCTAAAAGGGTAAGATGGACTACTTAAAAGCTCGGCGAACCGGGCTGATAGAGTTATCGTTAGTGGGGACGTGTACACTATTCACAGTGGAGGCTATCCAAAAACTCGGGCTGGAAATTGAACGGAGAATTCAACTGGCCTATCGATGTGTAAAATGTGTCACGTTTCAAAGGGACATAACCAGTGTTTCTGTCCTCACTACTCATATAGGGAAAAGAGACCGGATGTTTATCTTCCCCTGTACAGTCTTTGCTTTTAGTAACATGGGTGTTAAACCCATTGTGGTGCTAAAATGCGACATTGGCGGTAAAAGGGTTAAGATTTTGTCCAGCCGAACGCGGGTATGCTGGGCCTAACTACTAATTTTCTTAGTTGCGCACATAATGGCAGCATGACGCATCAGCGCTCTCGTACGACCGGAAGCTGTCAGAGCGATCGACAAAGGAAGAAAAGGACACAGCACTCTGACCTGACTCCTTCAATGACGATGTCCTTCCCTGTGTCAATGATTTCGCCCACCACTTTCCCCACAGCCTTCAGGGACTTCAGGTGACCTTTCCTTCCAGACGTCCTTGACCACCCTTGACCTTTGTGACGGCGAGATCGTCTGCCCGAGAACAGGCCTTCCCCGAGAGTGGCTGGAAGCAACAAAACCAACAGCAGAAGTTAGTATGGCGACGTTAACAATATGTATCGATCTTGCTTGTGGTATGCCTATCTCGGTGCGTCATTTGTTGATAGAATGCTGTGTATTAACTCCAGTTTATAGAGACAAATCTATTGACGTTATCAACTTTCAAAATGACAGTCAAATATTATCCAGCCCTTACATCATTAATATTGCTACTATAATTGCACAATCCCAAGTTGCTTTGATGTGTCTTTTATCAATTTCAATAAGTTAATTGTATTGTTCCAATTATTACTTATGTTATTAATTGTTAGTTAGAGATTATCTTTACTACTATTGTTTTCTTCTTTTATTTTTCGTCTAATATCATCAATGGTGAACAGACGTTAAATAAACCACTGAACTGAACTGATAATATAAAAAATGTCCATTAAACTTACCTGGGTAGAGTAAACAACAACAAAAATGGTCTGCAATAGTGGGGATTCCTCTGTGGCATGTACAGCAAAAGGCCTATCTTTACCTCCCAAAATTAAGAAAACAGGATCTTTGAATAACAGACCCTGGTTTGAGGCCTTTTCGTAACATGGGTGTTAAATCATTGTGGTGCTAAAATGAAACATTGGCGGTGAAAGGGTTAATTTCCCTCAGATTATTATTGCTTACAGCTAAGCAAGAGCAAGTACTTTCATCACCTTGGGTCCTTGCACACAGGATACGGGTTTTTCTCTCCATTGATTGTGGTGAAAGTTAGAAAAAAAGCCCTTACAAGCGCTATACAACATCCAAAAGCAGGGATAAAATATTTGGATAGCACCGTTTAGAATGTTATTATAAAAATATGTCAATAATGAATAACCAACATCGACGACGACCAAGGCATCAACAATGTTAAAGCATCAACAACAACAACAAAAATAAAGTTGTCATGAAGGCAGAGCAAAAAACAACAACAAAGAACCCAATAACAAACCATGCAGGAATGCTTTGCATCAAAATACTTAATGAGTTAAAGGCAGCCTTTTGTTTTCTGTTTTATACTTTTATACCCACAAAATAATTTATTTTAAAACCCTTTCACCGCCAATGTCGCATTTTAGCACCACAATGGTTTAACACCCATGTTTCTAAAAGGCCTCAAACCAGGGTCTGTTATCCAAAGACCATATTTTCTTAATTCTGGGAGGTAAGGATAGGCTTTACTGTTTGCATGTTATAGAGGAATTTCCCAATATTGTAGATGACTTTTTTTTTCTACCCAGGTACATTTAATGGAATTTTGTTGCTGAAAAATGGCTGGCGGCGAAAGGGTTGGTCTTTATATTTACCTGTCATTGAGAATGACAGTACATAGATATACACATTACCTTACATGGTCCCTTGTGTTGTTACCTATAATATACACAAACACGATATGGGTGAACTAGAAACTAATAATGTACTATTTCCCTCTCTTTCTTTTTCTGTCTCATTCTCATCTTTCCTATCATTGTATTTTTGGTTGTTGTTGCTAGGTTTATTTGTTATGCTTATTTACTTAGATATCTGTGTACAAGATAGTACATGTTTGATTATAAATGAGTGAAGATACATTTGATTTATTCTCACTCTTGTATGTTTTATTTTTCTTTCCTTTGCACGTTATTATGTTTTCGAGAAGAAGAAAAAAGAAAAAGAGTATTAATTTTAAAAAAGAAGAAGGGTAAAAACATGTTTTTTTTTAAATAAATAACAATTTCTTAAAAGCAGGAAGCAGACATTTCCTCAAGATCAACAATGATTTTACGCAGATAAGTTCGAGCATGGAATCATAGGGATACACACAAAAAACACATACGTTTTCTCCTCACTTACGCACATAATCAGATATGCATGCGCAAATAATAAAGCACATACGCGCAATTAGATCTACACATAAACACCAGCTCACATACACACGCGCGCGCGCTCACACACACACACACACACACACACACACGCACGCACACACACACGCGCGCACGCACACACACACACACACACACACACACACACACACTGACCAAGTAGGCAGAAAGTCAACATAAGCATCAGGAGAGTGACATTAAGGTTGCCTCTTGCCATTGTAGATCACTGGAGATAGATTTGTATGGCCGGACACTGAAAATAAAATCATGTGATTATGGCCAATGCGTTTATTGCAAAAAAAGTGTCATTTCTGTTTTCGAAACAAATCATATTGCAAAATGTATCAACCAACAATCTTCAAACAAATCTCTCTCTCTCTCTCTCTCTCTCTCTCTCTCCCTCTCTCTCTCTCTCTCTCTCTCTCTCTCTCTCTCTCTCTCTCTCTCTCTCTCTCTCTCTCTCTCTCGTTTCCCACTTTACACAGGGAAGTGGTAGATCAGACTTTTTTTTATATGTTGACTTTATTTTATTTTTTTAAACCTCTCCACACCGATTGGCTACCCCCACAACAAACCACTACAAAAGCAAAGTCAGAGGCAAGGTTGTGGTCAAAGGGAGCGAGGCG
>CM065692.1:19839070-19851570 GCA_017654935.2 Phymorhynchus buccinoides
ATTTGAAGAACAGAATAAACCAATTTCAATTAACATCTACACATGGTCTGTAGAAGAAAACCTTAAACCAATCCGAGTTTCAAAGAACTCTCCCATGATTGGTGATCCAGATGAAAAACATATTGATATTCTCTTAGTAACAGATGGAACAAAAACACACTACACTTTAATCAAAACAATGAGCAGACTTATAAACTATACTACAAATCACAAAGAAAAACAAGAATTCTGTCGAAGATGTTTACAGAGAATGCCAAGTATTTATGCAGCGGTTGAACACAGAAAACATTGTAAGTCATCCGCTGACTGTGAAACTAAACTTATTACTCTCAAAGAAGGTAGTAAGGTGACCTTTAAAAACTGGAAGAAACTGCAATTAAATCCATATGTTGTATATGCTGACTTCGAATCTATCATCGTTCCGTATCAAGGACCAGCCCCAAAAAATCTTCCTAAAACAGTTTTATTAAATAATCATCAAATCTGTTCATTCGCATTTATTGTTGTTAGATCAGATGGGAAACATTCAAAACCAGAACTTTATAGAGGGCCTGAAGCTGCAACAATCTTTTTAAGTAGAATGATGAAACTACGAAATGTACTATCTAACCAACTAAATTTATTAGATTTAATCATGACACCTGAAGATTTAATTCAATTTGAATCAGCTACTGAATGTTGGATTTGTAAAAAAGGGTTTATGCAGGAGGAATCCCCGGATTATTCAGACATCAATAAAGTACGAGACCATGATCACATTAGTGGAAAATTCAGAGGAGCAGCACACAACTCCTGTAATCTCCAGTTAAAGTTTGAACCAAAGTCTTGGAAACTGCCTATATTCTTTCACAATCTACGTGGATATGACTCTCATTTAATTCTACAAGCAGTTACTGATTCATTTAGAACCGTCAGTTGTATAGCTCAGTCTTCAGAAAAGTACATGACATTTACATTAGGTCAATTGTCTTTTTACGATTCATTACAACATCTGATGGGATCACTAGAGTCTTTAGGTCAGTCACTATCCAAATGCCCTATAACAGAAAAATACTTTGATCCAACACTTGTACGAAAAGGAGTATACCCTTACGAGTACATGAGTAGTTGGGATAAATTTGACGATTTAGAATTACCACCTAAAGGCGCATTCTACTCTAGTTTGAAAGGAAAAGATATAAGCGACTCTGACTACAACCATGCACATTCAGCGTGGATTAAGTTAAAATGCCAGACCATGGGAGACTACCATGACGCCTATTTAATGGCTGACGTTTGTTTGCTTGCGGACGTATTTGAAAATTACAGAAAAACGTGCATGAAACATTACAGTCTAGACCCTGCTCATTATATCTCTGCTCCTGGAATGAGTTGGGATGCGTTCTTAAGATTTACTAAAGTACAGATTGACTTACTCTCCGATCTACCAACTCTCCAGATGATTGAAGACGGACTACGCGGAGGAATCTCTATGGCTTCACACAGTTATTGTAAGGCCAACAACAAATACTTAGACGACTACGATCCTACTAAGCCATCAAATTATATCATGTATTTAGATGCAAACAATCTCTATGGTTGGGCGATGTGTCAGTCACTTCCATTACGTAACTTTAAAATGTTTACAGCTCCTTTTAATTTTAATATTACAGAGTTCCTAGAGTGGCTTTTAAAATTACCAGATTCTTACGAAACAGGATTTATTTTAGAAGTCGACTTAGACTACCCGGATGAACTCCATGACCTACACAACGACTACCCGTTAGCAGCAGAAAGACTTCAAGTAGGGAATGACCTCCCTAAACTTGTCCCTAATCTACACTCCAAAAAAAATACGTTTGTCATTATAGACTCCTACAATTCTATTTACGGCATGGATTAAGACTAACAGCAGTTCATAGAATCATTTCGTTTAGTCAGAGGAAGTTTATGGAGCCGTATATAATGAAGAACACTAATCTTAGAACACAAGCTACCGACGCCTCAGAGAAAGACTTCTTTAAGCTAATGAATAACAGTTGTTTTGGAAAGACTATGGAAAACCCGCACAAACGTAAAGACGTTAGATTAGTTACCCAAGAAAACAAAGCAATCAAACTAACTTCAAAACCGCATTATCAAGACTTCAAAAAATTCCATGACAACCTTTACGGGATAATGATGAAAAAAATTAATGTAAAACTAGACAAACCAGTCTTCATTGGGTTTGCTGTCTTAGAGTTGTCTAAACTATTGATGCTGGAATTTCTATACGACTACTTTAAACCACAGTATCCAGACTCTAAAGTATTGTACACAGACACGGACTCATTTATTCTAGACATTCCGACTGAAGACTTTTATAAAGATTTAGAGACAGATTCAGCAAAAGGCGTTGACTCCTGGTATGATACCTCTGACCACCCAAGTGAATCTCCATTACATTCATCCACAAATAAAAAGGTAATCGGCAAAATGAAGGATGAACTGAATGGAACTATAATCAAAGAGTACGTTTGCCTGAGAGCAAAGATGTATTCAATTGCCAGCCAAACTAGCGTAATTAAAAAAGCAAAAGGAATTTCTAGACCGGTTGTTCAAATGGTCATGACACACGATAACTATAAAGAAGCATTGTTTGATACCAAGACGTTTTATCATGACAACATAAAAATACAGTCTAAGTTACACGAAATAAACACAACAGTTGTAAATAAAAAATCACTCGACTCAAACAATACAAAGCGTGTGTTTAAATCACCTGAGTTTTCGTATTCAATTGGACACTGGAGAACTAAGTGTCATGGTCAGTAGACTTTCTAAACTTGTAATCATATTGAATTGAATAAGCACCATTTGGAGTTCTTATTGTTATTTCCCTAGAACAGATTTTAATGTGTCGTTTATTTTTTTTTCACATTATTTTTTTATTGCTTCTATGTCTTGCGGTTGTGAAAAACTTGCTCTTGATTTTTTCTGAAGTTCAAACTTTTGCATTTTGTAGTCGTTGTAGTCTGCTTGGAGTCTATTGAACTCCTCATCCGAAATTTGAGTCTTGCAAAGCTTTACTGATAATCAATCGAAATGAACTAAGTTTTGCCATTATTAATTGAACCATGGCTGTATGCTTTTGTAGTTTTATTTTTATTTTTTTGTTGAAAGCAGACGTACTGATTGAAAACAACCCCAGCGTCAGTGATACACAACCTAGGGGCAAAGCTACTACTGATCCGAACCCCGACGCTAATAACCCTACAGAGCTTCCTGCTGTTAAAGTACCTAGAGTTCCAAATCCAGTATTTAAGTATGTTGTTGAATTAAACAAACAAGAGTACCTTCGTTTGGTTCTGTTATAGTTAGTGAGGTCTTTTTCCAATTCTCTTTGTATTTCTGTAATGGTAGACAATCTGAACTTTCTGATTTCAGGATCATCACCACCATCAGTCTTTTCTTTGTCAGTATCTTCTTTTGGTATTTTTGGATAAACTTTAACAGACATCTTTTTATATTTTAAAAAAAAAAATTAACATTTAATTTGCACTTGCTATCATTTTAAGAAGATCATCAGACAAAATGCTTTCAGTGTAATAAAACCCAATGAGATCTAAATTAGTAACATTAATGTTTGTTAATTCTTTGAGATTGTTTGGATCAACACTCAATATAACTTTATCGCTGGTCGACACTGCCTTAATTTCTTCACCGCGGTTTTGAATAACGATAGTACATCTCACTGATTCAACATCCAAGTTTTGCCAAGAAATAAGAATCCCTTTCATTAGGTTGTCGCTAACACCAACAGGTAGGGAATCAGGGTTGTCTGCTCTAACAGAAAGTTCAAATATCATAGTAAATTCGTCTGCTAAAGCCATTTTAGGAATGAACTCTAATAGCGTGGCTGCATCTTTTGTCACTGTCTTTTTTCTGTGCAGCATGTACTGTCTCTTTTTATAAGGTTTGATTGCTATTTCTCTTCTGCTGTTGTTTTGAGGAATCAGACTGACATGTAACGGCCCTGAGTTAAATGATTTGCGAAAGTATTTGTTATTATCAAAGAATGTAAACGGGCTTAAAAATTCAAACTTTATTTCCCAATCAATGAATGGAATTAAATGCCATTTGTTATCCCTTTTCTTAACAACTTTATATTCAAACTGGCCAACATTGTCAGCTACTACATTACGCAGTTGCTCTAGTTTAGGAACCTTTTTATCACTTATTTCTGCTCGTTTATAATAGCCGTCTTTTGTGTACTCAAACCCATACAGCGCTCCTATCTCTCCGTTTAAATCGAAGTCTTCTGTGTCTGCTAGGTCCTTCAATTCTAAAGTTGCGCATCTAACAGGGTCAAGCATAACCGGTTGATCTGGTCCGCGCGACATTGTCTTTTATATCAAATTATTTTATTTCTAATAAAGCATTAAGGCTGTCGCACTGAACTACTTTTCCTTTTTGGTCAGTTATTCCGATCTTTAGTGAATGGTGGATCCCGCAAATTAATTCTTTAAACTGTAATGTGGTAAACGTTATAATTTCGTAATCACAGTATGCCGCTTTTGCTGTTGGAAGAACTCTTAACACAGTAGATGGTTGGTTATTAAATAAGTTGTTGTCCGTACTCAAAATATCTAAATGGACGTATAATAAAGAATGTATTCCAAGATTAAGCGAGTTTTCTCCTTCAAAAGTATAGTTATTTTCTGTAGGTGAAAAGCTATGTATATTACTACCATCAGTTCTAAACCCTAACATTTTTGCTAGTTCTCCTGCAAAGTAGTAACCTACTCCCTCTTGCTCTTTGAATATTAACGTTACTTTTAAATTTCCCTCATTAAGTTTTAAAGTAATGTTAAAATCACTTAGCATTTCTTTTAATGAACAAAAACCGTAATAACCGTCTGGTATAGTTAGTTCAATTTTCCCTGCGCTATCAATTTTTCTTATCCAATTATTTTTTAAGGATTCGCTTATGTTGACCCATTTGACTTTGTAATAAATTTCATGGAGCGCAACTTTAAGGTTACCATCACTGTTTTCTAAAGGACATTGTAGTGTTATTGGCTCGTCTTGATCAGTTATATAAATAAACATTTTTATAGCGGATATATAAATGAATGCTTTTAAATATAACAAAGACACTAAATATGCAGTTGGATCATATAACCCTAAAACTATAGCTGTTGATTCAATAGTTGTTGCAGTGGGAGTTGATTCTTTTGAAGTTAAGGTCAGTAATCCATTAAGCCATTATTTAAATCCTAGTGTCAAACATGATAACATCGCAAAGGCATGGTTTAGTCATCCAATGCTGTTTTATCAAAACCAGTTAAACTTTGCTGTGTTTTGCGCAACAACAGGGTGTGGTGTTTCTTTCGCTGATCACTTAAATCATCCTGGAGTAATGGTAAAAGCAGTTTATAGATTTCATTTCTATTACACTTTCAAGCGTATTTTGTCTGAACTGCATGCTCCATTACCGAATGATTCTACTTTTAATCCGTTCAACAACAGAATTGACATGAAGGCCTTTGAACGAATTTGTAATGAGTTTAACATTAACTTGAATACAGACTTTAGACAAAAGTTAGATCGTAATCATGGTTTGGGTACACTTTATTATTGGGGTGTGCACAGAAAGTATAACTATGATTGGAATCCTCCTTACACGTCTTTTTCTTCAGGTACGACCGTTCATCTAGGATCTATTCAACAAAAACATAAAAACGCTTGGTCTACTTTTATTCTTGATACTTCTGAAGGACTGACTAAGGCGGGAATAGAACGAGTAAATGATTCTATTCGTACTTACGTGTGGTGTTTGCTGGGATCTCAAGCGCAAGTTAAATCTGAGATAATGGATCCTTCTACTGGGTTTGATGCGCAAAAACAGTATTTAGCTAATTTAGAAGATGCAATCAATTCTACAGTTGACCTCCCAGCTAGCATTAAAAGGTATCAAGACGTTTTAAGATTCGCAAGATCAAAGGTAGACTTTGCTGTTGGTAGTGGATTGTACATGCTGCCCTCTGATCTCAGACTTCAAATAGGAACAATTGTAAACTATAATAACGAAATCCTTATAGCGAGAGATAATCAAGCAGTTGGTAAAAATTCAAAAATAAATTCTACATTGTTGATCATACAAAGAACACACCATCCAATCCCTGACAGTCAAAAAAAGAATATTAACTTAACTAACTCAACGAACTTAACGAACTTAACTGACAGTCATGAAAACGAAAAGACAGCATTAGTTATTTTTCTAACTGCAGCTGGTCTAGTTTATTTTTATTTTACTAGAGAGTAATCCTACAACTAAAACTATTAGCATCCATAAGTGTTCAGCCATAAAACCGACTACTTTGCTTGCAGTAGAAAAAAGCCAACTAACAATTCCGCCTAATATACCAGGTAGTGCATCTAGAGCTTTTTCTCCTAATTTTTTTTAATAGATTCGTTAAATGTTCCAGTTGTTTTTTAATCCAAGAGTCTTTTGATGGCGAAGGTGGAGAAGGCGGAGAAGGTAATTGACCACCGCCACCACCTGTTCCTGTTAAAGCATACACTAAAGTAGAAATTGCAAACCCTAAAGCTGTCATAACGCTCGCTATCGTGACTCCTTGCTCTCTAAATAAAGTTTTTATTCGTTCAGCTAACGTCGTGTTTTCGTATAACATTATTTGGATGGTTTCTTTTATTCTGTTGAATTGTGTTCGTAATTGTTCGCGGTTAGTTGACAGTACTTCTAGTCTTGCAGCTCTCTCGTGTTGAAGATCATCTAGTCTTTGCATGATTCTGTCTTTCACGTCTTGTCCTAGGTTGTTGTCGTCCGCTTCAACTAATTTCTGTTTTTCTCTGTCAATGTGAGCATCCAGTTCGCTTAACTTTGCTAGATTATTTGTTAACTCGCCCCTGGTAGATTGTAATGTTGAATTGAGCGCCATTAGTTCTCTCATAGGTAATGGTGAATCATGTAATGTTTTTAAATGGGTTTCTTCATCTTCTAAAGTTATAAAACTAGTTTCCATTTCTATGATGTTGTCCGCAGTTGCGCTTAAGTCTCTAAGAGGAATCGATTGAAGTTGGGAATCAGTTGGCAGTCTTTGTAGTGCGTTTTGAAGTGTGGAAACAGCTTGTGTGCTTAGGCCTGGTTCTGGTTCGATATTAAATCGTCTTTGATCGCTAACACTGAGCCTGTTACGAACTGTACTCTTTTTTAAAAACTTTGAGGGATCTGGTTTAGTTGTAAGTTGAACTGGTTGTCCATCTTTATCCTTCACAAATAAATGACCGTCTTTATATTCAAAGTCATTAGGATCTAAAAATTCGGGTGGTTCTTGTCCTATACTTTCATAAAACGTTCTTTCTTTACCTTCCATTAGTTCACGTCTTAAAGTTGATTGATGACGAGATTGAATAGCTTCACTCATGTCATCTCCGGGTTCAAAGACGTCATAATCGTGGTCTGCTTCTATTCCGGCCATGTTTTTATTTATAATTATGTTTTTATTTTATTTCTAAAAAAGAGATGTCACAATCATACGGAACAATTCTTGATCCATACAGACGGTTAAAAGAACCACTCGGTGTAAAAGGAACCAGGCAGAGTATCGTTATAAGTAATAATCCTTCAACTATCGATCAAAGACAAATATTATCAGTAAGATTTCCTAGTCTGGGATCTAATGAAGTCATTGTGCCAGGCACTGCACGTCTTGCTTTTAAAATACAACTGGAGTCAGCAGCGGATCCGAACAGAACTTTAGTTGCTAATCTGGGTAGAGCGATCATTAGTAAGATTACTATTAAACTTGAAGGGAGAGAGGTAATGTCATTAGATAACGCAGATGTCTTTTTGTGTTATTGCGATTTATGGCTCACACAAAATGAAAGAAAAAATAGGATTTATCAAGGAATACAGGGAGATAATGGAACCAAACATAGAATTGATGCTGGAGACAAAAAAGATAGCAATCAAGATGAGTTGGTTGCGCAAGTTTATGGTAATCGATTTTATATACCTCTTGACTTTGAGCTATTAAACACGCACTCCCCGTATTATCAGGGTGCTTTACAAGATAGGCTTATGTATGAATTAACTTTTAATGATTACAGCCGTGTTATCAGATCAGCGACAGATCCTGATGCAAAATATAGTATTTCAGACATCACATTAGAGTTTGATGTTGTTCGTCATCAAGAATTAGCGAGGCTGATCTCGCAACAATACCAGACAAGATTAGCTATATACTACAACAGAATTTTAAATCATAGTAAAATACCAAAAAACAAATCAGACACAATTTGGAACATCGATTTAAATGTATCAGCAAGGTCATTGAAAGGGATTTTGTTGCTGTTTGAGGAGTCCAAAAAACCCTTTAACAGATTAAGCGAGAAGTTTCATAATCCTAAAATAACTAAACTAACATGTACGATTGAAGGACAGCCGAATCAGTTGTTTGCAAGCGGTCTTCTACCTTATCAACATTTTGATGAAATACGAAAGCTGTTGGGTGGAGGTGGTCGGCAAAGAGACCCGGCAGCTGATTTAATTTGCAAAGACCTCCATCTTCATGATGTCAGACTTGAAGATTATTTATATTCGAAGTATGCGTTGTGGCTAGATCTTAGAACAACAGAAGATAACAAACTACATGGCAGTGGAAGAACAGTTGGTGATGGGTCAGGAGGAATAAACATTCAAATCCACAAAGAAGCAGAAGAGAATAAGCAAATATATATTTTTGTTTATTTACTATGCGATGCTCAGCTGAACATTGAAGACAACAGATTAAAAGATATCGTGTATTAAAATAATGGATTTGAACAGTTTAAATTTTCTTACAAAAGAACCTCATTGTGGTTTATTTTGTGGAATGACAGGCTGCGGAAAAAGTGTGTTCGCTTTAGATTTAATACAAACGGTTTATCGTAATCACTTTGAACACATAGTAATTTTTTGTACTACATTAGAATTCAACAAGACTTATAAAGAAAGAAAGTTTATTTGGACAGATGATGAAATCTATTTAGTCAATCCAAGTAATAAACTAAGCGATTGTTTAGAGTATTTTTATAAACTGTTTAAAGGAACACCAACTTTGTTTATTATTGATGACTGTTCAGCTGAAAGAGACATAGTCAAAAAAAGAAATAGTTTAGCAAAACTAGCATTCAGTGGTCGGCATGCAGGAATTAGCGTATGGATTTTAACACAGAAGTATAATTCGGTTTTAAAGGACTTTAGAGAACAGTTAAAGACGGTTGTTTTGTTTTTTACTAAAGACAAAAACAGCTTTGAAGAATGTCTTGATGAAAATGATGTTGTCGAATCAAAAGAAGAAAAGGACAAGATTAAACAAAAGCTAAGAAAAGAAAAATTCTGTAAACTAGTATTAAAAACAGATTTTCCTAGTCAGTACAAATGTTTGTGAAGGCAAAAAAAAAAAAGAAGTGACAGTAAGGTCTTTTTTTTTTGAATTGTTGTTAAAAGTCTAACAAATTTATCTTCGATTTTTAGATTAATCAAATAATAGGAACTGTGTCTGGTGGGATTATCTGCAGTTCTTCTTTAACAAATGCTCTTTTTGGAGCAGGTCGTGCCATATGGGTTGTCGTATCAGTTTCTCTTAAATAATACACGGGGGGATTCATTTCTATTATTCTTTTTATTTCATAGGGATCAATGCTCCAAATTGGATCAGTTGCTCTTATGCGAGTGTCTCCTTCTGCTTCTCCTGGTGCATAAAGAAACCTAACTTTTACTCCAAATGGTATTAGTTGTTTTGTAATTGAATGTTGAATTGGCAAGTCTATCGAAGAGTCAATTGTTTTCTTCTGTATCGCTTTTAAAGGTCAGAGTCCAATGACCTTAGATTCTTCGTTATTCATGACACGCAGAACGGAGGGTAGTCTTCTAACCCATTCAGTGTTTCTAGTTGAATCAAGGAGTTCTCTATGGTATTGATAAGAGAAAAGTCTTTCTGCCAATTGTTTGTTAAAGTTTTCAACTAAGGCCTGAGATCTATGGTTTCCAGGAATACCCCTTTTGATAGCGACTTTATGTTTTAACATTAACTGATTGAATTGTCCTTTAAATTATTTTCCTTCATCAACTTGAATTAAACGAGGATAGGTTAATGGACTGCGTCTATAGATTTCTTGTAAAGCAACAGAGACTGAAGTAGCACTTTTATCAGTCAATGGTTCAGCATCTTTATATCTTGAAGATAAACCGATGACTGTAAGCGCGTATTTAAATCTTTTTCTTCTGATTAAATCATGAGGGAGGTATAGAAGATCCATTTGATGAGTGTCATTTGGTGTTGTGTTAACAAAGTGCGGTCTTTTGATTCGTTTAGGCGCAGGTAAATAGATTTGCCAAATAGCTTGTTTAGATAGCCATTCTTTTGCCGTTTGTTCAGTGACACCTGCAGCTTGATTTAATTTTTGAATAGCAGTTAAACCTTTCCAATAACCTTTTGGTGAATAATAAATTTTAGATAGTTTATCATTCATTTTAATACTACACGTTTTTTGCTATGAAATAAACAGCAGACATACCAACTACAATAAAAGCTATTTCCTGGAGTTTTTGTTTTTCGGATGGTTGGTAGAAGTCGCTTAGTTTTGGTGGTGGGGGCTGTTGGAGGTCTTCTCCTGTCACTAAATAATACTCTTTAATAGCGTCGTCAACATTCTTAAAAGTGTATGCTGCATGGTTTTGCAGTTTTAATTTGTTGTTAATAAAATCTAACTGAGCGAGTCTTTGCTTTTCATAAGCGTCTTGTGCTGCTGCTAATTGCTCCATTGCTCGATTATGTCTTTGTCTTTCCTTGTTTGTTTCTAGTTTACTGAACATGTAATTACTACCTGAAAAAGCAAGTGCGTTTACTACAGCACCACCAATCATCATTGCGAGTGAAGCCATTTTATTTTTACATATTTATATTTTCTGGAATTATTCCTTGTTTAACAAGAAAGTCTTTTGTTGCGATTGAAGCTGTAATTACAGCGATTAGTTTACCAGAGTCCTCTAGGTCAAGTTTTCCAAGGTCAGCTGCTTTCATTTTCAATAGTTTCTTACCAACCATCGTGTACGCAACAGAAAGTCCACCAATCAGGGCAGATTGATATACAAGGTTAGCAACAGTTTTTTCAGCACTCATTTTTTGTTTTTAAAATAAAAATAATAAATCAACTAAAAATGAATTGTGACGAACTGTTGTTAAATGCGCAGGAAGCAGTAATTTCTGATGAAGTGTCGACAAGTGTTATGAATAAAAAGGAAAAGTTGTATTCTCTGGCTGCGTGTGGAAAAACAAAACAATACTTAGGAACAGAATTGAGTATAGAACAGATTCAACAAATGTCTTCTGCTGACATTGAAAAGTACTACAACAGATACGAAGCACAGTTAGGATCTAAAATGGTTAAAAGTTTAGGTCAAACTGTAATAGGCTTGTACACTAAGTTAGTTAGTCAGTTTTTTCCGCTCGATTCAAGCCAAGATTTAATGTACGATTTAAGTCAAGATCCTGTTTTAATTAAATCGTTAGAGTCTCTTAGTTGTGATCTTTATTATAGGTTTGGCGGGCTTTTATCACCAGTTGTCATGGGGTTAATTACTTTTAATCATATAGATTTTATGGCTATTAAAAATGAACGTGACAGAGAATCAAACGAATCAGATGGAACAGCAAACAAGCCCCAGTCCGACAGTAACCAAGGTAACGAAGAACCCAGGACGAGTTGAAGCAGGTAAAAGGTTATCAGTGTGGAATCGACAACAAAAAATGAATAAACAAACAAAACAAAAACTGTTGTCTCAGAATGAAGATGAATCAACCATAAGCACAATACCAGTTAAAAAAGAAAAAGACAAACAAAACAGTACGAATTACGATGTTGTATTGCTTACTGTTGGTGTGGTTGCTGATGTTGGTTATTTGTCTTATAAATTATATAAAACACATATGCAACCAAAGCTAGAAAAACGAGTAGAAGTACAAACAACACAACTAGAAAAAGTAGCAGACAAACAAGAAAACCAAACATCAAAAAGCTTAAAACCTGATAGCGATCCATTTTTAATGCAATGAAAACTTAATGAAAACTTATCAAGAACTTAAGTAAGTACTAAGTATGTTTTTGTGTAAGAACTTAATAAGTACTAAGTAAGTTTTTGTGTAAGAACTTAATAAAAACTTGAAGATGACTGAGTAAGAACTTGAAGATGACTTGAAAATGACTTGAAGATGACTTAGTAAGAACTTGTTGAAGAACTTAAAAATAACTTAAAAATAACTTGTTTAAGAACTTAAAAAGAACTTAAAAAGAACTTAATAGTAACAATAATATCCTATAAATAACCTTCATTCCTGTTAGTGACATTAAAACTTCTTTACGCTATTTTTACAGAATCGGGAATTCGCTCTTTCTTATTTGCAGATCAAATCTAACACGATGACGTTTTCTTCCATAAAAACGGGAATTCCAAAACATATATTTAACAAAAG
>CM065692.1:19856570-19859070 GCA_017654935.2 Phymorhynchus buccinoides
GAGTGAGAAAGATTAAATCGAATAGACAGTTACTGTTGGCTATCAGAATTTTCTAACATCCTCAAAACTCAAGAAAAGACATCAACCATTTCTATGATGGCTCAAAAACAAGAAGAAAAGAAGTAAAAACCTTTCGTATTTGGTACCCAACTCAAGAAAGGACGCCAGAAAATTCGGTCATTTCCATAACTCACGAAATACTGTCGGAACGCACTGTAACGCCATGAGGTCAAGAAAAAGTGTATGGATACATCTGAAAAGCTCTACACTCTAGACACAGCTGTTCCGTCCCACACAAAATCAAGCTATTTAGTTCAAAGCCTGAATCTAGAAATCTTAGATAAAAACTGCACCAAGCTATTGTCGGTAAAGATATTTTGGCTGTATGCTCTACATAGTATTTCAAATATATTTCTTCCCTCAGATTTATGGTAAAAACTTTTTTTGTTGAGCAGTATCAATCAACATATTTAGTAGAAATAATATACTTAGTATCAGAAACATAAATAAGATTGCCTATGAGTGAAAATCTAGCAATATCCACTGACTATAAGTAATCTAGGCACATACTACAACATATTCTCGACTGGTTATTTATGAAAAGTTACTTATAGTTAACTAAAGTTTGCTTGAAAAAACTTATGAAAATACAGATAAACTAAATGTTCCTCCCGAAACAGCTGTGTAGAAAAGACGTTAGAAAGTGGTAGGCCTACAATTCAGAAAGTTTTGTTGCGGCCCAAACTCAAGAACTAACATTCAGAAAGTTATGTTATGGCTCAAACTCAAGAACTAACATCAGAAAGTGATGTTATGGCCCAAACTCACGAAATGACATCAGAAGGTTCCGTTGTCACAGTGACCCAAACTCAAGACATGACGTCAAAAACAGACGTAAAACCCCAAACTCAAGAAAACAAACGGGAACCCTCAGGAACGCCGCAAGTTTGCGAAAAACAACCTAAAGCTTCTTCAACCGCCTCAAATCACGACCTGAAGCTCAGGGTGAGAGCATCCATGAAGGAGGCGAAACTCCGACGAGGCAGAGGGTCTGAACCTTCCAGAGCATCAGGAGATCAACCAAAGTATGGGAAACACGGGCCTCTTGGTGATGCCCCGCCAGAAACGTCCCATCTCGACAGATTTGACATTTTGTCGGGAAACGGTATTATGATATGGCCGCCTCGAGCGTTTGCTGGTGAGTATCCCGAAAATGTGGGCCCTTTTTTTGTCTGATCGCGTCATGTATTATTGGGTTGACTTTGGCCTGTCGTTAGAGGACAACAGGAGGAGGAAGAAATCTTTGTAAGAATTTATAGAAGAAAACAAAAAGGCAGGAGAATGGGCCAGTAAGGCAGACAGATTGCTGATGACAGTAAACAAAGGGAAAAGGCAGAGTCAAAGAGAGTGACAGATTTGAGGAAGCTACAAGTACAGAACGTCCAGAAGGTGGGGGAACTATGTGTACAAAAGACCCCCGGTATCCCCACGGGGGGGGGGACTCTCAGACTGCTCTTGCTCCTGCGGCCAAAGGTTAAAGATATTTTCCCAAAACGTCAGCTGTCCCCAAATTATTTTGGCCGAGAGAGAGTGGATGTACCCTGGGCAAGGCATTTATGGTGCCAAAACGCGTTGTAGCCCAGTCGTCCAGAATAGCTGCTGCTGCCCCCTCTGCTATCTGGCAGTCATAGTCGGAAACAACAGACGGAACATACATATATACAGACGTTCCGAATGTGTGATGAGATTAGAGTTATTATTTGGGTCATGTGATCGATGATGTTCTTACGAATGTGTGATGAGATTAGAGTTATTATTTGGGTCATGGGATCAATGATGTGCTTACAAATGTAAACATCCCTTACTTGTTTTCCCTTACTTTGTTTTCGCAATTTAATAACAGTACCCGGGAAACAGACAAGTCTACTTATATTTACAGTCACAGTCATGGTCATGATATGTACAAGTCTGCGTGAAACGTCTGTTGCTTGATTCGTGACAATTAGTGTTTTTAGTTGTTTTCGAACGGCTGTTGTTCCGGCGGCTAAAGTAATAAAATTAGGCCTACCACCAATACAATTAGGCAAGACCTTTTTCCACTATTATATACAAATATCAGACCAGCTTTCAAGACTAGTGGTGGTCATAGTCATGGGCGCGACTGTATTTGCCTACGTTTCAACCTGTTACACATTTTGTTTTACTAGGATGTTTTCCGAATCCTTTTGGCTGAGAGAGTGGGGATGTACTCTGGGCAAAGCATGGTCTCCGCCTTAAACCAATTTTAGCCCAGCCACCGAGAATAGCAGCTGCCCACTCTGCTATCAGGCAGTCGTTGTCACGGAAACGACAGACTGTTTATTAGAATGTTGCACTTATTAGTAGGGTAGTATATTAGGTATTAGGTTTTAGGTACTTTATAGTCACAGAGGCATCTCTGTGAAATTCGGGTTGCTCCCACCTGGAGAGCGCGTCGCAGCCAGAGGCACGCCACCCATAT
>CM065692.1:19871570-19884070 GCA_017654935.2 Phymorhynchus buccinoides
AACACCATCATTAGGGCCTACTGACCTTTTTATCTGAAAGCATAGAACACCGTCATTAGGGCCTACTGACCTTTTTATCTGAAAGCATAGAACACTGTCATTAGGGCCTACTGACCTTTTTATCTGAAAGCATAGAACACCGTCATTAGGGCCTACTGACCTTTTTATCTGAAAGCATAGAACACTGTCATTAGGGCCTACTGACCTTTTTATTTGAAAGCATAGAACACTGTCATTAGGGCCTACTGACCTTTTTATCTGAAAGCATAGAACACTGTCATTAGGGCCTACTGACCTTTTTATCTGAAAGCATAGAACACTGTCATTAGGGCCTACTGACCTTTTTATCTGAAAGCATAGAACACCGTCATTAGGGCCTACTGTCCTTTTTATTTGAAAGCATAGAACATCGTCATTAGGGCCTACTGTCCTTTTTATCTGAAAGCATAGAACACCATCATTAGGGCCTACTGTCCTTTTTTATTTGAAAGCATAGAACATCATCATTAGGGCCTACTGTCCTTTTTATTTGAAAGCATAGAACATCGTCATTAGGGCCTACTGTCCTTTTTATTTGAAAGCATAGAACACCATCATTAGGGCCTACTGTCCTTTTTATTTGAAAGCATAGAACACCGTCATTAGGGCCTACTGTCCTTTTTATTTGAAAGCATAGAACACCGTCATTAGGGCCTACTGTCCTTTTTATCTGAAAGCATAGAACACCATCATTAGGGCCTACTGACCTTTTTATCTGAAAGCATAGAACACTGTCATTAGGGCCTACTGACCTTTTTATCTGAAAGCATAGAACACCGTCATTAGGGCCTACTGTCCTTTTTATCTGAAATAGAACACCATCATTAGGGCCTACTGTCCTTTTTATCTGAAAGCATAGAACACTGTCATTAGGGCCTACTGACCTTTTTATCCGAATGCATAGAACACTGTCATTAGGGCCTACTGTCCTTTTTATCTTAAATATAACACCATCATTAGGGCCTACTGTTCTTTTTATCTTAAATAGAACACCATCATTAGGGCCTGCTGTCCTTTCTATCTGAAAGCATAGAACACCATCATTAGGGCCTACTGACCTTTTTATCTGAAAGCATAGAACACTGTCATTAGGACCTACTGACCTTTTTATCTGAAAGCATAGAACACCGTCATTAGGGCCTACTGACCTTTTTATCTGAAACCATAGAACATCATCATTAGGGCCTACTGTCCTTTTTATTTGAAAGCATAGAACATCATCATTAGGGCCTACTGTCCTTTTTTATTTGAAAGCATAGAACATCGTCATTAGGGCCTACTGTCCTTTTTATTTGAAAGCATAGAACATCGTCATTAGGGCCTACTGTCCTTTTTATTTGAAAGCATAGAACACCATCATTAGGGCCTACTGACCTTTTTATCTGAAAGCATAGAACACTGTCATTTGGGCCTACTGACCTTTTTATCTGCAAGCATAGAACACCGTTATTAGGGCCTACTGTCCTTTTTATCTGAAAGCATAGAACACTGTCATTTGGGCCTACTGACCTTTTTATCTGAAAGCATAGAACACCGTTATTAGGGCATACCGTCCTTTTTATCTGAAATAGAACACCATCATTAGGGCCTACTGTCCTTTTTATCTGAAAGCATAGAACACTGTCATTAGGGCCTACTGACCTTTTTATCCGAATGCATAGAACACTGTCATTAGGGCCTACTGTCCTTTTTATCTGAAATATAACACCATCATTAGGGCCTACTGTCCTTTTTATCTGAAAGCATAGAACACTGTCATTAGGGCCTACTGACCTTTTTATCTGAAAGCATAGAACACCGTCATTAGGGCCTACTGACCTTTTTATCTGAAAGCATAGAACACCGTCATTAGGGCCTACTGTCCTTTTTATTTGAAAGCATAGAACATCATCATTAGGGCCTACTGTCCTTTTTATTTGAAAGCATAGAACATCATCATTAGGGCCTACTGTCCTTTTTATTTGAAAGCATAGAACACCATCATTAGGGCCTACTGTCCTTTTTATTTGAAAGCATAGAACACCATCATTAGGGCCTACTGTCCTTTTTATTTGAAAGCATAGAACACCATCATTAGGGCCTACTGTCCTTTTTATTTGAAAGCATAGAACACCATCATTAGGGCCTACTGTCCTTTTTATTTGAAAGCATAGAACACCGTCATTAGGGCCTACTGTCCTTTTTATTTGAAAGCATAGAACATCGTCATTAGGGCCTACTGTCCTTTTTATTTGAAAGCATAGAACACCATCATTAGGGCCTACTGTCCTTTTTATTTGAAGGCATAGAACACCATCATTAGGGTCTTCATACATCATACATCAAACCTCATACATTTGCACTAAAGAAGTTGTTGGGCGTCACTTTACGTGCACCAAATGATTTGATATATGGAGAGCTAAATAGATATCATTGCCTTGGCATTAGTGACTTGAATTATGATTTATTCACCCGTCATTTATTGAATGATCCAGGTTGCACTTGTGGCTATGTACGCGAAACAGCTGAGCATTATCTCTTAGCATGCCCCCTGTTTAATGTTGTTCGTGCTAACACCTTATCTAACCTTTCTCCTGATTATCTTAATTGTGACATTCTCTTGTGTGGTAGGCAAAATCTTCCATATGAAACCAACATATTAATATATTTGAACCTGTACACCTATTCATTTCTGGTTCGAATCGGTTTTAAACATATTTATAAACTGTTTTCAATTATCATGTCAAATCAAACATTTCAATCATTTTTGTGTGAAAGCGCAGGTGCGCCTCTATATTGGTCTAAATGATTGAATAACTTGTTCTTGACATGTAAGCATGGTTGTAACTACTTTTGTGGGATGCTTAATGAGTGTTATATTGAGTCATCATATTGTTAATTAATTTGTCTCTTAATTCCAGTTTTCCCCATAATGTCACTCTTTTATTTCGTTTCCGGTTTTCTATTTTGTTCACTTTGTTTGTTAGTTTGTGAATAATGTTTCTAAATATTGAAAATATTTTCTAATTGGTGAGAACACACCTTCCGTCATTTGAATCATATGTAATGTATTGTGTACGGGTACGTTATAAGCTATATGCTTGTTGTTACCCTGTTACCTCATTATTGTTTATAATTTGAAATTGTTGAATAAAAAACGTTTAAAACAAATATATATCCTATTACTATCACTGCTAGAGTCAATTGTATTTTATACTGGCTAAGACTGATACATATGGAAGACCACAAACTGCCAAAGAAATCGTATTGAATGTTGTTTAATTTAGATGAGAAGAGAAAACATAACTGGGTTACAAATGCACGCAAATGTTTATGCGAAAACGGATTTATGTATGCATGGTTGAATCAGGACATTGGAAGTTGATGGCTGTTTATCAAAACTTTTAGACAGAGATTAATTGACAATCGATGGCAAGTCTGGAATGATCATATGCAAAATAGTGATAAATGTTACATGTATAGGATGTTTTGAATCGACGATCACGTTGTTCAAACCTATTTGAGAAGTAGTATAGCTAGACACTTGAAGTTTATAATGATTAGTGAAATAAATAAGGGGTAGGAACTTCTCGTAAATTAACTCCCTTGTTTTACCAAAGTTATTTATGGCACCGATTCGCCTGCAAAGTGAAAGTAGTTGCCACAACAATGCAGACCCACGTTCATCCTTTATAATGATTAGATTCAGATTTGGAATTTCGGATCTCTTTGTACATTCAAAAGGTTATTCTAAAATAGACAATTTAATATGCGCAGCCCTCTTTGTAAAGAAGAGCAAAATAAAGAGTAGCATTTGGTATTGACGTGCCCATTTTTCAACGACCTTAGAAAACAATTAATTGCACCTAAGTTTTACCGGAATCCTAGTTTATTTAAACTTAGTCTCCTTATTTCCAATAGAAATGAAAACACAATTCAAAAGTGGTGTATATTTGTGTACAGGGCTTTTAAACTTCGCGATATCGTACTGTCGTGAGTATTGTTCTGTTACTTTGTATTGAGATGATTGATTTTGGGTACTTTGAAATATTGTCACACACCCTTCCAAGTGGGGCGATGCCTTTTCGGGAATAAAACATTGTCATTGTCATTCTCTCTCTCTCTCTCTCTCTCTCTCTCTCTCTCTCTCTCTCTCTCTCTCTCTCTCTCTCTCTCTCTCTCTCTCTCTCTCTCTCTCTCTCTCTCTCTCTCTCTCTCTCTCTCTCCTTTCCAGTTTTGTCATTGGTTGATTCATCCAGATGCCTGTCAATACAACTGGACTTTTACTAAAGCCAAGCATAACAGACACTAGGCCTATTTTGTTTGACTACAGGTCTGATATTGTCTTTGTTTTTGCCGTTTTGGACAGGTTATGAAGCCTTGGCTTCAACAAAGTCATCCTATGCTGTATGCTGTGGTCATGGTATGAGTCCCTGTGCCTTCTGATTGGGGCTTGGTGTCTTCCATGACAATATCTTCTTGTTCTTCTTCTTCTTATCTTTTGGGCCCAAGAACATTTAATTAATTGATCGTTCCGGCACTCAGAATATGACCAGGGTCATAATACTTTCGCAACTTATATGAGAAGTTTAATGCAACATTTATGACAGGTCTTTTGTTTGAAGATTCTCCTTCGTTATGTTTGACGAATAAGCATAATGAATCAAAATAAACAGTAAAACTATAAGGCGTGTAACATTGACAAATGATTAGTACCGTTGTTTGTTTGTTTTTATTTTGGGCTTACCTGTTTGATGAATAAATATGGGAGTAGAGTTGGTGCACGAGCTGTACTGAACATCGCACAATAATTAATCAAAGTCCGTTTCTCATGAATCCTCAAATTGACACTTTGCATTATGTTATTTTGGGGGGTAAAATGTATTAATTATTAAGGTTTTCTACTGAATGATGCTTTAATTACACGTGGAAACATTTAAAGACAATGATAATATATTATGCTTTGAAAGAATCTCTCTGGAATTATTCATAAAACACAACCTGGATAATATATTCATTGGGGAGGGGGGGGGGGGCAGCGTCATAAGGACCGTTGGACCGTTGTCCCTCTCCCCTCTCCCTCCCTTTATCTCGAGTTATTCTTAGATTGTAGGCTTATAAGTCTGTTAAAACAAACAAACAAAAGCTAACAATGATAACATAGTACCACTTACCTTTTTCACAGATAGCATGTTCCACTCCGATATAAAGCCATTTTATAGGTTTTTAAAATCGAAGATGTCGCCAAAATTATATTATTTCAGTTACTGAACAGTAAGAAAAGAGTCGTGGTCTGGGCATGGCCAGGTCTTTAGAGAGTATAAGCAGTTCAGGGCACAAACACTGGCTTAGTGGGGGGGAGGGGGGGGGTGTCTCTGAAGACCCTCTTTTGTCCAGCTCCCCATAGAGTTTCTTTACATTACTAACTAATGAACAACAAGAAGACATTAAGAAAACAAAAAAACAGAATCATTCAAAACCTAAAGCTGGTCAACCTGTTGCAAACAGTATGTGAAGTTACAGAAAGGATAGAACCAAAGATATTCTAAAAGGGTAAGATGGACTACTTAAGAGCTCGGCGAACCGGGCTAATAGAGTTATCGTTAGTGCGGACGTGTACACTATTCACAGTGCAGGCTATCCAAAATCTCAGACTGGAATTTGAACGGAGAATTCAACTGGCCTATGGACGTGTAAAATGTGTCCTGTTTAAAAGGGACATAACCAGTGTTTCTGTCCTCACTACTCATATAGGGAAAAGAGACCGGATGCTTATATTCCCCTATACAGTCTTTGATAGAACTGAACTCTGCCCAAAATAGGGGTTTTATAGGCCAGATTCATCCCCCTCCCCCAATTGGGGGTAGAGGGCTGGGACAATTTGAACCTTATCTTGTTTTTAGGTTTGGCGTACCCTAACCAATACAATAAAAACCAAACAATCAATTTTAGCAAACATATTGAGCGAGACGACATAACATCCCTGACTATTTATGAGGTTTCCCTATTTAGGGGGTCATAGACAATACGTAATATTGACGTACTTTGAGCATATTCTCTGAGAGTGACGTGATCACCATGACGAACATGACGTTTGTAGAGAAAGGGAAGGGGTGGTCGGGGTGGCGAAAGGATTCACTTGACACTAGTACTTCATCTTGGCGGACTGACAGTCCGGTTTTCTGAAGCAACATCTTGGCCACGATCCTCAGCGTGTCGTAGGTACCGTTGGCTTTCAAGGTGAAGTTTATTCTGAAACATTTTTGTCATCATCGTCGTCACCATCATCCGTGTCGTCATCGTCATCGCTACCATTGCCGTCATCTTCTTCAATACCACCTTTATTGTCGTCATCATGATCATCATGTCATCACCGAGGTTATTAACTGTTGTCGTCATTGTGGTCATCGAAACCCTCACCATTCTCCTCCTCCTCCTCCTCCTCCTCCTCCTCCTCCTCCTCCTCCACCTCCTCACCATCATCATCATCATCATCATCATCCTTCTCCTCCTCCTTCTCCTCTTCCTCCTCCTCCTCGATATGAATAACTTATCATCATCATCATCATCATCATCATCATCGTTAATGGTCGTCATCCTCCTCATCCCAGTAAACACTGGTTGTTATCATCAAAACCATCGTCGTCCTCATAAAAAAAGGAGAAAAAATGGTCTGTTGTCTTCGTCGCCAACGTATCAAAGAACAAATAATTTCATAAAGTAGGCAACGACACACACATTGACTTACACACTGGAATGACCCACAAATTGACTTACTGTCTATACACCCACGGATTAACTAACTTTCCAAATACCACAAACTCACTTACTCTCTATGGACCCACAAATTGACTTACTCTTCAAAGACCCACGCATTGACTTACTCTCCAAGGACCCATACACTGACTTGCTCTCCAAGGACCCGCACATTGACGTATTCTCCAAGGACCCACATATTGGCTTACTCTCCAAGCACCTACACACTTTATATATATCTAAGGACCTCCACGTGGACTTACTTACCTATTGCCCACACATTGACTCACTCGCAAAAGACCAACCTATTGACTTACTCTGACTTACTTTGACTTACTTTTCAATGACCCCCACATTGACTCGCTCTCAAAGGATAATAATAATAATAATAAATAACATTTATAGAGCGCCCTTTCTCTCTTGAGCTCACGGCGCTTCACAATTGTTTAAATAAATACATAAATCATAAATAAGCTACTACAATATCAACTATCACAAACATTCACACAACCACAACACGCACGCACGCACAAGCCCACACCCACATACGCGCGCACACCCACCCACCCTATTGACTTACTCTCCAAGGATCCACATATTGGACCAAGCTATTGACTTACTCTCCAGGGACCAACACATTAACTTCTTTTCCAGAGACCCACACATTAACCTACTCTCCAAGCTCCACACATTGACTTACTTTCCAAAGATCCACACATTGACTTACTTTCCAAGGACCCACACATTGACTTATTTTCCAAAGACCCAGACGTTAACTGACTCTTCAAGGACCCACACATTCACTTACTCTTCAAGGACCCACATATTGACTTACTATCCAAGGACCCACACATTGACATACTCTCCAACGACCCACACACTGACTTAGTGTTCATGGACCACATTTTAACTTACCTTCCAAGGACCACATTGACTTACTCTTCAAGGACTCACATATTGACTTACTCTCCAAGGACCAACATATTGACTTATTCTCCAAGCACCCACACACTTAATATCTCTCTAATGACCTACACATTGACTTACTTTCAAAGGACCCAAAGGACCCACACATTGACTCACTGTCCTAAGACCCACACATTGACTTACTCTCCAAAGACCCAGACATTGACTTACTCTCCAAGAACCCACACATTCACGTACTCTTCAAGGACCCATGTATTGACTTACTCTTCAAGGACCCACACATTGACTTACTCTTCGATGACCCACACATTGACTAACCCTTCGAGGAACCACACATCGACTTACTCTCCAAGGACTCATGCGTTGACTTACTCTTCGAGGATCCACACATTGACTTACTCTCCAAGCCAAGGACTCGGACATTGACTTACTCTCCAAGGACCTACACATTGACTTACTGTTCAAGGATCCACACACTGACTCACTTTCCATGGACCCACACACTGAGTGACTTATTCTCCAAGGATCCACCCATTAACCTACTCTTTAAAGACCCATCCATTGACTCACTCTCCAATGACCCATCCATTGACTCACTCTCCAAGGACCCACACATTGACTCTCTTTCCAAAGACCCACACACTGAGTGACTTATTCTCCAAGGATCCACTCATTGACCTACTCTTTAAAGACCCATCCATTGACTCACTCTCCAAGGACCCACACACTGACCTACTTTTTAAAGACCCATCCATTGACTCACTCTCCAAAGACCCACACATATACTCACTCTCCAAGGACACACACATTGACTCACTCTCCAAGGACACACACACATTGACTCACTCTCCAAGGACACACACACACATTGACTCACTCTCCAAGGACACACACACACACATTGACTCACTCTCCAAGGACACACACATTGACTCACTCTCCAAGGACACACACACACACACATTGACTCACTCTCCAAGGACACACACACATTGACTCACTCTCCAAGGACACACACATTGACTCACTCTCCAAGGACCCACACATTGACTCACTCTCCAATGACCCACACATTGACTCACTCTCCAAGGACACACACATTGACTCATTCTCCAAGGACACACACATTGACTCACTCTCCAAGGACCCACACACATTGACTCACTCTCCAAGGACCCAAACATTGACTCACTCTCCAAGGACCCACACATTGACTCACTCTCCAAGGACACACACATTGACTCACTCTCCAAGGACCCACACATTGACTCACTCTCCAAGGACCCACACATTGACTCACTCTCCAATGACCCACACATTGACTCACTCTCCAATGACCCAACACACTGAATGCCTCTCCAGTTATGACCATAATTCAAGTTTCAAGTCTTTAATAATAACTAGCGCAACGCCGAGTACCGGTAACGCTTAGTAACGGTAATGCCAAGTACTGGTAATGCTGAGAAGAGCAAATTTGAAGCGATTCGGTTAAGAAACGGCGGAGTTATAAGGCCCCGTTTCCCGTTGGCGCTGCTGTGAGAGTGACGCGCTCTCCCTAGTAACGGTAACGCCTAGTAACGGTAACGCCAAGTACTGGTAACGCTGAGTACAGCAAATTTGAAGCAATTCGGTTAAGAAAAGGCGGAGTTATAAGGCCCCGTTTCCCGTAGGCGCTGCTCTGAGAGTGATGCGCTCTCCCTAGTAACAGAAACGCCTAGTAACGATAACGCCAATTACTGGTAACGCTGAGTACAGCAAATTTGAAGCGATTCGGTTAAGAAACGGCAGAGTTATAAGGCACCGTTTCCCGTTGGTGCTGCTCTGAGAGTGACGCGCTCTCCCGATTCTCTTCACATTTGCTGCCAGGCTTTGCCCTTGCCACAGCCAGCCTGACAGCAAATGTGAAGCAATTCGGTTAAAAAGCGGCGGAGTTATTTGTGAAAAGGTAAAGTGGCGTATATCGCGCGAGTTTTTACATCGATTCGCTTCCGGTTTGGCACATTGATAGTCACTGTCCCCGGTCATCTACCTGCCAAATTCGAAGGCAATCGGTTCAGAAATACCGGAGATACGGGCGCCGAGAGGCCGGTGGATACGCGTTTCGCGCATTTACCAAACCGCGCAAATGACACGGCCGCCTCGGTTGCCGTTGCCATCGCCCCGTTAGGGCTCACAGCAAATTTGAAGCGATTCGGTCGAAAAACGGCGGAGTTATAAGGCCCGTTTTGTGTTTCAGACAGACAGACAGACACACACACGGACACTTGGCTTTTTACTATATGATGATTACAGTTCCCAGCCCTGACTCACTCACAGTCCATCGCTGGAAGTTGGTGTTGCTCTGAACCGCAAACACCATTCGCCAGCCACTGGAGAACGCGCCAAGCTGTATAGTATGCCGTTCACGGTCTGTTGTGTATCCAACAAATTCAGGCAACATTTTTAGCATGATCTCTCTCTCTCTCTCTCTCTCTCTCTACCTATTTATTTATATCTGTTTATTTATTTACCTAACAATTTGTTTATTTTTTGCTGAACTGTTTAAATCCACAAGAATAGGTGTTATTTTCTAGTTTTTAATGCGAATGTTATGTGTCATTATACCCCCCCCCCCCCCCCCCCCCCCCCCCCCAGCCTCCCTATGGTACGGGCAGAAGGCCTATTCATTCAAATTGTTTGAATTGAATTGAATTTGAATTCTCTCTCTCTCTCTCTCTCTCTCTCTCTCTCTCTCTCTCTCTCTCTCTCTCTCTCTCTCTCTCTCTCTCTCTCTCTCTCTCTCTCTCTCTCTCTCTCTCTCTCTGCGTCTGTGTGTGTCTAGGTATGTGTATCCGTACTTGTCTAAAAGCTAGGCAAAAAGATAGAAACTGGTAAGGTTGCATAGTATGCCTAACTTTCAGTTATTCCTACACCTACCCTGCTAAATATCATTCTTGACATGATCCCCCAATTTTGTCTGAGCAACTTCAATGCCATCACGCAATCAGAATGTCGTGGGGTTTTTTTAAACATGGCTTTGGGGAAAAATTTGTGAGGTTAGTTTCAGTCCACAGATTTCCAGAGCAAATTGTAACAGACAACCAAATCTCTCGCGTCTCTCTCTCGGTCTCCTTTGGGGTCTGTTTAAATAGGAACAAATTGCTTGCTTTTGTTCTGGATGTGTGTGAGTGGCAGACACAGACAGACACAGGCAGTCAGACACTGAGACGGAGACAGAGAGACAGAGGTATGGAGCGACAAAAAGGAATAAAGACAGATATACAAACAGAAGCGTTTGGGGTCTGTTTAAATAGGAACAAAATTAATTGCTTGCTTTTGTTCTGGATGTGTTCTGGAGTGGCAGACACAGACAGACACAGGCAGTCAGACACTGAGACAGAGACAGACGGAGAGACAGAGATATGGAGAGACAAAAAGGACAAAATACATATATACAAACAGAAGGACAGGGGCAGATAAACACAGAGATGCAGAGATAATTTTTGAAACAACCCCATCTGCAATTCTGATGGTTTGTGAATGTTTAGCCGTTAGTTGGGGAAACCACCAGGGGACCACGGTGCGTCAGAGGGAGGTGTCACTGCGAGTTGACTGACAGGGGGTTAACACAATGGAGTGGTTTTGATCAGCAAAATTGGCTCCATTCACTCTGGCACCACTGGGGTTGAAATATTCACACCGGTAGAGACATTGAGAGAGAGAGAGAGAGAGAGAGAGAGAGAGAGAGAGAGAGAGAGAGAGAGAGAGAGAGAGAGAGAGAGAGAGAGAGAGAGAGAGAGAGAGAGACACTTGACACTTGACACTTGACACTTGACGTTTTTATTGTCATTACCTGAAAGGGTCTAATGACAAGGGGGGTAATCATAACATTTCTCTCTCTCTCTTATGTAGGGTTATAAACAAAGTTAAGGAATGAACATGACTAAATCCAGTACAGTATGCATCTTTTGTCACATTCAAGTATACTATTAAAAAAAAAAGCATTTGTAAAAAGAAAATGTAAATTACATAGGCAGAAAAAAGACAAACAAGAACAAAAGTTAGCGATTGATTAGCAAAGTGAAAGAAGAAGCAACGAGTGAAAGAGAAGATAAGCTTCTCTCGACCTTTCACACAATAACCCACGGATAACATATTGTTGCATAATATTTAAATGAGGTGTAGACACCCTTTAACATCCATAATCTAAACAACAGTATTAGTAGCATTATGCACTGCCGTCAAACTTTTCTGGCGCACTGTTTGTGCCTCAGCTATAAATTTGGCTACTGACTTCAACACAGCTTCATTGTCAGACGACAAAAGTGAAGCAACATTTTTTCTTTCAATAATATCTGGGTTGAAAACAAAACATTTTTGCCTAACAATGGAATAAAAAGTGACTTTCGTCATCCACTCCTGGTTTGCATAAAGGGCATGGTGTTTCTATATCTGAATATGTTTGAAACCATCTCTTGTTAGCGTTGAAGCCTAATGTTCGTAGTCGAAATCTAACAAAGTTTATTCTATGCCATCTGTCTGTGATTCTTTCAAGATATTGTTCAGGTTGAAAAACATTTTTAAATGAAAAGAACCATTTGTATTTGTCTTTCGATTCCATGTCTGCATGCCAGTTCTGCTTGAATGAACACACAAGTCTATCTTTAAAGTCTTCTACAAAACATTTTTCATTTCCGACTCCTTGTGATAGCCATACAATACCAAATCCATTTTCAGATAACACCTTCTTTATCCGATAAGCCCAATTTTCTTTATTTAGTTCAAGTTGCAATAGCATCATAGTATAGGCTTGTCGACAC
>CM065692.1:19889070-19894070 GCA_017654935.2 Phymorhynchus buccinoides
TGGCTCTGAACTGTGACAAACAACAAGTCATGTCACTGCACGTATCAAAAAGTCAAACAGATCAGACCACAGAGTGGGAAAGTGATTCTTACTGAGAAATAGTTTGGCACTGGTCCGCATGATGCCGAGCCATAGTTTTATGGTTGCCCCTACAAAAACGAAAGAAAAAATGTAAAAAGAAAAACAATGAAAATACTCGAATAAGTTCAGATCCACTATGCAAGTGTGATCCGGGAGAAGAAATACAACATTAATGAAAATGTGGGCATTATGAAAGTGAGGGGAAATAAACCTCCTATTCAGCTGACATCCAAACTAAACGGAAACTGACAACACAAATACTATTGACACGTATAATCAAATTCAAGGAAATAGTGGAAGTCCGAAATACACATAAATACATATAATAACGGAATAAGACTAGTCCAGTGGGGCTTTATATTGTGATGTGGAACCCTATCGTTAAAATAAAGACGACAAGACACTGAGTATATTTCATTTTTAATAGATGCATAACATCCCCCCCCCAACCCCCCCCCCCCCCTTCTTTTTTGCATGTTATCAATTACTACCTGTTTTTAAATCATTCGTATGATTACAGATAAGCTAAGAATTTAGCCATAACGTTATTATTTTTTTTAAATAATAATTTCGAGTCTTGTTATTCTGGACGATGATTGTCAATGCATTTATTGGTTACTATTTTATGTACCATCACTACCGCCACACCCCACCCCTCCATGAAAAACAAATTTTGGCCTAGATATACTGCATTACACTTTTCACTTCTGACCTCTCTCTCTCTCTCTCTCTCTCTCTCTCTCTCTCTCTCTCTCTCTCTCTCTCTCTTAAACACTTTCAGAAAGAAAGGCAGACGGAAAGACAAACAGACAAATACACTGGTCAAAATGTGCAAAGGATAGACTTTTTTAACCTTGATTGCTAAACGTTGCTGTCATTGTAAGCAATACAAAGTATATGACCGGAACGAGCAATCATCCGTAAACACAAGCTCACTCAAACTTGTTTTATCCAACTTCCTGTTCACGTGCATCACGCGATTTTCGCATGCTACCCCCAAAAAGTGTCTTTTCGCTGAAACGGAGTGAAAATATAAAAATGAGTAAAACTGTCAGAATCAACGACACTTTTTGCTCACATCGTAAGCGTCGTACAAGAGAGAAAGTTCCATGGCCGACGTGAGATAATGACGTCAAAGAGTTGTCTTCCTGTGTTGGCATGCTGGAGAACAGCTGTTCACAGATTCGTTGTGTCATTCATGTTTGGAACATCGCAATGCGTCGGTTCCAGAGCTTGAATTCACTGCCAAGAGGTTGCTACTGCTGATACACGTCGTGAAGGTGGCAGAATTTGGGAGACTTGTAATACAAATGAACGTTGTCTGCTTTTTTCAGGCCTGCCAAAATCGTTTCACACACCCTCTCTGGTAACATTTTGATTTGCTGAATGCCTCAGTGCGGAACATGTCCTCCCAAATTGTGAGGAACGGACTCCATGATGCTGCCTTTTGCTCCCCCTAGGCATGTTTGGGCATCCTGCTCATTCCAGCTCATGAGCAGTGCTGTCTTTTAAGAGCCCAGAGCCACGTCATTTGGACATTATGAGACTGGACATGAATTCTCTTCACCAACCAGTTCAGGATCAGTCTTAATTTCATGGATGGTCTGGCTAAGGTGTGGAGATTCTCAGGAGAGCCTTACCCTAACCCTAACCCTTTCTGTCTCGTTTCCTGCTCCAGTGCATGGACGTGGAGGCGAACCCAGGTCCCTCTGGTCCCGAACTCCCTGACAAAACGGAGGAGCACATTGCTGAGTTAAATAGGTTTGTTCGTGTTCTGGCTGACAGGTGTTCGTTTCTGGAAAGTAAATGCGAACAGTTCATGGAGTGGATGGACTACTTTGATGGATTCTGTCAAAATGCTGATGAAAACATTGATAGGCTTGAAGGCTTTTTCAGACAAAATAATGTGAGATTTTTCAATGTCCATGAGGGAGATAATGAAAGTTACACAGACTGTTCTAGAAAGGTGGTCCAGCTCCTCAACAGGTTCTACCCTAGTAAGACGTGGTCCTTTGCTGATGTTGAAAGGGCTCATCGAATTGGGAGAAAAGGGGAGTTTTCCTCTTACCCTCGGGTTCTGATTGCAAAACTTCACAGATGGAACGACAAAATGACTGTTCTCAGTGACAAGAGTGGCAGGAACAACATGGCAGAAGCTCTCAATATTCGGGTGGGGGGCTGATCTTACCAACAGACAGCAGAGCATCATCAGACAGGAAAAGGATGAAGGACGTCAGGCTTTCTTCCGCAATGGGCGACTGCATGTGAATGATAACCAAAGAATGAAGTATGGTGAGTACTACAAAAATCACCAGACAAGACAAGATCAAAATCATCAGTCAAGATATGATGATGCATCCAAGGTTGATTCCCATCATCATGAGTCACCCACTCCTCCCCCTTCTCCTTTTGACATGCAGGCCTTCCCTTCTCTTAAATGTACTCGCATGTCTGGTCCTTCTCAGCAAAAGGTCATGTTTCCTCCCTCTGCTTCCTCTCTTCCCCCTCCTCCCTCTTCCCCTCTCCCCTCCCCCTTCCCCTCCCCCTCCCTCTCCCCCCCTGCACCAACGGACCCATCTGGTCTTCGGAACCATCCTGCAGCAGATATCGATGATCGCCGGAGAGCTTCCCCACAACCCGACTCTGTTATCAGTGATGGTGGTGGTGCTCCTGGGCTATGCCTGAACCTTGCAAGCCAGAAAACCTTGTCTCCCAGTCCTTCATGCAGGGTTCCTTTGGAGTCCAGCAGCAGTCAGGGGACGTCTGACGTAATCCCTGGATCTTCAGTCACGGATCAAAGGGCTGGTCCCCAACACAGCGTGGACATGGCCAGCAAGGCTACCCTGCCTCCTGGTCCTGCAGGCAGGATTCCTATTGAGACCAGCAGTAATCAGGTACTGCATGAAAAGGGCTCAGCTCCCGCCTCTGGTGAGAAATGCAATATGACTAGCTCTTCAAAAAAGGTCCGGGGAAGTGATAATGTTAATGTGGCAAATGCGCCTTCTTGCACTGTGTCGTCTTCATCAGAGGAGCATAATCGTACTTTGACAAACACCCCTGCCACTTCCCATTTCCCCCCCATTCATGAGCATGTGGACCAGTACAGCTCTGATAATATAGAAAATCAGTCTTCCTCTCGGTCCCAATTACAGTCCCAGTCTCTGTTTCACTCTCAGCCCTTGTTTCAGTCTCAGGAGGCTTCCCAGCTTGATGTTCAACCCCAGCCCTGCTCCAGCATTGCTTCCAAGGTTTCCTATGAAAACGAAACCCCTGTCAAATCCCCTTGTTATGCCCCTCAAATGCGCAGCAGAGCCAAATGTTGCCAAACTCAGCTGACTGACACCTTCTCTTCCTCTGGCCCTAAGCACACTACTAACACCACTTCCACCTCCTCCACTAGCTATGGATTCGGCCCTGCCCATGTCTCTGATGATTGCACTGACATAGAAACTAACCCATCTAATCAATTTAAAACCTTACGGTTCCTTACCTACAATGTGGAAGGGTTATCTGTGTTGTATCAACACAATGTCAGATCTTTTCTTGTTACTTACGATTTCATTCTTTTAGTAGAAACTTTTTCTTCTTTATTTCCATGTCATTTGTTTCCTTCTTTTCAAGCCTTTTCCTCACCCGGTGTTCAGGTATCGACTCTGCTAATGCTAGATTGTCTGGAGGTGTTACTCTTCTTGTAAGAACATGTTACATAAAATGTTTTACTCATATCTTTATGGAATATGATAATTGCTTTGTTCTGAGATTGTCGAAAGTTTTGACAGGTTTTTCTTATGATTGCTACCTGATTGGTCTTTCAAAATAGTGTCTATTATGCTGACACTTAAATTTATAATGGGGTAAGTCTTTTGGAGAATTGCATCTGTGATTTATTTCAAGAATGTATTAAACTTCCTGTCATCATTTTTGGAGACCTAAATGCAAGAACAGGTGGTAATAATTTTACAGATTTGTCTATAGATGATTTTTGGGATGAAAATACTGATGATCATGATACTTGCATGTCCTTCATGAGAAAGTCAAAGGACGTTGTAACAAATGAATTTGGCAAATATTTACTTCAAGTATGCAATCATTATAGTTTAATTATTATGAATGGACTGGTTCCAGGTGATACTGCAGGTAATTTTACTTACATTGCTTACAATGGAAGTAGTGTAATTGACTTTTATCATTTCCTATTGTATGTATTCTTTTTGTTCACATATGAGAGTTATGCCTATGAGTAACTCTAAGCATTTACCTGTGGACATGTTTCTTGATTTACCTAGCATTAATGCGCAACAAACATATGTGATCCAATCTAATAAAACTAAAGTTACTAAAATTGTGTGGAATAATGATTTAAATGATGTTTATATTTCAATGTTTCAGGAGCCTGACGTAGTAAATCTATTTCAGAATGCTTTAAATAAGATTGATGTAGACATTGATACAGCTCTTGATATTTTTAACAATTGTATCAAAGTAGCCGGTAAGTGTATGCTGAAGACAGTAGTATTTGATAGCATAAGAAAGAAGCCATGGTTTGACAAAGAGTGTTTTGAGAAAAGACGTGAAGTAAGACTGGCTTTCAGATCTTTCCAAAGGGTTAAGAGTAGTGAAGACAACTATGCTGTCAATAATGGTTTAAGCAAACAGGTAATTTTTTAGTATCTCAGACGTGTTTATGTTGATTTGAGAAAACAATATAAAAAGTTTCTTAGCTTTAAAATTATTGATTATAAACAGTCAGTTATAGATACTCTTACTAATAGTGGCAATGATGCTAAAACATTTTGGAGTACTGTGAAATCAGTGCTAGTTTCTAAAGAAGTTAAGCATAATTATATTTCTCCAGATGCTTGGTTTCGTCATTTTAACAATGTGTTTAACTCTAATTATTCTGATAACACTGTCTCACT
>CM065692.1:19906570-20031570 GCA_017654935.2 Phymorhynchus buccinoides
AAACACTGTGATTATGTTGTTTATGTGATTGTTGTTAATTCTGTTGTTTATTTCTAATGTTTCATTTTAATTAAAATAAAGAAGGAAAGGGGGTAGGGTGGGGGACGACTCACATTCTTTATTTCCTTTCTCTCTTTTGCTTTGAGCAACTGCTGCTGTTGTTATTCAATTGGTAGAAGGGTGTGTGTGCTTGGGGGGGGGGGGGGGGGGGGGGGGGGGGGGGTGGGGACAAAGAGTAAAATAAGCTTATTATTGCTCTTTAATGTTTCACTTTGATTTGCCTTTTTATGGTTTGAATTTCTTTTCCCCTTTTCTTAACTTCTTAGAATCTCTGTTGTTTCAAAATTTAGATGTTTTATGCTGTATTTCTCTTTGATGTCTGTGGTCTGAAATTTAAAAAAAAAAAAAATCCGTTATTGTGTTGGATTCTTTGAATGCTTTGTGAAAATGTTCTGGGTAAAGGTAAAGATGTGCCCCCCCCCCCCCCCACCCCCCCTCCCCCTGCATTTCTCGGTTATTTGTATTTCTCCGTTTTTGCCTTTCTTACCATACATAAAGCTGTATTTTAGGAACATTTTGAGCTAATTATCTTTTTGGAATACTAACCCTAAGCCTAACCCTACCCCCCCCCCCCCCCCCCCCCCCCCCCCCCCCCCCCCCCCCCCCCCCCCCCCCCCCCCCCCCCCCCCCCACCCCCCCCCCCCCCCCCCCCACATATGTACTGCAGTACACCGCAATTTGTCACAGTTGTGGTTCAATGCGTTTTTTCCGTCTTATAGGGTGGGGGGTAGGGTTAGGTTTAGGGCTAGGGTTAGGGACAGGGTTAGTATTCCAAAAAGGTTATTAGCTCAAAATGTTCCTAAAATACAGCTTTATGTATGGTAAGAAAGGCAATAACGGAAAAATACAATTAACAGAGAAATGTAGGGGGGTGGGGTGGCACATCTTGTTTTATTTCAATATTCAATTTAGTTTCTAACCACCGCTAATGTCCGTTTTGATGTCTGGTTCTTAATTCAGCATCCAGGGGCTGGGGTCGATCTTTGTCGCGAGTTGGACCGGAAATGACACGGTTTATCACTAACTACGTTTTCCGCTCTGAAGAAGGACAGGGGAGGTAAGCGGCAGGAAGTGGCGGGTGCCGAAGTTAACGGCTGATTTACGTCACATCCGCTAATGGTCCTTGTTTTGTGGACCACAAAGACTGAAACAGCGCAATGAGAAAGGTAGTGGAAGAAACACAATGGCCGAACAAAACAACGCAGTAGTTTTTTTTTATAAAGGGAGTGGAAACAATTCAGCTGAAACAGACTTGAGCTTAGTGGGCAGGGCTGCTTAACTAGCTTTTGGTTCTCTAGCGCTCTTTGCAAACAAACTACAGAACCCCTATTTTTTCACATGATAGTCAAGAAAGCTTGATAAGTCGGATGGGAAGGGTGGCAAGGGGGGGGGGGGGGGGGGGGTATCATACTTGGAGTAAGAATTCAGCGCAAAGAGTACAAACAGACGACATCAAACGTTTTCCATGGTCAACATTTAAATGATGTCATCTACGAAATAGGCTTGCCCATGTTGCAAAGCTATGCAGGAACAAAGCGCTCTAGCCGAACGCCTCAATCTAGACAATGTATCGCAGAATTAGTAAGGCATTATCAAAAGACAAATTGGTGGAATGGTTTCGTTAAGCCATCTTCATTAACACAGCGATTTTTTTTAAAATCAACGACAACAAACATACAGACAGATAATTATGGCATAGGGTCTAATCAATAATTACAAAACAAGCGTCAGCATATTCGTTTGCAAAGGCTGGCAGAGTCTCTTCCCCATCAGCAGTTTTCTCCCTCTTTCTATCTATCTACTTCCTCCCAAACCCCTTCCCCTGGCAAACAACGCAGAATAACTTCAGATGCTGTATATTAAAACTGTGCAACGCTTGAGGTGATTCTGTGATTCAGGGGTTCAAAAGACAAGTGCAAGCTGGAACAAACAAGCAGGAAGAAACGAAAAAGAAAACAGACAGAAACGAGAGCGCAGGAAAAAACTAACATGAAAGAAACAAATAATCAGACAGAAACGAACAAAATGGACAGTGATGAACAAACAGACAAAAAACAATACAGACAGAAACGAGCAAAAAGAAAGAAAGGAACAGAAATAAACAACTAAACAAACAGAAACAAGGAATCGGGCAGTAACAAACAAAGGGACAGTGATAAACAAACAGACACAAATAGACAGACAGAAATTATCACATAAACAGAAACGAACAAACAGAAAGGAATGGGGAAACAAAGACAAAAACGGACAATTGCAGAATCTCCTCTGCAAAACAACTTCTTCTTACTGCAAGAACAACCGCCTCAATCTGATGCTTTTCGGTCAACGATCTCTTGGAGAATGTTACAAAGAGTTCTTGGTAAGCAGAATAATTGGGTTGTCCAGCTTGTTAAAAAAAACACCACCACAGAACGAAATGCTAGTTTATTAATAAGCAGCCCTGTCCCCTTAAGCCCATGTCTTTTGTTGTGTTTGAGTTAGTTGTGTTTGAGTCTGAGCTTGAGTTTGAAATAGAATTTGTGTTGCTCCCTTCGCCAATCACCGTGTTGTTTTGCTCGGCCATTGTCTCGACGAAATAGGGTTTAACGCCCTCTTCGGCCATAGGGCAAGGCCATTGTGTTTCTTCCGCTACCTTTCTCATTGCGCTGTTCCAGTCTTTGTGGTCCACAAAACAAGGACCATTAGCGGATGTGACGCAAATCAGCCGTTAACTTCGGCACCCGCCACTTCCTGCCGCTTACCTCCCCTGTCCTTCTTTAGAGCGGAAAACGTAGTTAGTGATAAACCGTGTCATTTCCGGTCCCACTCGCGACAAAAATCGACCCCAGCCCCTGGATGCTGAATTAAACACCAGACATCAAAACGGACAGTAGCGGTCGTTAGAAACTAAATTGAATGTTTAAATGAAATTAAATGAAATGTGAAGTAAAATGATTGCCGGAGTATTGGAGAGAAACTTAAACTAAACATCAAAAGAAATAACAATGATAACAGAGGATTTTTAAAATGTAAAAAAACAGTGAGTATCCAAAGCAAAATATATCATGACATAAAAAGTAACAACAAAAGAAAAAGAAAATTGAAACTTAATTTTGTTTTATATATATACAGAAAATAGGTTTGACCCCCGCAAATCTAAATGATTCATTCCCCACATTCCTTTCTCCACTTTCATTAAAATAAAACATTAGGGATATCAACATGGAAAATATCAGCAATCAGATAAGAAGCATTTAATCTACCTTCAAGATATTCCTAGTTGCGTTGCTATTTTTCTTACTGAACTAATTAAATCAAATTTCGTCAGAATATTGCATTAAGTAGGAACAATTATACGTGTGGCAGGTGGGGGAGGGGGGAGGGAGGGAGCAGCACGAAAATTCTGTGAGAGAGAGAGACAGATATAAAAAAAAAGAGATGGTCAGACAGACACTGAGACAGACAGACAGAGAATGAGACAGAGACAGAGATAGAAACGAAGTCATCCAGAGATAGAGAAACAGAGAATAGAGAATGAGAAAGACTGACAGACATGTCAAGCACTGTTTGTCTTAAATAGCAAAGATAAAAAACTGCAAATTAGTGCAACTCTGCAAAGACTACATGGAAACATATCTGTGGGAGAGCGAGCGATCAACACTATTGTAAAGTAGGCCTACCATAGTTATCTTGTCGATTTATCCAAGGTCGACTTATGCGGAGTGTACTATACACTGATGCACAGGATAATTAAATAATCTTGAAATCTTAATAATAATTTTAAAAAAATATCTGTTGTTGTTGCGGAGGAAAGTGTCTCTTGTAGATTTTTGTCACCCTGGTGCGATGTTTTAATTTTACGGAGAGAATAAAAACTGAGCCACATCCAATTCTCCATAGAAATATTTATCAAACTCTGTAGAACAGTGATGTTGTACAGTCTTCTTCGCATAGTATTGAACCCAGGTAGGCCAATTTATATTCTAGGTCATTTTTTCCCCGCAACAGGAATCGATTTCTTTGCCAGGAGTTGTTATCTGCCTATATCGGTAATGGCCTGTTATCTTATTGGCTCAACTTGTTTTCATTCATGCACCACCAAATTGCACAGCAGTAAGCTTACTGGAAATGAGTAACAAGCTTCAAGTGTAAAGTGTGCACGCAATCTTTAAATCGCAGTCTTATAGATATAAAAAAAAAAGGAAAGAAGAAAAGACCGTAGCCTTCTGTCTTCACTTAACTTTAATGTGTCATCTTGCCTATACTAATTTGCTATCTTTAAGTTGTTTTGTTGACTATTTCAATGTCATTAACTGGCGTCTTGTATGAGCCTCCTATCGTACTATTATATAATCTATAGGCTACTATGATTTTACAGAAGTTTTCACTAATGATTTGTCATGCGTGAGAAGAAAAAAAGCTGGGCAGTGTTCTCTGGTATAAATTGGTATTTATCAGTTTCCAGCAGAATGAACCTCCATGACAGGAAACCGTTACCTTCCCCGACCCAGCGAGAGTTCGCGGATTATGGCGGACAGAACATCCTGTGTTGCAAAAAAAGTACGTCCCGTATGAAATGATGCCCGTTTCCTCATTCGAACTGTTTCCTGCAATCCGACGGGTGTAGGAAGAATTCGCCCCTGAATACATTCAGAGGCGTCAGGTGGCATGCAGGAAGAGTAGAGGATTCATCACTAAATATTGAGAAGTCAGTGATAATTTTCTCAAATTTAGTAGAATTGATTATTTTTGTCTGTATGAGTGTTGGTTTACATCGTTCGCCATTTTGGAAAAATGCGAAAGCAAGTAGCATGGGTCTGTACATGGATTTCTCGGCAAAGATGTAGATTAACACCCTCCCGCTCAATTTCTCGGTTCTTTCCGTGTAGGTTGAGCCCCTAAATCTTTTATCTTATTGTTTACCAGTTATCGTTATACGCACGCATATTACGGTATTTCAAACCAGGACGTATTTCTCGTGGCACCGGGACCTTTGGCGTTACTGCAGCGCTAAGTTGTGATGAATGAGACTAGGCCTAGTTATTGCCCTTGATAAAATGATTGGGGGGGGGGGCATGTTGCGAAGACAAGTCGTTCAACTTAAGACCCACCAGGTCCGTGAGTGAAAATCATGTGACGTGTTTCCCTCTCTCGCTGGTAAAAAAAATCTTATGTTGACCAAGTGTGGCTCCCATACAAATTTCCTCATACGCGAAAACGAGACATCACTTTAAAGAGCAGCCTCGATCGCATATGAGGAAAGTCTGTATGTGGGCCACACCGACCCAGCAAAAACCCAAGGGACTTAATCCAGCCGGGTCAGTGGGTCTTTAAGCATTCTGTAGTGATGTAGGACTAGGCGTTCAAGACTGCACACGATCATCTCCAACCATGGAACACTCAATTTTCTTTAGTAAAGTTTTATTTTTTGTGTAATTGACGGCTTAAGGTTTGGGTTAGGGGTAGGGATAGCGTTAGGTATAGGGTTAGAGTCAGTTTAATTTCAGATTGAAAGGTTAAAAGATACAAATTCTAAAACTTTCGCTGAAAACCGACAGTGTCACGCGAATGACGTCACTTTCCATATTTGGAGATGACCATGTGCAGCATTGAACGTTTTGTTGACATAGGCACCCATAATGTTACACTTTATTATTCAAAGAGGGCAAGATTTGGTGCTATTCCTCACTGCATCATCATCTTCTTCGACGTTCCCAGGCCATAAGGCCACAATGGGTACGTGTGTGTCAGTTTTCCGGTTTTCACTGGTCTCCTCGCTGCATTCATCCGACGCATTCCGATTTCGGAGGAGCTCAAAGGAGAAAACGATATGGAAGATGTTTTGATTTGTTTTAAAGGCAGGAGAATGTGCCAAAAAGTCAGAAAGATAGTAGAAGACACAAAGCAAGGGAAAAGGCAGAGTCAAAGAGAAAACCAGATTAGAGGAAGTTACAAGCACAGAACTCCCGAACGTAGGAATACTATTTGTACGGAATATCCCCCGGTATCCCCACGGGGGGGAAGTCATCGTCATCATCATCATTATCGTCGCCGTCGTCGTCGTCGTCGTCACCATGCAGAGACAAAGACCGAGACAGAGAAGGAAGAGAAAGACAGACAAACAGACAGAGGCAGAGACAGACGGTATAAACACAGTCAGACAGACAGATATATTTCACTACAAAACAGGCGGGTTTTAAAATGGCATGATTATTATATTATTCGATGTTTATAAGCCAGAAATCGTTATCATTTATATGGGAATAAAGTCAAAAGGTAGGCCTGCTGTCATCCTTTGTTTAATTTAATCCTTTCGTGATCGAATGTTCTGGCTTTTACGCGAGAAGAACGATAGTACCTTCTGGCAATACACCGTTCCACAAATTGAATTTAATATAATAAAATATGAAATTTGAGGATGAACTTGGGTCTGTATTGTTGTGGCAACTACTTTCACTTCGCTAGGCGAATCGGTGCCATAAATAACTTTGGCAAAAAGGGAGTTAATTACGAGAAGTTCCTTCCCCTTATTCATTTCGCTAAATTTAATATAACCTACGTACAATACAGCCGTGCCTTGTGTTATATTCCAGCGTCAGAATGCCAAACCTGGGAAGCGCCGACTAGAGCTATTAGGGCAAAACCGCTATGTCACTGCACTCAGTGGTGAATTACGTCATCGTCGCTGATAGGTGACGTGGCCTGTGACGAGGCTGAACTGTTCTCCAGTGACGTCAGTCACGTCATCGGTGAGTGGACAACCGGGAGGATCTGGTTTCCTGCGAAATACGTGTGGATAAACTACACCATGAGTTTGTATTGAGTGATTGATTGATTGACCGATTGATTGATTGACTGAGAGAGAGGGGGCAGAGAGAGACTGAGAATGATCATTATTATCCAATTACAGGCTGTCGCCATCGTCTCAAAAATTAAACAAAAGAATGTCTTCATTCAATAGAAGACAGCACCCGGACACCCCTACCCCTCTCCTATTAGTTCAGATCAGTCGTGGGAATGAAAATCCATTTAACGTCCTCCGGTCTGAAACAGACACATATATGGGACATTAGCTGATATAAAGATGGTGGGAACGACTCCTGGAGGCAATGCCCGGAGGCAGTGCAACTCCAGGAAAGTCCCGAAATTTTAACGATACAGATGTATGTTTTTGGTAAAATGCGAGTTCAGATCAGTCAGTTTGTTTTTTTTTTTGTTTGTTTGTTTGGGGGGGGGGGGGGGGGGGAGAGGTCCTTGATTGGTTTAAATTTTTTTTTATTTTTGGGGGGGGGGGGGGGGGGGGGGTATACCTAGTAAAATGTAAAAGTTAATAATGAAGTGGGTTGATAATCAAACACACACACACTTGCGCGCGCGCTGCCCCTTGAATGGATCGACAACTGCCACGTTTGATCAATCAGGGGAGAGAACATTAAGCTTGAGCTTGACAGATTAGCATGCACAGCCACTTCGTTGCACTTCCGGTTCCTTTTGGCAACTGCCTTTATTGCGCATGCGTTGGAGACGATTGTTGCAGTCATTATCTGATGTCATTGTCATTATCGTGTATTCGAGTTCGGTCGGGCCGAGTGTTATGATGTGTATCATTGTATGTTTAGGTGGAGTTGAAGTCCTTATCCCTTTTTACCAGGTGACGTTTCAGCTTAAGTAATTCTTTTAGCAACGGCAAGCTCTCTCTCTCTCTCTCTCTCTCTCTCTCTCTCTCTCTCTCTCTCTCTCTCTCTCTCTCTCTCTCTCTCTCTCTCTCTCTCTCTCTCTCTCTCTCTCTCTCTCTCTCTCTGCGGCTCTCTATCACGCGAACCGCAAAATATAGATTTGGCCTTCTATTTGATCAAGAGAAGTAAAATAAACCATTAATAATAATAATAATAATTTAATTCATTTTAGAAAAATGACGCCTGTCCCTCGCGAGGCTCCAGGCGCCATTACAAAAATAAAAACCAACAGGCTTAAGAAAGAAAAAAACAAGGAGACATACAAGATTAAAACATAACAAAAAAAGAACTTTGGGTAAAGGTCCAGATGTGCCACCCCCTCTGCATTTCTCGGTTAATTCCATTTTCCCGTTTTTGCCTTTCTTACCAAGCATAAAGGATAAAGCTGTATTTTATGAACCTTTTTAGCTAATAATCTTTTTGGAATACTAACCCTATCCTTAACCCTAGTCCATTATCTAATAGGACCCCCACCCACCCCCACCCCTATGTATTGCACTACACGGCGCCATTTGTCACAGTCGTGGTTCGCTAATTTATGCTTTACGTCCTCCCGGCCGAAGCCATATGGGACATTTCTTTTAATTTTAGATTTCTGGGAGGAGGGGGGGAGAAAAAATTATTCTTGTAAATACAGATGTTTTTCTTTGAATTATATTTTAACAATATTTAACTTGAATAGAGGTCAAGTATTGATTTGGTGCCATGGCTCGCACGAGACTACTCTGGGTTATAAAATATTTTGCATTTGGTTTAAAATGTTTAGCTAAGATTCTTAGCTGTACCTCTCTGAGCAAGAGCAAGTAATTAAAATTTTCAGGACCACTTTTTAAAACAAGTTTAATAGAGGTTTAAAATTCGAAATAAGGAAAAGAGACAGGGGGAAAATATTTACATGTTTTTCTTTTTATTTGACAATAAATGTCTCCTTTAAAAGATTTCCACTTACTGCGGAAAATCGTTTTAATTTGTACAAATTAAAAGAACTTTTGGGTTTTACATCATGAAATATGCTTTTTTTTTAAATGAAAATAATTCGGGAGAAGCTAGGGTCCTTAAATTGATCGAAAATTTACAGACAAACAAGGACAAACATGACCTCGGACACTAAAAGGCACTGAAACATATTTAGGCTGAGTCCGGGCGGAAAAGGAGGTTTATACAAAGGAGAACAGTTGTACTGGGGGGGGGGGGGGGGGGGAAGCAAACTAAATAGGGGCTGTCCCCCTGTTCCAATGTTCTATTTAAGAAGCAAACTAAATAGGGGCTGTCCCCCTGTTCCAATGTTCTATTTAAGAGGACCCTGCTTACAAATGTTATTTCGAGGTTGTGTACATTTTTATAAGTAACAAAAAGTTTATTTCGTTAGGATATCTTTATAATTTATAAATGTTAAGAGCTGGTGATTAACGATGGGGTTTAGTTAACGATTCCTACTTGTTTGGGCCGGAGGGAGGGAGGTAGAGGGACCCCTCCTCTCCGGCCCAAGCAGTGGTAGGGTGTCGCTATATGGGTCCAACACAAAGTGCGGGCTAGGGTTAGTATTCCAAAAACGTTATTAGCTAAAAATGTTCCTAAAATACAGCTTTATGTTTGGTAAGAAAGGCAAAAACGGAAAATTGCAAATAACCGAGAAATGCAGGGGGGTGGCACATCTTTACCTTTACCGAACTTTGACATCGTAAGAACAGGATATCATTAGAAAACATTAAAATTAAATACATGCGGGGAACATATACCCCCAGCCCCTCCACTCTCTCTCCATCCCCTGAGCAATCTCATCAGAACCACTCATTTATAAGAAAAAAACGTATGTCAAAACATTAGTCTCTTTGGCTGAGAGAGTGGGGATGTACCCTGGGCAAGGCCTTTCCACTATGAACTAATTATCGCCCAGCCCGCCAGAATAGTACCAGCCCCCTCTGCTATCTGGCAGTCATTGTCGGAAACGACAGACAGGCAACAAAGTCTCTCTCTATACATTTATTTTATTAAAAAAAAAACCCACACAAAACAAGCAGCTTTAGGTTAAACTTTGGGGGGTTTGGGCTTTTAATAATAGCAGCATTTGTCAACCAACTGACCACAAAATAGAAGAAGAAAAAGAAGAAGAAGAAGAAGAAAAATGGTGTTTTACGTCCTCTCGGTCATAGACACATATGGGACATTTGTAAATACAAAGATGGTGGGAACAATACTGGCTGCGATGCCCGGAGGCAGTGCAACACCAGTAAAGTCCCGAGTTTTTATCAATATAGATATGTGTAGCAGTAACCACGCCTCGGATAAACCTCATCGGCTATGGTACCGCCACGAAAACATATTAGTATAAAACCACAAAATAGAGACATAGAAAGTAGATTATATTTTATATAATTTTTTTTTATAGTATTTTTTATTTAATATTTATATCAAAACTACTATTAGTTTGTAAAATGAACAGACTTACGCCAATTAAAAAAGAAGTAAAAATTCGAACAGGGGCAAACTTGTAGCTTGGATTCTTATTGCGGGGAGGTGTGTGTGTGTGTGTGTGTGTGTGTGTGTGTGTGTATGTGTGTGTGTGTGTGGGGGGGGGGGGGGGGGTATAATCAGCTCAAAGTTAATTATTACAGACTGCTTTCACCTTCAGTCCCTATTTCTTGAATTATTTGTGCAACCTCGATCAATTTTCATGCAAATAGGCAGTAAGTCAAAATTGAAGGGAATGAAATTTTATTTTGACATAGCCAATATTTTGAGTTGAAAAGACTTTTCAACATGGAGATTATTATACTGGGACCCAAAGTTCATTGTGAGTTATCCAGTGGTTTTTCTAGTTATCCGTTTTTTGAGTTATCAATCTCCACTGTATGTGTTAGCATAGTATAAATCTCGTATCAGTAGTAGTAGTAGTAGTAGTAGTAGTAGTAGTAGTAGTAGTAGTGTAATAGGGCTAGAAGTGGGCCTCTCGGCCCTTTTACGCCCTTTCTTGATTGTTTAATTTGATTAAGTTTCACAATGATTGCGCAAACCTAAGCTAAACTAGTCTTAATTATTTATTTTTTTCTTTTGGAATGGACTTTTTAATCATCCCAAAAATTGAAAGCTCTTATTATATGAGGATCTTGGTCCAGAAGATTTTTTAAAATGTTAATATTAGGTGCCTGTTTGATGTTAGTTGGTAAGTTATTCCAATGTTGAACAATCCTGTTAGAGAAGAAACATTTTCTTTTGTTAGTATTTGAACGTCTTAAAAACAACTTGTCCATACTATTTCTTGTTTTATCCACTGTACTCGTGACAAATAAATCACTGAATTCAATATCATCAGAATTTGTTATGATTTTATATGCTTGTATGAGATCTCCTCTGAGTCTTCTTCCCTTGAGAGAAGGCAAATTAAGAAATTCTAATCTTTCTTTGTAGTTCTTGTTTTTACATGCTTTAACAAGTTTAGTCGCTCGTCTTTTCACTTTTTCTATTATTTTTGATTGTCTCTTCAGGATAGGATACCAAATTATTACCATATTCCAAATGTGGTCTAACTAAGACGAAGACATCAATGAATTTTGTTTGCAACTAATACTTGTGGCGGTGCCATAGCCGATGAGGTTTAACCGAGGCGTGGTCACCGCTACAGCTATCTGTATTAATAAAAAGAAAATCGGGACTTTACTGGTTTCGTACTGCCTCCGGGCATTGCCTCCAGTATTGTTCCCACCATATTTGTATTTACAAATGTCCCATATGTGTCTGATTCAGACCAAGAGGACGTAAAACTCCATTTTCGCTCGAATGAATTTTTTTTTCCAATTGAAAGTTGGGTATAAGGTCCCCTCAGTACCGTCATGTGGGATGAAACCATCAACCAACTGTCAATTTATTTTATATAGGGTGATAAGGATTTTTTTCTTCTTTTTTTTAACCGATGTATATATATAGTTCTACACAAAACCATGTGGACCCGTAAATAGATGTATATGAAAATTATTTATTGTTTTATTCCTTATAGCGACTGCTTTTTCAGATAATGACTACAAAAATGTGTCTTTGTATTTGCGCTTGCGTTATTTATTAGTCATAGAACTAGTCAATGTGATCAAGAACAGAAAAAGTGAATTTGTGTGCAATGACGCAACAAGCCCTAAATTGACAAAACATCGCACGTAACAACAAGCTGCAGCAGAGAATCAATGCTGCTTTTCTCTTGAATAGTCCATGACCCGGTCATAAACATACACGTACGCACGGATACACACGTACTTGCGCACACGCACACACACACACACACACACACTGGACTGGACCCAATTTATTGTCAGATTACCTCAAACGTACCGACAACTACACAACACACACATTTTCTGTATTCACCACCTTCCTTACCCCTCTTCTTTTCTATATTTAGATTTAATGGCTGCACGCCAGATGTCTGATATATGTGTGAACTGAAGAGTACTTGGTGTGATTGAAGTGTGTGTGTGTGAGTGTGTGTTGGGTTTTGTGTGGGTTTTTTTTTGGGGGGTAGAGAGAGAGAACGAGAGAGAGAGAGAGGGAGAGAGAGAGAGAGAGAGAGAGAGAGAGAGAGAGAGGGGGGGGGGGAAGGAGAGAGGGAGGTTTTTTTTCTTCCAGTGAGGGAGTTGGTTAGAGAGAGAGAGAGAGAGAGAGAGAGAGAGAGAGCGTGAGAGAGAGAGAGAGAGAGAGAGAATTTTTTGTATAATTTATCTATTCTCTATTGAATTTCATCGTTTTTTGTTTTACCTTTTTTCTTCAGCTTTTATGGTTAATCTGACAATAAATTGGTTCCATCCAGTCCAGTGTGTGTGTGTGTGTGTGTGTGTGTGTGTGTGCGTGCGTGTGTGTGTGTGTGTGTGTGTGTGTGAGTACAAAAGTGTTGTCTATTTCTTCAAAACTGAATGCTCTTTTCGTTTTCTGTGTGTCCATGATTAATGTTTCACGTGTAACACACAAACATGCAGTCATTTTTGTGAAACAAACAGACAGCCCATTAATCTGATTATTGGTTGTTTATTCTTTGTTTGATTACATGATATAATTGTTATTAAAAAAACACATTACCCTAACATGCAGGTTTTCTCATGATTGGAAACAACCTACACATGCATAAACCAACAGAAGAGTGCATACAGTAATACTTTATAACATTTAGAATGTTATTCAAGAGACAATAAGCATAAAACAAAACTAAACAATATGAGAGGATATAACAGTAAATAAACAGAAGAAAATCAGCACCAAACTCAAAACTGTACCCCCATGATTAAGACAATGTACACAATTTTGTTCTTTCATTTTGCATCGTTTTATTTGCATGTAATTACAATTACGGTATATTCGTATGTAGATGTAACAATTTTAAAAGCTAAAACAAGACCCCACAAAATTAAACAACAGAATTGTCTACAAGAACTGTGTGTGTGTGTCAAGTCAAGTCAAAATTTTATTTCCAGATGGAACATTGAATAAGCAAATAATATACTCTGTGTGTGTGTGTGCGTGCGTGTGTGTGTGTGTGCGTGTGTGTGTGTGTGTGCGTGTGTGTCTGTGTGTGTGTGTGTGTGTGCGTGCGTGCGTGCGTGTGTGTGTGTGTGTGTGTGTGTGTGTGTGTGTGTGTGTGTGTGTGCGTGCGTGTGTGTGTGTCTGTGTGTGTGTGCGTGTGCGCGCATGTGTGCGTGCGTGTGACAACACAGTAATCAAACAATTCCTACAAAAAGGAATCCAATCAATTAACTCCAAAGAAAAAAGTCATTTAAATCACACACAAATAATTGAACACGCCACTAAAGGCCATTTTAGCACAAAGTAGCAAGACTTTAACCAAAACAATAGCAAGTCTTAAAATCTTTAAAAACAAAATATCATTTCACAAAACATTTAAAAAATAAACATGCCAATTTCAAGTCAAAATACGAGTTCAACAAAGGTAGTAATCTCATTTTACAACTAAGGCAAGAAGATCACTTTCAGTTATTGCATCAGAAATTAAGAAAACAATGACAAAAAAAGTGAACATTACCGATAACGCATTAAAAAAAAGAACCAGAAGTTATTAAAAAAACTGATATGACAAAAGCTTAATATTATTTATTTGAACATGATTGCTAACTTATCAGATCTGACAAGCAAAAAAATGAAGGAGAGACACATGCAAAAACATTTATCATTTTTAAAGCATTTTTTAAATATGCAATTTTAAATAAATTATAATTATATCGAAAATAATGTTCCGCTGATACAAATCAATATTATTTCTAGAAAGCGGCATGCCTGTAACACATTCCTGCCCAATTTGTTGAAGTCTGTGACTGAAGAATGACATGAGATATAAAAAATAAGGAAAAACATGTACTGGTTTTAACTATGCCTGCACCCTTAACCCTTTCACCGCCAATGTCGCATTTTTGCACCACAATGGTTTAACACCCATGTCACTAAAAGGCATCAAACCAGGGCCTGTTATCCGAAGACCCTATTTTCTTAATTTTGGGAGGTAAGGATATAGGCCTAATGTTATGCGTGTCACAGAAGAATTCACAATGCTGCAAAAAACCCAAGCCTATCTACCCAGTTAAGTTTAGTGGTATATTTTGGCTGAAAAGTGGCTGGCGGTGAAAGGGTTAAGCACAGTCCACAGTTTAATTATCTGCATCACATATTATGACACTTTTTTTTATAAAGGCTTGACTGTATTTGTATTGCTTGACAGTATTTGGTGTGTGTGTGTGCGCATGCGCAAGTGTGCATGCATGCATGCATGCGTGTGTGTGCGCGCATCCAAAGGTTTTGTTGTTATTGGGGTTGGGTTTTTTTTTACAGAGAACTGTGAACAGATAAGTGTAAATACACTGTAGTGCAAAGTCAACAAACAAGTGTGAACACACACATCCTCTTAGGCTGCGACGCGCTCTCAAGGTGGGAGCAACCCGAATTTCAGACGCCTCTGTGACTATAAAGTACCTAATACCTAATACAAAATTGCAAACAATGAAAAAAAAATCTAAACACTAACCTATGAGCAGATTTATAAATGTGAGCAAACAAATCGTGTGAATATGGTTTTTTTAAAGAAAAAGAGTGAAACACAGAACGCCTCTCATTAGACACCCAATCAAATTCTCCTCCGATCTTAAAAAAAAAAGTGCAAGAAAAAGCAGCAAAAGCCCAAGGATATAAATGAACAATTCCCAAAGAAAGAAATATTCCACAAGAACAACGAACCTGAAAACAAAACTACAAACGAGCTACAGCTGCTATTGTAGGTCAACTATTTTTAAAAAAAATAATAATAATAAAAAAAATGACAGACTGCAACGTCATTGGAACATACAACAAACAAACTACACGACAAGCGCAAAGTGACGTTATTTTATTCACAAGAGATAAAACAAAACTACTGGATATTTCGGCAAACGCGCTTTTATCGACACAGACAAACAATTAAACAGCAAACATCAAATATAGCAAAAGGAGCAAATAGCAGGCAACAGAAGGAGCAAAAAAACATCAAGATCAAAATAAAAAACAATACTTCCCCTCTGCAGTCCAACACCTTGCTCTTTGGTTTCAACAGTGTTGTGTCATTTATGCGTTGGACTGTAGAGGGGAAGTAATGTTTTTTATTTTGATCTTGATAGTTTTTTGCTCCTTCTGTTGCCTGCTTTTTGCTCCTTTTGCTATATTTGATGTTTGCTGTTTAATTGTTTGTCTGTGTCGATAAATGCGCGTTCGCCGAAATACGACACAGTACAGTGGAACCTCCCTTATAAGACACCCTCCCATATAAGACCTACTTCTGTGAGACATTGCCCTTCTTTGTCAGTATTAAAATGACCTCCCTTATAAGACCCCTCCCTTATAAGACCACATTTTGGATGATTTTTGAAGGTCTTATAAGGGAGGTTCCACTGTAAAAGCCAAAAGATAAAATATGTGACTATTTTAACCACAGTGCGCACATACAATTCTTGGTCACCCCCCCCCCCCCCCCCACATACACACACAACAAACACATCATGCGCACATTTACAACCATTTATCTACCCACCCATCTAACTTATACATGTTTACACATACATACAAATAGCATTCACAAATTATATATCGTCGCTGTCCGACGCTAACCGTGTATCTACAAAATTTGACAAAAATAGATTTTTTACTGAAACTCCTTCCAGTGACCTCACGCAGGTCTTCTCTAAATATCTTGTGTCTGCGACCAATGAAAATGCTCAAATTTGTCACATGATACCATGGAAATAATCGTGTATGTGGCGGGTTGTTGCTGGTTTTGACGCGATAAGCGTGTAACTGGTCACGCTAATCGTGTAACTGCCGGCAGCTGTCGTATCTCCCATTGTGAGAACAATGCACTAACTTTGTGACTAACCGTGCAACTGAATTATCACAAAAAATGTGGGTGTTAATGCAACTTTTATTGTGTCACATGTTTACTCATCGGCAAAGAAGAAGGGTCAAGCGCATATCAAATGGGGATTGACTTTGTAGCAGGCGACAATATGTTTTTTGATGCTCCTGTAAAATCACTGATTGTGTAAATACACGGTTAGCGTCGGACAGCGACGATATAATACAAACACATTAGTTTACATGCATACATTCATAATACATTACATATCTACATTGGTGCCATGAGAGAAACAGACACATTGAAATTCTTGTATAAATTAAGATTTCGCTTTTCCAAGATGGAACAAACAGTCCTGATCAGTACACAGAAAACGGAATTTAAAAATATTTACTAGTTTGGAATTTAGAGTCATTTGAGGTCTGACACCCAAGATACATCATCTGCATAAATGTTACACTACCAACAGGGCTTCTGAAAACGTACAAATTGTGCGTATTTACGCACTAGAGCTCTCAAATCACTCCCTAGGATCTGAAACTGTGCGTAAGATTTACCCTTTAAATTTTCAGTCAGGGGGTGAGATGATGCATTAAAATGGTGACGCATGCGTAAACACGACCCTTAAATACTTATCAGTAAGTTAATGACGGTTTTTTTGGGGGGGTTTGCTGTCCCATCTTCTGAGCCGTACAGTGGCATTGCTCCCACGCTGCTCATCTCGAATCCCAATTCGCAGCCACACCCCGGCTTGTTCAGGTCGCAGAATCCGAGACCAGCAGTTCAAGGGGAGCGAATCTATGTTAGTCCGTCAGGAGGCAACCAACCGAGGAGACACTGTACTGCTGCTAATGACGTTCTTCGTATTTCAATCATCTGCTAGGCCTTTCTGCCACAAGCTGTCTAGGCTAGATCTAAAATTCTACTGGAATGCGCAGATCGAAAGCCCAAATCGTTGAAACCTCATTGCGCATGAGATGGGAGGGGTGGGAGGGAGCAGGGGATGGAGTTTCTCCCATGTTTTCGCCTTTACTCCTTAACATTTGCAACTTGGGGTGAAAATACCCGTTAAAATTCTAAACAGGGGGTGAGCATACCCCTTAAGAGGGGAAAAGATCAGATGCCCTGACCAAGAGACTTTGGGCTCTTTGTTTCTGTTGATTTGGTTTAAAAAAGTGATGCAATAAAACAAAGAAATCAGTCAGAATTTGATTTCATATTATGGATAATGGAAGAATCTACAGGAATAGTACTAAACAGGAGTTTGATATTTGTAGGGTTGTTGACTATAATTATTTAGTTTTTTGTTCAGAAATATGCTTGGGTGACTTATACAGACAAACCCCTATTTTACGACCCTCTGTTAAGCGACCACCTCTCATTTGAGACCGGATTTGTTAGCACAGATGCATTTTACTATGTAAACGACCTCTTTTAAACGACTTCCTCTAAAACGCGACTTACGACCGCCATTTTGTTGGTTTTTACGACCGTTGTTGTCGTCTGCATAGACTTCGAGCAAAGGGAAACAACTATGGTCAAGGGCCTGAAAGCGAAGTCGCTTCCCTTGTTGTAGAAAAGATGGAGGAAAGCGTAGGAAAAACACGAAAACCACTGACTTTGAAAAAAAACCCACTGACTTTAGACGAGAGTGGAGGTGATTAACAGAAGTCGGCGAAGTGAAACTGTAATACATCGATTGCACAATCCTATGGAGTTGGAAAGATCCAAATCCAATTTTAATATGTCATTGTATGTGTGCATGAAGAAGAGAGTATGAACTGTGCTGAACTTTTTCTTTCTACGGCTGCCAGTGAAAACCTCCGTCATACCACCCCTCCAATTTACGACCGATTTTTCCGGACATTTTGGAAGTCTTAAAATAGAGGTTTGTCTGTAGTAGTGTTTCGTCATGCACCATCACAAATGCTACCATCGGATGAGTTAACATATCCCGTAAGGCTATTGTCGAGAGGACGTAAAACTTTAACTTCTCGTGTTAACATGTAACACACCAAAAAAAAGGAATCATTATTTATGCAAAAAGTAGCGACAGCTGTAAAGCATAGGCACTTCAGTGTGTCCAAATATAACTGTATATAGCTCAGTAAGTTGACAAACTTCCCCATCCCCCCCAACCTTTTTCTTTTTCACAGCTATCCGTGTCAATTTTCAGTGAAGATTTTCAATTTGTCTAAACTACAACATTGCCACAACAATTGCAGTTTGCACAGCATTCCTTCCACACACACACACACATTTGTCTATAATTATGTGTACCTTGAGATTATTCAATTCAACAGGTGAAAAAAAAAAAATCAAAAAAATCTGAATGTATCAGAGCAACAATAGGGAAAAGAAAAGGCTTGTTATATAACAACTTCGTAAAAAAAAAAAACCATATATAAAAATGTGCACTCTTATTTTAAGAAACTAGTCATTATATATTAGCAATATGAATGTCTACGGAAATTTCAAACAAACAAACAACCAATACGCCTTTAATTTAAGACACCTCTTACTTATATTTGTATAAATGTTAACCAAAGAAAAAACCCCACCCCAAAACATATAACAACTAACACAATGTTACAAACTTTTTATATGATTCATTCATTACAGTTTTTACAGATTCCTATGCCAATCTATAAAAAAAAGAATGTTAGAACTAAGTTTTTGTTTGGCTTGGTTCTTTTTCCGTTTTTTTCCTCCCATAATATTTCCCCATGAGTTATAAATAGATAAAAGGACAACGTGTTTTGCTTTCCGTGCGCATTTGATTAACCCCTTCACTGCCAGAGGAAAACAGATACATTATCAATTTTCTTATTATTTTCTGAGAAAAACGATCCTTCCTGACTTGTCTAAACCGAAAACCATCATTCCAGGGCTATGACATCAAAAGTTACGACATCATCAATGACAGTTTTGGTCTTTGCAATTGGGATATGACTTGTTCCATTGTCTTCAATATCAAAGACGCACACTATAACAAGATACATATTATAACAAACCCAGATCTGACCCCCCCCCCCCCCCTTCCCCCTCCATTGCCCCTGTTCCCTGAGCTCCAGCCCCCTGCCCCTTTCTCTACACCCTCTACCCTGCCTACTCCCCCCCCCCCCCCCCCCAGCTGATCATCTGGGCAGCTGATCCTTTCCCACAGTACTTGTGTTTCTAGATGATACCGGAAACCCCTGTTTGTACACATCGTAGTCGTCAACAAGCTGACGGAGGATGTTAAATGGAAGAAGAAGAAGACGGAAGAAGAGATAACCAAAGTACCACATTTTTTCGACTGTAAGCAAAGATATTCTAAAAGGGTAAGATGGATTACTTCAAAGCTCGGCGAACCGGGCTGATAGAGTTATCGTTAGTGCGGACGTGTACACTATTCACAGTGGAGGCTATCCAAAAACTCGGACTGGAACTTGAACGGAGAATTCAACTGGCCTATCGATGTGTAAAATGTGTCATGCTTCAAAGGGACATAACCAGTGTTTCTGTCCTCACTACTCATATAGGGAAAAGAGACCGGATGCTTATCTTCCCCTGTACAGTCTTTGCTGTAAGGTGCACCTTGTTATAAGACGCACCCTCCAAATGTTACACAAAATTCAGATTTTGTTCTTACACTTTCTTACTTTGTGCTTAGTCAAATTAGGCAGGGGTCTCAGTCTGGGGGGGAAAACATCGCCTTATAGTCTGTAAAATATGATAAACGTGGTCAATAATGGAAACAAAATTAATTATCACAACAATATGGTTAGTAGTAAAATGTCTGGAATGATGACAAATTCATAACGCACATCACTAAAACAGTATAATGTCTAGAATAATGAACATTTATATTATTATCAACAGAGAATTGACAAAAACAAAAAAATTAATATAACTCTTTGTGCACTAAAAATGTCACCATATCAAAGACAAAATGTCACATTCGTGTAGAAAAAACACACCTTGCAATAGAAAAAGTCATAGAGTAGTACAAAATATGAAAGCGGTCTTAACAAATTATTGAAACAAACGGACACCAACAAAATGTCTGAATGCATAGATTATGAACAGTTTCAAGTGTTGACGTTATGAGCTTTAGTTGACCAAACATTGTCGACATTGTAACCACAACCACTGAGCATCAAATACTAAAATTAAACATTTTTATCATACAATGAAACCACCTGATTGCCCACATTAAAACACAAATATTTTGAATTTTATTAATTCTTTGTCACCCAACAAAGGATTCCAAAAAACATCTTTATCACATACGTTATTGCAGACGTTTTTGTTGTTTACATTTGTCGGTATATTCTATTGGTATTTAGAACATTCTAGCCACAGAGACGTGTCTGTGTATTGCCGAGAATGTTTTGTTACAATTTCGGTGTAACCAATTGGTATTCAGAATATTCTGTCACAGAGACCTGTCTGTGTATTGCAGACAACTTTTTGTTACATTTTCTGTATAATCTATTGATACTTAGTATATCGTTGGTGAAATTCAAAAACCTTGTATCTCGATTTTTTTTTATTTTTAGTTCGATACATAGTCAGCTCTCTAATTTTTCCCGCCACCTTCCACCAAAAGCTTGTATCTCTAACGACTTTCTATCTGGGGTAAATGTGGTTGTGAAAATAGAAGAAAAACTCGTTAGTCCCAAATTCAGATCTAGTTAAGGACAAAAACCTCGTATCTTCGTTCTTTTCAAGTCTAAAAAAATTTGTTTAAGTAATTTTAGCAAAATGCAGGACTAAACTCGCAACGTCTTGAACAACATATTCATTCATAGTTAATCAATTGTGGTCAACGCGGTTAATTTTTTTAAGTTTTTTTCATTTTTCTCAAAACTACCAAAGTTGAGTTCCGAGGTTTTTGAATTTCACTGACGATATTCTAGTCACAGAGACTAGTCTTTGTGAAAGTCGACTGCTCCCATCTGGAGAGCGTGTCACCACTAATGCAGCATCACCCATGTGGTACCCATTACTGTTTAGTAATCAGCCACAGAAAAATCTTTGAAATCACGTTTATCATTATAGTAAGTGCATTAGCAAAGAGTGTCCTTTCCAAACAAGAAAACAATTCAGAGCCTATTAGTACTCACTGCTTTCAACCAAAACTGAAAGTAAAAACTATAGAAATGAAAACTTCAATGTCGCAGCACTTCCACTGTTCTCTATCTTACAGAATACATGTTGCACTAAGGTGTTAACAGTGATATTAACAACATCAAAAATGTAAGAGAGACAGGCAGAGGGAGACAGAGTCAGAGAGAAAGAGAGAGAGAGAGTATAACAACACTTGAGCAATTAATGCAGAATTCATGCGAACATTTTCCGACTTTTTACATTTTAGAGGCAAAATGCACCACAGAGTATAAATCATAAAAAAATATCCCATTTTATAAAAGTTAAGAAAAGTGTATGGATTTGCTCTCTGTAGCAAGGTTCATGATCTGTCAGGGTCAGTATCAGGGTGAAATGTGAGGGCCAATGATATCTTGAGAAAGCACGAAGAGAGTGAGAGAGAGTGTGTGTGTGTGTGTGTGTGATAATTTGAAACAGCACAAAGAGAAAGAGAAAAAGAGTGCATGTGTGTGTGTGTATGTGTGTGTGTGTGTGTGTGCATGCGTTTGCATGTCTATGAGTGGAATGCATAGCATAATTCTGACCAAAAAAAAATGTACAACATAACTTAGGCACAGTATTTTTCATTTTTACCCTGACTTTACACCCAATCCCCCGGCATAGTTGCTGCCCATTCTGCTTTCTGGTAGTCATAGTCGGAAACAACAGACTTGCATGCACACCCTATCTCTTCATAGCACCTAATCTAAGCACGAAATATATATATACCACACACACACATGCACTCTTCAAACGTTGGCTTCAAACATTCAGTTGGCCAACGTTTTAGCTCGACAAAGATTTTATAACAAATCGAAATATCGCTCTTTTAACACAGTGTTGCTGATTTTATTTCGTCTTGTCTAAAAAAATAAAGCTTTCAATCCTAAAATAAACAACCTGCTTGTACCGTCATTTTCGGGTTATAAGGCAATATTTTTTTCTCCAATTTCGACCTAAGTGCCTAATATACCAGGGCGCCCTATTAGTGAACAAAATCGTGAGAAGAGAGGCAATGATTGCCGTCTTCAGTACAGTCTGCGAGTCAGACATTGAAAGTGGCTACGAGTCGCCGATATGACGAATACTCGCGTTAAAATGCTTCAAAATCCCTATAATCATCCGAGATACCGTCCAACAGATGCCATAACCCTTCATTGGATGTAAAAAGCATTGTTGTAGAGCTTAAAATGCCATAATTCTATCAGTTTTCGCGAAGAATTGTCCAAACACAACAACAGCAGTTCAAACGGAAGTAAGATTATTTGAAAGGGGAGCCACCTCTCGTTTATGACAGCAGTAATGGCAGTCGGTAAGCGTTTACAGGAACTGTACGGGCTTCAAAGTTTGACTCTCTTTTGTGAGGTGCCTTATAAACAAGGGCGCCTTTTACTTTACTTTTTTCAGATTTTTCTTGAAAATTGCCCTATTCGCCTTATACACAGCAGCACCTAATGATCCGAAAAATACAGTACCTATTTTTACTAGTCTTTGTAGCAGATGAAATGGGGCTTTATACTACTTCTTGGTGACGTGCAAGAGCGATATTCTTATGTGCTCAATCGACTGCGCCACCTCAATGATGATCAGGGGCAGAGAATTCTCACTGGCTATATATACTGCGTCTTCGTGACACCAAAGGGCGATCATTTTATGTAGGTGGCGCACGCAATGAGGCTTTATACAGAAAATTATCTGCCTCTGTCTCGTGCCTTGAGATGCGAAACTAGTCAAGAACTAGTAGTATATAGCCACAGAAAACTATCTGCTCCTGACTCGTCACCAGTGAGCATCGGCAGTTCGGGCCTAAAATTATTGCCCTTTCGTGTCGGCAAGGAGTAGTATAACACCTCATTCAGAACACGAATCATGGGCAGATAATGTTCAGTATAAAGCCTTATTAGAAAGATACAGTAAGGGTTGAAATACAAAATAAAAGGCCACATAATCTGTAAGGCAGCCTTTTAAAGCGGTAAATCAATGCAGGCTAGGAGCAAGCCTGCATCAAGGAAACCATATAACCACCAACAGCAATGAAGGATGGACAACCAGGAGAGAGAGAGAGAGAGAGAGAGAGAGAGAGAGAGAGAGAGAGAGAGAGAGAGAGAGAGAGAGAGAGAGAGAGAGAGAGAGAGAGAGAGAGAGAGAGAGAGAGAGAGAGAGAGAGAGAGAGAGAGAGAGAGAGAGAGAGAGAGAGAGAGAGAGAGAGAGAGAGAGAGAGAGAGAGAGAGAGAGAGAGAGAGAGCATGCACAGGTCAATGTAAAGGAGAGGAACTGAGTGGAAAAATAATTTGAAAACAAGATTCCCCAAACTGAGTTTCCAACACTAAAGGAAACATACAGTTCTGATCTCCGGCTTTAAAAAAAAAAGAAGAGGAAAAAAACACCCCAAAAACAGTAAATCAATACTTTACAAATATAAGAGTAGAAAAAGGGTACCAGGGGAGGGGAGACACAACGCTTCGATTCATAGAATATTCATCGGGTGTGAATCAATAATTTGTGTTTTAAAGACAACTAGCGCAACTCCGAGTACCAGTAACGCCTAGTAACGGTAACGCCTAGTAACGGTAACGCCAAGTACTGGTAACGCTGAGTACAGCAAATTTGAAGCGATTCGGTTAAGAAACGGCGGAGTCGTATAGCGCGCGCGTTTCTGAACCGATTCGCTTCCGGATTGGTACACGGATAGTCACCGTCCCCAGTCATCTTCCTGCCAAATTCGAAGGCAATCGGTCCAGAAACACCGGAGATACGGGCGCCGAGAGGCCGGCGGATGCGCGTTTCGCGCATTTGCCGAACAGCGCAAATGACACGGCCGCCTCGGTTGCCGTTGCCATCGCCCCGTTAGGGCTCACAGCAAATTTGAAGCGATTCGGTGGAAAAATGGCGGAGTTATAAGGCCCGTTTTGTGTTTCAGACACATACACACACGGACACTTGGCTTTTTACTATATGATTACATGGGTGCCACTACACAAAATGAAAAAACCTTGAAAGGCCAGGGTCCAGGGGTAATGTCCTCCTGCAGCTGAAGCAAACATTGATTTATTAAGGTATTTTAGTTTGCTTTTTCTACAATTTATACAAATGCTTATTTTAAAGTGTTTGAAAAATACAATAGACACACAAAGATCTTGTTTGACAAATAAATAGACAAAGGAACTTCCTTTTCTGGTAAAATTCAAAAACAGGAAATCTTTGTACACCAGGAAAAGTTGCACCCATGAAATTAAAATGTCCCACCCACAAATAAAATAACTACTGGAACTATAAATACGACAATTGATTGTCAGACACAGACAAGTGATTTTTGTTACAGAACATTACAGCACCAAAAAAAATTGCAACTGTTATCAGATTATCATAAAGTTTTCTAACAGTACTTGCATCTTTACGGCTTAGAAATAAATTATATACCAAAAAAGGTAACATAGTTTACAGCATAATTTCATTTAAAGATAACATACAAAACAACGTTGAGGAAAGACAAGGTACAATGGACATTGAATAACTGAGTAAGAACAACATTATTTCAAATAAACACAAACAAACAACAGAATTTCGTTATTTTGAATATTAGTATCAATCATGATTTTTAGAAATACAATGTGAATTAGCCAAAGGTTGTTTTCAGCTATTAAAAAAAAGGCAACATCATGATTTAAAAAAATAATACATCAGAATTCTAATAAGGTTTTTATAATTAATAACAAATTTTGAAGAAAAAATAGGTTCTTCTTATTATCATTTATTGTTCTTATAATGGTTGTAAAAGCATTTCTAAATAAATAATCCTGCTTAAATAAATAAATAATAATTCAGATTAAAAAATACAAGTTCGCATAATAAATCAAGGTTCTAAGTATGGTTGTATAGGCTTTAAAATTATCCCAGAATGATGCTAACAACGCACACATCACAACTCAGTATCTGTATCTAGTAGGAAGAGGGGGCAACTCGGAATCAGTATCCAAACTTCTTTGCAAAACGAAAAGGGTTAATTTGAAAAAAAAAGTATCCCAACTTCTTCTCACAAGGAGGGGGCAACTCGGTATCAGTATCAGCATCCCAACTTCTCCTCACTCGGAAAAAGGGTAACTTGGTATCAGTATCAGTATCCCAATTTTTCCCCACTAGGAGGAGGGGCTACTTGGAATCCAGCAGGGGGTGGGGCAGCAGCAGAAGCAGCAGAATTTTCGCCCACGGGAGGGGGGGCAGGATTTCCTCCAACCCCCATCCCTCCACCCTGCCCTTCCGGCCAGGCTACAGCAAGGTCGTAGGGTGGTGGAAGACCGGAAGGGATCGATGCTTCCGCGGATTGGCGGATGATCGGGCGCTGGAAGAACATCTTGCAGGCCATGTAGACCGTGGCCATGCCCGTGTAGCGAACCTGGGGCGTTTCTAAAATGCAGGCCAGCTCCCAGCCTTTGTTGCCCAGGTCCTTTAGGAAGGAAAGATTGAATGAATGAACGAATGAATTTTAGTATAACAAAAAATTAAAAAATGGATGGATGGATGAATTGTCGTCTGCAGAATGTAGGCCAGCTCCCAGCTTCTGTTGCCCAGGTACTACAGTCGACCCCCTCACGAACGGCCCTCTGAATTACGACCTCCCCTCTTTTACGACTGAAATATGAATGACGGATCGTTTTTCTTCTAAACTTGCCTCCTCATTTACGACTCCCCCTCTAACGCGTTTTGCGACCGTAAATCTTGTTGATTTTACGACCGATGCAACACATTCTGACAATTATCAGTCGCAAAAACGATGATATCTATCCTTCTCGGCCTCAGTTTGAGCCGACGCACAGCTGGGGTACCACTGTTGTTAGGTCAATCTCGGTAAAAACGAACCGTTCTCATGCCGAAATTGAAGAATTTAATCAGCCATATCACGATCTGACCACTAAATGTCACCACTTTTATGCACATGTGTCATCACTGAGCAGTTTATGATCAAAGTTTGAACTGAAACGGTCGCGATCGTGTCGATCTTTACAAACTCTGTGCACACGTAGGCCTAAATGCGAAGTCAACTCCCAAGTTGAAACTAGGTGATCGGTCACACTCCATAAGTTGGAACTCAGTGAATGGTCTCACTTTACAAAAAATAAGTTGAAAAGCAGCTCCTTTCCGTTATCAAACTGATAACTCGGCGTTAGTGCATGCACTGAAACACTCACTGAATGCAAACAACTCACAAAATCCGATAAATGAAAGCAGCTGGCGCATTAGCGTTTGCCGTGATTTCGTATTTGCGGTTATTGCGGCGCCATTTTGTCAGCCGAGTTGTATGCGCGGTAAAAGTTCCGTGTGTGCAAACTGTGCTTGAAAATGAACTGCCAGAGCGTAAAATGGCGAAAATTAGGTCTGTACTGTTGTTATGTGTAGTTTGTGTGTGAGTGCAACACGGGCCGCGAGCACACATTCTGTTTTCGCTCGTTTTCGTATATTAGCTAGACAGCGATGTTTCATTCAAGAATGACGGAGAAAGCATGTTTTAGTTTTAGTGTATGCATGTGCTGTGCGTCATATACGGTGTAGTGAGTCACTGAGTGCATTGTTTTGGTCACCCCTGATTTAAGACCCCCCTCTTTTACGACCGATTTTCCGCGATTTTTTGAAGGTCTTAAAAGAGGGGGTCGACTGTATAGGAATAAATGAATGGATTGATGGATGGATGGTTGGGTGGACGAACAAAATAGTCATCTCCAGAATGTAGGCCAGCTCCCAGCTTCTGTTGCCCAGGTACTGTATGAATGTATGAATAAATGAATGGATGAATGAATGGATTGATGGATGGATGGTTGGGTGGATGAACGAAATAGTCGTCTCCAGAATGTAGGCCAGCTCCCAGCTTCTGTTGCCCAGGTACTGTATGAATGTATGAATAAATGAATGGATGAATGAATGGATTGATGGATGGATGGATGAACGAAATAGTCGTCTCCAGAATGTAGGCCAGCTCCCAGCTTTTGTTGCCCAGGTACTGTAGGAATGTATGAATAAATGAATGAATGAATGAATGAATGAATGGATTGATGGATGAACGAAATAGTCGTCTCCAGAATGTAGGCCAGCTCCCAGCTTTTGTTGCCCAGGTACTGTATGAATGAATGAATGAATGAATGAATGGATGAATGAATGGATTGATGGATGGGTGGATGAACGAAATAGTCGTCTCCAGAATGCAGGCTAGCTCCCAGCTTTTGTTGCCCAGGTACTTGCAGGAATAAATGAATGAATGAATGAATGGATGGATTGAACTGTTGCCTAGGTACTGTAGGAATGAATGAATAATTCAATAAATATACTAACAGAATATTTTACGCTTATTTCATTTCAGAAGAATTTCAAGATGAGCACCATTTCAATTATCACTGCCATCTGAACAATGTAACTAGAAACAAATATTTAAAACTTATATTCCTGGGACGGTATTCACGTTGAGATAGCATGAGACTTAGCATGATGCTAACTTAGAAGCTCTTCCAATGTCCTATAGGATTTAATAGGACTTTTGGAAGAGCTTCTAAGTTAGCATCATGCTAAGTCTCATGCTATCTCGACATGAATACCGTCCCTGATCACAACTATAGAAAGGGGAAAGACCTGAACGTGCGGAGGTGTGGCTGCAAGTTGGGACTCGGAATGAGCGGCGTGGGAGCAACGCCAATGTACGGCCCAGAAGATGGGACAGCAACAACAAAAAAGAAAGGGGAAAGACTATCCACAAAAAAACAAAATAAACAAAAACCTGTTTTGTTTGTTCTATGCTGTAAAAACGTGAAACAAATGCATTGCAAATGTATGAAATAATCCAATTTAGCCCAAATTGTAGTTAATTTAACTTGTGACAGATACATAGTTTGCTTCTCGTTTCAATCGGACAGTGAACATGTACTTTAACCCTTTCACCGCCAATGTCGCATTTCTGCACCACAATGGTTTAGCACCCATGTCACTGAAAGGCATCAAATCAGGGCCTGTTATCCAAAGACCCTATCTTCTTAATTTTGGGAGGTAAGGATAGGCCTAATGTTACACATGTCACAGAGGAATTCCCAATATTGCATTTTTTTTCTTCTCTACCCAGTTAAGCTTACGGGTATTTTTTGGCTGAAAAATGGCTGGCGGTGAAAAGGTTAATGTTCAAAGAGCTGGTAGCCTGCACAGGCATGAGAATTGGAAAAGTAAAGCGGGGGTCTAGGGGCTGCAGAAGGCCGCTAGTAGGGGGGAATGCTGAAGCTTTTTTGGTAATTGAAGCCCTAAAACAGCATTAGAATGGCTAAATTTAGTTTGTTTGGTGTGTGTTTTTCGGCGGACAGGCTTTTATTTTGGCGGAAAAGCAATGTAATTTGGGCGGAAATTTGCTGTTTGGCGGACAATTCCCATCCCTGCTGCAGAATAAACCCTTGTTGTACTTTGCCATTTGTTTCAGACCTGGATGACGGTTTCCCAATTAGCCGTGGCGTTGGCCCCTCCGAAGGAGGCCTTGATCTTGACCTCGTGATCGATGACCGTGCCCTGGTACACCGGTGTGGGGTCGTTCATTCGTGACGCCGGCTTCTCGAAAAACCACAACGAGTTCATCGTCGTCTGGCCGGTAAATCCACGGGGCTATTGGGAAAAAGAAAAAGAAAGTAAGCAAGATAAAATTATGCAGACCTGTTTACCCCCTACACAAGTCTCGAGTAGTCTGGATAGCTGAAATGAGTAGTTTGGGCTCAAAATGTGTAGTTTTACTCATTGAACCATCAAACAATGTTCACTGAAAATGAGTAATAAGAGCATTATTTTCAATTTTGAAGAGTAGTAGAGGTCCAAATTGAGTAGAATACTACTCGAAAAGAGTAGGGTAAACAGGTCTGATTATGCTACAGTGTCGTGAGTAAGCAACAGACATAATAATTATGCTAGGATTTAAATACAGAAAACAATGTGTGCATACCTACAAGACGAAACACCCGAAAGCACCGTATCTATATGCAAATCAGAAAGAAGAAAAGAAATCGTCGAGCCTTAGTATTGCCACCACCCTACAGACTGGCTAAAACTGTCCGTAACTGTGAGGTGGTCACTATACTGAAGACTCTTTTAGTAATAAATAAGAGAACTGACTGAGTAAAACTGTCCCGATTACTGAGGTGTCCGTGATACTGAGGTGCCCATTAGGCGGGATTTGACTGTATACAATGGCACACACTTAAACACTTCCCGTATTTTCCAAACTGTTGTAGCAGACGAATTTTCATTACACACAATCCTAATTTCACCTCTAATAGATTAAACATACTACTCCAGACCAAACAAATGACCTACAAATCTGAATTGAAAGTTTCCGTCCACAATAATTGTTGGAGTAAGCCCTACCTACTATCGGAAGAACAGTAAAACGCAAACGCTGCTTTGTCTGACATAGATTACGTCAAAGATATTCTAAAAGGGTAAGATGGATTACTTAAAAGCTCGGCGAACCGGGCTGATAGAGTTATCGTTAGTGCGGACGTGTACACTATTCACAGTGGAGGCTATCCAAAAACTCGGACTAGAATTTGAACGGAGAATTCAACTGGCCTATCGATGTGTAAAATGTGTCACGTTTCAAAGGGACATAACCAGTGTTTCTGTCCTCACTACTCATATAGGGAAAAGAGACTGGATGTTTATCTTCCCCTGTACAGTCTTTGATTAAGTCAGCATTAGCTGGAACCAGCTTCCGGAGCAAGATTGAAGCACTTTGTAAGGAACTTGCCTGTGTGTGTATGGTCTTATCCATAAATATTTCAATCAGGCTCCAGCCGTTGTTGAGATGTGTGTGCGCGCGTGTATGTGTGTGTGTGCATGCTTGCACGCGCATGTTCATTAATTTACCTGCGTGTGCACAGTTTTTCCATGGAGATCTTAACCCCTTGACTGCCACCAACGTATCACCTACTGACCTGATGACATCCCTGATGATGTCATCAGATGAAGAGGAATAACCCTGATGTGCTGGCTGCTTATGCTCTAACACAGTCAAGAGAGTAATATTCCCAAACCATTTTGCCAGACTGGCTCTATCAGTTGTCATTTCAATGGCATGATTTGTACAATGATTTTTTCTTTCCTTTTCTCTGGCAGTCAAGGGGTTAATCAGCCTCCATCCCTGATTAAGATGTGTGTGTGTGTGTGTGTGTGTGTGTGTTCGTGCATGCGTGCGTGCATGTGTGTATGTGTGAGTGTCTGTGTGTGTCTGTCTGCATGTGTTTAGGGTGATTAAGGTGAGTGAAAGAGAGTTGGTTAAAAAAAGAGAGAGAGAGAGAGAGAGAGAGAGAGAGAGAGAGAGAGAGGTCGAAGTCAAAAATGTTAATGAATAGGCCTTTCTGCCCGTATCATATGGAGGGGAAGGGGAACACAATGAATCAAAATAACAGTTCTAACAAAATCATACATCCATTGAAAATCCAAACACAACCATGCAGCAAGAAAGCACACATATAATAATAAATAAATAAATAAGTCAATAAATATGCAGAGAGAGAGAGAGAGAGAGAGAGAGAGAGAGAGAGGTTTTTTGTTTTTGTTTTTTATCCAATTTTGGTATAATTTCTTGATTAGCAATTGAATTTCATCGTTTTTTTGTTTTACTTTTTTTTTCAATGTCAGTACAGCTTTTATTGTTAATGTGACAATAAATTGGTTCCAGTCCAGTCCAGTCTGTGTGCATGCATGAGTTTGTCTATGTCTGTGCTTGTGTGTGTGTGTGTGTATGAGTGAGTGTGCACGCATGCATGCATGCATGTGAGCATGCACGTGAGTGCGTGTGTTTGGATAAGTGCATGCGTGTTACTACTACCATTTTACCCGCATTGCCTGAATTTACCTGTGTGTGCGTGGTCTTGTCCATGAATATTTCAATCAGCCTCCAGCCCTGGTTGAGGTGCGTGGCCAGCACACCGATCCAGTCACAGTGCACCATGGCTACGGGTCTGAGGCCCATCTGTACGGTGACCGTGATGGGCACAGACACACAGTTGTACACATACTGCTGGCCGGTAGGAATCTCTGGGACCTCGAAGAACAGATCCACCCCCATCACTGTTGGAAATGATAAAGCTACGATATATAGCTGTGATTTGTGTCATTTAAAGATACTGTACATTGATTAAGGAGTTTCTGATACCTCGAAAAACAGATCCACTCCCATCACTGTCGGAAATGATAAAGCTACGATATATAGCTGTGATTTGTGTCATTTTAAAGATACTGTACATTGATTAAGGAGTTTCTGATACCTCGAAAAACAGATCCACTCCCATCACTGTCGGAAATGATAAAGCTACGATATATAGCTGTGATTTGCGTCATTTAAAGATACTGTACATTGATTAACCCCTTGACTGCCAGAGAAAATTAAAGAAAAAAACAGTGTGCAAATCATGACAAATCATGAGCCATCTGGCAAAAATAGACTCTCTTGACTGTGTTACTGATAGAGCCTCTTCATCTGATGACATAATCAGCTATGTCATCAGGTCTGGTGATATTGGTGGCTCTCTTGACTGGTACCTCGAAGCAAAAGCCCATCACTGTCGGAAATGATAAAGCTAGATATATAGCTGTTATTCCTCTTTCATCTGATGACATGATTTAACACCTATCACTAAAAGGCATCAGCTATGTCATCAGGTCAGTACGTAATACGTTGGTGGCAGTCAAGGGGTTAAGGAGTTTCTGGTACCTCGAAAAACAGATCCCATCACTCCCATCACTGTCGGAAATGATAAAGCTACGATATATAGCTGTGATTTTCGCCAATTAAAGATACTGTGCGTTGAGGAGTTTCTAGTACCTCGAAATTTCAACAGATCCACTTCCATCACTGTTGGAAATGATAAAGCTACGATATATAGCTGTGATTTTCATCAATTAAAGATACTGTGCGTTAAGGAGTTTCTAGTACCTCGAAATTTCAACAGATCCACTTCCATCACTGTTGGAAATGATAAAGCTACGATATATAGCTGTGATTTTCATCAATTAAAGATACTGTGCGTTAAGGAGTTTCTAGTACCTCGAAATTTCAACAGATCCACTCCTACCACTGTAAAGAAAGAGACATAAACTGTATAATTAGTGATTATTATAATGATGTGTTAATGCGGTGCCCATGATAGACACATACATACAATTGTGCATGTACTGCTAGGCGTTAGGGGTCTCTGCACCTCGAAAAACAGATGCACTCGCATCACTGTTGGAAATGATGAAGCTATAATACATAACTGTGATTTTTGTTATTTAAAAATACATTAACCCCTTCACTGGCACAGATAAATGGATAATTTATCGATTTTCTTATTATTATAAATGGTAAAAGAGATCTGTTAAGACTCAATCTGAGAAAATCTTTCCTGGCTTGTCTAAACCAAAAACCATCATTCCAGAACAGCTATGACATCATCAACATCATACCCCTCCCCCCCACCCCACCACCCCCTCACCACCATCATCATCATCACCAGTGTTAATTTTAATACACAGATGTGCGTATGTGGTGCTTAAAACTTCCATCTTCGCCTTGGCATAAGGCTGTGTCAGACCAATTGACATAAGCTAGAACACCAAGGCTACATCAAAATGTTGTTATATTCTGCATAGTCATGCGGGGATTGTCTTTAGCCATGACAAGCTCCTAGCATAACATCATCAGTCTAAAATCCTCCGAAGTCGGAGTGTGGCTGCCCATGTGGCGGGGTAATCAAAAACGGTCACACATGCAATGTTCTCATCCCTTAGCTGGAGCATTGGTACCATAGCGTTCAAGTGCTTCAGCTGTTGGGATGATCCTTTGAGTCTTTAAGCCAGGGTAAGACAACAACAACTACAAACTCCCATCTGAGGCACTGGATTTCCGACCAGTGTGTCATTAAATTCTAGCAAATTTTCACAGAATGCAGTTTTTCTTCTTCTTCTGCATTTCCAGATCATAAAGCCATAATGAGTAAGATACAAATGTGTCCGGCTTTCAGTTTTCACTGGTCTCCCTACTGCATTCAGCCGACACATTCTGATTTAGGAGAAAAGCACAGGATTTTTTTTTTTTTTTTTTTAAAGCTAAACAATTATAAAGAGAGACCCCCCTTTCAATATCCAGATTACCCCTGAAAATTTAAATTTACATTTCGCAAAACTGATTCTGACCCCTTCACTTTCAAGGTCGAATTAACATGACAATAATAGTACTGTAGCACCTACGGGGATACATTCCCTGCATAGCCATGCCATAGTTCCCCGACTGTTGCTGCCCGGTCAACTCCACGCAGATGAGTCGCCCCCCCTGCTGAGTGTTGCGCGCGATGGCCTCCAGCAGGTGGCTGGTGTCGGAGACGACGCCCTGCTGGAAGCAGATGATGCCCGTGTACATCCGCTGAAGCTGGATCGCCGATTTCTCGACGCGCAGCTGCCAGTTCTCGCGGCGGGGGGCCGTTGGGTAGCGACAGAAAATGCCCTGAAAAGACGGACAACTGGGGATAGCTCTAAGTCTAATGGTTTATATTACTTCCCTTAGTCAAACAGAAGGCAAGGTCTATTTTAAACCCTTCCACCGCCAAAGTCGCATTTTAGCACCACAGTGATTTAACACCTATGTCACTAGAAGGCATCAAATTGGGGTCTATTATCCAAAGACACTATTGTCTTAGTTTTGGGAAGTAAGGATAGACCTTATTTTATATCTGTCATAGAAGAACCCCCAATACTGCAGATATGATTTTGTTCCCTACCCAGGTAAATTTAATGGAATTTTTTGGCTGAAATATGGCTGGCGGTGAAAGGGTTAAGCGCTCACAAGCATGTGAGAGAGAGAGAGAGAGAGAGAGAGAGAGAGAGAGAGAGAGAGAGAGAGAGAGAGAGAGAGAGAGAGAGAGAGAGAGAGAGAGAGAGAGAGAGAGAGAGAGAGAGACAGAGAAGAGAAACAGAAAGAGATAGTGAGTTCGCCATTGCTAAGAAACTGACTTCAAATAGAAACCCACCTGGCGTCAAGGGGTAAGGACCATACCTCCATCCAAACAGCTCAGTTATATACAGCTACAATCATCAGAGTCCTGTAAGCCAGTGCCTCAAAGTCGCTCTGTTTTCAGCACTCAGTCATCACTATGACCTAATCCAAAGTTTGAACCCCTTCTAGTAGTGTAGTATCTCAAACATCTTTCCCTAATCCCTACAGCTAATGGAAACATCACTTGCCTGTGTGGAAGGAAAGAGGTAAGCCTATGAGGCAAGTGCCTGGTCTTAGCAATACCATAGCTGCTATAGTATAAGGAGATTTGGAGCCTAAGAAAAGCTAAGTATGGGCGAAATGTACACTAACTTACACAAATAGAAAATGTGGTGAAGTTGTGTGGTGATACAGTGTAAACCACCTAACTCTAAAATGGTCACCACACAAACAATAGGATAATCAGCAATATTTTTGTTATATAATCCTGCTTATAAATAGCAAAATGTTTTTACTGTATTTCAAAATATCACTAATTGCAATACAAAAAAATCTGTTTTCTCAATTTTGATTTCCCAGATTTTCATAAAGCTGAATTAAACGCACATGTATGTATGCAGATTAAAGAAAGTGAGAGGTGGTATTAAAGGTGTATAAAATACCTACACCAAACATGAAATCCGTCTGAAAAGGGGATACAAAATGTACCAATAGCTTATCAGACACCAACATTGATTGCAGGGGAAAAGCTATGTTTTTAATGCACTAAATACTGCTCTAAAGTCTAACCCCTGATAGAAATTTAAAAAAATCCAACATACAAACAAACAAAAGACAAAACAAAACAAATCGGCTCACCTGAAATCCCAGTGCCACCGACATGCTGAACATGCCTTGCTGCCGCTGTTGGCCCGGTATGCGGTAGAAAGACAGCAATCGAAAGCCTTGAGCGTAGAGCGCAGCCAACATGGGGTAATAACTGTCGACATTGCTGGTCACCATCGGTAAGTGGGTGAAACTGAACGTCATGTGGGTGCCAATCACAACCTGCCATACAAAGCAAACCGACCAATCAAAAGCTAGAATGCACAGCCATTCGACCAATCTAAAGCTAGAATAAAAGGGTGGGGTAAACAAAAGTGTCAATATTGCTGGTCACCATCAGTGAGTGGGTGAAGCTGAACGTCATGTGGGTGCCAATCACCACCTATCACACAACACCAAATGACCAATCAAAAGCTAGAATACACAAGCGTGGGATACCTAGTAACTGTCAATTTTACTGGTCACCATCGGCGAATACGTCAAACTTCCTTACATTATCACAGAGGTGTGATTTCTGTCATCCTATTACCGGTAGATTATTAACCCTTTCACCGCCAGCTATTTTTCAGCCAAACATTTCTGTCAAACTTGCGTGGGTGCAGAAAAGTTGGCATCTGCAATACTGTGAATCCCCCTGTGACATGCATCAAACAAGGCTCATCTCCACAAATTAACAACATATGGTCATTGGATAACAGATCCTAATTTCATGCCTTTCACTAGTTTCAGTGACAAGGGTGTTAAATCAGTGTGGTGCAGAAATGCGACATTGGCGGAGAAAGGGTTAAAAAAAAAATGCATTACCAATTGCTGTTGAAGAAAAACTAAGCTTTTTTCAAATATAATTTTAGGCAAGTGGGTTTTTTGTTTGTTTTGTTTTTTACTTTGTTAGTTTGATTTTTAAGGTTTTTAAACTTCATCTTCACAGAGCTAATAATACACCATTACAAACTGAGTGTGGCAATCACATTTTTGCATGTCTCTAAATCTTTAAAGATGGGTAAAAGTGAAATATTATATCGATCCTGAAATAACACGTTTTTTTTTCTTTTTCTGTCCCATCTTCTGGGCTGAACAGTGGCGTTGCTCCCACGCCGCTCGTTCCGAATCCCAATTCGCAGCTACACCTGGGTTTGTTCACGGTTTGAATCTTCCTAATCCGGAAGTGGTGACCGCATTTAAAATAACTTCCAATGTGTGTCTATCTGTGTTACTACTGACTACTGAGTATTCAGGATGGGTGTGGATAGAACAGGTTCAGAACAGGGATCGGAACTTGATCGTTTCGGTCCTTTACGCATTGATTTTCTGTGGGACCGATCGTTTTACTATCCAGCTGGTCCGGGGACTTATTGATTTTCCAGGCACTCAGTTTTTGTTTCAAGCTGAATTAAAGAATTTCACCGACACCGTTTTCGATTCAAACAAGAGGTCGGCGCAAACTTTCTAGTGACGTATGACTCGGGGGTGGGGTGGTGTGGGGGGGGTGGGGGGGGGGAACGAAACAGAATCGAAGTCGTTTCTAACGTGTTACTTACAACTGTGTTCCGAGTGCATATGGAAAAACCCGATAGCGAAAGATCTCTGAGACTGAGTTATTTCCTGATCCACAGTATGTCGTCAAACTTCTTCCGGTGGAGTGACAAACACATTCGATAAATTTTTGGGCCCTTATCTACCCATGTTTTTATGTTTTCCTCTGTTTTGTGCCAAATGTTTGGTGTGTTTTTTTAGAGAAAAAGTACAAAGATGATATTGTGATTAGGAAAAAAAATGGGACTTATTGGTTGTCAAAAGGACTGATTGATTTTTTGGTCAATCAGTCCCAGGAGTTATTGGTTTCAAAAGCCAGCCCGATCACTGGTTAGAAATTAGAATTGTATATAATCTGTCATATTGGTTTAAGCTGCCATCAATTTGGGCAGAAATATTAAATTCTAGAAGACCGTGGTTCTGGATGACAAGATGGCCAATCCTGATGACTCTTTCTATCAGCTTTTACAACCCCGATTTCAGGAGCATGCTTGAACTACTTTCACCCATATTTCATGTGCCTTAAAGTTAAATCCACTACAACTTAAGCACCTTATCTATGTCCTAAATTGCATTTGCAGGGCTCCCAATCATCCCGCAAAACAAGGGGTCCCAGGGACTCCTTCACTTACAGTATAGAGGGTCCTAGAGGCTGGATAGAGGGTCCCAGTGGCATTGAAAATGCTAAAAACAATTTTTAAAGTGCATACCAGGACCCCCTACACATTCTTTTAGAGGGTCCTTTAGAATTTTAGTACTTCATAGACCCCCAAATGGGGTTCTCTGGGAACCCTGACCCTAAGTATCTATAGCGTTTCACAGACTAAAAATTAAGGTAAATCAATTAGTCTAGTTTTAGTTTTAAAAACATTGATGATGACTCACATCGGTGTTGATGAAGTGATACTGGGCGGCGGGCCCGGGGTAGGGCGGCTCAGGGGGCAGAACTGGAGGAGGCTTGTTGGAGACGACTTGGCCCTTGGATTCACTGCCCCCCATCCTTGTTGTGCTCTACTGCAGTGACGTGTTGTGCAGTGTAGTGTAGAGAGTAGTGAAGTGCTGTGTGCACAGTGTAATGTCATGCAGTACAGTATTGTATATAATGTAGTTATGACGTATGCAGCTCAGTGCAGGGTACTGAAGTGTAGTAAAGTAGTGAAGTACAGTGTAATATAGTGTAGTGCAGGGTAGTGAAGCGTAGTGCACTACAGTGCGTCACAGCGTGTAATGTAGTGTATTGTGTAGTGAAGTACAGTGTAATATACTAGTGTACTGCAGTAAAGTGTGAAGTGCAGTGGAGTATTATAGAGTATAGTGAGTACTGTGAAGTACTTAGTCTATTACAGGCAAGTTCAATGATCACAGCTCTTCTCTCTCAAGTTCTGAAACAGAGCAAAAACATGCATATAATATACACCATATTTTAAGACAATGCTTTTTTGCCCTGCACCTCATAATATGACTAATAAAATAGTAAGAAAATCTTAATTTTGTGTGAAATTGGGGGGTGCAAAGTGTAATATAGTGTAATATAAGGTGTGCCTTATAGTCCGAAAAATATGGTAATATAAGTGGATGTGCACACACACACAGTGACACACACATGAACATACACACACTGACACAGTGACACACACACACACATAGTGACACACATATATCACTGATTAATATCAGTAACACACACACATATGAATTTTAAATTTGACTTTTAGCTGAGGAAGTTCAACCATGCGTTTTATTAAATTTCAGAACTTTACTCACACACATGACATAGAGTGATAGACATACACACTGATACAGGTGTTCATCCTGCCACGTGCTTACCAGTCTTCATTCAGACCATTAATAGTGCACAGGATGCGTGCTATGTGAATTCGTGTCAATCCATAACATCGACACACACAGCCTACTCATACCAAATAGTGGGATGGGCTTTGACGTGTGCGCAAGATTTTGTGCATTCGCACACAGGACCTCATTTTTTTAAGTCTCATCTGAAGGACTTTCTCATCTGAAGGACTTTCTCATCTGAAGGACTTTCCCCCAAAGTCTCATCTGAAGGACTTTTTCCCACAACTGGTGTCAGGTATCCATTTACACCTGGGTGGAGTGAAGAAAATAGGAGTAAAGTGCCTTTCCCAAGGACACACCACTGCGACCGGACCTGGGTTCGAACCTGCACACTCACAGTCACAAGCAAACCTAACGGATTATGAGCTAGCGAGTCTAACCAACTGAGCCACAGCGGCTACGCACACACACTAACAGAGAGAGAGTGAGGAAGAGACTAGAGAGAGAGTAAGAGAGAGAGAGAGAGAGAGAGAGGGGGAGGGGAACTTGCTGCATCCTTCATTATGAGGGGGGGGGGGGGGGGGGGGGGGGGGGGGACTTGCTGCATCCTTCATTATGATTAGTAACAATCTGTGAATCTGATGATGCAGCATGTTAAAAACAAGTTGGTTTTCCTTCATATGGTTGTTGTTTTTCGTCACTTCTCAAGCATGCAAAATTAATAACTCGCAACACTGAGAACAGTAGTTGCATCAAAAAAATATATACATAACATCTGTGATCTGAGTGAAGCATTCAATAAAATGTGCCAATCTGCGCCAATTTAAATTTCAGTCTTTTTTACCCAAAGGAGCCAGAATGGTCAACATACTGACCGTGGGCCCTGAAGAGAAGAAGGGGATCTACCAAATGCAATATTGTTGCAGTAACCTGTAACCATCCCAAACACATTCTGGCTACACCGGAAATAGGAAATAAAACAAAACATTGACGCGTGCGCACAGCCAGAAATTCACACGCCTGTCGACTAGGGCCAAAATGGGGCGTGGCCGTTAGGCCTACCACTCTTTCGCGCAGAAATCTAAGAATAGCCTGACATACTTCGGCCCATGGACATTACACATTGATATAGACTAAATATAGTATCCGTGTTCGGCCCTAATATATGTCGCAGTAGAAATCGGAATCCAGTACGATTCGGAATCCTACTAGTACACTAGGAATTCTGATTTTTACTAGTACAAATCGGAATTCTAATTTCTACTGGCTTTTTTCTAGTACAAATCGGAATTCCGATTTCTACTACTGACAGCCAGTAGAAATCGGAATCCAGTACAAATTGGAATCCACTTATCCAACAATTGTAAGAGACGAGAGACAAAAGGAGGAGCATAACGTTGATCTTTGAAAGCACTCACTGCCCGCAGACCTGCCTATCCCAACGGATTTTCCGTAGTTCCTACGGAATTTGACTATACACTACGCAACTACGGTTGATAACCAATGTCTACGATTTTCTGTGTGACAGCGATTTTACCGCGATGTTATTTCGTGTGTGTAGTGTGTAGTGTGTGTGTGTGTGTGTGTGTGTGTTTCTCTTGCGTGCGTGCGTGCGTTGTGTGCGTACGTGCGTATATGTATGGAAGGTTGTTAGAAAAGAGAAGTTGTTCAACACGTAGGCCAAGTACACGGAATGAGAGTAGGATTTCTACTTTTTCGGACTTGTCACGTGGTGTTATTTCTTTCTTTTTGTTGTATGATGATTTTTGTGTGCTTTCTATTTGTTATTTGTTATGACGTTGATATATTTTGCCACCCCCCTTGTCATCAGACAGTTGTTTTGGTAATGACAATACAAATGTCGTATTGTCTAAACCTCTCTCTGATTTACTGTTTGTATTTTTCTTTTGTTTGTTGCTGTTGTATTATTTTGATATTCATGACTGTCTCTCCTATAGATCAAATAATGATAATACTGAACATTTATATAGCGCTTTATTCCCTTTGCAGGGAGCTCAAAGCGCTTTACATGGACAATAAAACACAAATAAGCTAACATTATACACATAAGACTCACTACAATCAAATCAAATATACATAAAATAATATTATTTAAGCAAAGCCCTGTTCATAACCACAAAATTTTAAACAATATTACAATATTATAAGAAAAGAAACAAAATTGCAAGGGAGCATGAGCTACGTTATTGCGCAAACACACTAATAACATTTATTGTTATGCCCCCTCCCTACCTTCCCTCTGTCTCTCTCTCTCTCTTTCTCTCTGATCTTCATGCCCCCCCCCCCCCCCCCCCCCCACACACACACCACCTTTCCGGTTTTTTTCTCTCTCCCACTCACTACTTCTTTTTCTTCTTCTTCGATCGCTCAGACAGTTTCCTGTCGATTATGAGCGCAGAGGCGTCATGCTGCCGCTATGCGCCTAACTAAGAAATAGTACTAAGATAGTTAGCCCAGCAAGTCCGACTGAGTCGCTGGAGGAAGTGTTTTTGAAAGTGTTTCGTGAAAAAAGGCAGGAGAATGGACCAGTAAGGCAGAAAAATAAGTGGATGACAGTTAGCAAAGGGAAAAGGCAAAGTCAAAGAGAGTCAGATTAGAAGAAGTTACACGCACATAACTTCCAGAAGGTGGGGAACTATTTATGCAAAAGACACCCTGGTATCCCCACGGGGAGCACTCACTACTGACAAGGATTTCGTCCAAAAGGGAATACAATTTATTTTTCTGATCCTCCACCTTTGCTTCGTTGAATTTAGTTGTAAATACTGCCACTGGTGTACTTTCTCTGACAAAATTGAAACACCATCTTACTGAACAACTAATTTGTCGCAGCGGAGCTGCAAACCTGATTTACTTGATTACAATTCACAGAATGGAAAATCTTAAACAATGATCAACAATTTATTCCTTCTTAGTACTCAATGATCACTGCTCTTATCAATGTTATGCCCTGTTTTCTTTTTTCCTTCTTTTTTTACAATTGCTAAAATATGTAGATTCTAATTTGTACTGAATTCCATTTCCTACTAGCTGTTTTTATAAATCGGAATTCCGATTTGTACTGGAAAAAAGCCAGTAGAAATCGGAATTATGATTTGTACTAGTAGGATTCCGAATCGTACTGGATTCCGATTTCTACTGTGACATATATACGTAGATAGAAGAAGAAGAAGACTTTGAGAGAGAAGAGAGAGAGAGAGAGAGAGAGAGAGAGAGAGAGAGAGAGAGAGAGAGAGAGAGAGAGAGAGAGAGAGATTGACACTTGAGAGAGAGAGATAATGTTGATTGATCCAGGGATTGATTGAATTTTATTTATATACGCAGGGTAATAGAGTAAGCAATAACATGCTTTTTTACATCCAGCCCTCTGGACAAAATACATATATAAAAGTAGAAAATGGAAAACGAAAATAAACACATACAAAGTAATATAAAGCATGCAAAAAACATCCCGAGAGAGAGAGAGAGAGAGAGAGAGAGAGAGAGAGAGAGAGAGAGAGAGAGAGAGAGAGAGAGAGAGAGAGAGTGCGAGAGAGTAGAGAGAGAGATCGACCCAGCCAGTCAGGGACCGTTCCGTGGACCCCCAATTAACATGATGCTGAATTGGGCAGGAAACACCTAAGCTACTGAAGGGGAGGTGGGGAGAAGCGTAGTATGTTTATTGAGAGGCAGTTGTCGAAGACACATAGGTGTCCATAGTCTCTTCCTCAACAGCCTGTTTAGTTAAATTGGGAGAGGTCATTCCATGCTTTGATGGTTCGGGGTAGGAAGCTGGCCTGCTGGTACTTTGTCTTGCAGAAGATGAGGGCCAGCTGTTTGGTGTGGGCGCGACGCTGGCGTTCTGGTGCCGGAACGAGTTTCTCTTTAAGCCTTTTCATTGACACTTGATCTTTCTGCAATTTGAACAGCATTGATAATGTTGTTGTTGCTGGCTCCAGGGATCATCCCAACAGCCAGAGCACTTGCGTGCATGCTTGCATGCATACGCATATATCACACACACGCATGTACACACATACACACACTCACAGACATACACGCGCGCATGCATTCATGCACGCGCACACATACACACCGACGGTCACGCGTGCACACACACACACCAGACACACATATGTACGGCATATATTATACGCTCACTCACACGCATACATGCACGCATGAATGCATGTACACGTGCGTGCACACACATACACACACGCACGCGCTTGCGTGCGCATGCAAATACACACACATGTGCGCACGTACCACCCCTCACCCCCAAACATAATATATCCATCGACGTGCGCGCGCCTCATTCACACTGACAAATGTTTTGTTTCATTTTTCTTCTTAACTTTATTGGTTTATAAATGGCAGTAATAGGCTTACATCATAGTTGGAGTACGCGATTACAAAATCATGTGTTAATTTACATACCCAGCAAACCATTTCAGAGCAGAATCAATTATTTACAGTAATGCTGTGAATTCACTCATTTCTTATCAACAGGACATTATTATCTTTAACGAATCGAAGGCACACAAAGAAAAATTATTTCAACGACTATGTTCATTTGATTCTTTGAATGATGACACACATTTTGTAGCATATAACTCTATGTTATTTTTTTATGCAATTTGCTAACACAAACATCCCCCTCGTCCCCTTAAAATTCATCCTCCCCCCACCCCTCCCTCTGATGCCCCGTCTCATTCTCGAACGCAACCACTCTAAAACTCAGAAATATGACAACATGAAGTATTACTATAAACACCACGACATAAAAACATTGCAAAATGTTTGCACATAAAAGACAGAATTAAAAAAACAAAACCCCAATCACATCCCCTCCGACACATACAGAATCACTAATGCTCGCATACTTAAACATAACCAACCCACCACACTTAGCGCGCGCGCACGGAAATACATAAACAATTTTAGTCAACTTTCATAAACAGCAACACAATTTGAAATTAAAAGCAAGATATTCTTATGAAAAGGAATTATGCAATTACGTGGGTGCAACTACACAAAATGAAAAAACCCTGAAAGGCCGGGGTCTAGCGGCAGCAGTAATGTCCCCCAGCAGCTGAAGAAAAAAATGATTTATGAAGGTATTTTAGTTTGCTTTTTCCACAATTTGTACAAATGCTTATTTTAAAGTGTTTGAAAAATACAGTAGACACACAAAGATTTTGTTTGACAAATTAAAAAAAAAAGGAACTTCCTTTTCTGGTAAAATTCAAAAACAGGAAATCCTTGTATACCCGGAAAAGTGGCACCCATGCGATTATATAGTAAAATATCGACCCACACGCGTGTTCACACACACGCGCGCAATTTTAGATAGCCTATGTTTCATATCAACAACACAATTTTACAAACATGACATAAATGGTTGTTTAAGGGAAAACAACACATATCAACAACACATGCAAATACACACACATGTGCGCACGTACCACCCCTCACCCCCAAACATAATATATCCATCGACGTGCGCGCGCCTCATTCACACTGACAAATGTTTTGTTTCATTTTTCTTCTTAACTTTATTGGTTTATAAATGGCAGTAATAGGCTTACATCATAGTTGGAGTACGCGATTACAAAATCATGTGTTAATTTACATACCCAGCAAACCATTTCAGAGCAGAATCAATTATTTACAGTAATGCTGTGAATTCACTCATTTCTTATCAACAGGACATTATTATCTTTAACGAATCGAAGGCACACAAAGAAAAATTATTTCAACGACTATGTTCATTTGATTCTTTGAATGATGACACACATTTTGTAGCGTATAACTCTATGTTATTTATTTATGCAATTTGCTAACACAAACATCCCCCTCGTCCCCTTAAAATTCATCCTCCCCCCCCCCCCTCCCTCTGATGCCCCGTCTCATTCTCGAACGCAACCACTCTAAAACTCAGAAATATGACAACATGAAGTATTACTATAAACACCACGACATAAAAACATTGCAAAATGTTTGCACATAAAAGACAGAATAAAAAACAATATCACGAAAATTGTTATACTTGTAGGCACTGGTATCGACGCATAGACATTTGCAACGAGATATGCCTACACAGGCAGGCACGCAAACACTCCACTCCACCCCCCCCTTCCCCCTCAGCACCCCCTCCCCTCCGACACGTACAGAATCACTAATTCTGGCAAATTTAAACAGACCCAACCCACCACACTTTAGCGTGCGTGTACACACACGCGCGCGCGCACTGAAATAAATAACCAATTTTTAGTAAAATTTCATAAACGGCAACACAATTTGAAATTAAAAGCAAGATATTCTTATGAAAAGGAATTATGCAATTACGTGGGTGCAACTACACAAAATGAAAAAACCCTGAAAGGCCGGGGTCTAGCAGTAATTATAATTATAATGTCCCCCCGCAGCTGAAGAAAAAAACTGATTTATGAAGGTATTTTAGTTTGCTTTTCCACAATTTGTACAAACGCTTATTTTAAAGTGTTTAAAAAATACAGTAGACACACAAAGATCTTGTTTGACAAATTTAAAAAAAAGAAGGAAATTCCTTTTCTGGTAAAATTCAAAAACAGGAAATCCTTGCATACCAGGAAAAGTGGCACCTATGCTTGAGTTATACAGTAAAATATCGACCCACACGCGTGTTCACTCACACACACACGCGCGTACGCGCAATTTTAGATATTATTTCATATCAACGACACAATTTTACAAACATTACATTAATGGTTGTTTAAGGGAAAACACGCGAAAATAAAAAATATATCTCAACAAGACTGACAAAGTTCATTATAATCTATCGGTTAGCAATAATGACAGAAAAAATAGCAACTCCATACGCATATAATGTTAGTTCAATTCACGGGAGAGAGAAATCTTTTGAAAAAATGCAGCCCTACTGATTAATAAACATAGTTGACTTTTAATAAAGACATAACGAAGAAATTGTGGTAACGTCCTCCGACCTGGAACACATACATATGGGACATGTTTAAATGTAAAGATAGTGGATCGATCCTGGAGGTACTGCAACACCAGGAAAGACCCGATTCATGCCTGTCGCATGTATGTTAAACCCTTTCAACGATATCCAGTATAATGCTCTGTATAATCTATGACCCTTTCAACGCTAGCCATTCCTCAGCTAAAATTTACCATTAAACTTACCCGGGTAGAGAAAATATTTTGTTTGCAATATTGGGGATTCCTCTGTGACGTGCATAACATAGGGCCTATCCTTACCTCCCAAAATTAAGAACATAAGGTGATTGGTGAGCAGACCCTCATTTGATGCCTTTTAGTGACATGGGTGTTAAATCATTGTGGTGCCAAGAGGCGACAGTGGCGATGAAAGGGTTTTAAACAATTAGCATAGAGAGTAACATGTACATTTATAAAAGAAACTGCCAACACGATTGGTTGTTTATGCTAATGTACACGTCATGTTACTACCCGTGTTAGCTGTGTAAGACGTACACACGAAAACCGTACCTGGGCTTCACGGAAGTTGATTAGCTAAAGTCCTGCTGGCCCTGTAGTCATGAGTACGAATTAGACATTCAAAACGGGGATCAGTATGTAAATTAAGCTAAATGAAACATAGATGACAGAAAAATACAGATAGGCAAATCATTCTTTCCATCATTGTTGCTGCAAAGATACAAAACATATAGATTATTTCTATATAATTCTTTGTTTTAGTGAAGACACCAAAATACAGATAATTATTATTACAAATAATGTTTTGTTCAAATACATGCCGACAGAAATAAATCCAATTAAACTCGTAATAGGCTTTATGTTGTGTCATTTCAACAAATCCATACTTAATCTACTTTATTTTTCAACAGATACATAAACATTCTAATGATAGTCTTTAATATATTGTCTCATCGAAGGAAGAAAAAACAATTACTCCATATGTTCTTGTTCTTGTTGGCGTACTCTGGCTAAAAGACTCCAGGGATCATCCAAACAGCTGCAAAGCACTTGAACACTATGGTACAAATGCATCTTATCTCTTAATCAGCTAGAGATAAGAACATTACGTGCTTGACCGGTTATTTTTTTATTGTCCTTCCACGTGGGCAGCCACACTCCGACTTTATAATAAATGCATTTAGTGTTTTCATAAACACACAAAACCCCAAAATAGCTGCATAATGCATGTAATGCGTTGTTTTAGTGAAAGAGAAACACTTTTTTGTGTGAATTGCATGAATTAATATCGCACCAGTGAAACATATCAACTTACATGTAAGTCTACCACAAGAAAAACAACAACTGAATAATGTCACAAAGTATAATTCAGTGCTTCATGTTGTTTCTGCGTGCCTGCGTGTGTGCGTGCCTGCGTGTGTGCGCGCACGCCCAGGACCACTAAATATGGTTCGATTTTTGTCAATTTCTGGATTATATAATGATGATTGTTTTCTTCAGTGTAGCAGTCAAAATATATTGAAACTGTTCAGCAATGCATTTGAAAACACGAGTGATTTCGGGGGGGGGGGGGGGGGGGGGGGAGAGAGAGAGAGAGAGAGAGAGAGAGAGAGAGAGAGAGAGAGAGAGAGAGAGAGAGAGAGAGAGAGAGAGAGAGAGAGAGAGAGAGAGAGAGAGAGAGAGAGAGAGAGAGAAGAGAGAGATTGATTGATTGATTGAATTTTATTTATAGAGGGTAATAGAGTAAGCAATAACATGCTTTTTTACATCCAGCCCTCTGGACAAAATACATATATAAAAGTAGAAAATGGAAAACGAAAATAAACACATACAAAGTAATATAAAGCATGCAAAAAACATCCCTATATTGTAACACATCAATAACAAAATCAAACCTATTATTATTAACTATGCTAATTATTAACATTCAAAATGTGTGAAGTAAGCGCATACACACGGGAAAATAAAACCCAATCCTACTTTTCACACTCATCTTTAAACATTCAAAATAGAGAAGTGCACAAACATAAAAAAAAATACCTCAATCATACTTCATCATTAAAATGTACTTATTTGAAGAAACCCATGCATATAATAAGTCAAACATAGTATTACTTTACCTACTCATCTTAGCATGCACAATTTAAAATGTAAATACATGTACCCATGGCAACATGAAACCTATTCCTACATTCCATTATTCATTTTTAGCATGAACATATTAAAAAGTAAACACACACTCGTAACAAAAGCAAACCTAGTCATATTATTTGCAAGCGAATACACATATTAAAAAGTAAATACTGCTCATAACGAAATCAAGCCTGAACCTACTTTCTAGTCCTCATCTTTAACACACACATAAGTAAAACTTAACTCATTACAAAATTAAAACTAATCCTTATTTTACATACTCGTAACATGTACACATTTTGAATTTAAAGCCGATACACATAATAAAATCAAGCCTAAGCCCATTTTACATACTAATCTTAAAAATACATCAAGCTTAAATGTAAGCACATACACATGACAGAATAAAACCAAATCCTATTCTACATACTCATCTTTAACATGCACGCATTTTGGAGTAAACACTTATGCATAACAAGATGAAACCCAATCCTATAATAATAATAGTAGCAATAATAATAATAATAATAATAATAATCAAAAATAATAATAATTCATATAGCGCTAAACTCCATATAGTAGTATGCTCGTTGCACGTTACAAAAGCAACAATGAAAGATGAGAAACATTAATTAAAATCAGCAAGAAAGTCATACCACCAACATTCGAATACAAAGAAATAAAGTAACGAAATAACATGATTTTCACTCACAAAGACATCCACCCTCGTTCACCAAGCACTGTCACTCTCTCATTACACATCACACTCACAAAAACTAATAAAAATGTAAACAAGTAACCGGAAGGAATGCACCAATTAATATGTGCGTACACACGACCCATACTCTCTCTCTCTCTCTCTCTCTCTCTCTCTCTCTCTCTCTCTCTCTCTCCCCTCTCTCTCTCCTCTCCCTCCCCCCCTCCCTCTCTCTCTCTCTCTCTCTCCCTCCCCCTCTCTCTCTCCTCTCTCCTCTCTCCCTCCCCCTCTCTCTCCCCCTCTCTCTCTCCCTCTCTCTCTCATCATACAGGATCCCCAATACAATATATCAAAGAGACACTTTTCGTTACATAAATATAAACATTCTGGCTAAATCACAATAAACAAAATAAAACAATATAAGCCTAAAGAAAAAAAAAAGAAAAAAAATGTGTATACTAAATAATTATTTTATGACATTAAGCACACACTCGCGCGCGCGCGCGCGCACACACACACATACACGCACGCTCATGCATGCGCACACACACTAAGAGAGAGAGAGAGAGAGAGAGAGAGAGAGAGAGAGAGAGAGAGAGAGAGAGAGAGAGAGAGAGAGAGAGAGAGAGAGAGAGAGAGAGAGAGAGAGACAGACAGACAGGCAGACAGAGACAGAGATAGATAGACTGAGTGAGAGAGAGAGAGAAGCATATCTAACACACTCATCTGTAACAATCATAACATTATAAACACAGCCGATAAACACCGATACATGACAAAGTCGAGCCTAGTTACTTGTAGGCCTACTTCGCATATTCAACTAAAAAATAAGCTTAAAAGTAAGCACACACACACACGTTATAAAACCATAGTAAATACATATCCATAACATCATCAAACTTAATCTTACTTTATATAAGTATTTATTTATTTATTTTTAGCATGCACAAATTTGTAAATTAGCATACACACTCGACAAAATCAAACCTAATCCTACCTTATACACTCAAGTTTCAAATATACACTCAACTAACAAAACAAATTTAAAAGTAAGCATGTGCACATGTCAACAACAAAATAAATCCTACATATCATCTTAATTGTTAACAAATACAAAAAACGACACTAATATTTTTATATATAACATGAGAAAATCAAGCCTAAGCCAACATTACACACTTGTCTGTAAAATGCAAAAAATAGAATAAAACACATACACATTATTAAATCAAACTTAATTGTGTTTAACAGAGAGAGAGAGAGAGAGAGAGAGAGAGAGAGAGAGAGAGAGAGAGAGAGAGAGAGAGAGAGAGAGAGAGAGAGAGAGAGAGAGAGATATTTTCTTCTTCTTCTTCTTCTTTTCCTTTTCCCCTCATCATATTCGTCCCTCATCAGGTGGTGGTGGACTGGGGAATCGTGCTGGAACACACACAGAGACAGACAGACACATATACAGACATACAAACACACAAAACACACACAGAGGCGCGCGCGCACATACACACAGGCATTACAACTATTGTAACAATTACCTTAACAACTACTCTCTCTCTCTCTATCTCGCTCTCTATCTCCCTCACACTAAAATTCTCATCTTTGTAAAATTGGCATACAGTTTATGAAGTCTAAATCTCTCTCTCTCTCTCTCTCTCTCTCTCTCTCTCTCTCTCTCTCTCTCTCTCTCTCTCTCTCTCTCTCTCTCTCTCTCTCTCTCTCTCTCTCTCTCTCTCAATAAAGAAGAAATTGCTAAACAAAACAAAAATAAAGTTACCTATCTTAAACGTGCATCCAAAAAAGAGTATTTTCAAAATCTTGTTTCTGATAATACCAATACCAAATCTATTTGGAATTGCATTAACCAGATAAGTAACAAACATGTCAAAAATATACCACCTGTCAGTAAAGAGCTATCTCCAGAAAAACTCAATGTAGCCTACATTTCAGTGAAGTTGCCCAGTCAACAGAAACCAATGATAAATCTCATTTAAACGATTTACACCCCGCTAAACAATTCTGTGACTCAAACCAAACATAACTTCCGAACTTAATATCCCATTAATGTCAGTTTATGAAGTTCACACCGCTCTTTCCAACTTAAAGCAAACATGGTCTGGATGAAATCGATGGGGAAATTCTTAAAATTGCTGCCCCTATCATTTCCGAAACCCTCATTATATATTATGATAATAATCTTTGCTTAAGTAAAAATAAGTTTCCAAAAGCTTTCAAAGTAGCCAAAGTAATACCAATTTATAAATCAGGTGACCCAGACAATCCTTCGAACTACGTCCGACCTATTTCTCTTCTATCTACCCTCTCAAACCCATTAGAAGACCACTTTAGAAAACACATCTTTGCTCATTTTGAGCGATTTAATTTGTTCCATCCTAATCAGTCCAGTTTTAGGAAACACCATTCCTGGCATTCTGCACTTACAAATGTAATCGATAAATGGCTATCCAATATAAACAATAACTTAATTACTGGTGTCCTTTCTTTTACAAATAGACTTTGCTAAAGTTGTTGACGTGATTGATTACGTGTTGCAATTAAAAAAGCTAACATTATACGGCCTCTTTACTAATACCATAGAATTAATGTCTTCATTCTTAGATGAAAGATACCAACTAGTTTTCACTAATGGTTAAAAATCCTCTCTCCCCTGAAAATATGGAATTCCTCAAGAGTCAATCCTTGGCCCGATCCTCTTTTCAATTTATATTTATGATTTGCCTCTCAATTTTCAAGTTCTCTGTAACATGTTCGCGGATGATACTACTCTCCATACAAGCAACTCTAAAAGTAGAAAACATAGTTCATGTATTGCAAGAAAGTATCAATCAGTTAACAGAATGGTCTGAACTAAAACACATGAGTCTGAACTCTAACAAAACTAAATTCATGCTAGTGACCACTAGGCAAAAACGACAACTTTTTTCCTGTTCTCTCCCCTTGCATATAAATGGTAACGACATTGAAGAAGTTACAAAACTGAATAGTATTTAAACGCATTAAAGAGAGGTTCCCCTTCTTGTAAATATAAGATTTTGATATGCCACCAAGACTCGGCCCACTGTACATTTTTTTTAGCCTTTTTTGAGTCAGAGGACGGTATGTTTGGATTTTGAGATTAGGGATCCACTCTCTACTATAAATGTTTTGTTTTGCAGGTAGAAAAATAACTTAACTGAACTCGTATACATAGACAAAGTCAATGGCTTTAAATAACTTAAAATTTAAACTCTAAATAAGCCAAAATATTTTGTTATTTTTAAAACTTTTTAACCATTTAAAAAAAAAAAAAGATTGAGTGTAAATTTTGTACATATATATATATTTGTTGACCTTCTTCGAATTTTAAACATTTGTTGATTTTAAAAGGTGGTCCTGAAATTTTAATCGCACATAGCTCAGGGGAGTCAGTATCCATAGTTTTAATCAAAACGTTTTATACACAAGCATATTTATAACTTTAGTAGTCCAAGTGCGGACCATGGCCTTCATTTTAGGTCTTGACCTACTAATCAAGACATAAACACAGTATAAATAGTTCAAAATAACTTTATTCCAAGAAACTGTTCATTTCTTGCCCCTTCTCCCCCTGTTCCCCCATCTAGATGTAAAGTAATGACTTCGGTCGAGAAGACGTAAAACAAAATAATTCGAAGAAGTTAACTCACATAAAGTACTAGGGGTCTTAATTTATAATAATTTATCTTGGTCTAACCATGTACAAGCTCTTTGTAAACCTTTTTTTTCAAAATGATATACTCTATGCAAAATAAAAACACTTTCTAAACACAGATTCACGCAAAATGTTCTTCCATGCATACATTGAATCTTACATAAACTATTCGTCTACACTCTGGGATTCAGCAAGTGAGCAAACATAGTCGAGTCTTACTCAATCCGATTATGTATTATTAGACATTCTCCCTCTTCATTTTAAATGAAGATATAATACGGCAATATTTATGTTCAAAATTATGTCAGGCTATGCTCTTACGTCTCTACAAGAACAATTTAAATTCAACATGAAACGTCTTCCTCATAGACTGATGTTACCTCTTCCAAAATTAGATTGATTCAAATCTAGCTTACTTAACGTTCATGTTTGTCTAAACACATTCAAAAGATATATCATCAAATACTCATGAACTAATACTCTAGCTCACAATATCCAACAATGTCTACTTTGTATCCTTTTCCAAATCTCTCATTTGTTATAATACATGCTTATGTGGTAAGTCTTCTAATATGTACCTTGTATTTACTATGCATTATTTTTTCTGCATGTAGGCCTATTACTTCATTTCTTCCATCTTTTATTTTATTTTAACCTCCCTCTCTCTGTCGGTCTGTCTGTCTGTCCTTAGTCTCTCTTTCATTGATGTGATTTATGTTATCTATATGCCCTGAACGACCTTGATTTAAGGTTGTTGTTTTTTCTTGTATTTTGCGATGACTTTTTTTTTATCTATTTGTATTTTTTTAATTTCTGTACTTTTGTTCGGAGGGCCGGATGAAAAAGAGCCGGTTGTGCTTATCCTAAAAAACACCACAACAACATTCGTTCGTTCGTTCTCTCTCTCTCTCTCTCTCTCTCTCTCTCTCTCTCTCTCTCTCTCTCTCTCTCTCTCTCATTGATTGTCCATTTTGCAAAGGTTCACCTGAAACTGAAATACATTTTGTATTAATTTGCCCTAAATATTTAGTACTTAGAGAAAAGTTGATCCCTAAAAAATATTACAATCGTCCTTCTGCTTTTAGGATAGTTTTGCTGATGTGTGACTCTAGATGTATATTTAGCCTTGCAATGTACTTGTCTGATGCACTTAGAATTCGCAATGAAACAATGTAATATTTTCTGCTATTATTTTGATACTGTTTATGTTTATCTGTTTGAATTGTGAAGATTTCCCATTGTTACCCCTTCCCTCATGATATGGGCAGATGGCCTGATCATTAAGCAGTTGTTCATTGTTCTCTCTCTCTCAATTTTTCTTTGCCTGATGCATGGTGTGAGTGTGTGAGTGAGAGGGCCAGGTGCAAAGAAGCTATTGTAGCTTATCCTTTTTACCCTCAATAAAACATTCGTATTCGTATTCTTTCTCTCTCTTTCCATCTCTCTGTCTATATATATATATATATATATATATATATATATATATATATCTCTCTCTCTCTGTGTGTGTGTGTGTGTGTGCGTGTGCGTGTGCGTGTGCGCGTGCGTGTGTGTCTTTTATTCTTTCTTACTCTGTTTCTCTGTATGTCTGTCTCTCTCTGTGGCTTATCTCTATGTCTCTCCATGTTCCTCTGTCTCTGTCTCTCTGTCTCTGTCTCTGTCTCTGTCTCTGTCTCTCTCTCTCTCTCTCTCTCTCTCTCTCTCTCTCTTACGGCCAGGTTCCCCCGAAACAAGTTGAACAGCAGTGATTTCCTGTAAGCCTTCCGTGAGATTGGGCTCTCCTGAATGAAAAAAAGAAGAACAAAAAAAACCTAGCAAATAAAGCAACAACAACAACACATACCGCACCAGTCCTTGTGTCACGTGGTATGTTAGTCATGTAAAGTCAACGTACTATTGTGCATTCACGTGACGACTGAATGTACGTTACATGGCACAGCTATTAATGTTGTTGTCTTGGGGCTTTAGGTCCCTGCCACGCATTGCGTAGGGCCTATCTGAGGACCAGCTCTGAAAAGGTTAAAACTGTTGCCATAAGAGTGAGTAAAATGGGGGATGATGATTTGACAGTGAGCTATAAAATGTATAATATTTAATGTCGGCTTTACAATGATCATTAAAACCTTTTCGATGGCGCGTATTTAAACACCTAACTTCCCTATAAAGACAAGCATGTGACATAATATACAAGACATTGAAACATATGTATGTGCATGCAACACATAGCATATATATATATATATATAGTTTGCTTTGATAAATATAAAGCTATATTTAAGAATGGCAATGTTCTGTTTTTGGTGGATTGAAATTAATGTTATGGCTTAAACGTGGATGTTTTCTTCTTGAATGGTAATAGAGAGAGAGTGAGTGAGAGAGAGAGAGAGAGAGAGAGAGAGAGAGAGAGAGAGAGAGAGAGAGAGAGAGAGAGAGAGAGTGGGGGGGGGGGGTGAAGGGCGAGGTGGGGGTTAGGGTAGGGAGTATTTGGAACTATTGACAATAATTGTGTTGTTGTTGGCATATTGGGTAAAACGTATGAAAGAACCAGGGTATAGAAGCCCGCCTCGCAAGACTATTTCCGGTCTGTATCAGAAGATATAGAGGGTAATAAGATTGGGTACAGAAAAGACAAAATGTGTTCTGCTAGGGGAAGACGGGGTAAAAAGCGCATGGGCGGGTAAGAAGCCCACCCCAATTATCTCATGAAATAAAGAAAATGTCAGTCAAATTTGCCCATGAGACGAATGCTAGACATTAACGCTCGTCTCATGGGCAAAATGAGCCCATGCGCTTTTTTACCCCGTCTTCCCCTATATATTGTTATAGAATTTTCTAATCCCTACATGCCGGGAGTGATAAAATTACGTGTATGCGCTTTACTTGTGTGTGCACTTGATGGCACAGCTAACTCTTTTGTGGAAGCCTATCACTGAGTCTCAAACAATCTAGTGGGCAAGTACAATGGCTCTAGTGGTGTAGCCAAAGGGATTGGTTGGTCTTTGGAGATATCCCTCATCGAATACAGCTAGGTTATACCAGAGAGTGTGCAAACGGTTACACCACCAGGGGTTTAATTTCTCTAGAGATCGCTCGCCGCACGAAGTACGTTTGCACCGAAAGGGGTCTAAGAAACGACTTTACAAAACGTTTGTGGGAAAATATTACAAGCTCTTGTCTGATTGGCCCCCAAAAGTATTACTTTAACTAAATCTTAATTACCCAATTAACAAGAAGAAATGTATAGTTCGCCGAGTGATTGGTTTGGAAGACTAGCCAAATTGTCGGCAAAAGAAGGTGCCTCTTAAATTAGGACCGTTTTTGCCAATTTGCGCGAATCGCCACGAGCGTTTTTCTTGTGAAACGTCACCCTTTAACAGGTCTACTGATGTACGCCTCGACAATAGGAGGAGGGGGGGGGGCTGGAACATTCTTTTAACAGGTCGACTGACGTAGGCCTCGACAATAGGAGGAGGGGAGGGCTGGAACATTCTTTTAACAGGTCGACTGACGTGGGCCTCGACAATAGGAGGAGGGGAGGGCTGGAACATTTTTTAACAGGTCGACTGATGTACGCCTCGACAATAGGAGGAGGGGAGGGGTGGAACATTCTATTAACAGGTCGACTGACGTAGGCCTCGACAATAGGAGGAGGGGAGGGGGGGAACATTCTTTTAACAGGTCGACTGACGTAGGCCTCGACAATAGGAGGAGGGGGGGGGGGGGGGGGGGGCTGGAACATTCTTTTAACAGGTCGACTGACGTAGGCCTCGACAATAGGAGGAGGGGAGGGGTGGAACATTCTATTAACAGGTCGACTGACGTAGGCCTCGACAATAGGAGGAGGGGAGGGGTGGAACATTCTATTAACAGGTCGACTGACGTAGGCCTCGACAATAGGAGGAGGGGAGGGCTGGAACATTCTTTTAACAGGTCGACTGACGTACGCCTCGACAATAGGAGGAGGGGAGGGCTGGAACATTCTATTAACAGGTCGACTGACGTAGGCCTCGACAATAGGAGGAGGGGAGGGGTGGAACATTCTATTAACAGGTCGACTGACGTAGGCCTCGACAATAGGAGGAGGGGAGGGCTGGAACATTCTTTTAACAGGTCGACTGACGTAGGCCTCGACAATAGGAGGAGGGGAGGGCTGGATCATTCTATTAACAGGTCGACTGACGTAGGCCTCGACAATAGGAGGAGGGGAGGGCTGGAACATTCTATTAACAGGTCGACTGACGTAGGCCTCGACAATAGGAGGAGGGGAGGGCTGGAACATTCTTTTAACAGGTCGACTGACGTAGGCCTTGACAATAGGAGGAGGGGAGGGCTGGAACATTCTATTGACAGGTCGACTGACGTAGGCCTCGACAATAGGAGGAGGGGAGGGCTGGAACATTCTATTAACAGGTCGACTGACGTAGGCCTCGACAATAGGAGGAGGGGAGGGCTGGAACATTCTATTGACAGGTCGACTGACGTAGGCCTCGACAATAGGAGGAGGGGAGGGCTGGAACATTCTTTTAACAGGTCGACTGACGTAGGCCTCGACAATAGGAGGAGGGGAGGGCTGGAACATTCTATTGACAGGTCGACTGACGTAGGCCTCGACAATAGGAGGAGGGGAGGGCTGGAACATTCTATTAACAGGTCGACTGACGTAGGCCTCGACAATAGGAGGAGGGGAGGGCTGGAACATTCTATTGACAGGTCGACTGACGTAGGCCTCGACAATAGGAGGAGGGGAGGGGTGGAACATTCTATTAACAGGTCGACTGACGTAGGCCTCGACAATAGGAGGAGGGGAGGGCTGGAACATTCTATTAACAGGTCGACTGACGTAGGCCTCGACAATAGGAGGAGGGGAGGGCTGGAACATTCTTTTAACAGGTCGACTGACGTAGGCCTCGACAATAGGAGGAGGGGAGGGCTGGAACATTCTATTAACAGGTCGACTGACGTAGGCCTCGACAATAGGAGGAGGGGAGGGCTGGAACATTCTATTAACAGGCCGACTGACGTAGGCCTCGACAATAGGAGGAGGGGAGGGCTGGAACATTCTATTAACAGGTCGACTGACGTAGGCCTCGACAATAGGAGGAGGGGAGGGCTGGAACATTCTTTTAACAGGTCGACTGACGTAGGCCTCGACAATAGGAGGAGGGGGGGGGGGGGACAGCTGTGCGAGACAGCTGCAGCTGTGTGGATGGCCACTATAATGGGAAAGGGTGGGGGTGTGGGGACTGGAGAACATCACTGGACAACAAATCCAAAAGTGCGCTTCAGGTGAACTGCTATTAGATTTGTTAATTGATACTACTTCCTAGTCACAGAAACTTTCTCTGTAAAATTCGGGCTGCTCCTACTCGGAGAGGCCATCGCTGCCACCGCAGTGCCACTATATTCCATTTATTTATTTATTTATTTATTTTGCATGCTGCGTGAATATGCATCATCCATTCCGTCAGAATACTACACTTTATCGAAATGTTGGGGACCATGCGTCGCTATTTTCCTTTTTGTTCAATCAGTGACATAAAAGAAGGTCCAGTCGCCATCTTGGGATAACCATTGCTTCGCATGCAACCAGTTCACGACTTGTTTTTATCCGAAGATGGTAGGTATGAAGACAGCTGGTCCTGGTATCCAGCAATAACAATAGTAGAGAGGGACTTAGCCTTTTCTTGACAGACCCATCAAATCTGGAGGATGGATTTTTCCTTCTGCGTGGCTGAGTAGGCTATATCCTAGAGTAGTAGTACCCAAGTAGTAGTAGTAGTAGTAGTAGTAGTAGTAGTAGTAGTAGTAGTAGTAGTAGTAGTAGTAGTAGTAGTAGCAGCAGCAGCAGCAGCAGCAGCAGCAGCAGCAGCAGTAGTAGTAGTAGTAGTAGTAGTAGTAGCAACACAGACTAAATAGTTTCACAGTCAGTCTGGAAGTAGTAGCAGTAGTAGTAGCAAAGATATTCTAAAAGGGTAAGATGGATTACTTAAAAGCTCGGCGAAGGCTGATAGAGTTATCGTTAGTGCGGACATGTTCACTATTCACAGTGGAGGCTATCCAAAAACTCAGACTTGAACTTGAACGGAGAATTCAACTGGCCTATCGATGTGTAAAGTGTGTCACGTTTCAAAGGGACATAACCAGTGTTTCTGTCTTCACTACTCATATAGGGAAAAGAGACCGGATGTTTATCTTCCCCTGTACAGTCTTTGGCAGTAGTAGCAGTAGTAGTAGTAGTAGCAGCGGTAGTAGGGGTCTACTAAGGTATAGTAAGCCTAGCAGTAGTAGGGTAGTAGCAGCAGCAGCAGTAATAGTAGTGATATTAATAGCAGCAGTGAATAGCAATTACTGACTTGCTGATTAGCGGCTGCAGTAAATTATGTAACAACTGCAGTACACCCTGCTTATAGTAAAATGCAGGGGAGCAAGGCTTTTCCTTTACTATAACAGGTTTTTCTTATAAACGATGTTCGGATATAGTAAAGTTTTGATGGTATTTTTTATCTTATCCGATTACGTTTTTCAAAGTCAAAGCTAACGTAAAATACTAAATATAAACCCATCATCAAATCAAAATACAGCAAAACTCGGTTATAAGAAAATCGAAGGGAGATGATGTTTTGAAAACTGGCAGCACTGAATATGTTGAAGTCCAACGAAGAGGTGCAGCAGGCTTTCCGTGACCTTGGCAAAGACTGGGAACTGTCCCACGAACTATTCGAGAAATTGGAAAAGCTCACTTGCCAGCTGTACGCACCAAAGCAGCCAACATCTGGAGTCAACGAGCTCAGATACCAGTTGTTCTGTGTGAAGAACGGAGATATTGAATCTCACCAGCTGCCTCCCTGCCAGGACTGCCTGCTGAAACACGCCCAGAGAGCCAACTACCAAGCTGGATTATGGTGACGCTGCCTTACAGGCGATCCACAGTCTCCTGACCCAACCCAGAGTGGGTGGAAAATTGAAAACCAGGATGGCGAGGATATTCTAGCGGTAGACTGGATGAGCGTCCAGCCAGCACCTGACGCCATTCTGGAGCTGCTGGCGTGCACTTGTCCCAAAACGTGTGACATCAAAGACTGTGTCTGCCTCCAGAATGGGCTAAAATGCACAGACATGTGCAAAGTGAAAGACTGTGACAATCAGCCACCTAGCGATGACACTGCTGTGCCAAACTTTCTCGATGAGGATGATGATGACGATGAACATGATGAAGAGGACTAAACTGTTTGTGCTGGGGGTGTGGATGGAGTGGGAGTGGGGGTGGGGCTTAAAATGTTCTTGACCATTGTCAAACTCATGTGTGCATTTGCACAAGTAACATTCAGAGACTCTAAATTGGAATAAGCAGGTGTGGCGTGTACGTGGCAGATGATGATGATACGCTATGATAAAAATGTTGAATAAATTATGTATACATGTATGAAGATCAAAGTGTTAATATAATAGTATTTGTTTTATCTTTCCTTGTATCACAGTGGTTGTCTAATAACATACTTCAGGGTAAATGTTGATGTGTTTGCAAATGAACAAAAAGATCTCCCACCGAGATGTTTGTGAATAAAAAAGGAATACAGTAGTCAGCACAATACTTAATAATAAACATCAAATTGCACTTTTGAGGTTTTTTTGTCTGGGAGCAACATCCACTGATACAATGTCTGAGAAGTTTTCCTTAGCTTGGCTCAGTGATTTCATCAAAAAATGACAGTCTACATTCCCTACGCTCGTATTTTAACGAAATACGGATGACATTAAATATCACGTGTTAACACAGCATAAGCTGTGCGTCACCAAATGTTATCATAGATTTTCAAAGTCTAGGGGTATTGAAGATATAAAAAATCCATGTTTGAACTGGTTAGCTCTACTGGTACCAATGACCCCCATTTGAGGGTATCAGCTCAGAATCTATAAAGCATGATAGTTAGATAACTTAGAAACAGTGATTTGATGCAATTTTACTTCTTATTTTTTGTGTTGATGAGATGCTTTTTGTAAAGGGCGTGGTTTTTTTCTCCAAGACGTCACTACGCACGCAATCACTGTAAGCCGTACAATATCGAAAGGAGCTAAATGCGCAAAAGAAAATAGTGCCTATTTAATTAGCGATTTACTCTGTTTCCCCCCATTTAATTTTGGTTATAACTTTCTAGGATTGTTAAGTATGCTTACGAAAATTCGAAACAATTGAAATAGCTTTAAAAGCAATTAGTTTACGCCGTAAGCATACCTTCATAGTTTTATTCGTTGAAGGTGGGTAGAGGGAGTAGTGAGACTGTGACGTATACATTGATGACGTATTTACAAAGGTCAGAAAGAGGACTTTTTTTTATTGTAAAGAAGAGGAACCACAAATGACTTTACTATAGGAGTTTTTAAAATTTTAATTATAACCCAGTTGTTATTATGGGTGGGTGGGGGGAGTGGTGAGACTGTGACGCATACATTGGTGACGTAACGGCGGTATTTACAAAGGTCAGAAGAGGACTTTTTTAAAAATTGTAACCGAGGAGCCAGTCCTGTGGGGAACCAAAAGTAACTTTACTATAGCAGTTTTTTTAAATATTATAACCGAGTTGCTACTATCCGAGGTCTATTTAGTAATAAGTGCTTTCCTTTAAGGCTGTAACCGAAATTTCTTATAACCGAGTTTACTATAAACGGGGAGTATTGTATTACTTTGCTGGTACATGTATTAATATTACAGTGGTTGTGTTGTTATTGTTGTTGTTGTCGATCATGATGATGATGATGGTGGTGATGATGATAATGATGATGATGGTGGTGGTGGTGGTGATAATAATGATGATGGTGAAGACTACGACTGCAACACCTTCTGCAGCGCATCACTTACCCCCATAACATTCAAAGTCAAACGAAACTGCCTTTTGAGAACTTTGAGAACTTCGATAAATATGATGACAAGGAGGACGACGAGGACGACGAGGAGGAGGAGGATGAGGAGGATCAGGAGGATGAGGAGAAGCATTGATGCCAAAGGAAAATTCAGACTCAGAATCTGTCTGTACAGATGCATCCAACACTGAAGTTCGTGGAGTGAAGCGGGGCCGATGTTCCCAGCTTTCTTCCTCTATCCAGAACTCGGAGCTCATAACTCTCTCGCCTTCGTGTTCTTGCGACGTCACAGACACTCCGACGCTACGCACATGCACATATGTCAGAGAAGAACTTCTGTCGTGGGCCTCAGATCGTAAAGGTATGGATGTAGGGTTGAGCTTCAAGCTTCTTTCGATCAGTGATACTCGTTTTTCTGGATTGACTCCAGAAGAGAAGTTTTTGTGGTTCTGATCTGTTTCTTTGCCTCCTGTTGCCATAATGTTCAGTTGAAGAATCTTCGACTACGATATCCGTATGTGTCTGCTTTTGTTTTCTTAGTATCTACACAAATAAATATAGCATTAAACACGTCAGACGTGTGTCTTTTTACATTGAAGTAGAGTACGAGAGAAAAATTCGGGTATATCCTTGCGAAATGAGAGGGGGGAAGGTAAGATGTCCTCTAGTCAGTCTTGAAAGGAAGGAAGAAAAGACACACTGACCCAGTATTAAGGAAGTTAATTGTAAAAACAAAATCCTTTTCAACAGAAACAAGAGCAGTAGCTTAGTTTACAAGAAAAAATAATGCCTTTAAACTGGCCACAGTTGTAGTAAATTGAGTCACAAACAGCGTCTATAGAATGTCACAGAAACTAGAAAGTATATGCACGAACCAGGGTTCGTACAGCAATTTCATGATCAAATTCCCTGACTTTCCCCTGACCCCAAACTCGTTTGGCAGTCCGCTTCGCGGATAATGATAACACGGTTGTCTCCCTTTGATTATTTGGGTACAGAGCCATTTTAAGACTGTAGCAGACGAAATTGTAATGCCGGTAAGGTCAGGTCAGGTCAGGTCAGGTATTTGGACGACCAGGCCTTGCAGCCTCTCAATGCGTCCTTCCTTTTGTAAGGCTGATCGATCGCAAAGATCTCCGACAAGCATTTTTTTTTAATTTTTTATCTCTCATTTTTCAACCCATGATATTTTTAAGCGCTGATCATCTTTTTGATGTGAATATGATCAAATTCCCTGACTTTGAGCAGACATTTTATTTTCCATGACAAGGCTAATGGTTCTCCCCATGAACCGCCATCACAGGGCGTTTGCCTAAAACCGCTAAATTCAATTAGCTGCAGTTAGCTCAATAACGGACCGCCAAACCCCTGTTTTGCACCTGGATAATTTCAGGAAATAAAATTTCTCAAATCGACTTTGAACTTTGAGACATTTCTTACACTCAGCGTGATTGCGTAATGCCTCGCTTCCCTGTCTCTGTAGCGCTTTGCGTTAATTTTATTCACTTCCTGCAAGAGAGAGAGAGAGAGAGAGAGAGAGAGAGAGAGAGAGAGAGAGAGAGAGAGGTCATTATAGGCCTACTGTTTTATTGTAATTTGTTCTAAGGTGCAATTTAAAATAAGTTATTTTTAATCTTTATTTTCTTGAAAACAGTTTCAGCTTTAGGAGGCGTTGCCCCCCGACTCCCACATGGGGGCCTACACCGCCCCCCTCCCCCTTACTTGTACACCCCCACCCCACCTCTAGGATAGAGGTTTTAGTGCTCAATCAAAAACAAAAACAGAAAGAACCGATAAATGGAGGAGGGCATGTTGATCTGCATGTTTGCCCAAGCTCGGCTTGTCCGAGTCGCAGTTGCACCCAATGACCTAGACTGACTAAGTAACGTTTGGGTCATTTTGACCCCCACTGCTTTTGTAAACAACAGCAGACGACGAGAGGGAAGCTGGCGGGAAGTATTGTGATTGGACATAATATAGGTATGGAGTTTGTACTGACAGGGTATTTTTCCGAAGATACTCTAGTATTTTTTTGTTCTGAAGAATTTTCCCCTTTTTTCTATGTGTAAAATTTCTGAGCAATTTCCAAATTATAAATTGATCACGATGCACTTTCAAAAATAATAATGCTAAATCGAGTTCAATTCAATACGAAAATCTTGTCTAATCCATTCTTTTGCTTTCTATCGTTTGCGCATGCGTTTATGAATTGGCGCCAGTTTCAGGGCAGATTTTGTGTATGTTTGAGCGGAGGCTGATTGATCAGAAGCTGTTTTTGTGATCTAAAACGGAAAGATCTGAAGATTTAATCAAGCTAACATCATGTTTGTGATTAAAAGAAGTGAGTATGCATTGACTTTTACAGATTATTATTTTAAATAAGTTAAAGCGATTTGTGTGTGTCAAGTGCGTGTGATTCACTGCTCATTCAGTCTCTCAGGCTGAGACTCGTCTCTCTACTACTGTACTAGTTAGTGTCAGTCTTCTTTCCAGAGTCACTTTTGACTATTCTGTCGCAGTTTTTTTAGGGGGATCTGCGGAAATGCGTACTGAGATACATGTGTCAGTATGTAGTAACTTTACTGAGATAAAGAAGAAAGATGACAGAAGAAGAAGGTTCCGCTGATCAGATGACAGAAGAAGAAGGTTCCGCTGATCGGCCCCCAACGCGCCAACTTGATGCTGTGCCAAGTGAGATATTGACGACCCATCCAGCTAGGTCCCGCTAATCGGGCCCCAACGTGATGCCGTGCCATTAGGAAGGAAAAGAAAAAAGGGGGTGGGATAGGGGTGAGTTTGTCAGTGTCTGACTCTAGTGAGTGTGTGTGTCTTCTTCTTCTTCTTCGCCTTAGGCAGCCAACTTCATCACGCTGAAGATTCTGCTGCACTTTAGGGGGTAGTATGAAAAAGAAAGAAAATAAGTTCAGCAAAGATAGGGTAGATAGTGAGATAGGATGAAATATTGGGAAAAGATAGAGCCAAGATAGTCAGGAATTTAGTATTATGAATATGATACTCCGTTTGCTATATCAAAATTATCATGTAAAACTAAAAGAATAATAATTTTGTGAAATAAATGTATAACTTTTAACTAGTTTAAGGAAATCAATTTTATAATGGGTCGGGGGGGAGACGTGTGATGGAAAGACGAGATAAAAGTCATACACAACCGTTAAATGCCCCGGTCTAGCCGGAGACACCCGGGCCCCGCATAATGCATGCAGGGGTGTGTCATGCACGACCGTTAAGTCCCCCGGATCAGCCGGGGAAACTGGCCCCACATGATGCAGCCAACTTCATCACGTTGAACTTAGATTCTGCTGCACTTGAGGGGGTAGTACAGAAAAGAAAGAAAATAAGTCAAGCAAAGATAGGGTTAGGGTAGAAAGTGAACTGATGAGATATCTAGGGAAAAGATAGATCATATTCTTGAGCCCAAGATAGTCAGTAATAATTATTTTTGATACTCCGTTTGCTAGAAGGATCATAATTTTATGAGATATATATATAATATCATTTTAAGGAAATCAGTCGGATATTGAAGAATTGATTTAAAAAAAGGGGGGGGGGAAACATGTATACATGTGATAGATGATTAGATCATAGATGGAAAGACGAGTTAAATGCTCCGGTCTAGCCGGAGACACTTGGGCCCAGCATGATGCATACAGAGTGTGTCAGTCATGCACGACTGTTAACTTCGTTCCCCTGGATCAACCGGGGAAACTGTCCCCACATGATGAGCATGCAGAGGAGAAGGGGACATACACTACAGTGACAGTAAGGCCACACATGTTGCATGCAGAGAAGGACCACAGACCTTTCGCAGTATAGATCTATCATCTATGCAGGACCAATCTGGCTACCGTAACCCAGACCGGCACAGCTCCTGCCCTTCATTTACCACTACTTTGATCTATAGCCCCATGTTCCCTAATTTAAGTTTTGATGTGAGGATGGGGGGAGGTGGAGGTGACTGAGACAGGGTGGTTTAGTGGAGGTGTTTATGGAGGGCTGTTTTGAATGCCTCCAATGACTGATTGGAGGCAACTTGCTCGGGGAGACTGTTCCACTGAGGGATAGTGCGGGGAGAGGTGGATTTTCTAGGCTACTGTGTCTGTGCAGGGGGTTTCTGCTGGGGGTTAACTCTTAAGTACCTATAAGAAATTCACTAAGCCCGACTCTCTTCCCTGTAAGGATTTGGCAAAAAGGAGCTGAAATGGGTATGCTTATTAATGTTTTTTTTATTGTACACTAATACTATTTGTGAATCAAAGTTTATGAAACTTTCTAATAATGTTGTTATGATATTGTTTTCTGCATTGATGTTATTTTAGCCAATCTGATGTATTGGATGTGTTTATTTTGATTGATTATTACCAAATATCAATAATAAAGGTGTGTTCAATAAAGATGTAAAAAAACATGTGTTGTGTGTTTGTAATTGAAACATTGCAAATGGAGTCACTAGAACGATCGAAGAGATACTGCAAGCACAAAATAAACTTATCACTTGCCTTTTTGTACCATTCCGATGATGTAATCAAAAGGTGAAAAAAGTTTCTGAAACACTCACTTGTCGGTCTCATTACCGATCTTCAGATTTTCAACCACAATCGAAGTTTTCATTTGGAAAGCATCTACAAGCTTTGTAATAAAGTGTTACAGCACCGTAAGTCCATTAGAATGCATTAAATATATCCAAATCGCGGTCTAAAATAGGTTCCGAACGTTCGGCAGATGACCGGTCGTCGCAATCATTTTGATGAGAAAAGTTCGTAGAAAAAATCGTGAAGAACATCGATCAAAATTAGCCTTCAATCGGTCTCCATGCAAATGGCGGCCATTGTAAACAGAAGTTGAACGCTTTCCGGGTGTCATTAAAGCTTCCTCTCTGGGCTAGAGTTCCCACTTCCTTAGTGACATGACTAAACAACGCATAGAGTTGCGGTTCAGGGAAGCGCGGCGCTTGCGGTTACATGTGGATCAGGGACTTAGGAGTTAATGGAGCTGCATGACCAGCCAAGAAATCCTTCTACCAGGATTTTACACCACCCATCGAAAGTTTGGTTGAATCCTAGTTTCCCTATATTTTCATGGAAGTTTCGCCTAGACTCGGGTAAGGGATAGGGTTAGTATCAGTTTTTAACTATTTTCATCGTGGAGGGGGGGGGGGGGGGCATCTTTTCTTTAATCAGGGGTCATGTGACCCATGAATTTTGAAGACGATCTGCCAGCTCTGGTCTAGGCGAAAGTTGCATGAAAATCTTAGGGGCCAGATCTTTAGAACTCTAGATGTCTTTCTTTGTTCTTGTTGTGTCAGACGGTAGCCGCGAGGATGTGCACTTTGACAAGATCACCTCCAGGATTGAGAAGCTGTGTTACGGACTTCACAAGGAGTTTGTTCAACCTGTGAGTAATGGGAGATAGGACTCGCTCAGAAGTAGAACTCTATATGAGACTGAGAGGAGGATCCAAGGTACAAAAAGCTGAAAGGAGGGGTCTTGAATCCACAGATCATATCAGATTATTATTAATCTAAATATGGACATTACATTGCGATTTTGTTTGGTAATACTAATAGGAATTGTTCAGAAATAATTAAGGGGAGTAATTTCATGGTGTGTGGGAATGATCTTGTCTAATTGTAATACAATCGGTCAAACAGGGGAAGTTACTCTACCATCAGGTAGATCCCCAGCTCTCGCCTCGTGTGTTTGAGCAGACATACAGCACTTAGAACACTGTGCGTCATTCTAAAATTGATGTCATTTATATTTTTCTTCTTTTGCAAGTTTTATCAGTTTGTGGCAACTGGCCACCCTTAATGTTTCTAATAAAACAAAATGTTTGCAAGTCACTGACTCGCATCCTGCGGTTTCAAGCTTCGACGCCATTGTTGCTATGGTATTTGACCAAGTAATGGAGGTAAACAACACTAATTTTCACGAAGTGCTCTCCCCTAGTTTTTTTCCGTAAATCGTCTAGACTACAGGCATGGGAATTGTTAGCCTTTAGCCTGATTTTAACTTTTTTTGATGGCCAGGATATAAATTATAATAGTAAAAGAATCCAACTGAGTAAGATTTACTTCTTATGAGTGAATTCAAAAATAACTTAACACTTGTAACCCCGATTAAAATGATGACTCTACTCCCTGTAACCACCAAATTAATGTTGGTAAACTGGACCCGAAATGGGGTACTTTGCTTAAAAATATATTAAAAAATAACTACTTGATGGATTGACTTCAAATGTTCAGGGCTGGTGTATAAATGAAGAATGTTTAACTTGCAATGTTTTTTTTGTTATGTGATATTTTTGATTTTTTGATATTGCAATTTTAACTCCAAAATACATAACGAAGTGGGTGTACGGGGGCGGTTTTAGACGGCTTGGTAGGAGAAAGTAATGGATGTCATGGGCGGAATCAGGCTATAAGGGGCTTAAAACGTTAAATCAGTTCTATTTCTAATGGCTGACAGCTCTAATCAGGCAAGAGATTTGTCAGCCTTTAGGCTGATTTCAGGCTTTTTGATGGCCCCAGAGTTCATTTTTGTGTTCGAAAAGAATGCAACTAAGTATAGAAATACTTCTTATGGGTGAATAGAAATTGAACTAAATGTATCAATTCCACTTTTAATGCAGTTTTTAAGGCTTAGATTGTTAAAGACCCCGTGACGCGCCACGGTTACGTCCCTTGGTTTTTTCTGGGTCGCTGTGACCCGCAATCGAAATACCCCATATTCAAATTGAGGCTGTTCTTTAAACTGACTTGTAGCTTTCAATTTGGGGTACTTTATATGGGAGTCTGACTTGGTCAAAACAAGATTTCTTTCCAGTTATAAGAGGAAAAACACGTGAATCCTGTGATTTTGACACGTGATCGGGGGGCTCTTTAAAGGCTCTAGTTTCAGGGGGCTTCAACCTTTTTCAGATGCTTTTCAGCCTAAATCACAATTTCTCAATCTCATGCCTGCTAATGATTGCATTATTTAGTACAGTGGAACCTCCCTTATGCGACCTCCCGTTATAAGACTCCCTCCCACGTAAGACCTACGTCTCTGAGACATTCGTCACATTGCCCTTCTTTGTAAGTATTAAAATTACCTCCCTTATAAGACCCTGCCTTATAAGACCACATTTTGGATGATCTTTGAAGGTCTTATAAGGGAGGTTCCACTGTATTTGGTACTTTATAGTCACAGCTAGGCGTCTCTGAAATTTGGGTTGCTCCCACCCGGAGAACGTGTCGCAGCCAGAGGCGCGCCATCCTTTTTTTAAAACAAAATTTACCCTCCAAAAATTAACCCTTTCAACGCTAGCCATTCCTCAGCCAAAATTTACCATTAAACTTACTGGGTAGAGAGATTTTGTCTGGAATACTGGGGATTCCTCTGTGACATGCCTAAAATAGGGCATATCCTAATACATCCCAAAATTAAGAACATAAGGTCACTGGAATATGTGTGTGGATACCAGACCCTCATTTGATGCCTTTTACTAGTGACATGGGTGTTAAATCATTGTGGTGCCAAGAGGCGACAGTGGCGATGAAAGGGTTCAGGGCTCCCAATCTTCCTGCAAAACAAGGGGTCCCAGGGACCCTTCACTTACAGTATAGAGGCGGGATAGAGGGTCCCAGCGAATGCGAAAAAGAAATTTTCTAATGCATCCCTGGGACCCCCTGCACATTCTTTTAGAGGGTCCTGTAGAATTTTAGTGCTTCATAGACCCCCAAATGTGGGAGCCCTGGGGTTAATGAATGTTGTTGTGTTTAGCCGGCCATCACGTTGAAGGTGATCAGCGGCCTGTACCCAGGGGTCACCACAGTGGAGCTGGACAACCTGGCCGCGGAAACCGCCGCTACCATGACCACCAAGCACCCCGACTACGCCGTGCTGGCCGCGCGCATCGCCGTCAGCAACCTGCACAAGGAGACCAAGAAAGTCTTCAGCGGTCAGTGATCATTACTTTAACCCCTTCGCTGCCCACGACGTATATGTACGCCCTCTATATCGCTTCAATGCTTGCCACCGACGTATATATACGTCGCCAATAAGTAGCGATATTGCCGCATTCAAAAATCGCTCGGCAAGCCGGCGGCGCATGCGCAAGTAGTAGTTTACAAATTTATCTGTTCTGTAGTACTCCTCAAAATCAGGGTGTGTCAGTGGGGATACTGTGTGTGTCTTTTGTACAAATAGTCCCCCCACCTTCTGGTAGTTCTGTACTTCAGTGGAACCTCCCTTATAAGACCTCCCATTATAAGACTCCCTCCCACGTACGACCTACTTCTCGGAGACATTGCCCTTCTTTGTAAGTATTAAAATTACCTCCCTTGTAAGTTGTAAGACCCTTCTCTTATAGGCCTCTGTAACTAGGGTTATTAATGCCCTTGACAGTGAGAGTGATGCCCTTGCTGGTCAGTACTGACAAGGGCATTCACTCTTGCGAAAGGCAGCCATTTAGTGGCATCAAATGGGGTTATTGGCGAGAGTTATCCCCCTGTTTGGGCAGTACTGAACCATCTTCCCCCACCCACCAAGGGCATTCACTTATGCAAAAGGTGTCCGTTGCAGACCCCAATAAGACCTCATTTTGGATGATTTTTTTAAGGTCTTGTAAGGGAGGTTTCACTGTACCACTATAATGTCAGTATCACTTTATGTACACATGTTGTGTACCTCACAACGATGGCTTGGAGTCAAAACGGACTATCTTTAGATAATCGATTGACGTATTATTGGATCTAACATAAAAACTAATAACTTGTATCAAACAATGACTGCAGAAATATGTAAAGGGGGTTTTGCTTTTTATATTTCTGCAGTCTTTTTTTTATACAAGTTATTAGTTTTCGTACTAAGTTCAATAATATGTCAATCGACTATCTACAGATAGTCCGTTTTGACTCCAATCCATCGACAATTGACAGTATCTAGAAAGAAAAAAGTACAGTTGGAATTTGGGGAAAACATGCTCGTTTCGTTTAATATTCTATTCTGCTTATTTCTTGATGTTTCAGAGGTGATGAAGGATCTGTACAACTGGGTCAACCCAAAGAACGGCAAACACTCCCCCATGATCTCCAAGGCCACCTACGACATCATCATAAAACACGAAAAGGTAAGATCCAGGGCTCCCAGTCGTCCTGCAAAACAAGGGGTTCCAGGGACTCCTTAACTTACAGTATAGAGGGTCCTAGAGGCAGGATAGAGGGTTCCAGTGGCATTGCGATTGCTGAATTTTTTTTTCTAGTGCATCCCTGGGACCCCCTGCACATTCTTTTAGAGGGTCCTTTAGAATGTTAGTACTTCATAGACCCCCAAATGGGCGTCCCTGGGAGCCCTGAAGATCCAACTTTTTTTTTTTTTTCTATTCTGAATGCATGGAACTGATTAAAGGTTTTAGTTCTTAAATTTGTGAGATTTGGTTGCGATGACAAGTCCTCAACTTCCAGTTTGCGAATCGAACCCATTTGTGTCCGAATATGTGAAAAGCATCTGCATTTTGTAAGTGTTCCCTAACTTTTTGTGGGCAGCCTAGAGTCAATAAAATTATAATGAACACTTTAATTGTTTTTGAGACTTGATTTGGGGACCTTATTATCTCCAAACACTTAACAAATATAGGGAGGGGGGGGGGGGGGGGGGTATTAAGCCAAGTTAGGATAAAGAACTTTACTCTGTTCCAAGAATTTGAGAGAAATCCATTCTCCGAAATCGGAATGTGTCATCTGAATGCAGCGGGGAGACAAGTGAAAACGGACACATACGTTTCTAACTCATGATTATGGCCAGATGGCCTGGGAATGCAGAAGAAGAAGAAAAACCCATTGATGTTTTTTACGGATGTGAGTGCAAACTTGAAAGAACTTCTAAGAAGGGAATGTATGTTGTGAACTACTGTATTTTTTCAAGTTAAACAATTTAATCATTTTTTAGTCCTCAAGGTTTGTTTTGGTGGACAATATTCTTGTGCCATGCATTATATTTTGTAAACTAATGAATGTTGAATGCTTTGAATGTTCATTGATTTGTGCTATGAAATCTACTTCTGCCAGAAGAGAGTGGCATATTCCTCTGACAGCCTTACGCCCTTAGCCATCATATAAATCCATATCTGTTCGGTGATTTTCCTTTTTTTTATATACTTAGATGCTCATCAGCCTGCATATAAAAAAGGCTGAAAACTTCTGCTGCTGCCTTAGTCTTAGCAAAACTATCTACTGCTGCTTATACTATAGTTTTTTTTCTTGATGTTTTATTTATATGGGGTGTGTTGATTTAATTGTAAATAATTTATGTGGTGGTTGTTTTTTCAGCGCCTGAACTCCGCCATTGTCTATGATAGGGACTACAACTACAACTACTTTGGATTCAAGGTGGGTAGTGTAACATATGGTGAACTGAGAGTTATGTCCTTGATAATTAATATGCAGTCTATTGTGATTGGCCTTATCGTTGTCACTGTTAGTCTGGAAATGGTAAACCTGATCGTAGATCATTAAGCGTCCACATTTGTGTTTAATTTATATCGTGTTCTACAATTACTTGAATGAATGATCAACAACACAAGATTTCAAAGGTGGGACAGTGTGCTTGTGCGTGTGCGTTTGTATAGACTTCTGTTCATGCGTGTGTGCGTTTGTATAGACTTCTGTTCATGCGTGTGTGCGTTTGTATAGACTTCTGTTCATGCGTGTGTGCATTTGTATAGACTTCTGTTCATGCGTGTGTGCATTTGTATAGACTTCTGTTCATGCGTGTGTGCGTATAGACTTCTGCATGCGTTTGTATAGACTTCTGTTCATGCGTGTGTGCGTTTGTATAGACTTCTGTTCATGCGTGTGTGCGTTTGTATAGACTTCTGTTCATGCGTGTGTGCGTTTGTATAGACTTCTGTTCATGCGTGTGTGCGTTTGTATAGACTTCTGTTCATGCGTGTGTGCGTTTGTATAGACTTCTGTTCATGCGTGTGTGCGTTTGTATAGACTTCTGTTCATGCGTGTGTGCGTTTGTATAGACTTCTGTTCATGCGTGTGTGCGTTTGTATAGACTGTTCATGCGTGTGTGTGTTTGTATAGACTTCTGTTCATGCGTGTGTGCGCGTTGGTGGGTGTTCATGTGTGCGTGCCTTTGACAGTGACTGCGTGTATGCATCTATGCCGGTGTGTGTTTTTGTGTGTACTTTTGTATGAAGGATCATGAAATACCATTCTACCTTATGCAAAATAGTAGACAACTTTTAAGATACTTAATCTAATGAGAGGAAGTCTTGTGCAAGTTCAGTCTTGTCACAAATATTGTGCATTGACTAGACACTTCTAAAGTTAAACTTTGACGCAATGTTTCTAGTGCATTAGATTTAATTTTTGTGAATGTTGCAGACACTGGAGCGATCTTACCTGCTGAAAATTGACGGGAAAGGTAAATCCAGTCTTTGATTTCTAAAAGTTTTTATCTAAATATCTAGAATAAAGTAATAAACAAAGTTCATTACGATTTTACCGTAATTTTTACGGGGAAAAATTCAAATTACTGTAATTACGGCTACGAAAAAACAACGGGAAAATAAAATCCTAAATACAAAAAAAAACCACTACAGTTGCGTCGGTAAGCGAAGCTTTTGAAACGATGCGGTGAAAAGTCATTTCACACCATTTCCGTTTCTGTCTCAAAATGGCGTCCAAGCGAGTGCATTCCGAAGCTTCTGTATCTTCTGGTGGAAAAAATCAAAAGAAAAGACATCAAAAGTCACTTAAATGGCACAGAAATTCCGAGAAAGTGACCTAAAAATTCCAGGAATATGTCCAGCACTAGGTGACGAGCATGTGTTCTGTGTCTACTGCTCGACGGACATTTAGTATTGCCGTATTCATTGCACACTCGGGTCAGTACGATATCGACGTTCATTGGTCACACGTTGGATTAGTTTTTTTTCTCAAAATTACGTTTTTGTGTTTCAGAAATTACAATTTTGCAAAATAGGGGTAAACGGGTCTGAAAAAGTTAAAAAGTATAGGTGGCAAGAATTCAGCATGCTACTTTCCTTGTGTTGTGTGTATATGTGCTGTTTTGTTTGCACTAGTAAGCAAATGAACCAAAAAGAAAAGCATGGGATTGGGAGTGCAAAACCCCCCAAAAAAAACAACCCAACAAAACAAGCTGTTTTGTCTCAGTTCCATCTATTACACTACAAGTTAAACCTATTAACAAAATCCATAATCATTCACGGAAAATGAGTTTAAAAAATATTGTTCACTAAGTTTTGATGTTTTGGTACGTAGCACATATGGCCTTCGTGAACTGCCCATAGTTTTTGTTTTTAATATAAGTAAATGGATGCTCCTGCTTTCAGGATGTCCTGAAGTTCAGGATTTTTGTATTGCCTGGAGCCGGCATCGCTGGATTATGAGAATTTGAGAAGATGCATTTTGCTGGTTATAGAGGTCATGAAGTTTAACCAGAAGTGAAAGTGCAACGAGAGCCTGTCAGTTACATTGGAAACTTGTTTCGCTTCAGTTTCCATGGGGCATTGCCCCCCCAGAACCCCCAGGAGGGGCGCTGTCCCTGCACTCCTCCGGGGCTTGCAGGATTGTTGAAATTTTCCAGGAGCACCCATGCAAGTAGAAGTGTCATCATCTTTGTCTTTGATTTTATTTCCATTCGTCGCTGTTCATTACTCCCCGAGTGTTGTGAATGTCCTTTCAGGCATGGGAATTGTCAGTCTTTGGGCTGATTTCAGCTTTTTTGATGATCCTCTTCAGTCTTTTTTGGCAAGTTTCAGCTTTTTTGATGGTCCAAGAGGACATTTATGAGATAAAAAAAGAATCCTGATGAGTAAAACTTAAGTTATTGGTTATAAATGGATGCAAAATGAACTAAATATATCAGTCTTATCTCTAATACTGTTTTTAAAGCTTAGATAACAGAAGAAGCTTCATTTTCTGGGGGCTGTATCCCAACACACATGGTTTTGATTTTTATTCCTTGTTCCTATGCCTGCTTCCAGACCCCAATTTTCAGTCTTTTTTGTCTTCTCTAATTCCCATGCCTGTCCTTTGCAGTGGCAGAGCGACCCCAGCACATGTTGATGAGGGTGTCGGTTGGTATCCATGGCGAGGACTTGCCGGCTGTTATTGAGGTCAGTCATTTCTTTAAAAGCATCAGCGTATTGGAAGAATGTTCCGACTAGACCTTCTGTCAGTGTTCAGTTGGTTAAGAAAATGTTGTGCATATTTTGGCTAATATTATTGTTATGGGTATTATGTGCATACTTAAAATTTTCTTATAGACAGACAAAATGAGGCGCTCTTTAGACTGCTTCACTTTTTCAGCCTTTTGACGGACTCAGAGGTCATTTTCTAGATCAGTGTAAATTAATTGAAAACTGATGGGGGGAAGGGGTGTATGTAAAGTTCAGGCATCAGGATTTCAGAGGATTAAGAATTTCTGACAGAGGATTGGCTTCTCTTGTCAGAGGTTTTGCCTTTTTATTGAGTGTTATCCTTTGTGTTAAATAGCATTTTATAGTGATTTATCACTATATTGAGCCTTTTTGGTGGTGTTCGGAACTCATTTCAGTGTTATCCTTTGTGTTAAATAGCATTTTATAGTGATTTATCACTATATTGAGCCTTTTGGGTGATGTTCAGAACTCATTTCAGTGTTGTCCCTCTTCAGTCTAGGGCCTAGATAGCAGACCTACCTACCCGTACGATTTTTCCGTATTTTGTACACGATTTTGAGCCCCAGTACTGCAGTATGGTAAATGGAAAATTAATACGGCAACATTTTGAACTTAAGGTCTTCTAAGATCAGTCAGAATCGAGTGTTTTTCGTCATTTCGCATGGCGGTTTAATGTTCTGTAATGTTCCGTTTTTGGGTCTCCTTGCAAAATACGGAATTTTGAGAAAAAGTATGGAATTTTATTTCGTGGAGTACCTAAAAAAGAAATTGGGGGTAGGCAGGTCTGAGATAGCTCTTTTACCACGGTTTTTAGAGGATTGGTCTTCAGACTATTCTGATGCCTGAAAGTTAAGACAAAAAGTGAGCAACGGAGTATAGAATTACTTCATACTAGTGAATGCAAAATGAACGAAATATATCAATTCTAAAGCTGCTTTTAATGCTTAATTACAACAAATAAAAAGCCCCTCGCTTTATCAGCCTAAAACATAATTCCTCCATCTCATGCCTGATAACAGATTGTTGTTGTTGTGACAGATTCAAAGATTTTAATCCTTGCACCACTTTCAGGGCATAGAGAACTTGGAAATTTAAAAATAATAAACAAAAGAAAAGCATAATACTTTATTCATAAGCATTAACAAAGCGATCACACACGCTTGCGCACGCACGCGCAGTATATAATGTATCTTTTCTATTATTTCAACTAGCAAAGCTGTTAATTAAATTCATGTAGCTATCTTCTGATAACAGACACACACACGCGTTCGCGCGCACGCACAGTATATGGTATCTTTTCTATTATTTCAACTAGCAAAGCTGTTGAACAACCTCTTAAATTCGTGTAACTATCTTCTGATAACAGACACGCACACACGCGCGCGTGCGTGCGCACGCACAGTATATATAATATGGTATCTTTTCTATTATTTCAACGAGCAAAGCTGTTAAACAACCTCTTAAATTCATGTAACTATATCTTCTGATAACAGACACACACACATGTGCGTGCACGTACAGTATATGATATGGTATCTTTTCTATTATTTCAACTAGCAAAGCTGTTAAACAACCTCTTAAATTCATGTAACTATCTTCTGATAACAGACACACACACATGTGCGTGCACGTACAGTATATAATATGGTATCTTTTCTATTATTTCAACTAGCAAAGCTGTTAATTAAATTAATGTAACTAAACTATCTTCTGATAACACAGACACACACACGCGTTCGCGCGCACGCACAGTATATAATATGGTATCTTTTGTATTATTTCAACGAGCAAAGCTGTTAAGCAACCTCTTAAATTCATGTAACTATCTTCTGATAACAGACACGCACACACACGCGCGCGTGCGTGCGCATGCACAGTATATATGGTATCTTTTCTATTATTTCAACGAGCAAAGCTGTTAAACAACCTCTTAAATCAAATCAAATCAAATCAAATCATCTTTATTATCTCATAACTGAGAAATTGCAGCCAGGTGCACATAAGAAAAACAGCAACAATAAACACATTTATCAACAACAACAAAAACCACAACAACAATAAACACATTTATCAACAATTAAAGAATATAAACTAATAACTAATAACACTGCAATATTGTAGTTAACAAACTGGACGAATACAAATACAAATTCAATCCCAAGGAGATGGACAGGCTGCTCAGCAAAACAATCACTCAATGCAGTGCATTAAGAGTTCAACAGATGAATTGATCTTGGTAAGAAAGTTTTCTGTGCTCTTATTTTCAGTTTTAGAGTTCTGTATCGACGACCCGATGGTAATACTTCATAGTATTTTGCCAGAACATGACTGTTATCATTAAGAATTTTCCTGGCTTTCTTGACTACTTGTCTGTCATACAACTCTTGCATACCACTCTGCCTTGCACCCACAACTTTACTGCACACATTCACCATATCACTCAACACACGCTTACTTTTTACACTCAAGCTTCCATACCAACAGATAAATGACACAGTAAGAACAGATTCAATGCAACATCGGTAGTAGGTTTGAAGAATATCTGAACAGACACCAATATTCCTTAGCCTCTGTAAACAAAAGATCCTGGACTGACTCTTCTTATGTATATGCTCAATGTGTTTATCAAAAGTAAGTTTCTTGTCTAAAACTGTGCCTAGGTATTTGTACTCATCAATTCTTTCAACCGTTTCACCATCAATTTCCAAATGTGGCAAATTCATGTAGCTATCTTCTGATAACAGACACACACACACATGTGCGTGCACATACAGTATATAATATGGTATCTTTTCTATTATTTCAACGAGCAAAGCTGTTAAACAATCTCTTAAATTCATGTAGCTATCTTCTGATAACAGACACACACACGTGCACACGCACGTACAGTATATAATATGGTATCTTTTCTATTATTTCAACGAGCAAAACTGTTAAACAAACTCTTAAATTCATGTAACTATATCTTCTGATAACAGACACACACACACACATGCGCACGCACGTACAGTATATAATATGGTATCTTTTCTATTATTTCAACGAGCAAAGCTGTTAAACAACCTCTTAAATTCATGTAACTATATCTTCTGATAACATTTTAATTCTTTGCATCTACTGTGCAATTATCCTCAGTTGATGTTGGTGTGTTGTCTCAGACATACAACCTGATGTCCGGCAAGTGGTTCACCCACGCCTCCCCCACTCTCTTCAACGCCGGAACATGCCGCCCCCAGCTGTCTAGGTCAGGGAAAAAATTAATTGTATTCGATGAAGGTTCATACTTGGATGTATGTTTTGTTGATATTCTGAATGTTCAACGATGGGGTCTTTAATTGTTTAAGTTACTAAGTGATGTCATCAAAGCATGTCATTATCATCAGTCCATGGATACATAAAGAGGGCCAGGGCCTTCAAAATATATCGCTCTGTCTAATACGGTGTTTTGTTTGTTTTTGCGTCTATGAGGTTCATTTCTTGATTGTATATCTATATTTTATGTTCTGGAACATGAACATTAAAGTGTGTGTGGTGGTTATTTGTTTCTTTTTTTAAACATTTTTTGCAATACACATTATGTTTTGTATTGCATAAAATCACTTTTTCAGAATTGTGCATTCATATGGCGTTTTTTAAGGCTACGTAATGTTTTATGATGATATTTTATCGTGATGTTTTCAGTTGTTTCCTGCTGACGATGCACTCAGACAGCATAGAAGGGATCTACGACACGCTCAAGCAGTGCGCCTTGGTCTCCAAGAGTGCAGGGGGCATTGGGTTGAACGTTCACTGCATTCGTGCCACCGGGAGCTACATCGCTGGGGTGAGCATGAATTGAATCACGATCTAGAAGCTTCTTTTTTTTCTTTCTTTTTTTTCCCCTTTGGAAAACGTAAATTCTGAATTTGGATGTTATTATTGAAACCGTAGTATGTGACCCAGCACCACGGAAGGGACATTAAAGACACACTGACGCACCACGATTAACCCTTTCACCGCCAACGTCACATTTTTGCACCAGAATGATTTAACACCCATGTCGCTAAAAGGCTTCAAATCAGGGTCTGTTATCCAAAGACCCTATTCTCTTAATTTTGGGAGGTAAGGATAGGCCTTTATCCTCCCTCCTGATGCTAGGGTAAATAGGAATGAGTTGGGGACGGAAGTGGATGTACGTGACCGGAAGTGGGAAAGGGGGGATAACGCCACGGTCACTAGAGTGACTTACTCTTTGTTATTTGGTAACTAAGCGTTTACGCTTTAGTTTTTTTCCAGCCAATAAGTATGTTATGCTATTGTTTTGAGTGTTGGTAAGTATTTAATTATATAGATAGTAAGATTAATAAAAAATCTACCATTAAATATGTCACTGAGGAATCCCCAATATTACGGACATTTTTTTCTCTACCCAGGTATGAATTTTTTGCTGAAAAATGGCTGGCGGTGAAAGGGTTAAATCACTTGTTCTGTTCTGGGTAGCTGTGACCCACATATAAATGTCCCCAACTTCAAATTGAGGCTGCTCTTTAAAATGATGTTTCTGTTTGAATTTGGGGGCATGTATATGGGAGTCAGACTTGGTCAAAACAAGATTTATTTCCAGCTATATGATGGAAACCCCATGAAACCCGTGATTTTGACACGTGATCTGGTGGGTCTTTAAGTCGCTGGTCTAGCTGCTTTCTCACAACAGGCTTGGAAAGTCAAAAGTCTCATTTTTTGTCAATTTTGAGTTATATGGGTATTTTTGTGTCCTCTAACATCAAGATTATATTTCATATTTATAAAGGATAATCTTTACTATGGCCTCTAAATGGTCTTATAAGTTTTTTTAAACGAGTAGGTCAGTCAGGGTCCATAGAAGTTGGGAAAGTTTGGGAAGGTTTGGAGAAAATAGACTTCATTTTCAAGGCCCATGAAAGTTTGTGAAAAATGAAAAACCAAGAGTAGTGTCTTTGAAAGTTTGTGAATTTTAATATACTGTCAAATCTTCATCAATCTGCCCCCCAAATCGCCCAGGACCATAATTTTGATTATTTTTTTTATAATTAGGAAATAAAATGAATATTTTGATGCATACGATCGATTTTTAACCGGAATTGACGCGAGTTGCTTCCCTATAAAGACATCCGGGTTTTTACGCATACCGCGCAAAATGCCGGGCAAATGTGTCCAGTGAGCTTTGGCTCGAAAATTCTGCATATAAAGTATGGCTGCGAAAGGATGCAACCAACAAGCGCTCAGCATATTGTGCGGCTTGCCAAAAAACCTTCGATGTGGGATCAATGGCTGAAGGAGGAGTCATCAGCCATAGTAAAGTGGGTTTTGAAAACCCTAAGGTTGGGCTTTGAAAGTTTGGGAAAATTAGGATCCTGTTTGGCTATGAACCCTGTCAGTACATTTCCTTCAGCTAGGCTAGCCTTTAGACTGTTTTCTCAAAATGGCCGAAACTCATCACAATAACTTTAAATGCTCGTAACTCTGGAATGGAAAAAGATAGAAGAATGGTTCTTGTATCATTAGAAAGAAGTTTTTTCAAATGTATAATGTTCTCAGAATGGTCAGTTTGACACTGTCCCATGGTCACATATGGCATAGGAAGCCTTTAGACTTTTCTCAAAATGGCCGAAACTCATCACAATAACTTTAAATGCTCGTAACTCTGGAATGGAAAAAGATAGAAGAATGGTTCTTGTATCATTAGAAAGAAGTTTTCAAATGTATAATGTTCTCAGAATGGTCAGTTTGACACTGTCCCATGGTCACATATGGCATAGGAAGCCTTTAGACTTTTCTCAAAATGGCCGAAACTCATCACAATAACTTTAAATGCTCGTAACTCTGGAATGGAAAAAGATAGAAGAATGGTTCTTGTATCATTAGAAAGAAGTTTTCAAATGTATAATGTTCTCAGAATGGTCAGTTTGACACTGTCCCATGGTCACATATGGCATAGGAAGCCTTTAGACTTTTCTCAAAATGGCCGAAACTCATCACAATAACTTTAAATGCTCGTAACTCTGGAATGGAAAAAGATACAAGAATGGTTCTTGTATCATTAGAAAGAAGTTTTTTCAAATGTATAATGTTCTCAGAAATGGTCAGTTTGACACTGTCCCATGGTCACATATGGCATAGGAAGCCTTTAGACTTTTCTCAAAATGGCCGAAACTCATCACAATAACTTTAAATGCTCGTAACTCTGGAATGGAAAAAGATAGAAGAATGGTTCTTGTATCATTAGAAAGAAGTTTTCAAATGTATAATGTTCTCAGAATGGTCAGTTTGACACTGTCCCTGGGTCACATATGGCACATTGCAAAACGAAAAAAGGTAAAGCTTCAAATTAGATTTAAACAAAAAATGGTGTGATGTTACAGTCATGTGATTACCAGACTAGAGAGTGCCCTTTTTTGTTTGTGGCTCAAGCCACAAACCTATAACTCACTTTGTCTGTCGGTCGGTCGGTCCAAAATTGTCGCACATTTTGACAAAATTGTCGCACTTCAAATCGAGGCTACACTTCAAATTGAGGCCGCTCTTTAAAATGATGTATTTTAAAAGCATGCAAAATAATAAGCATACGTAATACAGACACTACAACAGACACGACGAGTATGCGGTGCTTCTTTCGATGAGTATAAGTAGGATACATAGTTTTAAATGTTTTCCAAAAGATATAAAAAGTTACGAAATGGGGCAGAGATAACATTCTGGTTTACAGATTAAAATTATTGAAAAGCCAGGGGAGGTGACTCATGATTGGAGTGGTAAAAATAGACCGCGTGCCACAAACTATTGCGATTTCGCGCTTGTTCTTTTAGTTTTAGCTTGTTGAATGCAGTCTGTTTATTGTTTGTTTAGATTTAAGCACAAAATCTGTGATGTTACCAGACAAGAGGGCACCCTTTTTTTTTTTAAACTTGTTGAATGCAGTCTTATTTCTTCTTTTGACATGATATTTTGTCAAAGAATTTCTTAAACACTTTCTTTTTCTTCTTTATTTAAAAAAAAAATAAATTGCTTTACGGTGTTTTGTTTTAGTCCATCCACTTGTTCATCACGTGGTTTTTTTTATATAGAAATGTAACGCAATGTGTTGACAGACCAACGGTGTATCCAACGGACTGATTCCTATGCTTCGGGTGTACAACAACACGGCTCGCTATGTGGACCAGGGAGGAAACAAGGTAAAGTGTGTGTCACTGTGTGTCTGCGTGCGTGTGTGTGTGCCGCGCACACGCGCATGCATGCGTATCAGTGAGTGAGTGAAAGTTTATGGCAGCTTGTATTTGATACCTATATGTCAGGGCTCCCAATCGTCCCTCAAAACAATGGGTCCCAGGGATTCCTTCATTTACATTATGGAGGGTCCTAGAGGCGGGATGGAGGGTCCCATGCGAACGCTAAAAATATTTGTTCTAGTGCATCCCTGGGACCCCCTGTATATTATTTTAGAGGGTCCTTTGGAATTATAGTACTTCATAGACCCCCAAATGGGGGTTCCTGGGAGCCTTGTATGTGTATGTTTGTTTTGATATTAGTGTTAGTATGTTGTGTCATTAAGTTGAAAAAGATAGTTACTATTGTGTGTGTATAAATTTTTCCGTTAAATAGCGTCTTGGCAGCTTTTGACATTTTTTTTAATTTTTTACTTGCCATTTGTTTTAAAACTTCAATGGCATTGATGCTTTGAAGCTTGTGTCTTTTTCTTTTTTCTTTGCTTTTCTGTGCCCGGTGTCCTAAGGATTTTGCTGCCTTTCGAAAAGATTTTCCCTTTAGTTGGCTTTTGACATTTTTCGGGACTTTAGTTTAAACATTCCTTACAACTACCGGGTCTTGTCTTGAAGTTTGTGTCATTTTCTAACCTTTATCAGGCATGGGAATTGTCAGTCTTTTGGCTGATGTCAGCTTTTCTGATGGTCCTCTTCAGTCTTTTTTTTCAAGTTTCAGCTTTTTTGATGGTCCAAGAGGACATTTATGAGATAAAAAAAAAGAAGCCCAATGAGTAAAACAGAAGTTATTGGTTATAATTGAATGCAAAATGAACTAAATATAGTCTCTAATATAGTCTCTAACACTGTCTTCAAGACTTGAATATTAACAGAAGAAGCTTCATTTTCTGGGGTCTGTATCCCAACACACACGGTTTTCAGTGTTTTTTTTAAATGTGTTTCTATGCCTGCTTCCAGACCCCAATTTTCAGTCTTTTTTGTCTTCTCTAATTCCCATGCCTGCTAGTTTATTTTTCTCTTTAAAAAAAAAAAGTGTTCTGTATCCAAGCGTCCTGGTGCCTTTTGCCATCTATCTTGAACCCTGGCACGCAGACGTCTGACATTTTTTCACATAATGCCCCCCTTTTTCTTCAGGGATTTTGCCGCCTGTTCCCCAGCTTGCCTTTGTAAGTTTGTTTCTTCAAAGCTTACCAAGCATCCCAGAGGTTTTGTCTTTGTTGCAACTTTTTTTTTTGTCCAGTGTCTTGGAGCTTTTCCTATAAAAAAAAAAATCTCAAATTTTTGGGGTTCATTTTTCAAAATATTGCTAGTATCTGGAACCTTTCTCTTATTTTCAGAACTTTTTTCCCGATGAGCGTTCCAGAACGTTTGCCCATTTCTGATATTTTATAGCATTTTTTAGCTTTCATCATATTCATATACAGGGTCCTTGAAATCTTGAAAAGTACTGGAAAATTGACATGGCCTTTTCCAGGGCTTGAAAAGTGCTTGAAAAACAGCAAAGGCCCCAAGACTCTTGGAAAAGTCTTGGAATTTTCAAAATCGTCTGACCACGTCCTTAATCTCAATCCATCAAAGTCAAAATCCCTCCTCCACCAAAATAATTGAAGGTTAAAACTAAATTCAAGCAAAAAAAAAAAAAAACTTTTAAGGTCATACCGATATCGCTATCATAGCAGACGACATTTGCGCAAGATGTCTGCCGCTGAAGTTACTTCCCTTTGCCGTACTTCCGGTTTCCAACAAAATGGAGACTGCATTTTCAACGATGTTTGGCTGCCAAAAAAAAAGAATATCAGAGCTGGTTAGTTCCGTCAACAGATAGTTCAAAACTGAAAGCTAGCTGCACAGTGTGCAAAAAGAACTTTGACATCACCAGCATGGACGAGAGTGCTGTAAAAAGCCATTGTCAAGGCCAGAAGCACAAGCAACTCAGGCGGGAACGAAACCGACATTGACCGGTATGCCAGATTGAGTCCTTGAAATTTAGTATTAGTAAACTGGTCCTGGAATAGTCCTGGAATTTTTTGGACACAGATCTGTACGAACCCTGTATAAACCTGTATAAAGGAAAAAGTAAATCAGCACAATTTATATAATTTAAAAAAAAATTTGAACACGGAACATTACTCAAAGTTAACGTTAACTGGTTTTGTTTCTGAGGTTCACAAATAAAGACATTGGACACAGAAAAGTTTTATCAAAGCAAACTATTCTGCATTTCAAATGCACTAACTTTTCAGTCCTTCGGAGTAGGGGTACGGAGCTGGCTATTCACTGAGATTTTTCTTTCATACTATATATATTTTTCTGGTTTCTAGCGTCCTGGTGCTTTCGCCATCTACCTGGAGCCGTGGCACGCGGACGTCTTTGACTTCCTGGATCTGAAGAAGAACACTGGGAAGGAGGAGACGCGGGCCCGGGACCTGTTCTACGCTATGTGGATCCCGGACCTGTTCATGCGGCGGGTGGAGCAGAACGAGGACTGGACCCTCATGTGTCCCAACGAGTGTCCCGGCCTGCATGAGGTGTGGGGGGACGAGTTTGAGGAGTTGTACACCAAGTGAGTGTCATGGGCATCGTTTGGTGAATGACCTCCAAGTCTAGGAGGCATTTGCGCCTGCTACTGATGATGATGATGAAATGTTTTTTTAAATACAAGAAGACAGGAAGGAGTTTCAAAATCATCAAGCTTGAAACACAGCTGTCAACCATTCCGAATTTCCCGGAATTTTTCCGTTTTCTAGCCACATTTCCGATTATGACAATAAAATTCCGGATTCTGAAATCGCAAGGAAAAAGAAAAGAAAACAATGTCAAATCCATGTCGCTGATGATGAACAGGCATCAGAACGATCCGCGGATTTCCACGGTTTTGGTAACCACTGGCCGCGGTTTTGGCACTGCCGGCCGCGGTTTGTACTTCATGAGGCAGCGCAATCTTATTCTCAAATGGTATTCTTAAACGGTTTGTTTTCATACTGCGCCTTCGGAAACGAAAAATCGCGGCCATGTTTGTTTCTTCTTCCGAGTTTAGAGCTCTCTAGACTCTTACTTTCACTGTTTCAGAGTTTGTTTTGATGACAGTGATTGTGATTTGGATTTTAAATGAGTCGATTTAGAGTATATGATCGCGGGAGACTACGATGATGTGAGAACTTTGAACTTTTCCGCGAGAAATCAGTTAGCGAATGATCGCAATGATGCCGACTACGGACTAGAGTTTTGTGGGGCCCGACGCGATGTCGACTCCGAGTCATGGCGAGTGTCGTTCGTCCGCGGATTGGACTCTGGAGTATTCTGATACCTGATGAAGATAATGATGACGATGGTCTGTTATAACAGATACGAGAAGGCGGGCAAAGGGAGGAAGACCATCAAGGCCCAGTCGCTGTGGTACACCATCATCGAGTCCCAGACGGAGACGGGCACCCCCTACATGCTCTACAAGGACGCCTGCAACCGCAAGTCCAACCAGCAGAACCTGGGTACCATCAAGTGCAGCAACCTGTGCACCGAGATTGTAGAGTACAGCAGCAAGGATGAGGTACGTGTATTTCTGAATTACTTGTGTGTTTTTATCCCTTTAGCCGCCAGCCATTTTCTGAATATTGCCTGATTCGGGAAACGGGTGTGCTCTGTGTGTGTGTTTCTTCTAAATTTAAATGGATGATGCTTTTGACACAGTATTTCTGTAAGTTGTTATAAAAAATGTATGCATAATGTTTGCACTCCGTTTTTTAAATTTTGTTCTATTGGAGTACTCCTATTTTGTGAGAAATACACTTATTTTGGATTTTGAATACACGAAGCCCAATTTCAGGGTTAACAGGTCTGTTATGACGACAATGATATTGACGACAATGACTGAGGACAATAATGATTATTGTTATAATCGTCTTTCTAGGTGGCAGTGTGCAATCTGGCGTCCATCGCCCTCAACATGTACGTGGATGAGAAGAAACGGCAGTTTGACTTTGTCAAGTTCCACGAAGTGGTGAAAGTGATGGTGAAGAACCTCAACAAGATCATCGACATCAACTACTACCCCGTGCCTGAGGTTAGTCGCCATAGCAACAGGTGGGTGGGGAGGGGGGAGGATGTAATGAAGGGGTGTGTGGTAGTGGTGAAGTTGACGGTTAGGAACCTCAACAAAATCATCGACATCAACTACTACCCCGTCCGTGCCTGAGGTTAGTCGCTATAGCAACAGGCAGTCGGGTGGGTGGGGAGGGGGGAAGATGTAATGAGGGAATGTGTGGTGGTGGTGAAGTTGACGGTTAGGAACCTCAACAAGATCATCGACATCAACTACTACCCCGTGCCTGAGGTTAGTCGCCATAGCAACAGGTGGGTGGGGAGGGGGGAAGATGTAATGAAGGGTGTGTGGTGGTGGTGGTGAAGTTGATGGTTAGGAATCTCAACAAGATCGAAACAACGAACGAAATTTAGTGTTTAACGTCCTCTTGACCCGAAGGGTATATATGGGACATTGTTAACTGTAGATAGATATGGGGTGGAAAGTTGGAACATTTTGTCCTATTGATTTTCTTGATCCAGGGCGTAATTGTCCTATTACTGTTTCAGCCACATTCAGACCTGCCTACCCATACGATTTTTCCGTATTTTGTACACGATTTTGAGCCCCAGTACGGTAAATGGAAAATTAACACGGCAAAAATTTGAACTTGAGGTCTTCTAAGATCGGTCAAAATCGAGTGTTTTTCGTCATTTCGCATGGCGGTTTAATGTTCTGTAATGTTCCGTTTTGGGGCCTCCTTGCTAAATATGGAATTTTATTTCGTGGAGTAGCTAAAAAGGAAATTGGGGGTAGGCAGGTCTGCACATTGCATCACTGTAGTAACTACCAGTTTGTACTTTCAGGCCGAGACATCCAACCTTCGTCACCGGCCCATCGGATTGGGAGTGCAAGGGTTAGCGGACGCTTTCATCCTGATGCGCTACCCCTTCGACGGCGAAGAGGCCCAGCAGCTGAACAAGGAGATCTTTGAGCACATGTACTTCGCTGCTCTGGAGGCATCCTGTGAGCTGGCCGAGAGAGACGGGCCCTATGAGACGTATGAAGGGTCCCCTGTCAGCAAAGGGGTGAGTGTGGAGAGAGTGAAGGGAGACTGAAAGAGATTGACTGAGAGGCAGACCTGTTTACCTTTACGATTTTGTCACTTGTCAGCAAAGGGGTGAGGGGAGAGAAAGATACAGAAACAAATAGAGATATTTTTGGCTGAGGGAGACGGGCCCTATGAGACGAAGCAAAGGGGTGAGGGGAGAGAAAGATTCAGAAACAGAGTAGAAAAGAGATAGAGATTACGAGCTGGCCGAGAGAGACGAAGAAAAAGGGGTGAGTGTGGAGAGAGACTGAAAAGATTGACAAGAGGCAAAAATTTTGCCGTAATTTTTACCAACCCACCCCACCACTTCAGTTGCGTCGGCAAGCGATGCTTTTGAAACAATGTGGTGAAAAGTAATTCCGGTTCCCAGCATACAACGCTGGATTAGTTTTTTATTTGATGAAGTTTGTGATTAGCTCAACTGACAGGAGTCCTTATCTCTCCCCCCTCCCCCTCAGCCCTCTCTTTTTACAGTGTGTGTTCACTTCAGTGAATAAAATAGGAAACCTTCTTTCAACAGCTTGAACAAGTAATTAAATGGAGCTTCTTTGCAATGATATGAAAAATCATGTGTTATTTTCAAAAAACAATTTACTTTTCAGTGTTATAATTATATAGAGAGAGGTTACATTTTTAAAAAATTCCATTTAATTGTCTTGTGTTTTATGGTAATGCGAGAAAATGACTTTCACATGGAAAACACTATTTGTAATGGTTTGGATTCTAGTCAAAGACTGTATAAGGGAAGACAAGCATCCGGTCTCTTTTCCCTATATGAGTAGTGAGGACAGAAACACTGGTTATGTCCCTTTTAAGCGTGACACATTTACACGTCGATAGGCCAGTTGAATTCTCCGTTCAAATTCCAGTCTGAGTTTTTGGATAGCCGCCACTGTGAATGGTGTATATCTACCCCACCATGCATGAAAGAATTCCGCGTTTCGCGGAAAATCCGCGGAATGTTTTCAAAACTTCCGCGGGAATTTTTTATTTTTTTTTGTATAGAAGTAAAGGACCGATCTTGACGTATTCTCTACAAGTCTCTATTTGGCGATTCTCAAACTGGTTAACCGGAAGTTGCTTTAGCTCACTCGCTTCATTTGTGCGAAGGAAGGCGGAATGAGTAGCTCCCGCTCAACAAATGTAGCGATGTTAGCTGAAAATGTGGGTGGAAGGATGTTTGTGGCGACCAAATTTTCGGAATAGATTAGCCCCCCCTCCCTGCTGAACAAAACTTCTGACGTGAGTTAGGTGAAAACCCCGCCCGCTCAACAAAACTTCGGAGTTAGCTGAAAATCCGGGTGAAAGGATTTCTGGGCTGCCAAAATCTCATTCTTTGATGCCTGAAAGATGTTTGTGCCGGAAAAACATTTTTGAGAACGTTCTGCCCCGCCCCCCGCGCTCTGACGTTAGGTGAAAATCCGGGTGGAAGGATTTCTCGGCTGAAAAAATCTCCTTTTTTTTTAATCTTCATCCACTTTCATGCCTGCCCACTAACGATAACTTGATCAGCCCGGTTCGCTGTAACTCTTAAGTAGTCCATCTTACCCTTTTAGAATCTTTGTTCTATAGTTGAGTGAAGGGGAGGGGGCAGGGGGATGTGACGTAAATGTAGTTATCGTGATTTCGTTTCGGGTTGTTATGCTAAGCGCGTTTTTGTGTGTGTTTTTTTTGCTCAGATGTTTATCTTTGTGAAGCGCTTAGAGCCCCATAAGGAGAATAAGCGCTATATAAATTATGATTATTGTTATAAATATTTTTTCACCTTTTTTGTGTTCAGATTCTGCAGTTTGACATGTGGGACGTGAAGCCCTACACCAACTTGGATTGGACCACACTCAGAGGAAAGATTGCCAAGTGAGTAAAAACTAAAAGCAAAAACAAATCGGTGCATCAGTAAAAAAAAAAAAGATCAAGGTATACAAGTGTGAAAACAATGTAGGGCAGTACGGATTAAAAAAAAAAGTATTAATAATGAAATAGTGAGGCCAAGAGAGAAGATAACGAAATTGAACAAAGGGGGAAAACTCTTTATAATGGGGGGAGTTAATTAGGAAGTTTTCCCCCTTTGTTCAATTTCTTTATCCTCTTGGCCTCACTATTTCATTCTTTGATTAACCAATATTCCTTTTGAGGCATACCAGTTTGTTGTGTGTTGTTTATGTGTAACTTATTAAAGGCTAGAAGGCTATGCCACTCTTGGATGGATGTTGATTATTGCATAATATTTCAGACACAGAGTCAGCAACTGTCTTCTAACAGCCCCCATGCCCACAGCTTCTACCGCTCAGTCCAATAATATTATACATTGTGGTGGTACCATAGCCGATGAGGAACGTTCTGCCCCGCCCCCCGCGCTCTGACGTTTGAGGTAACCGAGGCGTGGTCTACCGCTACACCTATCTGTATTGTTAAGAATTCGGGACTTTACTGGTGTTGCACTGCCTCCGGGCATTGCCTCCAGTATTGTTCACCTTTTTTGTGTGTTCAGATTCCACCATCTTTTGGACCACACTCAGTAAGTCTACAAATGCCCCACATGGCCGAAAGACCGCAGAGGGCGTAAAACCCTATTTTCATTCATTCCAAGTTCATTTACACCAGTATGTTTTATACTGTTGATGCATGCCAGTACTAATGATATTGCATAATATTTCAGACAGAGTTCGCAACAGTCTTCTGACAGCCTACATGCTTCTACCGCTCAGTCCAAGTTCATTTACACCAGTATGCTTTATACTGTTGATGCATGCCAGTACTAATGATATTGCATAATATTTCAGACACAGAGTTCGCAACAGTCTTCTGACAGCCTACATGCTTCTACCGCTCAGTCCAAGTTCATTTACACCAGTATGCTTTATACTGTTGATGCATGCCAGTACTAATGATATTGCATAATATTTCAGACACAGAGTTCGCAACAGTCTTCTGACAGCCTACATGCTTCTACCGCTCAGTCCAAGTTCATTTACACCAGTATGCTTTATACTGTTGATGCATGCCAGTACTAATGATATTGCATAATATTTCAGACACAGAGTTCGCAACAGTCTTCTGACAGCCTACATGCTTCTACCGCTCAGTCCAAGTTCATTTACACCAGTATGCTTTATACTGTTGATGCATGCCAGTACTAATGATATTGCATAATATTTCAGACACAGAGTTCGCAACAGTCTTCTGACAGCCTACATGCTTCTACCGCTCAGTCCAAGTTCATTTACACCAGTATGCTTTATACTGTTGATGCATGCCAGTACTAATGATATTGCATAATATTTCAGACACAGAGTTCGCAACAGTCTTCTGACAGCCTACATGCTTGTACCGCTCAGTCCAAGTTCATTTACACCAGTATGCTTTATACTGTTGATGCATGCCAGTACTAATGATATTGCATAATATTTCAGACACGGAGTTCGCAACAGTCTGCTCATAGCCCCCATGCCCACAGCTTCTACCGCTCAGATCCTGGGCAACAACGAATCCGTCGAGGCTTACACCTCCAACATCTACACACGGCGCGTCCTATCTGGAGAATTCCAGGTCAGTCTGTCTCTCTGTTTTCCTCCATCTCTTTCCCTCTGAGTAGGCTCGTCCTAAATTCTCATCCTTGTAAAATAAAAGTTTCTGAAGTCTCTGCCTCTTGCTGGCACCTCTGTCTTCAGGCATCAGAATGGCCCGCAGATCCGTGGATTTCCGCGGTTTTGGTAACCACTGGCTGCGGTTTTGGCACTGCCGGCCGCGGTTTGTGCTTCATGAGGCAGCGCAATCTTATTCTCAAGTTATGGTATTCTTAACCGGTTTGTTTTCATACTGCGCCTTCGGAAACGAAAAATCCTGGCCATTTTTTTTTTTCCCCCGAGTTTAGAGCTCTCTAGACTCTTACTTTCACTGTTTCAGAGTTTGTTTTGATGACAGTGATTGTGATTTGGGTTTTAAATGAGTCGATTTACAGGATATGATCGCGGGAGACTACGATGATGTGAGAACTTTGAACTTTTCCGTGAGAAATCGGGTAGCGAATGATCGTAATGATGCCGACTACGGACTCGAGTTTTGTAGGGTCCGACTCGATGTTGACTCTGAGTCATGGCGAGTGTTGTTCGTCCGCGGATTGGACTCTGGAGTATTCTGATGCCTGGCCTTTCTGTCTGTCTCTCTATCTCACTTTCTCTCTCACTCTTTCTGTCTCTTCTCCCCTCTCACCCTCTCTCTGTGATTCCATTGAAGTCTACACCTCCCAACATTTACACATGGTGCATCCTGTTGAAGGTCTGTGTCTCTCTCACTTCCTCCGCATGTCAGAGTACCTGTCTGTGAGGTGTGTATGTGTGTGGACATGCATGCCTGTGTATGTACATGTGTCTTTGTGGTAACATCGGAGGATTAATACAGTTTTAGTCTGTTCAGTATAAGTTCTATGATCTTCAAAATCAAGGGGTCAGAATCAGCTGACAAAATTTGTCTCAAGAATTGTCTTGGGGTCACCCGCATATTTTAGAGGCTCTATTTTATTTATTTATTCATTTTTTTTCATTTTTGAAATGTCAGGTGAAGATTTGCTTCTTGTACTAGTAGCACAAATGGGAGTTTTGAGCATCAAGAGATGCGTACAAGTACCAAACTGAACACTGATGTTACACATATCGATGAATAGATTTGTAACAGGTGTGTTACCTTTCTGTGTGCGCACTCAGGTAGTGAACCACCACCTGCTGAAGGACCTGACAGACCTGGGACTGTGGAGCGACAGCATGAAGACGCTGCTCATAGCTGAGGGGGGATCCATCCAGGTAAGACAATCACATTCCTACCTGTTCACACCTTTAGCATGAAGATACTGCTCATAGCCGAGGGGGGATCCATCCAGGTAAGACAATCACATTCCTACCTGTTCACACCTTTAGCATGAAGACACTGCTCATGGGGGGGGGGGGGGGGGGATCCATCCAGGTAAGACAATCACATTCCTACCTGTTCACACCTTTAGCATGAAGACACTGCTCATAGGGGGGGGGGGGGGGGGGGGGGATCCATCCAGGTAAGACAATCGCATTCCTACCTGTTCACACCTTTAGCATGAAGACACTGCTCATAGGGGGGGGGGGGGGGGGGGGGGGGGGGGGGGGGGGGGGGGGGGGGGGGGGGGTCCAGGGTAAGACAATCGCATTCCTACCTGTTCACACCTTTAGCATGAAGACGCTGCTCATAAGGGGGGGGGGGGGGCATCCAGGTAAGATGATCCCATTCCTACCTGTACGCACCTTTAGCATGAAGACTGGTCAGAGACGAGGAGGGAGGGGGGGGTCCTACCCAGGTAAAATTAATTGTTCTCTATTCCTAAGGTTTTCTTCACTGTACAAATAAATTGCGGCAATAGGCTTGTTGCTTTCCTTGTCAACACCTTCAATAAAAATTATGATTTTTATTATTTGTCATAAGTTGTTTTTTACAGAACAAGGGGATCCCTGATTACCTGAAAGTGTTGTACAAAACCACCTCCTGGAAGATTTCAAAGCTCCTATCATCGTAGTCAAGATCATCTATATTATTGCTATTATCATGATCATCATCGTGGTAGTATTTTCTTCACTGAACATCAAGGGCAGGGACCCCCATTTGGGTGTCTATGAAGTACTAAAATTCTAAAGGACCCTCTAAAAGAATGTGCAGGGGGTCCCAGGGATGCACCAGAAACTTTCTTTTTAGCATTCGCAATGCCACTGGAACCATCTAATAATAATAATAATAATAATGGGAATTTATATAGCGCTCTTTCTCACATGAGCTCAGTGCGCTTTACATTGATAACAAGAACATTAAATTTAAAGGCAAACAAATAATTAATCATTAGAAAGTAAAATAAGCACGATGCCTACACACAACGTTCTCTTACTTCCTTACTCACACACACACACACACACACACACACACGCACATGCATGCGCACACGCACACTCGCACACTCGCACACAATTAATTATACAAGTAAAATAGTTACAACATGAACATTCTAAGAAGAAACATAGAGACCACATTCACATTCCCAATCAAGTTTGAATACAATACTGCAACTTGAAATAAAATCATACTGCCATCGACATATCAATTACATGACTAATTATAATAGACAAATTTTGCAAAAACAAAAATACCCTTCTACCTCATTTACAAGCATTTAAAGTTTACAAGACGTAGACATTCTACATACAAAATACGAATAATAAAATAATTGTAAATACATTTTTTACAAGATTTCTGCAATAAAACGGACCCCCCCCCCCCCCCCCCCCCACACACACACACACACACACACACACACACACACACACACACACACACACAACACACTAACACTAATCAATCATAATATGTCCGAAACAAGTGAGTTTTAAGGGCAGAGCGAAAGGCGGAAATAGAGTCAGATGAGCGGACATGTTGTGGGAGGGAATTCCATAAGTGAGGTGCTAAATAGTAGAAGGATCGTTCACCAAACGATTTCGTGTGGACCCGAGGAACCTTGAGTGTGCAGCAGTCAGAGGAAGAACGTAGGGAGCGAGCAGGTAAGTAGACAGTTACTAGTTCGGAGAGATAGACGGGACCAGAGGAGTGAACAGCACCGAAACAAAGGCAAGCTATTTTATACTTGATTCTAGCCTCTACTGGAAGCCAGTGCAAGTTACGAAGATGAGGTGTTATATGATCAGAACGTGGAATCTTGAGAGTGAGGCGTGCTGCACTGTTTTGCAGTTTTTGAACACGTTGCAGGAGATACTTAGGACAGCCACAGAGAAGAGAGTTGCAATAGTCAATGCGGGAAAGAATAAAGGCAGAAATAAGAGTTTTCGTGGCTGCAACAGACAGAAAGTGTCGAACAGCACTGATTCGTCTGAGCTCATAATTGATGGAACGTATGAGATTAATAACCTGTTTATGCATTGTAAGATTTGAATCGAGGGTAACTCCGAGATTCTTTGCTGACTTAGAAAACTGAACACAAGCATTGCCAACTGTAAGAGTTTCTGGAAGAGATATCGTTGCAGACATACGCTGAGAGGAAACAATCAGAGCTTCCGTTTTGTCATCATTAAGTTTTAATTTGTTGCATGTCATCCAGGATTTGACATCATGAAGGCAGGATTCCATAGACTGAATAGCGCTGTCAAGTTGGGTAGGTTCCGCCGATTTTTGAAGCTGGGTATCATCAGCAAAGGAATGGTCAATAACAGAGTGACTAGCAAAAACATCAGAGAGAGGAGCAGTGTACAGGACAAAGAGAACTGGCCCCAATACAGATCCCTGAGGTACACCACAAGAAATTAACTTCGGATCTGAACTGCAGTTGTTGATCAAGACAGTCTGAAAGCGATTTGTTAGATATGAGGAGAACCACTGTAGAACTGTAGAATGGATTCCAAAAACACGTTCCAGCCGGGATAGAAGAATGGTGTGATCTATTGTATCAAATGCTGCTGACAGATCTAGGAGGGTCAAGACTGACACTTTTCCATTGTCAAGAGCTAAGAGGAGATCGTTAAGAACTTTAGTCAGAGCCGTTTCAGTGCTGTGAGCAGGTCGATAGGCAGACTGGAGGGGGTTGAACAAATTGTTTGCTGACAGATGGTTAGACAATTGTGCAAGGACAATTTTCTCGATTATTTTGGAGACAAACGCTAAGTTGGACACAGGCCGATAACTTTTCAAGTCATTATGATCCATGGTAGGCTTCTTTATCAAGGGTTTAACAAGAGCAGTTTTGTACAGGTCAGGGAAAACACCACTCAGTAAAGAGTCGTTTATGATCTGAGTCATGACAGGCACAACAACATCAAGACATTCATACAACAAAGGGGTTGGTAAAGGGTCAAGGTCACACGTCTTGGGGGCAGATCTTTTCAAAACATCAACGACATCTTTCTCAGACACAGGCGAAAAAGCAACAAGAGGGGAGCCTACAAAATCTTTGCCTAGGGGGTGTGAAACAGTGGGCTGCAAGTCAAGCTCTTTCCTAATGTTCTCAATTTTGGAATGAAAGAAATCAGAAAACACACATGGCAATGATGGTGGGGGGTAAACAGTCGGAAGTTTGGTAGGTTTAACCCTTGCACACAGTTTGTTTGTAATAGAATACAGTTCTTTACTATATCTTGCCGCTGCAATTTTGGTACTGTAGTACATCGTTTTTGCCTGATCTGTCAAGAAAGTCACACAATTTTTAGCTTTATTATATATTTGTTTATGTACAGTGAGCCCTGAAGAATCTGATTGTGCTTGGGCCTGTCTTCGTTTTTTCTTTGCTTCTTTTATTTCGTTAGGCATCACACTAAACCAAGGACTTGATTCTCTGCTAGAAGAAACTTTGCGTGAAGAAACAGGAGCATGTTTGTCCAATACTGCCCGAAGGGCGCTATCGTACTCAGCGGCAGTACAAGAACTAGATGTGTACTTAGATAATTCTACTTTGATATCATTTCCGAAAACAGTTCTGTCGATTGCGCGGATATTTCTGACGCTGCGGTACACGTGTTTGTGGACAGGGAGCTCTATGTCAAACAAACTCACAACACAAACATGGTCAGACTCGAGGTCATGATTGACCTCTGAGGATCGGTGAACTCCATCACTGGGCCTTTCTATCACCAAGTCCAGAGTGTGGCCATGTTTGTGAGTGGGTCCGGACACAGATTGATGAAGATTGTACATATCTAACACTTCTAGAAACTTAATAGAGCTACGATCAGTGGGAGAGTCAACATGAAAATTAAAATCCCCTAACAGACACAGGTTTCCATGAAGCGTGTTACAATGGTCAAGCAGACAAGGGAATTGTTCAAAAAACAAAGTTTCAGTCAGTTTATTTACAGACGTGGGCCAAGGACGATACACACACATAAAATGCAACACACTATGCTGTGAGGTCAGCGAGACTTGGAACAGTTCGAAGGAAGAATGGTCGAACGGGAAGGTAGAGTTGAAGGTGAGGTGGGGGGTGAGGGTGTCTCTGTAGATAACAGCGATACCGCCACCACGACGAGAGGGGCGTGGCAGAGACTTGATGGCATAACCCTCAGGGGTCAAATCTGCACAAACGGCTTCATCCCCCTGCGGTTTGAGCCATGTCTCTACCACAAACAGTAGGTCAATGTCATTGTCGGTGATGAAGGAAGTGATGCCAGCTCTTTTCTGTCTACAATTTGGGCCAACAGATTGGGCGTTGAAAGAGGCAACTGTAAGTTTAGTGTTCTTGCGAACAGAGGAGGAAAGAGGAATTTGAATCAAGTTGTCCGTGTTAGCAGCCAAACGCTTAGTTGTAGCCGTTGTACTGTCGCTAAGCCTATTACCAGGCCTAGCGCTGTCTGGAAGACGGGAACACGAGGATGACACGCCGTGTTGTTGCTCTGAGGATTTACTGCTGTCAGCTGGCGGGGGTTGAGTAGTAGTGGCAGGGTCAGGCCTGTTTCCACACACAATGCCGATTTTCTTCTGCTTTCGACGTCCCCCTCTATGTGTTCGAGCGCGAGGGAGGTGGTAACCAATTCCTGCCCCTCTAATAGCATCCACTATACAGGGGTCCAGTGTTGATGGGGCCACAGATAAAAGCTGTTGCCTAGAGTAAGAGACCCGGGCGAAAGGAACAAGGAGGGAGGGGTGGTGGTGGGTAGTGGGGGTGAAGATGGAGGGAACGAATCCCTCTTCTGAAGAAAGAGACGCTGTAGTGGCGGGATGGTGGTATGCTGTAGGGATGGACGAAATGGATTCCAGATGTTGGGAAAGGTGGGGTTGGGGAAATGGCGTTTCTTGACCGGCGAGAATACTCGAGAATTGTGCCAAAAAAGAAATCCAAATAACCAGTATATCTGGTGGCAGAATGGCACAAAACACACACCAATACATGCTCCACTCCATCATGCTGCACTCGTACAACTTTCACCACACTACACAGTCTATGAACAACACTATCACAAAAAACTGAGAGAGAGAGTGACCATGCTGCCTGCAAGGCGTGACCTCTATATCTAGGACCCTCTATGCTGTAAGTGAAAGAGTCCCTGGGACCCCTTGTTTTGCGGGACGATTGGGAGCCCTGAAGGGGATCCTTGAGCACCTCATAGCATTGTTGGAAGCATTCTGGAAGTCTTATAATAGAGATTTAGCTTTTGTCATCTCTGCTGAATGTTGTAATCATCTCGACCCAATCTTCATTGTTATGATTATTAATCAATATTATCGTTTTAAATCTCCACAGAACATCAAGGGGATCCCGGACGACCTGAAGGCGTTGTACAAGACCACCTGGGAGATCTCTCAGCGCGTGGTGATCAAGATGGCTGCGGACCGCGGGGCCTTCATCGACCAGAGCCAGTCCCTCAACATCCACATCGCCCAGCCCAACTACGGGAAGCTGTCCAGCATGCACTTCTTTGCATGGAAATCTGTGAGTTAAACAGGACAATGAGCCTTTAGCCCTTTCATCGCCAGCCATATTTCAGCCACAAATTTCCTTTAAATTTACCTGGGTAGAGAGCAAAATCCATCTGCAGTATTGGGGATTCTTCTGTGACATCTATAAAATAAGGTCTACCCTTACTTCCCAAAACTAAGACAATAGGGTCTTTGGATAATAGACCCCAATTTGATGCCGTTTAGTGACATAGGTATTAATCACTGGTGCTAAAATGCGACATTGGCAGTGAAAGGGTTAATAAAGTTTATACTGAAAAATTCTCTGCCCCCGTCTCATGCACTGAGACGTGTGTGCCATCTGCATAAGATAATCACCCTTGCCCGTCATTAAGTACCCGGTAGTAGTAGTGGACCCCTGCCTTTCAGTGTTTTTCATTTTGGGGAGTTGCACCCATGCATAACACTGAAAACAGGGTTCGTACAGGGTCCTTGAAACCTTGAAAAGTACTGGAAAATTGACGTGGCCTTTTCCAGGGCTTGAAAAGTGCTTGAAAAACAGCAAAGGCCCCAAGACTCCTGGAAAAGTCCTGGAATTTTCAAAAATCGTCTGACCACATCCTTGATCTCAATCCATCAAAGTCAAAATCTCTCCACAAAAAATAATTGAAAGTTAAAACTAAATTCAAATTAAAAAAAATTAAAAAAAATTTAAGGTCATACCGATATCGCAATCATAGCAGACGACATTTGCGCGAGTTGTCTGCAGCTTTACCGTACTTCTGTTTTCCAACAAAATGGAGATTTCAACGATGTTTGGCTGCAAAAAAAAAGAATATCAGAGCTGGTTAGCTCCGTCAACAGATAGTTCAAAACTGAAAGCCCCCTGACCCCCACAAACGATTCCGCCCCTGACCCCTGCCAATGCGGCCGGCCAGAACCCAGGCCTTCCTGCTTTTCATTTTGTCCAGGTTTCACCCTTGAAGGGGTTACAGACCTGCCTACTGCTACGATTTGGCCGTAGCAGCTACGAAAAATAAAGCTTTGCTATGGAGCTACGGCAACCTTAGCGTTGCTACGGAAAAAACAAATTGCCGCCGCATTTTATTTTTGCTTATGTCGTTCCCGGTTTTGTCGGTTTCTAAGAGCAGACGCCGTGTCACGCGCGATAACCTAGTCACTTCCGTTTTTATCAAAGTGACTGCGCATGCGTTCTTATTATTTTCTCTGAAAAAAATGGCGGACTCCAGCAGCAGTAGCGATTCGGGAGATGTTTCAAACGAAGAAAAACGAACGCAAACCAGAAAACGAAAATCATCTGGCACACCATCTTGTTCTAAGAAAAAACATCGGCCTGCCGCACAAGTTTTTAAAATAGCTTACACGGAGGAGTGGCCTCTCATCGTCAGAAGTTGACTCGGTGCGAACCATGCTCGCTGCAGTGCAACCTCTGCCATGCGGACTTCTCTGTGAATCATGGCGGTAGAGACGATTGCCGTCAACACGTTCAATCGGCGAAACATATTAAGCAGTGCGTTTCGGGTCAGGAAGAGAACAAATCGATTGCCGTCTTTTGTGGATGCTACGGAAAAAATTGCCATGCTACTGAAAATTGATGGCTGGGCTACTGATTGGGAAAATTCCAAGTAGGCAGGTCTGGGGTTAGTAGACCTGTTTACTAATACAGACAAACCTCTATTTTAAGACTTCCAAAATGTCCGGAAAAATCGGTCGTAAATTGGAGGGGTCGTATGACGGAGGTTTTCACTGGCAGCCGTAGAAAGAAAAAGTTCAGCACAGTTCATACTCTCTTCTTCATGCACACATACAATGACATATTAAAACTGGATTTGGGTCTTTCCAACTCCATAGGATTGTGCAATCGATATTACAGTTTCACTTTGCCGACTTCTTTTAATCACCTCCACTCTCGTCCAAAGTCAGTGGTTTTCTTTGTCAAAGTCAGTGGTTTTCGTGCTTTTCCTACGCTCTCCGCCATCTTTTCTACAACAAGGGAAGCGACTCCGCTTTTAGGCCCTTGACGGTGGTTGTTTCCCTTTGCTCGAAGTCTATGCAGACGACAGCAACGGTCGTAAAAACCAACAAAATAGCGGTCGTAAGTCGCGCTTTAGAGGAAGTCGTTTAAGAGAGGTCGTTTACATAGTAAAATGCATCTGTGCCAACAAATCCGGTCTCAAATGAGAGGTGGTCGCTTAACAGAGGGTCGTAAAATAGGGGTTTGTCTGTAGTATTCTACTCAATTTGGACCTCAACTACTCTTCAAAATTGAAAATAATGCTCTTTAATTCTTGATTACTACTCATTTTGAGTGAACCTTGTTTGATGGTTTAATTAATCAAAATCCACCATTTTGCACCCAAAACTACTCATGTGGTAAACAGGTCTGGGTTGAAGTAAAGAATTGTTCGCCTTTTTATTTTCTTTCATGTGTGTATTTGTTTATTTTTCATGCTACAGTGGAACCTCCCTTATAAGACCTTATATTCCATTTGGTTTTTGTTTGTCGTACACCCCAGGGTCTGAAGACAGGCATGTACTACCTTCGCACCAAGGCAGCGGCCAACGCCATCCAGTTCACCATCGACCGTCAACAACTGGCCCAGGCCACCAAGGACACAGAGAAAATGTCCATCAGCGCTCCTACTGTGAGTATAGGTGCTATTATTGTTGCTATCAGGCATGGTAGACCTCTGCGAATCGCAGAAAATCCGCGAAAGTGAAAATATGACATCCCCCTCCCCCCAAAAAAAGCCGGGGTAAAAATCTGCTCGGGTGCCTAAAAATTATGTGCGTTAAAACCTATGCAATCGCTTCGCGGAACTGGATGTGAATGACTGAACAAGCAACTTCCCGCCGAAGTTAGCAGTCGTGCGCGGCCTAGTTCACGCCACACGTTTCCAGATTTGTGATCCTAGTGCTTCTTTTTTTTCTTCTTCTTTTTCTTCTTCTTCATTTTGGCGCCCAACTTCATCATTTTAGTTTGAGTCGACATCTTTCAATGAAATGCAGAATCGGTTGGATATTCTTGTAGGATATTCTTCTAGGCGGCCCCCTGGACCCCCGGCCATTTTCCTTGAAAACCACTTTGCCCCCCCACTACCATGCCTGTGTTATGAATATCATCATCATTGAAGTACTGAGTTCACCATCGACTGTCAGAAACTGGCCCAGGACTCGGAGAAAATGTCCATCAGCGCTCCTACTGTGAGTATAGGTGCTATTATCAGGGCTCCCAATCATCCCACAAAACAAGGGGTCCCAGGGACTCCTTCACTTACAGTATAGAGGGTCCCAGTGGCATTGCGAATGCTAACAAAAAAAATTCTAGTACATCCCTGGGACCCCCTGCACATTCTTTTAGAGGGTCCTTTAGAGTACTTCATAGACCCCCAAATGGGGGTCCCTGGGAACCCTGTATTATTGTTACATGGATGCTCCTGCTTTGAGGATGTCCTGATGTTCAGGATGTTTTTGTCCAGGATGTCCTGATCAGGATTTTTTTGGTCCAGGATGTCCTGAAGTTCAGGATTTTTTTGGTCCAGGATGTCCTGAAGCTCAGGATTTTTTGTTTCGCTGGATTATGAGAATTTGAGAAGATGCATTTTGCTGGTTTTAAAGGTCATGAAGTTTAACCAGAAGTGAAAGTGCAACGAGAGCCTGTCGGTTACATTGGAAACTGTTGTTTCCCTTCAGCCCCCCCCCCCCCCCCCAGGAACCCCCAGATGGGGGCGCTGTCCCTGCACTCCGCCGGGGCATGGGCAGCCCCTGGACCCCTGCCTTGCAGGATTTTTGAAATTTCCTAGGAGCACCCATGTTATCAATATCATCATCAATGAAGTACTGAGTTCACCATCGGGTTGTCAAAAACTGGCCCAAGCCACAAAGGACGCGGAGAAACTCCATCAGCGCTCCTGTGAGTATATGCCCTATTTTACCGGACTATTGGAAGAAGGGTGGCAGAGTGGTTAAGACGTTCACCTGCCAAATTCAATGTGTGACTGTAGTGTGAGTGACCCGGGTTCGAATTCTGGCCTCGCCTTCTAGCTCGGCAGGAAAATCGAACAGAACGTCGAGTCCTTCCGGGTGGGGACTTAAAGCGAGTCTGACCTGTCCGCAAACTTTGCGTACGTAAAAATCCCACGGCAGTAAAAAGTCGGTAAGAGCAGGGAGAAATCGCTGCTGCCTGGGATGACCAAATTGGTAGATAGTGTTCCTAATGCCCTCTCTCTTTCTCAAGTTGCAAAGTGACACTGTTCTTCTTCGATCGCTCAGTTTCCTGTCAATTATGAGTGCACTGCAGATGCGTCATGCTGCCGTTATGCGCCTAGCTAAGAAATAGTTAGGCCCAGCAAGTCCGACTTCGGCTGGAGGAAATCTTTTTGAAAGTGTTTCTTGAAAAAAGGCAGGAGAATGGACCAGGTAAGGCAGAAAGATAGTAGATGACAGTAAGCAAAGGGAAAAGGCAGAGTCAAAGAGAGTGACAGATTAGAGGATTAGAGGAAGTTACAAGCACAGAACTTCCAGAAGGTGGGGGAACTATTTATGCAAAAGACCCCCGGTTCCCCCACCGGGGGGGAGGAGTGACACTACTGACCTGTGTAGTTTATTTTTTCAGTCCGGCGGGGATAACAGCGCCGAGGAGGAGAAGACGACGGAAGGAGGAGGAGAGAAGAAGGAGACTGACGAGGAACGACAGAAGAGGGAACAGGAGGAGCGCGACAACCAGAACTTGGCTGCCCTCATGTGCTCCCTGCAGAACAAGGAGGAGTGCATGATGTGTGGATCCTAAGCATAACGCTACTGCCGGAGGAGGAGTGCTCCTGGCAAATGTTTTTGGCTCACTCGTGTCAGCGGGTCATTTTGTCTGGCTAACGTTACATCTTGTCGAAGATTGGTGTTGTGAAAGAGAAAGTGCACGAATCGATGTGTGGATGGTAAAATAACGGTACTACAGGAGCATGGGTGCTACTCTTTCATTTTTACACAGATTTCAGTATTTTTAATTTTTCCAGAAACTGAACTTCAGGTGTTTTTTTTAATTCACCCCCCCCCCCCCCAAAAAAAGAATTGACCACAAGCGATTTGGGGCGTTTTGAACTTGGCCTTGTTATTCTGTCTTGGAAGTTTACAAAGGCAATGTTACATGGCTTGTCAGACTTAAACTGTTTCTGTCCATCATTTTAACTGTCGGTCTATTTTGTTATCTCTCTCTCTTAAGTTGCCCCCCCCCTGAATCGTCCGACAGTATTTTGTTATCTCTCTCTTAAGTTACCCCCCCTGAATCGTCCGACAGTATTTTATCTCTCTCTTAAGTTACCCCCCCTGAATCGTCCGACAGTATTTTGTTATCTCTCTCTTAAGTTACCCCCCCTGAATCGTCCGACAGGGCTCTGCCCTTGTACCCTGCCTGCTGGGGCCACAGGTCCCTGGACTCCTGCCTTTCGGGGTTTTTTTTCATTTTGGGGAGTTGCACCCATGCAGGAGTGCTGCTGTGTTTATTTTTGCTCATTCTTGTCAACAAGTTGTACCCAAGTTAAAAGACTCCAGGATCACCCCAACAGCCAAAACACTTTATGGTACAAATGCAGCAGCTGCTGAGCTAGGGATGGGAACATTACGTGTGTGACCGTTTTTGATTACCCCGCCACGTGGGCAGCCGTACTCCAGACTCCGTTTTCAATTGTGGCGACTTTCGTTTCAAACTTTTAAAAAAAGACATAAAAAGTGAAAATTTTGATGGGAAAAAAAAAAGCTGTATTTTATTTGTCAACCTGCTTATGCATGAGTAGCAAGAGATAGCACAAGACTGAATAATTGTTTTGTTTTGTCTTATGCTTTGTATGCAGAGCTTCATATTGTCCGTGGGCCCGGGTCATTGACCCGTATTGACGGTGATTTGACCCCTCATTTTGTGCACACATGAAATTCGCAATGGAATTTAAATGTAATACTGCAGTGACACATTACTGGCCCATTGTTTTGGAAACGGACCCATCATTTTCTGTAAGCCCATGAAGTATGAAAACTGAAGCTCTGTATTTTTTTCTGTCTTACATTTCCGTGTATATTTACATTTCAGGGTTATTGTCACACATCCTGACTTGTCTATTTTTTGTGTGCTATTTATTCTTACATTTAGCCATAAACCTAGTGATCTAAGTATTTTATTATTACTAACACTTTTTGTCTTTGTTTTAGTTGAGGTTTCGAGAGAGCATATGAAAATTATGTTGTAGCTGATTGTTGATTATAGCTAGCCGACAGTTGGTTTTCAGTTAGATTTTGCGTGTGATTTTTGTTGAAATGATGAAGAAGAATGATTAATGTGTCTATCTCTGCAAGTATGGGACATTTTTTGTTTTGTTAATTTAAAAAAAATTTAATGTTACATAGATATTGTATATAATCATCCCAAATAAACAGGGGGCATCATCAATTAATTGGTTTTATGTTATTAAGCTGCATGTTAAAAAAGTAAGGCTTTTGGAATCAGCTGTGTTTGTGTCTTTTAGCATTTAGCTTTTGAAGATGATGCCTCTAATAATATTGCAAATTCCATTTTCAACTTTCTTTTTTATTCTACTGAGTCTGCATATATAATCAGACCTGTTTACTCTACTCTTTTTGAGTAGTATTCCGCTCAGTTTGGACCTCTACTATTCAAAATTGAAAATAATGCTCTAATTACTTATTTTCAGTGAACATTGTTTGATGGTTTAACGAATAAAACTTCACATTTTGAGCCCAAACTACTCATTTCAGCTATCCAGACTACTCAAGACTTGTGTAGGGGGTAAACAGGTCTGTATATTGGAAAGATGAATATCTCCATACATTTGCAAGAATATGTTATGTACGGCAGGGGTGGCCTAACTTAAAATTTCACTCGCCCTTTGGGCAAGTAACTATAAAATATTACTCGCCCGAACACATTTTCACCAGCCCAAAGAAAACAACAAACATTCCTGAACACACACACACATAGGGGAGAAGGAAGGAGAGAGGAAAAGGAGTGGAACTACTGGAAGAGAAAGAATATGAAAGAAAGAAAGGAGAGTCGAAGCAAAGAGAAAGATAGGGGGAGAGAGGGAAAGAGGAGGAGGAGGTTGATGAGGCTGCCTTTCCTTTCTTTTCAGTACCAGTGCTTGCATGTTGTTATCTTAGCAGATAACTGAGCTTTTTATAGTGGGTTGGAAAGGAGAGATGCTGTGGGGAGACTCGGTGGTAAAAAAAAGAAGAAACAGGGCTGTGCAGTACTGAAATTTACAGTAGCCCATCGGGCTAGTGACTTTTGAAATCTACTCGCCCACAGATCTGTACACTAGCCTCGGGCTACCAAACTAGTAGTTTTGGCTAGCCCTGTATGAGCTGAAAAAATGGTTGATTTGATCAAGCTTGAGTTCTCACCCCGTTTTATATGTCTGTCTCTCTTAGATCTTTGGCTACTGTTAGTAAATAAAATTGTCTTCAATATTTTGGTCTGGAATGGATGTGGAATAAGTCTTAATTGCCTTTGTGTTTATTCTCTATCTGCTTTAACTAGTTTAAGCATATTATATATCTATTATTTTGGGTAATAATTGTTTTGCAGGATAAATCTTTGCATTGTGTGTTAGCCACAAAGTTAAAATTATTGCCTTTTCCCATTAGATTCTGACATTGAAACGTAATTTGTTAGAAATGCACAGACATTGCTTTGTTCTTTTAGAAATGATAATTGAACAGTGTACACTAGACAGGAAATAACTTATTGATGATGTAAAAGGGGAGAACAAACCCAACTAGATCTAAAGTAAAAATAAGTAAAATGCATCAGACAGACTTTTTGGTCTTTTGTTTTCGGTGTTTTATTTTAACAAAATGTTTCTGACTTGATTCTGTCTTTCGCTTTGTGTGTTTTGTTTTCTTGGTTTGGTGAGTGTGTTTGTGTGTGTATTTTGTTTAATGCAAATGTTATGTAGTGCACGTGTGTCTTGCATGTATGGTCATCTTCAAAATGTAAAGAAACCCTAAACTGCTCACAGGTACACACTTTTACACGCACGGGTGCACACACGCACACACATTTCAAACATCCACAGACCATTTATTTGCCACTACAAAAATCAACTTCAATAATACTGGTAAACTTACACGGTTATTAAAACATTTACAGGCATGGGAATTATTCGCGGATTTCCGCGGGAAAAAAATTGATGAATGTTACTAAATACTTCGTTTTGGTTACTAAATACTTCAATTGGGGGGCTTTTCAGAGTTTTTTGTCTCTGACAATTCCCATGCCTGATTTAGAATACTGTATTGAATTTTCAAAACAGGGACGTCGTAATATCAGAGTTCTTGAAAACAATAAGAGATTGGTCGTTTTTACGCACCAGACTTTCAGGCATGAGATTTTTGAGCCTATGGGCATAAGGCTGATTTGAGGCTTCTTTTTTTTTTTATCACCCCAGGTAATTTTTTAGATAAAAAAAAAAGATTCCAACTGAGTATAGAAATTCTTGAGTGAATGAAAATGAAGTATATGTATCAATTCTACTTTTAAAGTTGTTTTAAAGGCTTAGATTTCAAAATGCAAAGCTTCAGTTTCAGTGGGCTTCAGCCTTTTTTCAGGCTTTTCAGCCTAAATCATTATTTTTGAATCTCATGCCTGTTGGACCATCCTCTAACAGTCATTCTATAAAATATACATACAACAGCAAACTTTCAACATCAGCTCAATCTAAAAAGGTACATGACTGGAAAGGCAATTTTTATGTGAAGAAAAATGCAGACATTACAGGCATGGTAACTTTCAGAGAATTCTCTGAATTCAGAGAAAAGCGAATGCAGACTAAAAGCAAGTGTCAGAATGGTTTTTAAACTTGAGGAGATGCCCCTTTCCCCAATTTTGAACAGTTTTATGAATTATTCTTCAAGAGCAATTGCCCCTAATCACCATGAAGGGCTTTTATTTTAATCCCTTGTTTACACCAAGAGAACATCTCATGATACCCTATAGTATTTTCAGAGAAAAATGCTGTTCCTGCATTACCATGCCTGACATAACACTGTTAAATAACAAAAACATATATACACAGTGCATTCAATCTTGATGCATTCTAAGAACATGTATAAAAACTAACATTTGCAAAGTTGTACTTTAGTGTCTAAATTAGACACTCATATTTATGACTTGATCTCAAAACCTGCTTCTTTCAGTTTCCTGACAGTAACCCATGGCTGATCCTAACCCTATGCCTTTCCTGAGAATAGCAATGTTTCTCTGAAAATTTTCAAGACGAAGATTTGATAGGGGGTTTCTGAAGTGCAACGTCAGCCTAATTTAATTGGCTTCACCTCCCCAACACTCCTCATCCCCCCTCCACCCTTCCACCTTTTACAAACATGTATGCATGGGTGCTACTCTTTCAATTTTACACTGTTCAGTTTTAGATTTTTTATCAGAAACTGAACAGTTTAACCCTTTCACCGCCAGCCATATTTCAGCCAACATTTTCCATTAAACTTACCTGGGTAGAGAACAAAATCCATCTGCAGTATTGGGGATTCTTCTGTGACAGATATAAAATAAGGTCTATCCTTACTTCCCAAAACTAAGACAATAGGGTCTTTGGATAATAGACCCCAATTTGATGCCTTTTAGTGACATAGGTGTTAAATCACTGTGGTGCTAAAATGCGACTTTGGCGGTGAAAGGGTTAAAAAAAAAATTCCTCCCCCCAAAAGGTCAGCCACAAGCGATTTGGGGCGTTTTGAACTTGGTTCTATCTTGGAAGTCTACAGCATGGTGGTGCCATATTGTTTTCAAAAGGCAATATAATAATTTTATATGGCTTATCGGACTCAAACTATCTATCTGTCCATCATTGTAACTGTCTATCTGTCTCGTTATCTCTCTCTTGCGATGCCCCCCTGAATCGTCCAACATGGGCTCTGCCCCTGGCCTGTCTTGCATTTTTTTGTCATTCTGGAGAATTGCACCCATGTGTTTGCCAGCATGTCGTTTCTTACAATGAGTAACTGCCAATTGCTGAGGCCAGAGGGGGAAGCTGCTATTCTGGATGGCCGGGCTAGGATTCGTTTATAGTGGAGTTGCCTTGCCCTGGCTACACCTCATTGACAAGCTTAAAAAAGTCCAAAAACTCTGCTGCCAGACTTGTCCTGAAGGCCTCTAAGTATCATGTTCAACCACTCCTGATATCCCTCCATTGGCTTCCCATCAAAGCACGTATTGACTACAAAATTTCCACTCTATGTCATTCTTCTCTGGAAATGCCCCTAGCTACATCTCTGACATGCTTTCTGTCTATATTCCATCAAGGAAATTGCGGTCATCTTCAGATTCCAAAATTCTCTGTGTTCCTAGTACACGAACAAAAATGTTTGGTGAGCGCTCCTTTTCCTTTTCGGCCCCATCAGTTTGGAACTCCTTACCACGCAAAATTCGCCATATCCAGTCCTTGCAATGTTTCAAATCAGCTATCAAGACCCACCTATTCAAGCTACATCACAACCTTTAGGCCACATTACTTCTCGATTCTATTCTCACACATACCCTCCCCCCTACCTTTGAGGACAGCTGGCTTCAGGGAAGGTCCCCAAAGGCCAAGCAACCCCCTTTGGTTCATGGGTGCAACTTTTCCTCGTAGACAAGGATTTCCTGTTTGAATTTTACCAGAAAAGGAAGTTCCTATTTTTAACATTTGTCCAACAAGATCTTCGTTTGTCTACTGTATTTTTCAAACACTTTAGAATAAGCATTAATTTTGTATAAATTGTGAAAAAGCAAACTAAAATACCTTCATAAATCAATTTTGGCTTCAGCTGCAGGGGGACATTAATGGACCCCGGCCTTTTAGTTTTTTCATTTGGTGTAGTTGCAGTAATGCACCCATGTTGGTTGCAGTACTAAAAGCCTGAGTATATGCCCCCTGATTTGAGAGTACAGTAATCTTCTACAAGACTGAGTACTGTGTTTTACGGACTACAGTGGAACTCCCTTTAAGACCTTCAAAAATCATCCAAAATGAGGTCTTATAAGGGAGGTCATTTTAATGCTTGCAAAGAAGGGTAATGTCTCCGAGAAGCAGGTCTTATGTGGGAGCACAGCCTCAATTTTAAGTTGGGGACATTTGTATGTGGGTCACAGCTACCTAGAAAAAACCCCAAGGGACTTAATCGTGATGAATGAAAATCCGTTTAACGTCCTCCGGTCTGAAACACACATGTGGGACATTAGTAGATATAAAGATAGTGGGAACGATCCTGTAGGCAATGCAACTCCAGGAAAGTGCCGAATTTTTAACGATGCAGATTATTTTTTATCGTGAATGAATGAAAAATGGTGTTTTACGTCCTCTCGGTCATAGACACATATGGGACATTTGTAAAAAATACAAAGATGGTGGGAACAATACTGGCTGCAATGCCCAGAGGCAGTGCAACACCAGTAAAGTCCCGAGTTTTTATCAATACAGATAGGTGTAGCGGTAACCACGCCTCGGATAAACCTCATCGGCTATGGTACCGCCACAATAATTGTTATTGTTATCTTTATTGTGGGAGAGAAAATGGAGTTTTACGTCCTCTTGGTCTGAATCTGACACATATGGGACATTTGTAAATACTAATATGGTGGGAACAAACTGGAGGCAATGCCCGGAGGCAGTGCAAAACCAGTAAAGTCCCGATTTTTTTATTAATACAGATAGGTGTAGCGGTGACCACGCCTCGGTCAAACCTCATCGGCTATGGCACCGCCACAAGTATATATTATGCTGATTAATTATTTTTTTTTGTGGTGCGTCTGTGTTTAAGTAGCTTGTCCCTGGAATCTGTATCAAGGTAGGCAGCAAAGCCTGTACTATGACTATAGAAAATCATTTACTGTTCAACTCTCAATTTACTATTGGCCCTGCTGTGGGCTCATGCATGGGTGCTACTCTTTCATTTTTACACTGATTTCACTGTTTTTAATTTTACCAGAAACTGAACCAGTTTTTTTAATTCATCAAAAACATTTTTTGGGACCACAAGCAATTTGGGGCGTTTTGTCTGTCTCGTTATATCTCTTAAGTTGCCCCCCATAATCGTCCAACAGGGCTCTTCCCCTGGACCCCTGCCTTTCATTTTTTTTTTATTTTCATTTTGGGGAGTTGCACCCATGCTAATGTCAACCAATGATAAAAAGCTATCTGAGTAAAGGGCCGAAACCAAACGCACAATCCAGATGAAATATATGCATTAATGTAAAATACAATAATCTGCTGCACATAGCATCGAGTAAACTAAGGGGCGCTACTCATTCTAAAGATGACTTACCATTCAATACAGAGTTCTCTTTCTTAGATTATAAATCTTAGAAAATAGGCTGGCATGAACAAAATGATGCGATGGAAATGACGGTTAAAAATCAAATAAACTGACAAAAATTCCTTGCCTGAGTGTGAAAATTGAACTATCAAATCAACGAATTGTTTCTTGCTTGATACCTTGACCCTCTTCAGAAAGTTAAGCACTCCCCCCCCCCCCATCCCCCCAACACCCCCGCTCAAATTATCGCATAAAAAATGCTCCCTCGAAAAGCATAATAATAATGGGAATTTATATAGCGCTCTTTCTCACATGAGCTCAGTGCGTTTTACATTGATAACAAGAACATTAAAGGCAAACAAATAATCAATCATTACACAATGATTGCACGCAACGTTCTCTTACTTCCTCACACACACACACACACACACGTACGCGCGCGCACACAATCATTCGGCTAAGATGCAGCTTCTCGGGAATGGGATAAAGTTAGGATCAGCCTATCCTATTAAAAAACAACGTAATTTTACCTTCTATAATATGGAAGAAACACCAGAATTCTACACAATCCCACTGCTCCTACAGCCAGTAATACTTCTGCCTTCTCAGGCCATATGGTCATAATGGGTAAGGTACGTATGTGTCCGTTTTTCAGTTTTCACTGGTCTCCCCGCTGCATACAGCCAACACATTCTGATTTCAGAGGAGCCATTAATACAGTTGAGCATAGCTTGTAGCTTAATCTGCAAAGCTGTTGTCTGATACGATTTTCTACAGGGTATAAATATAATTATCCGGTTTTTTGAAACCAGACTCTGAACACAGACGTGCCTTTAATTCTATAATTACCCAAACCTGCTACGTAGCATTCAAAGTTTCAAGATTGGCACAGCCCCTGTGAGATTACAGCTACAGAGCTACACGGACTGTATTTAAGCTTTACTGCGTACAGTTTACAGAGAAGAGCTGTAGCCTATTAACCCTACCCTGTGTCTCCTTTTTCAGGCATTTAACCCTTTCACCGCCAAATTTCAGCCATCGACTATTAAATAACGTGGGTAGAGAACAAAATCCATCCTCGGTATTGGTGATTCTTGTGTGAGCAAACAAAATAACAAAATCCTTACTTGCATAAACTAAGAAAGAAAGATTTGGAAAAGAGAACCCAATTTGGAGCCTTTTACCACTGGTGTCTCACTGTGGTGCTAAAATCCGACTTTGGCAGTGAAAGGGTTAAAGGCGTCTAAGCTCTTTCTCTACCTCTGAATTTACTCCAGCAGTCAACTTAAAACAAAATGGATGGGCCCAAAAGCTTACTCTAAATAAAACGTAGGCAAACCGCGGTATCGGGCTACCAATGATTCAAGGTGTAAGGTTAATTAATAGGCAGCGATTTAATGCTCCAAAAAAATAGATGATTTTGACCAAAAAACAGATGCTTGTGGCAAAAGAAAAGACCATCTAACCCTAACCCTAACCCTAACCCTATCCCTAACCACGGAAAGAACCAAGAAATAGAGCAGGAGGGTGCAAATCTACATATTTGCAGAGAAATCGATGTACAAAGCCATGCACTTATACTATTTTTTTGCTGGAACCATTCCTTTTTTTGGGTTGATAAATTTTAAGTCTAATTAATATGAAGATATAAGAAAGTTCCAACATAGTTGCATAAACCGACAAAATCCCAATTAACTTAATACGTGCCCCTCTCTCTTTTTGTCCCCGTCTCTATGTGCCCCCATCTCTACTATGTCCCCGTCATAAGTCTAACTGTATGTAACACACAAAAACTAATGCTAACTCTAATTCAAACGCAAACCTAATCTGAAGTCCTATCCCCCATTCCTAACCCTAACTCGAAGCTCAAATCGTATCCCTAACACTAGTCCTATCGCTAACCCAAGGGGACACATAGAGACAGCGACACATAGAGACGGGGGCCGATAAAGACACGGACATATAGAGAGGGGAGGGGGGGGGGGGCACAATGAGGATGACATAATGTAATAGGTCTAGAGACAGGGGCGCATACTAGAGACTGGGACATATTAATCAATCGATCAATCAATATTTATTATACCCATTAAAATGGACAAGGAAATTTCGTTTCCTTGTTTTTGTTTCTTCATTTTATAGAGACAGAGGCCCATCAAATTGATCCCAAAGAAATATAAGCTTGCAAGTGTTCAACTCTTTTCTACAGTGACAGAATAGTCAAGTTTGACTGTGGTCACTTACAGGAAGGAAGGAAGGAACTCCATCACACTGAACACCCACATCGCATGTCCTCTTCGCTACGACATTTTCCTTTGACCTCGCCATATGATCGCTCTGTCGGCGTGCCAGTGGCTGGACTTCCAGACTCTTCTGATCCCGAGCTAGCCTCCGCTTCTCCAGCAGCGTGTTGAGACTGTAAATGAAAGGGTTCAGCGCCGAGTTCAACGGCAGAACAAAGATCACCATGGCAACGCTGACGTCACCGGGAACCGGAACTCCCACTGCCGCTGCCATGATTCCTAGCAGACCAATGGGAAACCAGCAGAGAAAGTCGGTCAAGACAACGGCGGCTAGGCGTTTAGCGACTGACCGGTCCTGAGAGTGGCGAGAGTGGTCCAGCCTGGATGACCTTCTGTTTCGCATGGATAGGTAGATCATGAGTTGGCCTGCAGCGATCGCCACAAAGATGGCGAAATTGAGAATGATCATTACGCCGAAGGCGTACATCTGACCGGGGAAGGCATGGCGGGTGATAGGGAGCGGAATGCAGATACCAGTCTGCTCATAAAACTGCCAGTGGGAAGTGAACGGTAGTAGCGGAATCACAGCGATCAGGAAACATAGTGTCCAAACGCCACAGCAAACCATGTGCGCTAAGCGCTTGTTGAAGCGCAGTTGTGTGGAAAACGGGAACCGGATGACCAGAAACCTTTCCACGGTGATCAAGCAGATAATGAAAGCTGACACTTCGCTGGAGAGGAGAGATAGGAATCCTGCGATTTTACACATAACGCTTTGTTTCCAGTGCAGATCTTCCCACAGGTACGTGCCTCGGTAAGCTGCATCTGCAATGCCGATGATGGTGAGGTACACTCCCATGCAGAAGTCGGAGACGCTGAGATGAGTGACAAAGGCAGGGAAGCCCATGGTGGTGGAGGTTCTGGTGAAGAAGACACGGTACACGAAACTCCCGATGTTGCCCACCACTGCCAGAAAGGCAAAGCCGTACAAACTGACACGAAACGAAGTTAGCCTCAGCAAGTCTTCACAGGACTAAATTTCATTGAACTCGGCGTGGCAGTTGAGGATGTTGAAATCTTCAGGAAGCGTTGCTTGGCAACATAACTTATAATTACTGGCTTCAACTTTGCGAAGGTGGGCCAAGCCCTGAAAGACGTTTCTAGGAAAGTAGGTCAAAGGGCACGAGGTCAGGTTGATTTCACGTAAGTGGGTCAGCACTTGAAAGCCTCGGTCAGCTACGCGGTCAATGCCGCACTCTGCCAGGTTCAGTTCTTGTAGACGGGGAAAGCTGGACAGGAAACGTGGATCGAGGAAAGGCATGGAAACACGAGACATGTCCAGCTTAGCGACAGACCTGAATGGTGAGCTGGGCGCATCGTTACCCAGGAATACGGACATCAGCGGATTGCCTGACAAAACCAGCACTCTCAGGTTGGGCAGGCCTGAAAGATTCTCGTTAGAAATGACGGCTATGAGGTTGTTTTTCATACTAAGATATTGCAGGTTGGGCAAGCTCAGTCCAGACACGACTCTAATTCTGCACTCTGCTAGGCTGAGATAAACGAGTAATGGATTATCAACAACAGCATCAGGAGCCATGCCACTCCCATCAGCGTTCAGATAACGACCATCGGTAACATTCTTCATAGCAAAAGGCTGTGAGCAGATCAAAGACAAACCGTAACAGACGCAGTTTATTGGACACTGGGCATCACACAACAGTTCATCGTCATGCTGGGGACAGTGAAACACTCCGTCACACAGATGCTCCACATGCACGCAGACTTTGGACGCCCTGCAGCGATAGAACCCAGGACAAGGGTTCTCCTCACAATCCTCCTCGTCATCATGGTCGGGACAGTCGTAGACACCGTTACAACGCACGAAGATCGGTAGGCAGTATCCACGCCCCACACACTGGAAGCTGGAAGGGGGGCACTTGTGGCTTCCGTTGATGGCGAGGACCTCAAAGTTGCCTCGTCCGTCGAAGGTGACCAGACCCGGGGGAGGGAGAGTGGTGATGGTGATGATGTGGGAGAGGAAGGAGGAGGAGGGGGCACATCCCAGTTCGTCTGATCCATCGTGGCATTGCTGCATGCCGTCGCAGCGACACTGCCGGGAAATGCACTGGAAGTATACAAAACATCAGTAGCTGTGTATTATTGTTTGGTGTTGTTTTAAACGCAAACACAAATATGTGTACACTCATAAATGAACACACACGCAAATTGACATGCGCGCAAACGCACATGTAAGTATGCGCACACGCAGAAATACATTTACACAAACTTTCACCAAAAAACCCACAGACACTCGTCGTCACACACACACGCGCGCGCACACACACACACACACACGCGCGCCCCCCTACACACACACAATCACACACACAAACACACACTCACATAAACGCACACGCACACTCACATAAACGCATACACTCACACCTCTACACACTCACGCTCACATAAGCACATGTGCACGCACAAAGTATTTGAGAGAGAGAGAGAGACGGATGCAAAAAGAGAGAGACAGAGATATGATAATAATGCTGCTGCTGCTGCTGCTGTTGAAAATAATGAAATGGTGCACGTTGTAAGCGTTCCCAGACCATTCTCTGCTACTGGTAGATTAAGTTATGCTAAAAGCCTGTCTGACACAATGATAAATAAACACGAAACACCCAGCCAATGGGACCCAGAGATGATTGGACCCACCTGTCCTACCAGCACAAGAGCAGCCCTTCACCAACCCTGGATGCCCGCGTTGTGTTACAGAGGGGGTAAGAATACAATCACGGGGCATTCCGTTAAGCCTTGTCAGAAGACGCACTGGTCTCATCTGTCCTTGGTGGGGGCTGTCGGATGAGTGTTGGGGTTTCTCAGTGGTGGTGTTTTTGATGTTGGGCTCTGCAGTCGTGAAAAACGGGCTGGTAGGCCTACATAGGCCTACAACGTACAGTTGGATAGACCCTAGTCCAAATTAGGGCGAGTGTGTAAACAGCCTAAATGAAAAGGAGTGGCTGGGGCAGACAGCACCGTGGCCTATAACCTTGACCTTCAGGGGCCCAGAGTGACCCCGTCCTGTGCAGGGGTCAACTTGACCTTGGGGTCACCTCACGCCCTGTCTGTGGTCAGCTGTCTGCAGCCGCTGGACGCTGCCGTCCTCTGCATTGGCAACTTTCACGAGGACTCGATTTGCGTCGTATCTAAATGGTCACCGAGTCGAGTGTAGGTAGCTATGTTACCTGTGCATGCTTAACCATGCCCCGCACATGCCTACCCCTTCTGTAACACAACACAGGCCTCCGTGGTTGATGTGTAGGGATGCTCTTGCGTTGGTATGACATGCAGGTGTGTGTGTGGGGGTGGTGGTGTCAGTGCCGTCTCTGGGCCCCATTGGCACCTTCGGGTGTCTGACACAACACACAGTTAGCCTACGTACATACACCAATTCTGGTTGTTAATGAAACGTAAACCGCGGTACCTGCTTGTTGGTGCACTGGAAATGCTCCCTCCGGTCACAGTCAGGATAGACGCAGAAGGACTCATCACTGCCGTCCCTGCAGTCACTGACGTGGTCACACACCAGCGTGTAAGGAACCTCCTCCGCCCCGTTGCCGCACGTGAACGTGGGCGGAGGTGGCGTCAAAGGCGGCGCCGCGCATGCTCGTGACGTCACACCCGCCGTGACGTCATTACCAGCACGTGGCCAACAGGAAGCCAGCGGGTCGCAAGCCAGGAAGCGATGGGTGAGGTGGTTGGCGGGGCAGCGGATGAGATCTAAAGAGAGTTTTGATGATGGTAGTGGGGGGTGCGCTTGAAGAAGAGAAATACGGGTAGAAAGAGATGACGACGACGACGACGACGATGATGATGATGATGACGCCGACGACGATGATGATGATGATGAGGAGGAGGAGGCATTTGTAACCGAAGAAGACATCAAGGTTTCGGGAGATGGCGAAAGATGAAGAGATGGCGAGGTTTTGGGAGATGAAAGAAGACGATGCGTTACTGATGACGATGAAGGTGATAACGATGACGAATTGATAGCAAACAGCAGGGCTTTGGAGGGTGGGAGGAAATGAACTGGTGGGGCTGATGACGACGACGACGACGATGACGATGAACTTGTAGAGGAAGGCAGCAAGGGTTTGGAAGACGAAGACAGATTAACAGACGATGACGATTTCGGAGATGAAGAAAAATGAAAGGACGAGGAAGTTTTCACATTTGGAGTCATCTGGCAGAGGACGGCAGCGTCCAGAGGCTGCAGACAGCTGACCACAGACATGGCGTGATGTGACCCCAAGGTCAGGTTGACCCCTGCACATGACGTGGTCACCCTGGGCCCCTGAAGGTCAAGGTGATAGGCCACGGTGCTGTCTGCCCATTGCCAGCCGTTACGGTACCTGAAACATGTTTGTTTTGGCTTTCTTGCGCACATGCGCTTACCTGTTTTAGCAACATAACCAATGTTATATACGCAACATATGCCTACAAAGTGCAGTTGAATAGTCCAGATAATACAGATAACAGCCTAAATGAAAAGGAGTGGCTGAGCAGAACTCATGAGATTAAAAGAGAAAGCGGTGTAGAATTAACAAATAAAAGATTGATGTACGGATACCTACATTTATCATAAACTCGTTATTGTCTTAACAAATTTGTTGAACTCAAAGCAGGCCTATTTTGCAACGTCAAGGTTACCATCTCCGCCATTCACGTTCCTGTTTAACAGAAACTTCAACATTTCGTTTGTTTGTTTGTTTTCCCATGACCATTCTCCGATTCTTCACTCTATCTGTAATGTTTTGATATATAATTTAAAATAATAATGCTGAGAAAATAGAATTAATTAGATAAGGAGGAAGAATGGTTGCCGTTCAAATTTAGTTTTTACTCCAATGTTGAAATATCAACGATATGCAGAATCAATATCTTGATATGCAGAATTTAAATATTTGCATTAATCTCCCCCCCTCCCTCCTCTGCCCCCTGCTTCCCCCCCCCCCTCCCCTTCTGTCCCCCCTCCCCCTCCCCCAGTTTTTTAAAATTTCAGATTACTTACAATTCAGGCAACGCCGGGGTAGCCCCAAACAAGCCAATAAACACTAGCGAGGCATCACCGAGTCTGAGAACATCCAGCACGTCAGTTAGCTGTTGGGGTCGTGTAAGACTGGCCAGCTCACCCCCTCTCTCCAAACAAACATCGAAAGCTTCGTACCACGTAACGAAATTAGCTGGCTGGACATACAGATAACATTTCCCATGGACAGAAATAAAGCCCCTTCCGCACGCGTTACTCGTATAGTAACACAACTCTTCGTCTTCGGATTGGTCGCAATCGGGATTTAAATTACAAGGAAAATGCTCTCGAAAGCTCGACCAGTAAGGCACGCTGCAGTTCCACTTTCCGTTAGGGAGTTTTTCTGGAAGGGCGTCGGACGTGTGTTCGGTATAGACCACCCTGAATCCTGTAGAAGGAGCGTGAAATGTATCATCCGACACGAACAGAACCGACATGGAAGTGGTTGTGGTATACACAGAAGGCTCGGGTTTGGAACGGTGGCAAAGCTTGAGGACCTCTTTTCCCGAGCAGTCGGGGTTAGTGAAGAGCTTGATGTAGTCCAGGAGGCAGAGGGGGGTGTCTGAAGGGTCCAGCTGGACGTCCACAAAGGACACCATCACGAGGACCTCAGAGGGGCTGCTGGTCTTCAGGGGCTGGCAGGAGATCATGCTGTTGGGGTAGGGGACTCCTTCCGTCCACCGTGGAGTCTGGATGATTCCTGGGAGGGAAACACAACTAGACTAAATTGTAGCTTAGACATGGGTGCTACTGATTTCAGTATTTTTTATTTTGCCAGAAACTGAACTTCAGTTGTTTGTAATTCATCCCCAAAAATGACCACAAGCGATTTGGGGCGTTTGGAAACTTAGTTGTTCTATCTTGGAAGTTTACAAAGGCAATGTAATCATTTTACAAGGCTTATCAGACTCAAACTGTCTATCATTTTAACTGTCTGTCTGTCTCGTTATATCTCACTCTTCACGTGCCCCCCTGAATCGTCCGACGGGGCTCTGCACCTGTACCCTGCCGGGGCCATGGGTCCCTGGACCCCGCCTTTCATGTTTTTTTCATTTTGTGGAGTTGCACCCATGCTTAGAGACCCCCGTCACATTTTCCTATTTAAGATTGTCAACGAGGAGCAACATTATTCTGTTTATTGTGAGTAAACATTTGTTCAAACCCCTTCTTGAAAACAAATAAAAACATTATTCTGCGTTCTCGGGAAAGGGAACAGGGTTAGGATCCGTCTAGGGTTATTGTAATGAAATTGAAAGAAAGAGACTTTGAGATTGAGAGCCGTGAACAAGAGGGATGGTGGTGTCTAAACTACTACATTGCCTAATAACCAATTCAACACAGAATAAACTGGGCATTTGTCGACAGAATGCACGAAGGCCTTTGCATGCACGCGTGTGTTAAAAAAAAAATCTGTCAAAGCTTAGGCTATCTCTTTATGCTCAATAAATATCATTTTGACTTGACTTGACTTGACTTGATGCGTGCTTCTAGACATATTTTTTTACTATTTAAAATCATGAAAACAAAAAGTAACCCCTAGCCGCATTGAAATATGAAATTATAAGAAACAAAGAAAGACAAAACGAAAACGAAAGAAAGAAAACGATCTTCCAATCGAACTAGAACAACAGCATAGAAACACACACACAAGCTAACAACCAAAAACATAAAAACAAACAAGAACAACAACGAATAGGGTCACAAAAATGTAAAACAAAATGTCGCCCCCCATCCCCATCCTCACTCTCACCTTCAATCTCATCAACCTCCAACTGAGGTCGCTTCACCAGCCTGCAGTCCACCGCTTCAAAACACACCTCGAACCACCGAAAGGGAAAGCTCACGAAAGACCGGGTCTTGCCCACATTATTCAAATACACACTAACGGAACCACTGTAGCTCAACACGTGCACGGCGTCATCCTTCGCCCTCTTGCAGTTCTGACGAAGAAGATGACCGTCCACGCCGTAAGGCATGTCCCTGTCGACTATCACCACTTCGTAGCTACCGTTAGCGGTGCAGGGAACGCTGATAACCGTTACGTTGAAGATCAGATCAGGAGCAGGGGCGTTTAGATCTATCTGGCACGACCAGGAAGTGGCCTCGTCGATGGTGGAAGTGACCCGGATGATGTAACCGCTCAGCGCTGAGGTCACGTGGTACGTCTTTCCCATAAACATGGCGCAGGGGATGTACTCGCGATAGGGTGGCATGGTGGGTGGCAGTGTTGGTAAAGACCCGTTTGTAGGGTTGAAATCAGTTGTTTCAGAACTGCTTAGGTTTTGTGACAGTCGGTCTGAAGTTTTGGAAGTAGGTCTATTTTTTGAGCTGTATAATTTTGCTTGAAAAACATTGTTGGATCCATCAGGTCCACTCTCTGTTGTAATTTGGTGTTCAGCTTCGGAATTCTTTGGAACTTCCCTTAGGCCTGTAGAATGACGCGTAGTGTTGGGAAACCTCATTCTTTCAAACGGAAAGAGGCGAACAGTATCAGAACTATTAACAGTTTTTGAGGTAAAGTTAGAAACAATTTTGGAACCACGTGCCTTTTCTGGCGTAATAATTTTATGGCTGATGACGCTGGAACCTTCTGATACGTCGTGATGTACGCTGATGAAGAAAAGCGCCATTTGTATTGTCCACGCCATGACTCGCGCTTTTCTTTGGCCCTGTTGGTCTGTCATGGCTGTCGTTGCAACATTCTGCATGAGAATCGCGTTCCCGTAGCAGCACACGTCGTCGAAAAAAACAGCGATCTTTAACTCACTATATGAGGTCACGATGAACGTTTTTCTTTCGATTCTTGTGACCTAAAACAAACGAATCATAACATTCACGATAATAGTCATAGACTTCAAAGATATATATGTAATCAGCTGTTGACACTACTTAGCATACATAATCGTGATATTGCAATTTGGATGAATACAAATATTAAAAAACAAACAAATACGAAAACCATAAGGTATGTGCAGAAACTATATCAAATTGAAATAGATAAACTAGATAAATATATGAAAGAAAATGGACTAGAATTTTCTGGAGAAAAAGACACAATTGATGTTATTTAACAATGGTAAAAATCCAAAGTTTTTGCCTCAACTTGTGTTAGAAGATAAAACTCTTCAATATTCCAATAATGTAAAATTCTTAGGTGTCTATTTCACTCTTAAATTAAACTGGCGATGCCATATTGAGCATCTTATAAACAAAGCAAGACAACGGTTAACTATATTGAAAATAATTAGAGCACAGTCATGGGGTCAAGATACTCAAACACTATACATCTTGCTACCAGTCTGGTTCGAGCAAAACTGACTTATGGACAGGAAGTTTATTTTTCGTCTTCTCATACATTACTAAAACGGTTACAAAGTATAGACAGTAAAGCTATCAAAGTAGCACTGGGTGTACCAGTACATACAAATACGTTTAAAGCACATAGAGAAGCTAATTTGTTGTCACTTGACGATCAGCGTAAACTAACCACTGCCAAGTATGTGACTAGAAGTCTTTCAGTATCTAATTCAGTGACAAAAAATGAAATATTTCTTGATTCAAGAAAGGATTTTCCTAAAAGGGCACATAATCTTTCTTACCTTCAGCCCATTAGAAATTATACAGATGATTTATTTAGGAAATGTGAGATCGATATTGCATTGATTTCAAGTACACCAACCATGCCTATTGTTCCTCAGTGGGAGCATAATTCTCCAAAATTTGATATAGATTATACTACTCTGAAAAAGACGATAATATCAATTTAATATCCAGAGAAGCAAAAGAACACCTCGAAAATACATATTCACACCATCTTAAGATTAACACAGATGGCTCGGTTTTAGAATCTTATACAGGAGCTGGATTTGTGATCCCTGGTTTAATAGTTAAAAAATCATTCTGTTTAGGAAAAGACTTTTCTGTATATACTGCAGAACTATATGCGATCCTTATGGCCTTATCTTGGATATCTGATGTTAATATGGCAATTTACAACATTCTAATTTGCGTTAACTCAAAATCTGTCATTTAGAGCTTATGAAACTGGAATGTAAACATTAGGAGAGATTTGTTTTTCTTTATGAAATTCTTGATACATTCTATCATGGCTAAAGGAATTTTTGTGGAGTTTTGCTGGATTGCATCACATTGTGGTATTTATTAGAATGAAATAGCTGATACATTAGCAAACGAAGGTGCCCTTAGAAAGCATCCAGATAGTACATTGAAACTGGAAAAACATGAAATAAATTCAATATTAGAATATTGTATGAATAATGAAAAACTTCCTACGATAACAATACTGTTATTATGTCAAAGATCTATGTCTAGTTTGATCTACAAAATTCGCCTAAATTCATGGAAGACCAAAATTTCCAAAGATGTAGAATGAGCTAGTGGTCACCCACTGTCTATTCATCATATTCTTTTTTAATGTCCAGTTTTAACTTCCTTATACAAAAAATGTAAATAAATATAGCAAAGTTAGGACCTATAAAATAAATCATTTACAACCCTGAAATGATTGACATTGTAAAGGTTATATCCAACCCTGAGATTGTTCATTTTTTATAATTGATTCATTAGTTTACGCTTGATTATTGTATTATTGTTCATAAGCACACCCACGCACATATGTGCGCACACGCACGCACGCACACACGCACGCACGCACGCACGCACGCACGCACGCACGCACACGCACGCACACACACACACACACACACACACACACACACACACACACACACACACACACACAAACACGCAATTTCTCTGCTCATTTCAATTTATTGATTTGTTTGTTGTTGTTGTTGTTGTTGTTGTGTTGTTGTTTTTATTATTATTTTTAAGTCTTTTTTTGTGTGTGTTCTCTCTTACTTTACTTCTGCACAAAACAGATACACTGTTCTCTCCCTTTAAAAAAAATCAAAGCCATGTGAACTGATCCTGAGTTTGGGTACATAAAATAATAACTTTTTTTTCTAAGAGTAACAACCGCTTTTCTTTCTTGTCTGATTAAACAGAATATTAATTGTCCCCCCCCCCCCCTGTATTTCCTGCTTTTCTCTAATTATCTAGTACTTTTCTTAAAGTTTGTTTTTTAAGTTTCTTTTCTTTTTATATCATTATTTTTTCAAATTGTATTATCCCCCCCCCCCCCTCACTGACAATCAATATACAAAGGGACGAGTGTACATGCAAATGAACATGCAACATATAAATGAAAGCCAACACACACAATCAAAACCGACACACAGACGAAGAAATAAACAAAACAAACCGAACCCGTTTCTTCATGTTATTTTTAAGTCTAATATCACCATTGTTGTGAACAGACTTTAAATTAAATCAATCAAATCAAAACCTACATAATCTAGTCATAGTATTAAACATTCACGTCTTTTGTCACGGTTATTTAAATGCCAAATTCATACCGAGTTTAAATATTTATTTCACTCTCAGAATCGTTCTTTTTAATTACATCATTTAAAAAAATTAAAAAACCGCTAACGATTTCTTGTTTTGTTATTCGTTTCAGTAAATAAACGCAATAGCCTAAATTGATACGATTGCTTCCTTTACATTCATCCACCTTGCTTTGAAATGTAGCCTAAGCAAACAACTGACGCAATCAAAGTATCTTCTTATAATTAGGATATTAAACATCCTCGGTACTTCAACAATTATTGAGATAAACAAAATAGCTCTTGGTTATCGGTGGGTTTTTTTCGTAATGCAAACCATTGCAAAAAAACCCCCATAGGCCTACAGATCATTTTTGGCAATCAATTCAAACAGTCACAATCATGTGTTTGGTCTACATTATGTGATCAAAATAGCTCTTGGTTATCGGTGGGTTTTTTTCGTAATGCAAACCATTGCAAAAAAACCCCATAGGCATACAGATCATTTTTGGCAATCAATTCAAACAGTCACAATCATGTGTTTGGTCTACATTATGTGATCAAAATAGCTCTTGGTTATCGGTGGGGTTTTTTCGTAATGCAAACCATTGCAAAAAAACCCCATAGGCATACAGATCATTTTTGGCAATCAATTCAAACAGTCACAATCATGTGTTTGGCCTACATTATGTGATCAAAATAGCTCTTGGTTATCGGTGGGGTTTTTTCGTAATGCAAACCATTGCAAAAAAACAACCCATAGGCCTACAGATCATTTTTGGCAATCAATTCAAACAGTCACAATCATGTGTTTGGCCTACATTATGTGATCATTTAAAAACACCCACACACACTAAAAGCAACCGGGTACCGATATAAGGGCGATTTAGTTAAGTAAGCATTTCTCCTACTCCGTAAATTGTGATTCGAAAACATTTTACTGAGGGGACAACCAAAAACAAGAGCGAAATCGCAATAGTTTGTGGCACGCGGTCTATTTTTACCACTCCAATCATGAGTCACCTCCCCTGGCTTTTCAATAATTTTAATATGTAAACTAGAATGTTATCTCTGCACCATTTCGTAACTTTTTATATCTTTTGGAAAACATTTAAAACTATGTATCCTACTTATGCTCATCAAAAGAAGCACCGCATACTCGTCGTGTCTGTTGTAGTGTCTGTATTACGTATGTGTATTATTTTGTACGCTTTTAAAATACATCATTTTAAAGAGCGGCCTCAATTTGAAGTGTAGCCTCGATTTGAAGTGCGACAATTTTGTCAAAATGTGCGACAATTTTGGACCGATCGACCGACCGACCGACCGACAAAGTGAGTTATAGGTTTGTGGCTTGAGCCACAAACAAAAACACCACCACCAAAACAATCAAAAGGCAATGGTCGTTGCACGAAGAGAGGCCTACTGCAAGATGGAAGGATCTGAAAGGTTATGAATGACACTCCAAAGAAATGTCAGTTTTTACACAAATCTAACCGCATTAATGAATAACCGACAAACGTAATTGATTATTGTACCTTGTTGGGCCAGTGGATATCTTAAAACTGACAAAAAAACCCACCTTAACAACCAAACAAAGATGCGGCACGCGCACCAATAACTTGCCTTGTGAAACTGGTGACTGGAGGGTATGTACCCTTTATGCCATCCGCTGTGGTAACGTACGTAAAGGTTACCTTCTTGCAACACGAGAATGACTTACGTAAGCCCTGCGAAGGATGAGCTCAGTTTTATATGTAGGGGAAGACGGGGTAAAAAGCGCATGGGCGGGTAAGAAGCCCACCCCAATTATCTCATGAAATGAAGCAAATTTCAGTCTCATTTTGCCCATGAGACGAGCGTTAATGTTTAACATTCGTCTCATGGGCAACTTTGACTGAAATTTTCTTTATTTCATGAGATAATTGGGGTGGGCTTCTTACCCGCCCATGCGCTTTTTACCCCGTCTTCCCCTAATAACGAGGCAATTAGTCTTATGAGCCATTAGCTTTGATAAACCCCCCTACTCAGTGTAAAAGAAACTCAAGGGCGAGCTGGGTGCCAAAGGGTGAGTCTACACTCAGCTCAGTCTATGTGTAGGCTAAGGATTATGAGATTTATCGTGTTAAATGAGATAATAAAGCATTCTTGGCGGTTGAATTGTTGGTGTTTTAAGAAAACTTAGAAATCTATTTTAATATTAACTTAAAAGCTAGTAAGTGCAAGGCCCATTAGTATTAGATTGCCTTGTTTGTTTCATTAAGAAATTTGCTTATATTCATCCGCGACGAGAGTCGTGTGTGCGTGCGTGCGTTCGTGGGTGCGCGCGCGCGCGCGCGCGCGCGCGCGTGTGTGTGTGTGTGTGTGTGTGTGTGTGTGTGTGTGTGTGTGTGTGTGTGTGTGTGTGTGTATGTGTGTGTGTGTGTACTTGTGTTTAACATAATTATTTTCGACGTTAATTTGTTTCTATTGATGTTTAAAAAACCACCCAAAAAACTTATTTATTATTGTAAGCACTTAGATTATTTAAGATTAAGCGCTATAAATGCTCATTATTATTATTATTATTATTATTATTATTATTATTATTGTATCTGTTATAAGGTAGCTGGATCTGGATGTAATTTCTCCATGAGATATAATACAGTGATTTTTAATTTGATTTGCAAGAGTTTTTCTTGTTTTATGAGAGGGACCTTCTCCTTTGGCTTGGCTATTGCTAGACCAATTGTCATAGGCTAGAGCACCAAGGCTACATCAAAATGTTGTCATGCTGTGCATAGTTATGCAGGGATTTGTCTTTAGCCATGACAAGCTCCTAGCATGACATCACCACTCTCCAAAAATTCCCCGAAATCGGAGTGTGGTTGTCACGTGGCGGGGTAATCAAAACGGCCACACTCCTAATGTTATCACCCCTAGCTGATGCCTTATGTACCAAAGTGTTCAAGTGCTGCGGCTGTTGGGATGATCCCTGAAGTCTGTTAGCCAGGGTACGACAACAACAACATGAGAGAGCGATGGGGAGAGAGAGAGAGAGAGAGAGAGAGCGATGGGGAGAGAGAGAGAGAGAGAGAGAGAGAGAGAGAGAGAGAGAGAGAGAGAGAGAGAGAGAGAGAGAGAGAGAGAGAGAGAGAGAGAGAGAGAGAGAGAGAGAGAGAGAGAGAGAACGAACGAACGAACGAACGAACGAACGAACGAACGAACGA
>CM065692.1:20071570-20076570 GCA_017654935.2 Phymorhynchus buccinoides
GCGGCCATTTTGAATATTACGTCATAACTCAAAATATCCAACATTTACAACTTGGCCTTTAACGGATCTGGATTCAGCACCCTCAAATCATGTTAGATCAACATAGAAACCTAATATATATCACAAACAAGGTACACTTTATAATTTCGCCTGGACTAGAACAAGAAGAGAGGAACTTGAAGGTGTACAACTTAGCGTCATAATAATAATACGTATCCTCTGACAGCGTTACGTCATAAGCTAGGTCTGAAAGTGTCCCAACAAGTTCTATTAATAAAAACGGGCCACAAACAGGCAAATTAATTTGTCTTCAAATAGTTCAACATCAGTCACAGGTGCCGTATTGATTTCCCCTAATCTACGTCACGCCAAATGGATTATCGCACAAATCCCATTTTTGGTGAGATTCAATGGCAGCTGGCAAATCTGCCCCAGGAGACCGATTTTTGCGAAATAAAAGTGTGTGCGCTCACTTTATCTTGACGAATGTGACATAAAAGGTAGGTTACATAGATACAGTTTGTATACTGTGTCTATGTGTAGTAGGAAATAATGCTGAAACGTTTTCCAGAACGTTTTTAGGTCCCAATGGAGATGCGCATGGTCCTTTAAGTAAAAAAGAAAACCAAACCCGGAGGGATTTTGCTATTGTGACGAGAGTCTGTCTGGCTGTTTATTTGTCTGTCTGTCTGTCTGTCTGTCTGTCTGTCTGTCTCTCTCTCTCTCTCTCTCTCTCTCTCTCTCTCTCTCTCTCTCTCTCTCTCTCTCTCTCTCTCTCTCTCTCATTCTGTGTGTGTGTGTGTGTGTGTGCGTGCGTGTGCGTGTGTGTGCGTGTGCGTGTGCGTGTGCGTGTGCGTGCGCGCGCGTGTGTGTGACCAATGTGTGTGTCTGTGTTCCTGTACGAATCTTAATTTACGTTCTAAAGTGATGGGCTGATCGCATTGCTTAGTGCCATAGATAATATTAGCAATAATGACTTTATTTTATATAGCGCAATAATCCATTGAAAATGCTCTATGCGCTTTACAATGACAAGAAAGCAAGATGACGTAAGGCATTGAAATAAAAACAAATCATCACAAATTTTAGCAAGTAATAACAGCGCACAAAGAACACAACCAAAAGAAGAGCACTTTGCAGTTACTCATATTTACATGTTGTACTATTTCAAGGAAATTCGAATTCAAATTCAATTCAAATTATTTTTTTTTATTGTCTTCAAATGAAGAAAATCTTTTTTCAGCGTGCACTTAAATCTAAAACTGACGAGACTTTATATTATAAACTAAGGCATAAAAGACATGCATAAAAGCACGCGTTAGAATATCTATGTAAAAATGCACAGAAAGTATTGATATAGAAATCTCTTACCCCCCCTCCCCCCCCCCCCCATCGCACACCCATCGCACATCTACTCTGTAAAGACTGTCCCTCCTTGCCCCTCCTCCTCCTCCCCTCCCCCCCTCCTCCTCCTCCTCCTCCTTCTTCTTCTTCTTCTTCTTCTTCTTCCTCCTCCTCCTCCTCCTTCTCTTCTTCTTCTCCTCCTCCTCCTCATTCTTCTTCTTCTTCTTCTTCTTCTTCTTCTTCTTCTTCTTCTTCTTCTTCTTCTTCTTCTTCTTCTTCTTCTTCCTCCTCCTCTCCTTCTCTCCTCCTCCTCCTTCTTCTTCTTCTTTTTCTTCTTCTCTTCTTCTTCTTCTTCTTCTTCTTCTTCTTCTTCTTCTTCTTCTTCTTCCTCCTCCTCCTCCTCCTCCTCCTCCTCCTCCTCCTCCTCCTCCTCCTCCTCCTCCTTCTTCTTCTTCTTCTTCTCTTCTTCTTCTTCTTCCACTCAAAGTAAATCGATGGACATACATTTTGTTTGATATTGCTCTGTGTCAGTGATCTCTGAGTAATCAAAGTCCATTTGTGTGTACATTAAGGCAGCCAGTGTGATGTTTCGAACGGATCAGAAGAAAAAACAAACAGAGATGGGTGCATTAGAGGGGAAGTGTGTATGCCAGTCAGTCGTTTCCGACTACGACTGCCAGATAGCAGAGGGGGCAGTTGCGATTCTGAATGGCTAGCCACAGCACTCGAATTCCCCACATTCTGACTGCTTTTAGTTTTCCTTAGGTAGCTATTTATGGCTGAAACTACCCCCAAATAAACACCTCAACAACAACAACAACAAACAAAACAACAACAACAACAAAACAACTAAAAACAATTTAACAAAACAAAAACTCTAATACTAGACTCTAAACCAAAGAGAAACCATTGAAACCCAAGGACCTTGATGAAATGAAATCGCGGAGATCTTTATTGGGACACTAGGAGAACAAAGCATTTCTTTTTCTTTCTTGTTCTCTTTTTTTTTTTATTGTTTGTTACCAACCGCGATCGTAGAGAGCGGATTGGTAATGTTTTCACTCGTGTCTGAGGCGGACTATGTTTGTATGTTTGTATGTATCCTCTCTAGCGTTTGAACGGATGGACTTAGGATGCTCAAATTTTGCATGCGGGTAGGTAATGGGGAGATCTAGGCCACGTGCGATCATGAAGGTCATGGGTCAAAGGTCAAGGTCACTGGAGCCGAAAACGCTGCCGCGCGGTTGGTGATTTAGCGTCTTAGCGCTCTAGTTTTACAATGTTGTGAAGTCACCACGATTGAAATTCATCTACGGCGGGATCGAAAAGCGAATCGAATGAATCTCGATACCCTCGTTGCTAATTAAGTTGTCTCTTCCAACAATAAATGAAAAATGGTGTTTTACGTCCTCTCGGTCTGGAACAGACACATATGGGACATTTATAGATACAAAGATGGTGCGAACAATACTGGAGGCAATGCCTGGAGGCAGTGCAAGACCAGTAAAGTCCCGATTTTTTTTTAGCAATACGGATAGGTGTAGCGGTAACTACTCCTCGGTTAAACCTCATCGGCTATGGCACCGCCACGAGTGATAAGTATATTACCCAACAATGGAAATAATACATTTGGATGTTACGTGGCAACAATTTTGCGACCGGGCTTCACACTACGAAAGAGATAAGATAACAACAGATATCAACTGCGGTGTCAAGTCGTCTCCAGTGATCACATTGGTACAACGGCGTCTCTGATCACAAATTATTTTACCTAGTAGCAAACGAATATTATGCCAACTCTGAGGCCTACTATGAAATAGTGAGGCTTAGAGAGCGGACATAGTGAAATGAATAAGGGGAAGGAACTTTTCATAATTAATTAACTCCCTTTTCCCCTGTGTTGTGTGTTGTTTAAGTGTAACATTATTCAAGACAAGAAGGCTAAGCCATTCTTGAATGTATGTTGATTTGTTTGTGAGCACCTCTCTCTACCACTGTTGTTGTGCACTGTGTGGGTGGTTGTCATAATAAGCAGGTCTGGGTCATCTTTTTTAGAGGATGAACTTGGGTCTGTATTGTTGTGGCAGCTACTTTCACTTTGCTAGGCGAATAGGTGCCATGAATAACTTTGGTAAAAGGGAGTTAATTACGATAAGTTCCTTCCCCTTATTCATACTTGGGTCTGTATAGTTGTAGCAGCTACTTTCACTTTGCTAGGCGACTAGGTGCCATGAATAACATATAGAAGCAGGGGACTTTGGCGAGATTATGGCGGCGGCTTGGAGATGCGCAGTGAATGTAAGTTCTACTTCTTGCCCCTATTTCACAGACAGAGAATCGAGCGAAGTGTCTGTGAAGGTGTTCTCCATTACACCAGAACTGTCAACTAGAGTTGAGAACCGGTTCAAATTTTCGAACCGGTTTTAAACCGGTTTTTCATATCTGAACCGGTCTTTTCGAACCGGTTTTTAACCAGTACTCGCATCAGTAGTTTCACCTATGCAAACATATTTATTTGTCAGAATATTCACACACGCGCGCGCACACATACACACACACTTGACTTGACACAACTCAAAACTCAGCTCAACTCCAACACACATTTTATTGACGGGGCCATCTGCCCGTGTCAAAGGAAGGTGAGGGTAGGGGTGTAGTTGAAAAATGTAATAATCATAGGGAAAATAATTAAACCAAAGCAAAATCAAAACGTCATATGGCGGTTGGAGTGTGGAGGATGGTGGCACATTCACAACGCAATGAACCAGCTTTGAGAATAATCAGATATGTAGCGGGATGATAAGGAATAAGAAAGTATAATAATCTTAATTATGTACTTGAACAGATTGATAAACCAAATGAGAAGAGAAAAATCTTTCAAAATGGAAGGAAAAAATATCACACACGAGCGCTGTGCGCGCTTACACACGCACATACACGCACACACGTACATTCTCTCTCTCAGTCCCAGGGCTGGGTGGAGAAAAGCTGTTATTGCTAATCTCATGTTCCCTGGTTGAATAATATTTCGTTTTCGTTGCACTCTCTCTCTCTCTCTCTCTCTCTCTCTCTCTCTCTCTCTCTCCTCTCTCTCTCTCTCTCTCTCTCTCTCTCTCTCTCTCTCTCTCTCTCTCTCTCTCTCTCTCTCTCTCTCTCTCTCTCTCTCTCTCTCTCTCTCTCTCTCTCTCTCTTTCTTACAACAGTAATAACACATTCTACTTTTAGACAATATCCCCAGTAAGCGCATTAATTTTAATCGAACAATAACTACTGAATGTACATTAAGCAGCTTATGAAGCTGCTCCCAATCCCAGTTATAACAATGAACACCCCCTCCCCCTCCTCCACCCCCAAACCCCCCCCGCAAAGCAAAGCAAATGTTAGACAAAACCGTACATCGTTTGGATTATTTAGGTCAGTACATAGAGAGACGGGTGATGGGGAAGGAGAGCGAGAGAGAGAGAGAGGGAGATAGAGAGAAAGAGAGAGAGAGAGAGAGAGAGAGAGAGAGAGAGAGAGAGAGAGAGAGAGAGAGAGAGAGAGAGAGAGAGATAGAGAGAGAGAGAGAGAGAGAGAGAGAGAGAGAGTGTATACACATTTACGTATGAATAAAATACAGTGCAAATATCATGGCAAGGTCATGTCCGTTTATTGAT
>CM065692.1:20081570-20096570 GCA_017654935.2 Phymorhynchus buccinoides
TTGCATAATAGTTCCCCCACCTTCTGGAAGTTCTGTGCTTGTAACCTTCCTCTAATCTATCACTCTCTTTGACTCTGCCTTTTCCCTTTGCTTACTGTCAGCTACTATCTGTCTGCCCTCACCCGGCCCATTCTCCTGCCTTTTTTTTCTCACGAAGCGCTTTCAAAAAGATTTCCTTCAGCCGAAAACGGACTTGCTGGGCCTAACCATTTCTTCGTTAGGCGCATAACGGCAGCATGTCGCATCTGCGCTCATAATTGACAGGAAACTGTGTGAGCGATCGAATAAGAAGAAGAAGAAGAAGAAGACATTTTCGCGATATGGGGGGGGATCTTCTTTTTTTTCTCCCCCTACCCCTCTACTCCCCTTGTACTTGTTATTAGCTCAGTGGATTAAAACCTGGCACAAATCCAGGGCAGTGAAGCCGTGTTTTTGGAAACATTTATTTTCATTGATTTTTTCCCGAGCGAAGCTTCGGGGAACATAGTTGTCCGTCACCATAGGTGATCGGTTTGTATTTTTTGTGTTTTGTTTTTTGTTTGTTTGTTTGTTTTTCTGTCTGTCCCAAGGATATCTTCCGAACGGGTTGGCAGAATCGCTTCAAAGTTTGCGTGGAGGCGTGCCACCTTAATAGGAAGAGATCCGCGCAAACCATTTCGCCGTCGTGACCTTGACCTTGACGTATGGCCTTGTTTCTTGTTTCGTCCGTCCGTCCGTCCGTCCGTCCGTCCATCCGGGCCAAGGTCATTTGTGGTGCAATCACAGCTGTGTGTAGCCTTGCCCTTACCCGGATAAGTACGCGAGGGAACCATGCACCCGCTCGGGGTCAGACTTATTTTGTATTTGGCTTATACGGTTTTTTATTCAACAATTTCAAATTATAAACAATAATGAGGTAACAGGGTAACAACAAGCATATAGCTTATAACGTACCCGTACACAATACATTACATATGATTCAAATGACGGAAGGTGTGTTCTCACCAATTAGAAAATATTTTTTCAATATTTAGAAACATTATTCACAAACTAACAAACAAAGTGAACAAAATAGAAAACCAGAAAAGAAATAAAAGAGTGACATTATTTTGTATTTCAATTTCATATTTACGTATTAGATTTTGTATTGCTTGCATGCTCATACAGTCGTGTTTGGAAATAGGGGTGTTAAAAGTACATATAAACGTTGTTGTTTTTTGTTGACTAAAACAAAACAAAAACAAGGGCATCTCCGAGCGGCAGCAACGCATTGTGACAATGCAAACCCGGCCAGAGTTATGTCCTCTCCACCCCCCCCCCCCCCCCCCCCCCCCCCCCCCCCCAATAAACACACCGCCCACCCTTACAGAACGCATAAAATACATAGCCCAAAATTGAAGCGATTCGGTTCACTAGTTCACGAGATACAGCTGATCTTTTATACAAACTTCCTTGCACCATGGTACACCACCACACAAAATTTGAAGCGATTCTGTTCATTAGTTCACGAAATAAAGCTGGGGGAAAATTACATAGCCCAAAGAAGGAAATTTCGGTTTTCAAGGTCAAACTTCAAGGTCAAGGTCAGCACGGTGTTAATTAACGAAAGGAAGCTTCCTTTTCAAGCTGTCTACCCCTCTGCCAATTTTAATCAAAGTCCAAACAGTAGTTTTTAAGATAATCGATACACAGACACACACACACACACACACACAAACCGATCGCAAAACCCCGGCCTCTGGCCGGGTAACAAAAAAACTATAGGGACTTTCTCCAGAGTCTGGGCCACTGGGGTGAGAAGATCGTTCTATGTATCAACAGCAGGTTACATGGACATACGAAACAGCAAATAACTTTTTTAAATATTGGTTCACAGTAGCCCGTTGCGGGAGCCAATAGCAACGCGAGAGCTGTACAATACATACTTTTTGTACAGTATTGGAAAACCACGGTGCAGTTAAGCCTTTTGTGGAAGACACTCAAAGTCAAACAAAGAGGCCTTTTCTCCGGCTTCAGTGCTGTAGCCATAGAGATGGGTTGGCCTTTGGAGACCTTCCACAACGCCAGCTGCCCTCGTGACCCTTTGGCTGAGAGAGCGGGGATGTACCCTGGGCTAGGCATCTCCGCTATGAATTTTTTGCCCAGCGCGCCGGAATAGCATCTGCCCCCCTCTGCTATGACTGGCAGTCATGGTCGGAAACGGACTGACTGGCATACGCATGCGCAACAACATATCTGAGCAAAATACTGAAAAGAAACAGCACGAGCAAGCAATGGAGTTGTTCAGCATTGTCTGTCATACAGCGATAAATCCTTGAGGGAAGAAATATCTATAGCAGAGAGCGAATCGATACAAGAAGGAGAGAAGAATTGAAAAAAAAGAAAAGAAAAAGTAAATAAAAAGAAGGGGAAGAGGAAAGTAAACGAGAGTAGGTAGCCCTTAAAGGAAGACGTTTAAAAAAAAAGACAAAAAAGACAGCATCCTTGAATGAGAGAATGAAAGAAAGGAAGGAACAAAGGAAGGAAGAGAGAAAGAAAGAAAGAAAGAAAAGGAGGAAGGAAGAGAGAAAGAAAGAAAGAAAGAAAGAAAGAAAGTGAGGAAGAAAGAAAAGGAGGAAGAAAGGAAGGAAGAGAGAAAGAAAGAAAAGGAGGAAGGAAGAGAGAAAGAAAGAAAGGGAGGAAGAAAGGGAGAAAGATAGGAAGAAAGAAAAGGAGGAAGAAAGGAAGGAAGAGAGAAAGAAAGAAAAGGAGGAAGGAAGAGAGAAAGAAAGAAAGGGAGGAAGAAAGGGAGTGTGACGTAAGTGTCCCGCGCGACCCCTCTTTCTTTATCTACACCCCCCCCCCCCCCCCTCCTTTTCATTTCTCTGACCGGCCGCCACGTTAATTGCCCCCCACCATCTAAAGAACGCCGAGTAAGGCAATTATCTCTTTGAACCCCGATCTACTTACCCCTCACAAGAAAGTGACAAACCCGGTCGGCCCCTTTGAAACCTTCCTTTCCGAGCACGAGAAGGATTTGAATGTCGGCACGTGATAAGGATGTAACTGGCGCGTGATTGTTCGGTACTAGTATGCATAAAATTATAGCATCATCTTGTGATGTGTCAATTGCTATAAACCAATGACAGGCTTTCATTGTTTGAAAGTGAAGGCTATAATTGGCGTAGTGAGAAAAAGTTTTTCACACAAGACGCTGAAACTGACTAGAGCAACACCTCTCCCAGCCAGAATAGCCCACCTAGTAAGTCTTATTGATGACTGGTGATTGAGACTGGTTGTTTGTTTGACCCTAGTTTTGATCTAGATCCTATGTTCAATGATGAATAAGGAGTAGATAGATATGTTATAGAAAAGAAGTGGTAAACATTCTATTCTATTTATGTGCACTGATTATTTGTGTGTGTGTGTTTTTGACTTGAACACTTTTGGTACCAGAACCGGAGTTTATGCCTACTAACCCATTTGTCTATTTTTAGTAGGAAACCTATGGGCCGCAATCTTGCACTTTATGATACCATTCCTTTCCAGGTGTTGGATGGAGAGTGATGTTGGATTGATCACCTTTTATGTTTTACTGATCTCAGTTTGTTAACTGAAATTCAGTTTATTTATTAACTAGTGCTATTGTACAAGGGAAGCCTTCTAGCCGGTTGGGATTCACTAATGCCCTGCCGACTGAAGCCCCTTGTCTCTAAGCCATAGAGATCTACATCCACCTTCTCCTGTGATTATCAGCAGGGCATCGTGGGCCGGACGATCATCCCGGACTCCACCAAGCACCAAGACGGGTCCGTCGCCAAGACGACCCGCACCCAGAATCCGCGAGGAGACCACGCTTGAACCGTGCCATCCCGCGAAGCCGTAACCGGAACGACTGGGAGCTACTCTCACCTGATGAGCAAGCCCAGCCACACCAGCACTCGCCGATCATTACGGAGGAACTTGCCAAGAGCTAAGTTTATAAAACCGCGCCAATCACTGGAACTTTCCTACGGACACTGAAGATAATTAGTAACCCTTCCGGCATGGGGCGAACCTTATAGAAAGACAAAAGTCTTGTGAATCCTTTCGGATTTCATTGTTTTTTTATCCATATTTTGTTTTGGCGCCATTGAGCTGCTTTATTATTATTGTTGCATAATCTTATGCAGATTTTGGGAGTAAATAAAATACAAGTGTCAAATAATCCTGAACCCTTTGGTCAGACTGATGAGAGTGGGAGTCTTGTAATTTCATGTAAAACCCTACTTCTCTCTGTCTGCCATTTAGAGCAATTCAACCACTTGTATTTCTTACAATCATACGAGCCAGAACCCGGGCACAAATATAAATTTATTAGATGAAAAGGGGCCGGGAAAGTTGCTCATCTCCCATACCCTAGAGAAGTGGGCTAAAGGCAAATTTTCTAAAGTCTTCCCTAGGGACTTAGCCTTTTAACCCATTACCTCGTCACATCTAATTGGGGGCTCGCGTCCGGGATATTTTTTTTTTCATAAAGTCTAACAAATTTCAATTCAAACTGTAGTTCCTTTTCAAAAACTTATCTTGTGTCCACTGGGAAAGTTATTGTGATTTGGTTCACTGTGTTTTGATTTGATTTGTTTGAATGCTATTTATGACTTTATTTTGATGTGCATGCTATTTCTGTTTATGTTGAAATAGTTAAGTGTTGTTTGATACATTCAACTCAGCAGCTTTGTTTTTATTTTGAATAGTTGTATTTACAACCATGGCTGAGATTGTTAAACTTAGGCGGGAGCTTAAAGAATGGGGAGAGTCTCTAGGATTGTCAGGCCAAGAGTTAGCCAATTTTGTCATATCTGAATATGACAAAGAGAAAACTCGGGAGGCTCAGGAGGCCGAGAAAGACAAACAGAGAGCTCATGAGGCTCAAGAGAAAGCTCGGGAGGCTCAGGAGGCCGAGAAAGACAAACAGAGAGCTCATGAGGCTCAAGAGGCTGATAAAGCTCGGGAGGAAGCTGAAAAAGATAAGCAGAGAGCTCATGATGCTGCCGAGCAAGAGCAAATCCGTACTCATGAGTTAAGGCAGAGGCAACTAGTGCAGGATGCCAAAAATAAAGAACTCGAACTTGAGGCCACTGAGCGGGAAAAAGCGCGAGACCATGAGCTAGCTATGAAGCAGCTAGAAAACTCAGCAGACTCTGAGACTGCTGCCCCTCAAAATTTTCCCCCTCCCATTCATACCTCAGCCATGACCTTCACATTGGAGGCATTCAATGAAGCAACAGAATCTATCGATGCATTCCTCGATAGATTTGAAAGACTGGCCCAGGAATTTGAGCTTGCTCCGGAAAAATTCAACCTCAAGCTTGCCCAAAGTCTCAGGGGTGTGGCTTATGAGGTATACAGTAAACTTCCGTCAAGCCAAATTACCGACTACCCAGCTTTGAAAGAAGCCCTGCTCAACAGATACCAGTTGACAGCGGACGCCTACCGGAAAAAGTTCCGGTCAACCAGAAAAGGTAGGGGAGAGTCCTATGCCCAATTTTCAGATAGACTGGGGAACTATCTGACAAAATGGGTGTCCCTTTCTGCCAAATCAGAGTCCTATGAGGATCTCCGGGAACTGATGGTTTGCGAGCAGCTGCGCGAAACCATGTCCCCAGAGTTACGCACCTTTACTGCCGAACAAGGTGCCACAACTCTGGCTGACCTCATCCAGCTAAGTGACCGGTACACTCTAGCCCATGATGAACCTAGCGCCCCTAAAAGGCCAAAACTACAGCACATAGTTGGCTCCACTGCTTCACAGCAGAGCAGGGGTAACCCCAACTCCAACAGTGGGTCAAACAGTTCTACCCATGAACGACAACCACTGGGACAACCCTTATTCTGCTCATACTGCAAGTCGAACACCCACAATCGGGATGACTGCAGGAAACTTGCTTACAAGCGGCAAAATGTTGCAACTATGCAAGTCGTCTCGACTTCGCAGAATTGCACAAACCCCTCCCCAGTACAGTGTCCAGGCACACCATCAGTCGTTGGACAGGCGACTGTCAACAACATCCCTGTTCAGTGTCTCTATGACACTGGACTGTCATGCGATGCCATTGTCTGCGGATCCTTAGTCCCCGCGTCAGCATACACGGGAGACTTCATCTCTCTGCAAGGCCCTGATGCTGCAATCCCCCCATCCACTTTGCCAGTCGCCATAATCAATGTCGACACCAGATTTGTTAAGGGACCCATCAAGGCAGTGCTCATGGACAGTCCTGTCTATGACCTCATACTTGGATCACAGTATGTGTTCTTAGGGCACCCCTCTCAACCTGCCCTAGTTTCAGCAGCATTCCCTTCTCCCCAATCCACAAACCAACTCCCTCCCTCCTTCCCAAAGAGCAAATCTCCCTCAGCAGGGAAGAAACCTCTCAACGCGGCAAACCAAATTGCCGCGCGAGCCAATCCAGATTGTCCCAAGTCCCCAAGTCCGCCACAACTTGGAAAATCCTTCCCAAGGAATGTCCGCCTAACGACCCAAGACCACTCGCCACAGGTACCTCAGGTGAAAGGCAGCACTGTACCCCGCAAACACCCACCGAAGGTACTATCGGGACAGGCCGCCGCATATACAGCCGTCACCTACCCCTCCCTTTCAGCGAGTGGCAGTCGACTTGGTCGGGCCTCTACCTCAACGGAAGAAGAAATTCCGGTACATAGTCACCGTGGTCGACATATGTACCATGCAGTGCGATGCCGCCCCAATCTCCTCACTTGATGCTAGCCAGGTAGCTGCGGCACTCAAAGCCATTTTCACCCGAATCGGCCTACCAAACCACATCATCAGCAATGATGAATCCAGGCTAAAGGGGAAACTCAGGCAAGAGGTGTTTGCTATTCTGCAATCAACCTTGGGACAACTCAACACAGGATTGCCGCACCAACCTCAGTCGGAATCCATTCCACTGATCTCTAACCCACCTGCTCCTTTGAACTCTGTGTTGCGACCAGATGTTCCACCATTCCAGCCGACCCAGTCTCCCCACTAATTTGTCCCTGTCACCCAAGTCGAAAGTGGAGTCGGCGTTCCACAGGAAGATTCTGGTACCAGAATCTTTTCTTCGGGGGGCCTCTGTGACGTAAGTGTCCCGCGCGACCCCTCTTTCTTTATCTACACCCCCCCCCCCCTCCTTTTCATTTCTCTGACCGGCTGCCACGTTAATTGCCCCCCACCATCTAAAGAACGCCGAGTAAGGCAATTATCTCTTTGAACCCCGATCTACTTACCCATCACAAGAAAGTGACAAACCCGGTCGGCCCCTTTGAAACCTTCCTTTCCGAGCACGAGAAGGATTTGAATGTCGGCACGTGATAAGGATGTAACTGGCGCGTGATTGTTCGGTACTAGTATGCATAAAATTATAGCATCATCTTGTGATGTGTCAATTGCTATAAACCAATGACAGGCTTTCATTGTTTGAAAGTGAAGGCTATAATTGGCGTAGTGAGAAAAAGTTTTTCACACAAGACGCTGAAACTGACTAGAGCAACACCTCTCCCAGCCAGAATAGCCCACCTAGTAAGTCTTATTGATGACTGGTGATTGAGACTGGTTGTTTGTTTGACCCTAGTTTTGATCTAGATCCTATGTTCAATGATGAATAAGGAGTAGATAGATATGTTATAGAAAAGAAGTGGTAAACATTCTATTCTATTTATGTGCACTGATTATTTGTGTGTGTGTGTTTTTGACTTGAACACTTTTGGTACCAGAACCGGAGTTTATGCCTACTAACCCATTTGTCTATTTTTAGTAGGAAACCTATGGGCCGCAATCTTGCACTTTATGATACCATTCCTTTCCAGGTGTTGGATGGAGAGTGATGTTGGATTGATCACCTTTTATGTTTTACTGATCTCAGTTTGTTAACTGAAATTCAGTTTATTGATTAACTAGTGCTATTGTACAAGGGAAGCCTTCTAGCCGGTTGGGATTCACTAATGCCCTGCCGACTGAAGCCCCTTGTCTCTAAGCCATAGAGATCTACATCCACCTTCTCCTGTGATTATCAGCAGGGCATCGTGGGCCGGACAATCATCCCGGACTCCACCAAGCACCAAGACGGGTCCGTCGCCAAGACGACCCGCACCCAGAATCCGCGAGGAGACCACGCTTGAACCGTGCCATCCCGCGAAGCCGTAACCGGAACGACTGGGAGCTACTCTCACCTGATGAGCCAGCCCAGCCACACCAGCACTCGCCGATCATTACGGAGGAACTTGCCAAGAGCTAAGTTTATAAAACCGCGCCAATCACTGGAACTTTCCTACGGACACTGAAGATAATTAGTAACCCTTCCGGCATGGGGCGAACCTTATAGAAAGACAAAAGTCTTGTGAATCCTTTCGGATTTCATTGTTTTTTTATCCATATTTTGTTTTGGCGCCATTGAGCTGCTTTATTATTATTGTTGCATAATCTTATGCAGATTTTGTGAGTAAATAAAATACAAGTGTCAAATAATCCTGAACCCTTTGGTCAGACTGATGAGAGTGGGAGTCTTGTAATTTCATGTAAAACCCTACTTCTCTCTGTCTGCCATTTAGAGCAATTCAACCACTTGTATTTCTTACAACCATACGAGCCAGAACCCGGGCACAAATATAAATTTATTAGATGAAAAGGGGCCGGGAAAGTTGCTCATCTCCCATACCCTAGAGAAGTGGGCTAAAGGCAAATTTTCTAAAGTCTTCCCTAGGGACTTAGCCTTTTAACCCATTACCTCGTCACAGGGACAAAGATAGGAAGAAAGAAAAGGAGGAAGAAAGAAAGGAAGAGAGAAAGAAAGAAAAGGAGGAAGGAAGAGAGAAAGAAAGAAAAGGAGGAAGAAAGAAAGGAAGAGAGAAAGAAAGAAAAGGAGGAAGAAAGAAAGGAAGAGAGAAAAGGAGGAAGGAAGAGAGAAAGAAAGAAAGAAAGAAAAGGAGGAAGGAAGAAAGGAAGAGAGAAAGAAAGAAAAGGAGGAAGGAAGAAAGGAAGAGAGAAAAGGAGGAAGGAAGAGAGAAAGAAAGAAAGAAAGAAAAGGAGGAAGAAAGAAAGGAAGAGAGAAAGAAAGAAAAGGAGGAAGGAAGAGAGAAAGAAAGAAAAGGAGGAAGGAAGAGAGAAAGAAAGAAAGAAAGAAAAGGAGGAAGAAAGAAAGAAAGAAAGAAAGAAAGAAAGAAAAAAGGGAGGAAGAAAGAAAGACAGAAAAAAGGGAGGAAGAAAGAAAGACAGAAAAAAGGGAGGAAGAAAGAAAGACAGAAAAAAGGGAGGAAGAAGGGAAGAAGAAAGAAAAGAAAAGAAAGAAAGGAGGAAGAAAGAAAGAAAGAAAAAAGAAAGAAATAGAGGGAGAAAAATTGAAAGAAATAAAGAAAGAAATGGAGAAATAAAAGGAGAAAGAAAGAACGAAACATAATCAGACAAATACTAAAACGAGCGCAGAAAGACAGAAAGAAGAGAAAAGAAAGTAGAGGGTAAAAACAAAAAAGAAAGAAAGACAGAAAGAAAGAAAAGAGAGGGTCAAAACAAATAGAAAGAAAGACAGACAGCCAACCAGCAAGACAAATAGATAGACAGATAGGCAGACAGAAAGTGTGTACATGTATGAGCAGACGAGATGAGGGCAAGCAGAGGAAAATATTAATAGAACATGGAAAGAAGAAAGGAGATGGAGGGTGTAGAAGGAGAAATGGTCAAACTAAGGAGGGGGGGGGGGGGGGGGGGGGGATATCTATTGAAAATTGCACCCTGGAATGAGGGGGTGGGGGAGGGGGGGGGGGGGGGTTGTGAGGGTGGGGGTGATTGTGGAAAGAAAAAGGTGTAAAGCAGGCAACCCCCCCCCCCCCCCCCCCTCACTGGATGGGCTACGTAGCGATGTGTCCCCGTATCTCTATATCCCCAATTTCGTCTCTCTATATCCCTGTCTCTATAAATCCCCAATTTCGTCTCTATAGTTATATCCTCGTCTCTATGTGTCCACAATTTCATCTTTGTGTGTTGTTGTTGTTGTTGCTCTTTAATTTAACGTCTTTTCACTTAAAAGTGATATTAGACAAGAAAAGTGAGTATGTGAGTGTGTTGGGGGGGGGGGGGGGGGGGCGTGCGTGCGTGCATAATGTGCATGTGTGTCTGGGCGCGTTATTGCTTAAGTGCATATTTGAGGGTAACATTAGGGGAGATATGCTAAATTAGAACAAAGTTAAAACAAACCCCCAGAATTAAAATATTATAAAATCAAATTGCAAACATTCCTAGAAACAACAATTATGGAAACGAGCCAACTGGACTTAGCATTACATTTTGAACAAAATTCAAAAGAGATACAGCATCCTGGAATATACATTTGGATTCATCTTTTCTGAATTCTGATAGGGCCTATCTTTGTGTGTCCCCGTCTCTATGTGTCACCAATTTCCTCTCTACGTTTCCCCGTCTCTGTATGTCCCCAAGTTCGTCTCTATGTGTCCCCGTCTCTATATCTCTATGTATCCCTAATTCTGTCTCTATGTGTCCCCGTCTCTATGTGTTCATATTTTTGTCTATTTATGTGTCCCCGTCTCTATGTGTCCATATTTTGGTATCTGTGTGTCCCTGCCAATTATGTCTCTATGTGTCCCCAATTATATCTCTATGTGTCCCTAATTCCGTCTCTATGTGTCCCCGTCTCTATGTGTTCATATTTTTGTCTATTTCCCCCCCCCGGTCTCTATGTGCCCCCAATTTCGTCTCTATGTGTCCCTGTCTCTATGTGTCCATATTTTTGTCTCTGTGTGTCGCTAATTTCGTCTCTATGTGTCCCCGCCTCTATTTGTCCCCAATTATGTCTCTATGTGTCCCCGTCTCTATGTGTCCCTATTTTTGTCTCTATGTGTCCCTGTCTCGGTGCCCCGTCTCTATGCGTCCATAATTTAATCTATGTGTCCCCGTCTCCGTGTGTCCCCAATTTTGTCTATGTATAATTTCATCCCCGTCTATATATATATCCACAACTCTATTGTGTCCCCGTCTCTGTGTCACCGTCTCTATGTGTCCCCGTGTCTTTATGTCCCCGTGTCTATATATACCCCTCTGCTTTAAAAAAAACCCCTTTCAACGCTAGCCATTCCTCAGCCAAAATTTACCATTAAACTTAACGGCTAGAGAAAATATTTTGTTTGCAATATTGGGGATTCCTCTGTGACATGCATAAAATAGGGCCTATCCTTACCTCCCAAAATGAAGAACGTAAGGTCACTGGATACCAGACCCTCATTTGATGCCTTTCAGTGACATGGGTGTTAAATCATTATGGTGCCAAGAGTGGCGATGAAAGTGTTAATTAAATCTCTCCTTTTCTTTTCTTTTTTCCCCTAACCCTAACCTTGTGCGCCGAACCCTATCCCTAACCCAAACACTAACCTTAAGCAGTTAAACCGCATGCTTAAAGACCCACCACGTCACGTGTCAAAATCATGGTTTCCCCTCTTATAGCTGGTAAGAAATCTTAAAAAAAATCTTCCAAGCATAAGACGGTATGCGACACGTGACGTGGGGGGTATTTAATTCTAACCCTACATAGAGACAGGGGCAAATTGAAGGTGCCAACACATAGAGAACGCATAGAGACGGGGATGTCATAGAGACAGAGCTAGAGCCACAACGAGGGTGACACGTAGAGAAGGGGTTCACATAGAGACGGGGGGACACAGAGAGAAGGAAGCAGGTAGAGACGGGCGCATATCGCTACGCAACCATTTGTGGCAGGGTAAGGTGTATTGAAGCCGACCACGAACTCCCCTCTGGAGGGGTCTGGGCAGGTCATCTGGTGGGTGGGTGGGGGGGAGGTGAAGGGAAGGCCCTCTGTATATACATATGCATCAGCGTGTCATGTTTAGAAGTCCAGTGATCATCATCGATTTTCCCCTTGAGAGAGAGAGAGAGAGAGAGAGAGAGAGAGAGAGAGAGAGAGAGAGAGAGAGAGAGAGAGAGAGAGAGAGAGAGAGAGAGAGAGAGAGAGAGAGACCCAGGCAGGTCATCTGGGGGGTGAAAGGAAGGCCCACTGTATACGCATCAGCGTGTCATGTTTACAAGTCCAGTGATCATCATCGAGTTTCCCCTTGAGAGAGAGACGGGGGAGGGGGGAGAGAGAGAGAGAGGGAGAGAGAGAGAGAGAGAGAGAGAGGGAGAGAGAGAGAGAGAGAGAGAGAGGGGAGAGAGAGATAGAGAGAGAGAGAGAGAGAGGGGGGGAGGGGGACGCAAACAGACAGACAAATCGCAGATCACTTAGCCTAGTTGGCAATTTCCCTCTACTAACAGGTTTGGGAGTCTTTTATATCTGTTTTCAATCAGAACTGATTTTAACCCTTTCACCGCCAAAGTCGCATTTTAGCACCACAGTGGTTCAACACCTATGTCACTAAAAGGCATCAAACTGGGGTCTATTATCCAAAGACCCTATTGTCTTAGTTTTGGGAAGTAAGGATAGACCTTATTGTATATGTTACAGAAGAATCCCCAATACTACAGATGGATTTTGTTCTCTACCCAGGTAAATGTAATGGACATTTTTGGCTGAAATATGGCTGGCGGTGAAAAGGTTAAAGGTGGACCCTGACGGATGAGTTTTTGCAAGAAAGACGTAGAGATCACTAGAAAGACAGCCTTTTCAAGGATCGGAACACTCACTTTGCTCTGGTTTCCTATAAATCAAACTGTCAAAACGGCGATTCCTCCTTTGCGGAGATGCCGGAGAGAGAAGCCATTTTGGATGGGGTGGGTGGAGGCCACTCATTGTGGTTGAAGCTTTTTCTTCTTTGTAGTGCAGTAAAAAAAAAAAAGGATTTATTTCCTTTGTTGTGAGCAAAACTGCTTTTGGTAAACTGTATACAATAAAAATTAAAAACATTAAAAAAGGCTTGTATTGTGGAAATGTCGTGCAAACGATTTGGTCTAAACTCAGGCGGCCATTAGAAAAGAGAAGACACATGCCTTCTCTTTCAATGAAAGAATTTGACTTCCAGCACCTCCGCCAAGGAGGAATCGCCGATTTGACGGTTTGATTTATATTGGAAGCCAGAGCAAAATGAGTGTTGCGATCTCTGTAAAGGGTGTTTTCCTGGTGATCTCGACGTGTTTCTTGCAACAACTCATCCGTCAGGGTGCCCCTTTAAAGTGTGATTATTCAAACAAGTTTACTGATTTAATTTAAATGGTGTGTGTGTGTGTGTGTGTGTGTGTGTGTGTGTGTGTGTGTGTGTGTGTGTGCGCGTGTGCGCGTGTGCGTGCGTGCGTGTGCGTGCGTGCGTGCGTGCGTGCGTGCGTGCGTGCGTGCGTGCGTGCGTGCGTGCGTACGTACTTGCGTACGTACGTGCGTGCGTGTTTTCATTTTTGACATCAGATTACTGCGATTACATTATAATTATCCCAAATTAAAGGATCGTTTAATTTAGTAAAAATGACATTTCAAAGGCGGAAAATATCCCTTACAGCAATGGTTATTACAACATTAGCATTATACATATTGTGTAATTGCACTGTTTTTCATAAGAAGGCAAATTGGAAACAATGCAATTATCTCTTGTGTCAAATATATATTTTCATTCTGAATTTTTGCTTACCTCTACTAAATTGTTACGCTTATGCCTATGTTCCACATAACAATAGCCTATTTCTGTTTCTCTACCTCTCAAACAAATGGATGGAAGTTCAGTTTAACGTCGCGTATCGGCTTTCGCCATGTACGACGGGCTGAACAAACCAACCAAGGTATAAACAAAAATTGATGTTCCTGAATCACCAAAAGGCCGAGAAGCGATCAAAGAATAACATCAAACAAATGGAACTGGATCCCCGTTTTATACAGGTGACCCTGCACCATGAAAGGGACATTAAGTCGCTGGGCTAGTTTCTCACAACAGGCTTGCAAATATCTCATTTTTTGTCAATTTTGAGTTATTGTTGTGTTCTCTAACATCTTATCTTTCATAGTTATAAAGGATAATCTTTACTATGGTCTCTAAATGGTCTTATAAGTGTTTTAAAACGAGTAGGTCAATTCATTTTCTGCAGCTAGGCTAGACTTTTAGACTTTTCTCAAAATGACCGACGCTCACCCTACTAACTTTAAATGCTCATAACTTGGGAAAGGAAACAGATACAAGCATGGTTCTTGTATCATTAGAAAGAGAATTGTCTGAAGTTGTCAAGTGTGTCATTTTCGCAGAATGGTCAGTTTGACACTTAATGTCCTTTTTGTGGTGCTGGGTCACATTTATTATTCTTCCCCCATAGCAATACAGCATTGATATTACTAGCATACGTCTGAGTTGCCATGTGGAAAGAGTGAAAAACAACAACGTGTGTTTCGACCACGTTTCGAGTTAGTTGTAATCTTCGTGAGTCTGTGCGGTCCGCTGGTTTTAACCCTTTCGTCGCCAGCTAAATTTGCAGCCTAAACTTTCTATGACATTGATCTGGGTAAAGAAAAATTGCCGTCGACTGCAACACTGTGAATCCCACTATGACATCTTCGTCTTCTGTGGTGGTGACCAACTTGTTTATACAGAAGTAATTGTACACACTTTAGCGGGTGACCATAGAAAAAGAAGCGGAAGAGGGAAAGAGAGAAAAGGGCACACACATTACATTATCAGTTTTCCAAGACACACGTCACCCTATTAGATTTACTTGGGTTCAGCTTCAACATCTAGGGTAAAATCAGGAGTAGCAAACAAAATAAAAACCTAGTTCCGGGCTGGGGAGGGGAGGACTACAGGGAGCTGCCGGCAGCTAGGGGAAGACGGGGTAAAAAGCGCATGGGCGGGTAAGAAGCCCACCCCAATTATCTCATGAAATAAAGAAAATTTCAGTCAAATTTTCCCATGAGACGAATGCTAGACATTAACGCTCGTCTCATGGGCAAAATGAGACTGAAATTTGCGCTGAAAAATGCGCTTTTTACCCCGTCTTCCCCTACTAATTTTCACGTTCGCCCCCCGGCAAGTTGGGAACTCGCCGACCCTAGACACTCCATTAAAAGGCAATGC
>CM065692.1:20106570-20111570 GCA_017654935.2 Phymorhynchus buccinoides
CCATACGACATAGCGCAAACTCTCTGTGCCAAGAGATAAGACAGGTCCCATTGCGGGTCTTCTTCTTCGAGTTCTATCGTTTTTCTGTCGGGTTTTTTTCAGTTGTTTTTTTTCTTCTTTCTTTTCGAGTTTTCTCCCCCCCTCCCCCCTCCCCCTTTTTATTTTTACCTTTTCCCTTTCTTTTCTTTCTTTTCACTTTTTTGTCATAACTGTTATTTTGGGCCTTGATAATCTTAGCGAAGTATGATAAATATACGCTAATAAAGCCCCCCCCCCCTCCTCCATTTCTCGGTTGTTTCCACTTTTTCAGTCTTGCCTTTCTTACTGCAGATTGAGTAGGCCTACTTCGTCCTCTATCGTTTGCTATATTTAACTCTAATTTTCATCCATTTACATAATTAAACACATGCATTCAACTAGAGCGTTAAGACGCTAAATCACCAACCGCGCGGCAGCGTCTTCGGCTCCAGTGACCTTGACATTTGACCCATGACCTTCATTATCGAACTTGGGCTAGATCTCTCCATTATCTACCCGCATGCAAAATGTGAGCATCCTAAATCCATCCGTTCAAACGCTAGAGAGGATACCGCGCGGCAGCGTTATTCGGCTCCAGTGACCTTGACCTTTGACCCATAACCTTCATTATCGAACTTGGCCTAGATCTTCCTACTACCTACCCGCAATGAAATTTTGAGCACCCTAAGTCCATCCGTTCAAACGCTAGAGAGGATACAAACATACATACATAGTCCGCCTCAGACACGAGTGAAAACATTACCAATCCGCTCTCTACGATCGCGGTTGGTAATAATAGTAGAAGATAAAGGCAAGACGGAAAAAGGCAATGAACCAGGACTGTGACAAATGCTCCGCGGCTGTTGTGTGTACTGCACTACATGGGGGTGGGGGGGCTATTGGATAATGGCCTTTATCATGACTGCGATTAATTATTCAACAAAGATAATTAGCTGAAAAGGTTCATAAAATACAGCTTAATGTTTGGTAAGGAAGGCAAGTGTGAAAATGCGGGGGAGAGCTGAGAAATGTAGAGAGGGGAGGGGGGGGGGGCACATCTTGACCTTTACCAACACTACCTTATCACAAATCATGGTGTGAAGTCTGTGAACGTTAAAAGTCTTCCTTGTAAGAGGAGCTGGTCGTTCCACGACTGTGCTTTTTTCGGTGATGCTGATCAAGGCTGTCGTGTTGATTATTGGATCCATGCATGATCGCGTGCTTGCAATATAAACCGAACCGTGTTTCAAGCAGGCTTAATTCCACTTGACTGAGGTTTATGCTGCTTGAATGCTTCTTACAACTTACGCTCCCCTTCAGTAACTTTTTTTGTGTTTTTTTGTTGTTGCATTTTATATTTTATATTCGGGCTGCTCCCATGTGGAGAGCGCGTCGCAGCTAATTCAGCATCACCCCGTTTTCGGGGTGGTGGGGTGGAATGTGGCAAATCTATCAGTTTGGTCATACCAGGCAGCGGGATTTCTCCTTGCTCTTATCGACTTTTCACTGCCATGGGATTTTCACTCGGGTAAATAAAGCGCACGGGTCAGACTTGCTTTAAGTCCCCTCATCAGAAGGACTCGACGTTCATTTCGATTTTCCCTTCGAACTGGAAAGAACGGGTGAGGCCTTACTTCCTGCTTAATGCTGCTGCTGATTAAGAATTGCTATGGTTGTACTATTATTAAACGTCTTTTGGGGGGTCTATGGTCTAGTTCTGCGGTGAGCAACCAATTAATAGACAGACATACAGACAACTTGGCTTTGGATACAGAGAGAGAGAGAGAAGCTGGACGGTTTTTTTTTAAATTGACAATACACAGAGAGAGAGAGAGAGAGAGAGAGAGAGAGAGAGAGAGAGAGAGAGAGAGAGAGAGAGAGAGGAGAGAGAGAGAGAGAGAGAGAGAGAGAGAGAGAGAGAGAGAGAGAGAGAGAGAGAGATTCAGAGAGATCACAATTCACAATTCAGAGAGGAGGGGAGAGACAGAGGCAGAAACCGAGAGACAGACAAGCAGACACACAGACAGTCATGAAGACTGGCAGGCAGAGAGAGAGAGAGAGAGAGAGGGAGAGAGAGAGAGAGAGAGAGAGAGAGAGAGAGAGAGAGAGAGAGAGAGAGAGAGAGAGAGGAGAGAGAGAGAGAGAGAGAGAGAGAGAGAGAGAGAGAGAGAGAGAGAAGAGAAGAGAGAGACGAACGAACGAACGAAATTTTATTTATACAGGGTAATGAGATAAGCATACATACGTTTTTTACACCCAGCCCTGTGGTAAACGAAAATATCGAAATAAACAACAATTAAAAACAACAACATCCAATGAAATCATATAGTAATAAGCCAACTGTCCGTGTGTGTGTGTGTGTGTGTCTGAAACACGAAACGGGCCTTATAACTCCGCCGTTTTTCGACCGAATCGCTTCCAATTTGCTGTGAGCCCTGATGGCAACGGCAACCGAGGCGGCCGTGTCATTTGCGCGGTTCGGCAAATGCGCGAAACGGGCATCCGCCGGCCTCTCGGCGCCCGTATCTCCGGTGTTTCTGGACCGATTGCCTTCGCATTTGGCAGAAAGATCACCGGGGACGGTGACTATCCGTGTACCAACCCGGAAGCGAATCGGTTCAGAAACGCGCGCGCTATACGACTCCGCCGTTCCTTAACCGAATCGCTTCAAATTTGCTGTACTCAGCGTTACCAGTACTTGGCGTTACCGTTACTAGGCGTTACCGTTACTAGGCGTTACCGTTACTAGGCGTTACTGGGACTCGGCGTTGCGCTAGTAATATAATAAACGACAACCATGAATATCACGTAAAAAGTGAAAATGTTGAGGGAGAGAGGGAGGGAGAGAGAGAGAGAGAGAGAGAGAGAGAGAGAGGAGATGAGAGAGAGAGAGAGAGAGAGAGAGAGAGAGAGAGAGAGAGAGAGAGAGATGGAGAGAGAGAGAGAAAGAGAGAGAGAGAGAAGGAGAGAGAGAGAGAGAGAGAGAGAGAGAGAGAGAGAGAGAGAGAGAGAGAGAAGAGAGAGAGAGAGAGAGATGAGAGAGAGAGAGAGAGAGAGAGGGAGAGAGAGGAGAGAGAGAGAGAGAGAGAGAGGAGAGAGAGGAGAGAGAGAGAGAGAGAGAGAGAGAGAGAGAGAGTGGGAGAGATAAATAGAGAGATAGACAGAGAGATAGAGACAGACAGAGAGAGAGAGAGAGATATACAAACAATCAAACATGTGTATGGGCATTTGCTACATTAGTGTCCAAACATTTTAAAAATCAAATGTCAAAATATAATTCTTAAGATGTCTTCGAAAAGATGAATAACGTGATATTTCTTTTAAATTAGCAGGTAAAGAGTTCCATAAGGAACCTCCGGAATAATGCAGACTGGATTTGAATAACTCCAAGCGGGGTCTATTGAGATAAATCTTGTGCACATGTCTTTTGTCATTTAACATGAATTTATTTCTTAATCTAGATGGTGCCATTCCGTTCATTATTTTGTGCATAAGTCTTCCTTTATTCAATTTTAGCCGATACTTAACAGGTAAAATATTATGATTCTTAAAATCTTCTGATGTTAAGGAACTTGATTTCAATAGAACTAGTTTAAAGCCGCGATTATAAGAGCGGACAAGGGGTTTCAAAGTGTTGTCACTGGCACAGTCCCAGAGTGTCGAAGCATAGTCAACTAGTGATTGAATGTGTGCACTGAAGAAGAGTTTCCTGGCTTCCTGATTTAGAAAGTGTTTTATTTTGGATAATTGGAAGACTTTTTTGGCGATGTTTTTGCTTAAATGAGTGATATGGTCCAGCCAGGATAAATTGTTATCAATGGTTAATCCTAAGACTTTGTGGGATTTTATTTCTTCGATTTCTTTATTATTAGCATATAATTTTGGAGTAGGCGCATGTAGGTTTTGACGTTTCTGTCTGGTAGTTATCAGCATATGTTTTGTTTTTCCAGTATTTAGTGACATATGGTTAAAATGTGTCCAGGTTGTGAGTTTATCAATGTTTTCTTGTAAGTTTACATACAGGGTGTTTAAATTACGATCAGATGAATGGATTGTGCTATCATCTGCAAAAAGATCACTAAGGGATGAAAGGAAAATGGGCAAATCATTTACATATAACGAAAAAAGGATAGGACCAAGGATAGAACCTTGTGTTACACCACTTTGTGAATAACGAAAGTCTGAAATTTTATTATCAATAGAAACACATTGTTGACGGGAGCTAAGGAATGATGACAGGAGTGCAATAGCATCGGTTGAAAAATTATACACTGATAGTTTACGAAGACGTAGAGCATGGTTTATCGTGTCAAAAGCCTTGGCAAAATCAACGAAGACGGCTGCTGTGTATTCATCATTATTAATATTGGAAAGCCATTGATCGACCAGATTTACAAGAGCTGTATGACACGAATGATTTTCTCTAAAGATTGATTTGGGTGTAGGAGGTCAAACGTTTTAATGTGTGATGAGATGTGACTGTTGATGTGCTGCTCTAGTGGTTTTGAGAGGACATAGAGAATTGAGATGGGTCTGTTGGAGGGGTCATTTTGTTCACCTGATTTATAAAGAGGAATTATTTTGCTAGTTTTGAAGTGTTTGGGGAAGTAGTTTTTGTCAATACAAATATTGTATATATAGGTTAAAGTATCTGTGATGTATGGTGCACTTTTACTGTCAATTTCGTCTAAGCCTTTTGATTTGGACTGTTTGATTTTAATTAAACTGTTATAAACATCAAATACCGCCATGGGTGGTATGGTCAATGGTGTTGTTAATCTGTTTTTCTTTGCAAAATTCCTTTAGTTCCTTTAAGTCATTTTGTGTCGATTTGTCATTTAGAATAATTTTGTTTGCTACATTGACAAAGTGTTCGTTAAGTTCATCAGTGGACATGTTTTTTGAAGTGGATTGTTTCTGAGAAACGTGTTTGTTTGTGATACAGTTGATTGCCTTCCATAAAGATTTCGAATCATTTTTAG
>CM065692.1:20124070-20126570 GCA_017654935.2 Phymorhynchus buccinoides
CAACTCCCTCTTCACCAAAGTCATCTATGGCACCGATTCGCCTAGCAAATACACAGTTCTAGCTGTCTACGCCTGCGGGGTTTGTATCCACATTGAAATAGTATGAGGCTTATCATCATGATATCTTAGAAGTCCTTCTAAAGTAGTGAGATTCAATAGGACTTCAGAAGGACTTATAAGATATCATGATGATAAGGCTCATACTATCTCAATGTGGATAATACAAGCCTAGGTTTTAAGTGCATCTTGGTAGCTTCTTTGAGGCACGTATTTCTCGTTATTTTTTTCTTTCTTTTTAGATTAACTCTGAGCGATTGTTGCTGCAAAGATAACCATAAACGGTGTATACATTTGTTTTCAATTTATTTGCAAATATTGTATTATGTTCAATTATTAATTTACTTCAACAATTTTCATTTGTGCACATTGTGTTTTCAGATGAGCCTACCTACGTCCAGTGTCGAATCTACGTGGACAGTTTCGACTCCATCAGTGAATCATCTATGGTGAGAGAAAGAACACAAAAAGTGAAGAATACTCTCTGGCCGAGAACATGGAGAGTTAAATGAGGCTTTTGGTCAAACTGAAGGGGAGAGAGAGAGAGAGAGAGAGAGAGAGAGAGAGAGAGACAGGGAGGGGGAGAGAGAGAGAGAGAGAGAGAGAGAGAGAGAGAGAGAGAGAGAGAGAGAGAGAGAGAGAGAGAGAGAGAGAGAGAGAGACCTCNTGACAAATGACGAATGTTTATTTGTATATAGGCCCGTGACCCGTTACAATTCAATTAGAACAGTAGTAATGATTAAAGATATGAAAACAAAATGTGAATAAAGAAATCACTATTGAATAAATAATAAGCAAAACAAGAACATACCTACATGATTACATCTCAAACAGAAGCCAATAAAATAGTACATAAACTAGTAAATATCAAAACATGAATAATTATATAGAAAAACGGTCAAATAGATCACATTAAGAAAAGTGTGCAACTTCATTCATAGAAGTAATCATTAGCTCTACGGAGAGAGAGAGAGAGAGAGAGAGAGAGAGAGAGAGAGAGAGAGAGAGAGAGATAGAGAGAGAGAGAGAGAGAGAGAGAGAGAGAGAGAGAGAGAGAGATTGATTCAAATTCAAACAATTTTAATGAATAGGCCTTCTGCCCGTATCATTCTGCCCATAGCACTCACTGGGGGAGGGGGTTATAATGACACATAACATTCGCATCACAAACTAGAACATAACACCAATTCTTGTGGATTTAAACAGTTAAGCAAAAATAAACAAATTAGTAAGTAAAGAGAGAGAGAGAGAGACAGAGAGAGAGAGAGAGAGAGAGAGAGAGAGAGAGAGAGAGAGAGAGAGAGAGAGAGAGAGAGAGAGAGAGAGAGAGAGAGAGAGAGAGAGAGAGAAGGGAAGCGGTTTGAAGTCAGAGACAGAGAAACTGATTCAGAGACAATGAGAAGTACAGGAGTAATAGAACGAAATACTGTACAGTGGGAGAGAGAGAGAGAGAGAGAGAGAGAGAGAGAGAGAGAGAGAGAGAGAGAGAGAGAGAGAGAGAGAGAGAGAGAGAGAGAGAGAGAGAGAGAGAGAGAGAGAGAGAGAGAGAGAGAGAGAAGGGAAGCGGTTTGAAGTCAGAGACAGAGAAACTGATTCAGAGACAATGAGAAGTACAGGAGTAATAGAACGAAATACTGTACAGTGGGAGAAAGAAAGAGAGAGAGAGAGAGAGAGAGAGAGAGAGAGAGAGAGAGAGAGAGAGAGAGAGAGAGAGAGAGAGAGAGAGAGAGAGAGAGAGAGAGAGAGAGAGACAGAGAAACTGATTCAGAGACAATGAGAAGTACAGGAGTAATAGAACGAAATACTGTACAGTGGGAGAGAGAGAGAAGAGAGAGAGAGAGAGAGAGAGTCAGAGAGAGAGAGACTGATTAGAGAGAGAGAGAGAGAGAGAGAGGAGAAGCGGTTTGAAGTCAGAGACAGAGAAACTGATTCAGAGACAATGAGAAGTACAGGAGTAATAGAACGAAATACTGTACAGTGGGAGAGAGAGAGAGAGAGAGAGAGAGAGAGAGAGAGAGAGAGAGAGAGAGAGAGAGAGAGAGAGAGAGAGAGAGAGAGAGAGAGAGAGAGAGAGAGAGAGAGAGAGAGAGAGACAGAGAGAGACACTGGGTACACTGGTAATTTTATTGTCATTACCACACGGGTCTGATGACAAGGGGGAGAGGGGTACTTGAATATTTTCAATGAAATAACAGTATTCGACAACATAAACAAAAGTATAAAAATAAACAAATGAAACAAAAGAAATGAAAACATTCACGGTTACCGACCATCCAATATATATTATAATCAACATGTAAAATTATCAAGAACAACATAGATTGTTTTCAGCCATCTATCTATACATTCGTTCTTCTTGTTATGTTAGCTAGCCTGAATTTTATTTAGCTTTTGCTATAAAACTAGCCACTGATTGAATAATGTTTTCGTTATCAGATTTTAG
>CM065692.1:20139070-20144070 GCA_017654935.2 Phymorhynchus buccinoides
CAAAAACACACCCAACAACAAGTCCCTTGGAAAAAACAAACAAAAAACCCACCCATAAGGCCTCTGTTTTACACATCAGAGTAAGCATCCATTACAGTTATTTACCTTGTACCTCAAGAAATAAGGGGTTTGTACAGTGACCATTTGGAAGTAAAGTCTTCATATGCCATATTTCTGCGTGCAATATATTCCTCGATTTTGAAACGATATTTTAACCTGCAGACAAAAACATTTAATACAGGAGGCTGACTGTTCAGTCTACATTTATATATATACTGTTTGGCATGTAGCATTATGGAATAAAAAATATTATCAATGCGCATGTTTTTATCATATCCAGCAATAACTAATGATTTCGTCAAATTTAAATTAATAACATTCTCACACTTCTCTTTTAATAAGTTTGCCAGTGTTTTCCAAAACTCTTGGATTATTGGGCATTCCCAGAACATATGAAATATGCTATCTTTGGAGATGGCACAAAAGCTACATCGATCTGTGTTTAATACACCCATCGACTTCAATATTACATTGGTTCCTAGGCATCTGTGGATGATTCTTAATTGAAACCACTTAAGATTAACATCAGATATTTTGTTAAGAAACAAAAAACATTTCTTCCAATCAATATCAATGTTCAGTTTTTCATTCCACTTTGTACACCCTTTTACATGGACATCATTGGCAATAAGTGTGTCATAATATAGTTTGGATCCTCTATGAATGGACAGCAGTGTTTTAAGGCACATGGGTGTATCAAAACATTTATTATTCTTAACAGAAATATTTGTCTTTCTTACATATGTTGATAATGCTGCTCTATAACCATTAAATGTTACAAAATCTACATCAATGTTGTATTTGTGAGTAAAACATTCAAAAGACAAAAAATTCCCATTATCATCCAGAAAATGTGCTATGCAGTATACATCTTTATGTATAAATCTTTTCCCTGGAATGAAACATTTTCCAACTAATATTCTTTTATTATAAAAAAACTGGATCAGCCAAAAGTTCATCTGAGTTTTTGTGACAGGTTTTATAAAATAGTAATTTATATGAATCAAAAACATCGGCCCAAAACAAGTTTGTTTTACGGAATGTTGACACAATTTCTGGTCCATAGTTTTGTATTTCCTCAAGTAGAGGGAAATTAAATGTAGCAATAGCTTTCCATTTATGATTGCTTTTTTGGTATTTTCTCATCCAAGTTAATTTTAAAGCAGAGGCAAACGTTTTCAATTCTGGTAAACCAAGACCCCCATTTATCATACTCTTATGTACAGTTTTTCTACTTATTTTATCACGCTTATTATTCCACACAAATTTATAGCACATATTTTGTAGAGTTTGAAAAAAATTGTCTGGGGGGGTAGGCAGCAGGATCCACAAATGAATTAACTTTGACAAAATAAGAGATTTAAGGACTGCAACCCTGCCCATAGGAGTAAGCTGTCTTCGAACCCAAATTTTGAATAAATTTGTTATATCAGCTAGTTTTTCTGCATAGTTTAATTTTGAACAATTTTTTAAATCATTTGTAAACCAAATCCCCAGAATTTTGAAATTTTGTGGATTCCACTCTATGTTCAGGTGATCCATATATTGTACCTCACAGTTTTTCCTGCTGCCTATCCAAATGGCACTCGTTTTCTCATAATTCATGAATAGACCTGACTTACTTCCAAATGTCTCCACAGTATTTATGCATGCTTCAAATGATTTTTTATCCCCTCCCAATAACAATTCTGTGTCGTCTGCATACTGGGAAAGTTTATGCTCTACGTTATTGATTGTTATTCCGTGTATATCTTTATTTTCTCGTATCATTGTAGCTAATATTTCAATGCATAAAACGAACAGGTATGGTGAAAGTGGATCCCCTTGACGACAACCCCTTTTAATACGAAACCAATTAGATATTTGGCCATTAACAAGAACACACGAATTGATGTTTCTATGAAACGTTTCTATCCATTTACATACATCTTTTCGGAAACCGAAAGCTTTTAAAACTTTGAAGAGGAAGTCCCAACTAACTGAATCAAACGCCTTCTCTAGATCTATGTTCAACAAAAGCCCGGGTAAGTTATGCTCATCTAAATATGTAATTGTGTCATAAATTAATCTAATATTGTCCCCTATATACCTATTCCGAATAAACCCTGTCTGGTCTTCATTGATAAGATCAGGCAGGACAGTTTTTAAGCGATTAGCAATGCACGAAGATCCAATTTTATAAATGACATTTAATAACGATATAGGTCTCCAATTTCGTATATAATCTCTACATTTATCACCTTTGGGAATACACGTTATAATTCCTTGTTTTTGTACACATGAAAGTTCTCCCTTTATGAAACTAGCATTCAAAGCTCTGACCGCAAGAGTACCTATTTTACTCCAAAAGCACTTAAAAAATTCTGCTGTGAATCCATCTGTACCCGGGCTTTTATTGTTCTTCATATTTTTTAATGCAAAACTAGCCTCTTCCAGAGTTATTTCACCTTCTAAGCTGTTAGCTTCATCAACATTTAAATGGGGTAGATTATCTACAAGATCATTGATTTCACACTCATCAACATTTACATGCTTGTACAAAGTCTCATAGAACTCTTGAACCTCATTTATGATTTCATGTTGTTCAGTTAAGGTAATACCATGCTTATCTATCAATCTAGCCTTGTTTTTGCTAACAAAATGTCTCTTTTCCAAATTACAAAAATAGCTTGTGACCTTCTCCCCGTCAGCAATCCACCTGGCTCTTGACCTTAAGAGAACGCCTTCAATTCTTTTCTCTCGAATAACTTTTAACTCTTCTCGTTTTGCATATATGACTCGAATTTCATCTTCACTTTTGTTTTCATGTCTTTCTAATTGTTGTATGTCTTGTTGTAGTACATGCTCCTCTTCATTTGTTTTATTTTTTTTCATTGTGGCGTATGCAATTGTCTTTGACCTAATTTTCATTAGAAGAAAGTCTAAAAATAAATCATCAGGAATTGTAAATTGTAACTGAGACAATGGGATCTGTTCTATATTTTCTCTTATATAAGGACTAGCTGCATATTCTTGTTTAACGTTTTTTATTTCTTCATTTATTTCATCCAAAAAAGCCTTATCCTTTAGAAGAGATGAATTGAATTTCCAAAAGGTGTTACGTTTAAAGTTTTTATCAAACTTTAGTGTTAACAAAATCATGGAGTGATCTGTTCTGTAACCACAGTCAATGTCTGCATGTTCTACCAAAGAATAAATATGGTCTGAAATTAGGAAAAAATCTAATCGAGCCTGCTGCAATGGATTGTTTCTTCTCCAAGTGAATCGTCTACTGTCTTCATTTAAATCTCTCCAGACATCGTTTAGCCCTAACTCATCTATCATGTTATCTATCATTTCTTTAGCTTTGGGATTGTTAACTTGTTTGTAATTGTGATAATCTCTTGATGGATCGAGAACTAAATTGAAATCTCCTCCTATTATAATTCTATTAACGCTAAATTCTTTTATTTTTTTAGTTAAAGCAGCATAGAACTCTGGGTCATCTCTGTTGGGACCATAAATATTTACAAAAAGAAAATCATGCTTTTTTATTTCAGCTTGTACTATAACAAAATTACCATCATTACCTTTATACACATTTTTTACTTTGAACTCAAAATTGAGTATGGCCACCCCTCTTGCGTTAGAAGCATAGTTTGAAAAATATCCCTCATATCCCCATTCGGAAAGAATATATTTTTCCATTTTATCTTCAAAATGTGTGTCTTGCAAAAAAAAGACTGAGTGTTTCTTATTTCTTAAGTAATGGAATACATCTCGTCTCTTGTGTTTGTTGTTCAGGCCCTGGCAATTGACAGAAACAACTGATATACTACTATCCATAAATATTGCTTAAAATAAAATAAAAATATATATATAATATTAACAACAGTGACAAACACAAATCTCACCAGCAAAAAAACCCACCAAAATAAAAAATGAAAAAAAAAACCAGAAAGAAAAATATTCTTCCGATGATCCCTGGCAAACAAGGAGCACCCACAGCAAGTTTCAAAACAAAAACAAACAGCATTCCACATGAAAATGTCCCAGAAAGAAATGCAAGAAGAGCGTGCATGTCAGCTTTACAAAAATCGCTACCCAATCGCTTATTGGATTTATTACAAAGACTAATAACTTGTATCAAACAATGACTGCAGAAATATGAAAAGGGGTTTTTGTTTTTTTTTATATTTCAGCAGTCTTTTTATATACAAGTTATTAGTTTTCGTAATAAGTTCAATAATATGTAAATGGACTATCTAAAGATAGTCCGTGTTGACTCCAAGCCATCGAATTTTAACATTATTTGGTTTCTGTTGTTGTGTTGTTTTTCCCACAGGGAACCACAGCTGCCTGGAAGCGACGTTCCACATGGAGCGGAGTCTGCAGTATTACTTGATCCAGATGTACATCCCCTCCACGCTGATCGTCATCGTGTCCTGGCTGTCCTTCTGGCTCACCGTGGGGTCCGTGGCTGGGCGGATCTCCCTGGGAGTGCTCACCGTGCTCACCATGACCACGCAGAGCTCATCCGTCAACGCTTCGTTGCCCAGGTAGGAGAGAGAAGGACACAGACACAGAGAGATGCTGACTGATGCACAGAGAGACAGACAGGCAGAGATACAGACAGAGAGGTCGAGTTCTTAGGTAGGATCTCCCTGGGAGTGTTCACCGTGTTGACCATGACCACACAGAGGTCCTCCGTCAGCGCTTCTAGACCCAGGTATGAGAGAGAAGGACTCAGAGAGAGAGAGAGAGAGAGAGAGAGAGAGAGAGAGAGAGAGAGAGAGAGAGAGAGAGAGAGAGAGAGAGAGAGAGTGACTGATTCACAGACCGACAATGAGACAGAGATTGTTAACACTATCAAATAATATATCTTAGTCCGTATGCTGGGCGGATCTCCCTGGGAGTACTCACGGTGTTGACCATGACCACACACAGCTCCTTCGTCAACG
>CM065692.1:20149070-20151570 GCA_017654935.2 Phymorhynchus buccinoides
ACATCCTCACGTGTCTGAAGATTTTGTTTACAGGAGCGAATTGAATCCGTTAATTTTTAACGGCAGCGATTTAATGCTCCAAACAAATAGATGATTTTGACAAAAAAACAGATGCTTGTGGCAACAGAAAAGACAATCTAACCCTAACCCTATCCCTAACCACGGAAAGAACCAAGAAATAGAGCAGGAGGGTGTAAATCTACATATTTGCCGAGAAATCGATGTACAAAGCCATGCACTTATACTATTTGTTTGCTGGAACCATTCCTTTTTTTGGTTGATACATTTTAAGTCATTTTTAACTTATGTCTCTTTGTGTGTATTGTGTTGTTTATGAGAGTAAGCGTCAACGTAAGAATAGTGTCTCTCTACTTGTTTTTGTTTTAAATTTCCAGTGCTAAGGTCTCAATGAATGCAGAGAATCAGCAATTTCAATTATGTTCTATGTTTTATCGGATGCGCGTGTCTCTCTGTGTCAATGCTGAGTGTTGTTCTCTGTGACCTGTTTTACAGTGTTCAATCTTGTTAGACTGTGTTGCTATTAGTTTATGCCAATTTTAAAGTGCTTAAATTTATGTTGCTATTAGTTTATACCAATTTTAAAGTGCTTAAATTTGTCCCGAAAGCATATTCTTCTTCCATGTCTTTCTTTCTTTCTTTCTTCTTCTTCTTCTTCTTCTTCTTCTTCTTCTTCTTCTTCTTCTTCTTCTTCTTCTTCTTCTTCTTCTTCTTCTTCTTCTTCTTCTTCTTCTTCTTCTTCTTCTTCTTCTTCTTCCTCTTCTTCTTCTTCTTCCTTTTTTAAATTATTGTTTTCTTCTTTTGTTACGTTTTCTTTTATTTTGTTGTTGATGGACAGATTTGTAAAAAAAAGGGCCTTAAATGTGAATAATTTTACCCCCAAAGAAGGTTTAATCAATCAATTAATCAATCAATCAATCAATCAATCAATCAATCAATCTTCTTCTTCTTCTGCTGGCTCTATTCATTGGTTTATATTTCTTCCTGCATGTGTGCCTATGTCTCTCGATCCTTAAAGTTATATTCGTTATCATCATCATCATCATCATCATCATCACCACAACCATCACCACCGCCACCACCTTCATCACCCTTCTCCTCCTCAGCCTCCCCCCCCAACCAACCGCACTAACGCCCCCCCCCCCCCCCTCTCTCGTTATTCCCCAGACTCTCGTGGACAGGGACGGCCGAACCAGACTGACGGTCAATGCGGAAGACGGCCGAGGGGACAGGCCCAACAACCGGCGCCGCTACTGCAGCGCCATCACGATCGCCATCTTGTTGGACCGTGTGTCGAGGGTGCTCTTCCCTTTCTTCTTCGGCTCCTTTGTCTGCTCCTACTGGACCTACTACGCGTTCTTCACGGAGACCTCGCTCAGCATGGGCGTCACCGCCCTCGGCAACAGCTCCGACGCTGAATTATTTGACCTCTGAATTGGTTTGTTGGGGTCATTTTTGTAACACGGATGATGATGATGATGCCTCCGTTGTTGTGTGTGTGTAAATAGGTCTTGTCGAGTTTATGCTTTTTCCATTAAGACACACACTCCAAAGACTCCTAGTTATTACACACAACAGAACCATCAAAATGATGATGGTGGTTGTCTGCTGCAAGAAGAAGAAGAAGAAGACTGGCAATGGCGTGAAGTTGGATCCAAAGTAGAATTAGAGCTTGACACGTCTTTGATGTGATCTTTAAGTTAGCTAGTCAGCCTTGTTTTTGTCAGGTAATCAGTAAGTAAGTCAGAGGTTAACCAATTGCTTCACTCTGCTGCTCCAGCGCCCGAAACGTCCCCCAGTAATGAAGCCATTTAGAATAGAAAATGCCAGTTTGAATACTATTGCATTCATTTATCAGTCGCTGTATCTTTCAGTAGTTCAATCAGTCATTCAGAACGTCAATCAGTCAATGATATGTTATATAATGGCTGCTAACGTGAAGCGAGTGGAGTTGTCTTACACACTTTCATTTCATTTGCATGCTTGTGGTTGTTTAGTCAACAACATCATTTTTTTTAAAACTCGCTTGTCCCCTAGCCTCTGGGCATAGTCCATCAGGTTGGGGAGAGGGGGTGTATCATTACCACTTGCAATTCCCAAGTTACGCAATTGCTATCATATAATTTTGACATCTGTAGACCCCCTCCCCCCTCCCTTACCAAATAGCAATTGCCCCCACAGTTGATAAGGAGGACCCCTATTTTGGGGGTCTACCTAATGGACTAGCAGGCCGTTGAAGCACCACAGAAGACTGGGCCACTCTTCTCCTCCGTCTTCTTCAGTTTTCTGTCATTGTTACGGACTTTCAGTTCCACGCCTGTCCACTTGCAGATGCCTTCCCATCTTTTGCTCTTTCTCTCTGTCCTCCTTGTACAGTTTCTGTTTAAAGCTGGAGACAGACTGTGCGACTGCTTCATATGACTCGATCAGGTCGTGACGTAGATCAAATTTTGTTTCCCGCACAGAAGAGGTCACAAGCCAT
>CM065692.1:20161570-20169070 GCA_017654935.2 Phymorhynchus buccinoides
ACTTCGTGCAAACGATTTCGTCTAAAACTCAGGCGGCCATTACAAAAGAGAAGGTTCACTGAAATAATTTGACTTCCAGCACCTCCGCCAAGGAGGAACCGCCGATTTGACGGTTTGATTTCTAGGAAACCAGTGCAAAACGAGTGTTGCGATCTCTGTAAAGGGTGTTTTCCCGGTGATCTCGACGTGTTTCTTGCAAAAATGCATCCGCCAGGGTGCCCCTTTAACCCTAATCCAACCCCTGAATCTAATCTGAAACACTGCTCCTATCCCAAACCCTAACCAGAAACCCAAACACCATCCCTAACCCTATTCTTAACCCAAGTGGACACATACAGATAAGAGCATATAGATTGGGACACAGAGACGAGGACATAGAGACGGGGGCACAACGAGAGTGACGGACATAAACGGGGGCACATTACTCATTAGTGCTCCCATTTTATTCACGTATATATAGATTGGGACACAGAGACGAGGACATAGAGACGGGGGCACAACGAGATTGACGGACAGAAACGGGGGCACATTACTCATTAGTGCTCCCATTTTATTTACGTGGCTCTTTATTGTTAGTTGCTGATGTCACCGGTTGTTTTCCAAACAATCAAAAAAGCAAAAGAAGAAAGAAAAAAAGGCGTGCGCATACTTAGACAACCGGTACATATTATATGGGAACAAATGCAGATAATATTATCTCTCTCTCCCTCTCTCTCCCTCTCTCTCTCTCTCTCTCTCTCTCTCTCTCTCTCTCTCTCTCTCTCTCTCTCTCTCTCTCTCTCTCTCTCTCTCTCTCTCTCTCTCTCTCTCTCTCTCTCTCTCTTTTTTCTCTCATTTCTCTCTGTCTCCCCCCCCCTCTCTCTCTCTCACTTTCTCTCTCTCTCTCCCCCCCCCCTCTCTCTCTCTCCTCTCTGTCTCTCTCTCTTCTCTCTCTCTCTCACACACTTTTCTCTCTCTCTCTCTCTCTCTCTCTCTCTCACTTTCTCTCTATCCCTCTCTCTCTTTCTTTCACATACACGCACAAACATACCAACGCACCCGCAGACAAGCGAACATGCAGCACGCGCGCACCCCCCCCCCCCCCCCTTACCACACACACACAAACACGCGCCCACACACGCGCACACGCGCACACACACAGCACGCACACAACACACACACACACACGCACAAGCACCGCACACACACACACGCACATACACGCACGCACGTACATGCACACACACATATACACACACGCACACGCACGCACGCACACGCACGCACACGCACACGCACACGCACACGCACACACACACACACACACACACACACACACACACACACACACACAGCAACCCGATTGACACACGTCAATATTAATAATGCTATAGAATCACGATTATCAATTAGAAACATCGACAACAGATTTAAAACAAGAATGACAACAATATTAAAAGCACTAAGAATTGCAACCCCCAAAAAAAGAGTTAGAGAAAAGACAGCCGAAGAAAGCAATAGGGAAAAAAACAACAAAAATACAAGAGAGAACAAAGCTTAATCCGAGCGGGCGCAATGTTCCCTCGCATGTAGAAGTCGCACAAGGATGGACGGACGGAGAACAAATAATTGACGATATTCAAGGTCAAAGGTCAAGGTCAAGGTCCAGAAGGTAAACGTCATACTGTATGCATACCCTGTGACCTTAAGCTAATACACCAACATGCCAAATTTGGGGGCCATAACTGTGACAGTGTGAAAGATAATTCTGGACAAGACAAAAAATATGGTCGAAGGTAAAGGTCACTGGTTAATTTTATTATCCAAAGTATCTTTCTTGAACGCTTGCGTAAACATCTGTATGTATGCCAAGTTTGAACAATGTACACCATGTAGTTCCCGAGAAGAGGCCAATATTAAAGTTAGGACCACGGACGACACACATACATACACACATGTATGCACGAGTGAGCCAAACATGACAGATTGGCCTCCGATATACTATGAATCCTGGATCCGGATTTAGTTAGTTAGTCTATTATAGTCCCGTCAACAGCTATGATTATCTCAGGACTGTCACCGCGCAAAGTTCGACCACGTATAGCAAAACACAAATCCATGAATCTTAAGGTACAAAACCTGAAAACATAACGAAATAGAATACAATTCATAACATGACACTTCCCTCATAGTACCCTATTGCACATAATTCACACAGTGCTGGAAACGTAAGCCATTCCGCTCTATTTATCGAGTCCAGGTTATAAAAAAAAACCCAGGAAAAAAGCATAACAAATACATACTAGCAAGCTAAGATACATAAAATAGGCTATATAAGCAAATATGCACTGCAGAATGGACAACAGGTGCCCACTCAAGTGCGCAAGGTCTCACGTCTGGAAGCCAGTGTACAATAAAAACAACAACTGGCATGTCATGAATTGTAAAAAGGAAAAACGTGGAAGAGTTTTATAGAAAAAATGCAGGAGAATGGACCAATGGATCCGGATTAATATGCTTAAAACTGCTTTAATGGATAAAAAAAAAAGTTTCTCTAAAATTATTCTATCATTTCAGGAAAACGTCAACAATCTACTGTTTACGTATAATTGGGAAAACAATAAAGTACACACACACACACATAAATATTATTTTTGAAATGCAAACATCATTTATTCAATCTTACATTGATAGAACATAATAATATACTGTCTGTGAATGTTGGAGAGTTCCCCGTACCACACACTGAAGAATAAAGATGCAATACTGGAAGCAACGTATTGATTTGAGAACATGTTGCGTGAGTTAGTGACAATCTTCATTAGCACTGTTGTTGTTGTGCGAGAGCGAGAAGGGGAGAGAGAGAGAGAGAGAGAGAGAGAGAGAGAGAGAGAGAGAGAGAGAGGGGGGGGGGACGACGAAACACAGGTTCGGCATTCTTCGTGTTTTCCGAGGTAGATTCGGCAGTTTCCGACACAGCTCGGGCGACGCAGACGACACAAATTTTGAAGGAAATTTCATACATTTTGCCTTCAAAATCAACTTTCAAAAGCAAAATTGTGAACCAGACATAGCGGAATCGCGTCCCAACGCGTTCTTCCGGAACTGTATGGCCAGCAAAAGTCCGACATTTACGCGGTATCCGAGTTTTTTTCGTTCTTGTACACTTGGGGCCTTAGTGCATTATATTATAGATACCTTACAAGACGTATGAACGCTACACCCCCATCACACATATAGGCCACGTTCTCGCTACGATCTCCACGATCAACCAGAACGTGGCTGACCGTAGCACGATCGTGGCGTAGCGTACGGTAGTCGGGCGTAACCTACTGCCAACGTAGTAAGAGCGTGGTGGGGTCTTTGTAGGAGCGCGAATGTTTAACACGCTCATGTAACGCATGTAGCAAGGACGTGCTGGAAAAGAAAGCGTGACGGGATCGTAGTAAGAACGGGGGACAACGTAGTGACTGCGTGGACAGCCGAAATGGATGCAATTAGCAAACATAGAAACTTCAAAAGATGTAGTTTACAGCCATGAAATGATCAACATCGCTTCAGTCGTATCCAGCTCTGGAATTGTAAGATTACTGTAATTGATGCGTTAGTTAATATCAATGTTGTTTTCTCTGCTCCCTTTTTTATCTCTCAAGCACACTCACACACACACACACACACACACACACACACACACACACACACACACACACACACTCACACACACACACACACACACACACACACACACACACACACACACACACACACACACACACACACACACACACACACACACACACACACCGTCACCCACCCCACCCACACCCACACACACACACACACACACACACATACACACACACACACACACACACACACACACACACACACACACACACACACACCGTCACCCACCCCCCCACCCACCACCACACACACACACACACACACACACACACACACACACACACACACACACACACACACACACACACACACACACACACACACACGTGCTATTACATATGCACACCCATACTCACACATAAACGCAGGCATAAATACACAATCACAAAACCTCGTTTCATTTATTTTTTTATTTTTTAAATCTAATATCACAATTGTGTGAACAGACTTTAAATAAAGTCAATCCAATCAAATCTAGGACCCGCACCAATGAACGTGGCACGATTTACAATTCTTTTGTTTCAGCTGTGGGTCTCCAGTCCTCAGATCGTAATGAGGTCGTGGCTGCAATCACACTCCAGGAGGATGTCCGTGACCTCGCCATGTTCTTGAGAAATTTAGCGAACAATGCACAATGTCATGTTGATCATTGTAATCTTTGTTTCGTTTTTTTAAGTGTATGCGTGTTCCGTTCCGTCTTTTGTGTCGTCACTACCATGCTGCTTTTGGCTAAGATGCGTCGTTTAATTATAAGTGTTGTTGAATCCTGAAGATTCGCTTGGATTAATTAAAGGTCAGAACTGTCCATATTTGTGGTACTGAGCCTTTCTTCTTCTTCTTCTTCTTCGCTGTGCGTGGCCACAATCAACTCTTTGATTATTTTGCCTCGGAACCGGGAGGTTCTACCACTTATGCTGGAAGAAAAGGCTCAAAGCCTGAGAAGAAACTGAAAAGTTAGGCCTTAGACAGAAGAGTGACAGATAAAAAGATCAAGGATTAAGTGCTTGCACTGGGTTAAGACTTAAGACCATAAACCCTTTCACCGCCAAAGTCGCATTTTAGCACCACAGTGATTTAACACCTATGTTACTAAAAGGCATCAAATTGCGGTATATTATCTAAAGACCCTATTGTCTTAGTTTCTGGAAGTAAGGATAGACCTTATTTTATATTATATGTCACAGAACAATCCCCAATACTGCAGATGGATTTTGTTCTCTACCCAGGTAATTTTAATGGAAATTTTGGGATCAAATATGGCTGGCGGTGAAAGGGTTAAACCCCCCAGTTCAACCGGGAAGGAACAGGCCCCTTTGATAATGATGTCGTCTGCAAGAATTGTCAACACAATGCATGAAGTAGTGGGGTCTTTATCATGTGTGATGGGGGCCTAAGAGGAGATGTTTGCAGATTCCAAGAGCCCGATGGAAGCGTCAGTTTAACTGTTCTTAGCTTCTTTGTGTATCTGCACTCTCTGATGCTGACTTTGTGTGTTTCTTTACGATTTAAACAAACCGTGTGTGTGTTCTCTTCAGTTTATTTAAGCGCTATATATGTACACATTATTTTAAAAAAAATTATTTCAACGCGCGTTAAGCCGTGTAGATTTGTCCCTGGAAACACTGGCATTGTAGACAAGATCTGAAATAAGCTAGAGGTCAAAATATCGACTGACAATGCTTGTTTTCTTCGTCTAGACCACTGTCGTTTTTGATTGACATGTCGTTTGTTTTCCCCCCTTCTTTTCGTTTGTGGAGGATTCTTGGAAATGTTTGTTTTGTGTCGTTGTTGTGTGTGTTGGATGTTGTTGGTTGGTTGAGAGAGAGAGAGAGAGAGAGAGAGAGAGAGAGAGAGAGAGAGAGAGAGAGAGAGAGAGAGAGAGAGAGAGAGAGAGAGAGAGAGAGAGAGAGAGAGAGAGAGAGAGAGAGAGAGAGAGAGAGAGAGAGAGAGAGAGAGAGAGAGAGAGAGAGAGAGAGAGAGAGAGAGAGAGAGAGAGAGAGAGAGAGAGAGAGAGAGAGAGAGAGAGAGAGAGAGAGAGAGAGAGAGAGAGAGAGAGAGAGAGAGAGAGAGAGAGAGAGAGAGAGAGAGAGAGAGAGAGGGAGAGAGAGAGAGAGAGAGAGAGAGAGAGAGAGAGAGAGAGAGAGGGAGGAGAGAGAGAGAGAGAGAGAGAGAGAGAGAGAGAGAGGGAGAGAGAGAGAGAGAGAGAGAGAGAGAGGGAGAGAGAGAGAGAGAGAGAGAGAGAGAGAGGGAGAGAGAGAGAGAGAGAGAGAGAGAGAGAGAGAGAGAGAGAGAGAGAGAGAGAGGAGAGAGAGAGAGAGAGAGAGAGAGAGAGAGAGAGAGAGAGAGAGGGAGAGAGAGAGAGAGAGAGAGAGAGAGAGAGAGAGAGAGAGAGAGAGAGAGAGAGAGAGAGAGAGAGAGGTGAATTTAACACACCGTTCATTGGGGACACGCAACGAAAACAGCCCTCGTCACATTCAAAAATGACGCATAAACAATGTTACAACATTGCACCCACTCACCAACTATCCTCAGTATTTTTTTGGTATTTGCTATACTCTAGTCACAAAGACTTATCTCTGTGAAGTTCGGGCTGCTCCCACCTGGAGAGCACGTCGCTGCAATAGCAGCGCCACCCATTATTATTATTTTAAAAAAAAAATCAAAACAATGTGTTGACTGCATTTCAAAAGTCCTTGATTTTGCACAACGGTCCCTATATTATTTGTTTGGGTAAAGGTAACGATGCGTCCCCCCTCCTTTTTCAGTCTTGCCTTTCTTACTGCAGATTGAGTACTTCATCCTCTATCGTTTGCTATATTTAATACTAATTTTCATCCATTTACATAATTAAACACATGCATTCAATAATAGTAGAAGATAAAGGAAAGAGGGAAAAACTTCACAAGACAGCCAAAGCAAAATGGCTGAACCAAATCATTTAATATTTTACGTAAAATTATATCAGTTATTGGTGCAGCCAGCGTCACCGACATCCTCCAGAGACTGGGATGGAACTCGCTGCAGCAACGCCGACAGACCACCAGACTCACCATGCTCTTCAAAATACTCAATGGCACGGTGAGTGTTAACAGGAGCAAGCTCATACCACCAGAGCGGAAACGAAGATGTCACTCGCAACAGCTCCTCGTCCCTCAACAATGTCGGACGCAGTATCGCCAGAGTTCTTTCTTTCCCCGGACAATCAGGGAGTGGAACGACCTGTCTACATCAGCAGTGGAGGCCAGAACTCCGGAGAGTTTCGCAGCCGGTGTCTGGAAGCACCTGAATGGACACCCGCCTGCTGCATCCGTCATGCCTGATGGCCCCACTCAGGGGTCATTGGGATAGCCAGCCAAACTCTCTTCTTCGTCCCCCCCCCCCCCTTCTCTTCTGCTTTTGCTTGTTGCTGGAAGTGGGGCCTGTTCCTTCCCGGCTCAACTGGGGGGTTTAATGGTCTTAACCCAGTGTAAGCACTTAATCCTTTATCTTCTTATCTGTCCTCTCTTCTGTCTAAGGCCTAACTTTTCAGTTTCGTCTCATGCTTTGAGCCTTTTCTTCCGGCATAAGTGGTAGAACCTCCCGGTTCCGTGGCAAAATAATCAAAGAGTTGATTGTGGCCAGGCACAGCGAAGAAGAAGAAGAAGAAGATCCTAAAATTCCATTGCATTCGTATTATTAGCTTTGAAGCATTCGCTCAACAAATAACGCACCCCACCCCCAAGTTACAAATGACAAAGCGCAGTTACTCAAAACGTGTCAAAATTGGGTGTGTCCACCCAAGCAGCAATTCAGCTTCAGTTGTGTAAGAAGCAGTTCCTCCGGGATTCTGTCACT
>CM065692.1:20174070-20189070 GCA_017654935.2 Phymorhynchus buccinoides
TCTCTCTCTCTCTCTCTCTCTCTCTCTCTCTCTCTCTCTCTCTCTCTCTCTCTCTCTCTCTCTCTCTCTCTCTCTCTCTCTCTCTCTCTCTCTCTCTCTCTCTCTCTCTCTCTCTCTCTCTCTCTCTCTCTCTCTCTCTCTCTCTCTCTCTCTCTCTCGTTCACGTCACACATTTTGAATGTTAATAATGAGTATAGTTAATAATAATAGGTTTGATTTTGTTATTGATGTGTTACAATATAGGGATGTTTTTTGCATGCTTTATATTACTTTGTAAGTGTTTATTTTCGTTCTCCATTTTCTACTTTTATAAATGTATTCTGTCCAGAGGGCTGGATGTAAAAAAGCATGTTATTGCTTACTCTATTACCCTCTATAAATAAAATTAAATAAAATTCAATCAATCAATCAATCTCTCTCTCTCTCTCCTCTCTCTCTCTCTCTCTCTCTCTCTCTCTCTCTCTCTCTCTCTCTCTCTCTCTCTCTCTCTCTCTCTCTCTCTCTCTCTCTCTCTCTCTCTCTCTTCTCTCTGGGGCTAATGGCCTAAAGGAATTAAACTTTTGTTCGATTGTTCAATTGTTCAATTGTTTTCTCTCTCTCTCTCTCTCTCTCTCTCTCTCGATCTCTCTCTCTCTCTCTCCTCTCTCCTCTCTCTCTCTCTCTCTCTCTCTCTCTCTCTCTCTCTCTCTCTCTCTCTCTCTCTCTCTCTCTCTCTCTCTCTGTTTCTATGGGCTAATGGCCTAAAGGAATTAAACCTTTGTTCGATTGTTCAATTGTTCAATTGTTTTCTCTCTCTCTCTCTCTCTCTCTCTCTCTCTCTCTCTCTCTCAGGGCTGAGTGTAAAAAAGCAATGCTTATTTCATTACCCTGTATAAATAAAAATTCGTTTCGTTTCGTTTCTCTCTATCTGTACATTTGAGGTAATGACAATAAAATTAATGTTCAGCGTTCAGCGTTCTCTGTGTGTGTGTGTGTGTGTGTGTGTGTGTGTGTGTGTGTGTGTGTGTGTGTGTGTGTGTGTGTGTGTGTGTGTGTTGCGCGTGCGCGCGTGCGTGCTTGTGTGCATGCGCGCGCATATGTGTGTGTGTTATCGCGCGCGCGCGAGCTTGCATGAAAGTAATACAACTCTGCAACGAGAAGGCCTTTTCACTAAGTGTCAGTGCTGCAACCTATGAGAATAGTTAGCCTTTGGGACTTTCCAATTGACGCAACGTTCTTTTTGCCGAGTGAGTGGGGATGTACCCTGGGCAACTCATCATCACTAGAAACAAATCCCAGCGGAACGGTCCTAAAATAGCGGTAGCCTCCTCTTATAGCTTGGAAGTCATAGTCGGAGGAAACGACTTAAGATCGAAATACGCGTTGCTATTTCTCACTCTTTCCTCATGGCAACACCGTGATAGGCAAGTGATATCATTACCAGAGTATCATTGTGTTGCCATGGGGGAAAAGCGAAAACTGACAACGTGTATTTCGACAGTTAAGGTCTCTGTACACGTTAACATTTTTCACTCTTTCTCCATGACGGTACAGTGATGTGCAAGTGATCTTGTTAGTGACTATCACTGTGTTGCCATGGGGAAAGATTGAAAACTGACAACGCGTATTTCGACAGTGAACATTTTTCACTCTTTCCCCATGGCGGTACAGTGATACGCAAGTGATCTTATGAGTGGCAGTCACTGTGTTGCCATGGGGGAAGTAAAACATAACAACGCGTATGTCAGGTCTCTGTACACGTTAACATTTTTCACCATTTCCCCATGGCAGTACAGTGATATGCAAGCGATCTTATGAGTGGCTGCTATCACTGTATTGCCATGGGGGGGGGAGTACAAACTAGCAACGCGTATTTCGACAGTTAAGGTCTATGTACACGTGGACATTTTTCACCATTTCCCCATGGCAGTACAGTGATATGCAAGCGATCTTGTGAGTGGCTATCACTGCGTTGCCATGGGGAAAGATTGAAAACTGACAACGCGTATTTCGACAGTTAAGGTCTATGCACGCGTGAACATTTTTCGCTCTTTGTCCATGACGGTACAGTGATGTGCAAGCGATCTTGTGAGCGGCTATCACTGTTTTGCCATGGGGAGAGATTGAAAAGCTGACAACGCGTATTTCGACCGTTACCAGCACAAACAAAGCTTAACGGCTTAGACTGACTGATACATTGGAGCAGACTTTTCCTAATACACCACTTTAGGCTTTAAAGACCCCCCCACGTCACGTGTCACATTCCCTCTCATGCTAGGAAGATTTCTTAAGATTTCTTACCAGCTGTACGAGGGGAAACACGTGAAGACCGTGATTTTGACACGTGACGTGGTGGGTCTTTAAAGTCTGTGTACACGTTAACCTTTTCACAAAATATCTCTATTTCCCCATGGCAACACAGTGTTAGGCCACTCATGAATATGACTTACAACTCACTGTGTTGTCATGGGGAAATAGTGATATTTTGTGAATTTGTTAACGTGTACGCAGACCTTTTGGTTCATCTGCTATAATGCCCGAGACGGTACGCGGTACCATTCATCTAATGGGATTGCCCTAATGGTTACGTAACGTTGTGCCCCCGTCTCTATGTGTTTCCCGTCTCTCTCTGTGTGTGACACCAATTTTGTCTCTATGACATGTGCCCCCGTCTGTGTGTCTATCCCATTTCGTGTCTGTGTGTTTCTGTCTCCGTGCCATGTGTCATCAATTTAGTTTCTATGTGTCTCCCGTCTCAATGTGTCCCCAAATCAACGTGTCCCCGATTTGTATGTGTCAATTTTGTGTCTATGATTATGTACCCGTCTCTATGTGTTCCCCCGTCTCTGTGTGTCACCAATGTCGTCTCTATGTGTCCCCGTCTCTCTATGTGTTCCCGTCTCTGTGTGTCACCAATGTTGTCTCTATGTGTCCCCGTCTCTCTATGTGTTCCCGTCTCTGTGTGTCACCAATGTTGTCTCTATGTGTCCCCGTCTCTATTTGTGTTGTCGTCTCTATGCGTCACCAATTGTGTCTCTATGTGTCCCCGTCTCTATAGGTGTTGCTGTCTCTGTGCGTCACCAATTGTGTCTCTACGTGTCCCCGTCTCTATAGATGTTGCTGTCTCTGTGCGTCACCAATTCTGTCTCTATGTGTCTCCAATTTACTCTCCATGTGTCTCATGTCTCAATGTGTCCCCGTCTTTAAGCGTCATTAATTTCGGCTCTATGTGTCCCTGTTTATTGTGTCCCCGTGTCTACATATCACCAATTTCGTGCATATGTGTCCCCGTGTTTATGTGTCTCCGTGTTTATGTGTCCCTGTCTTTATATATCTCCTTCTCTGTGCGACACCGAACACAAACCCTATGTCTAAGGCCTCGTACACAGTTCATGCGGAAATCCCATGCGCAATCCGCAAATAAGTGAAAGAAAGAAGGGTAAAAATGTACGGGTTAGGGGAAATTCGGACACGTGCGCAAATCTTTTCCCTTCTTTATTTTACTTATTTTTGGATTGCGCACGGGTTTCCGCGCGGAATCTCCGCATGCATGTGTAGGTGCCCTAATCCGAAACCCTAAGCAAATCCCTAATCCAATCCTTAACCGGAGGGGTCACACAGAGACGGGGACATAACATGGGGACGGGAGCACAATGAGGGTGACATACCGACCCGGGGATACAGTCATAAAGACGAGGGCACATTCATATGAACCCGCTCTGGGCAAGATTAATGATAATAACAAGTTAATAATTTAGCAATTTCCTTAATGGTCCTCCAGCGCTGTCCAAACTAGTTAGGAGAAACAGATTGTGTGAGTTTTACAAGGCCGTAAACAACCTCGCTATGAATGAAAATAATGTGAGTAAAAGTAACATAAGTACTGTATGTTAGCTAAATGAGACAGCTGTGTGTTTGAATAGCGAAGGGGGAACTTTGGGTTAGGTTGTACTGTAGACAAACCCACTCACGTTTACTACTCTCAATCTAAAAGTCTGGTTATTTTAGGTTCATTACATTAACCGTAGTCTGATCTTAACTCGATCCCTTTTCTGTGAAAGGCGGAATGTTGGTTCTCAGTGTTTCAATGCGAAATTTTGAGTGTGTGTGTGTGTGTGTGTGTGTGTGTGTGTGTGTGTGTGTGTGTGTGTGTGTGTGTGTGTGTGTGTGTGTGTGTGTGTGTGTGTGTGTGTGTATGCGTGTGTGTGTGTGTGTGTGTGTGTGTGTGTGTCAAGTCAAGTCAAGTCAAGTCAAAATTTTATTTCCAGATGGGAACATTGTATAAGCAAAACATGCAAAACATGCTGTGTGTGTGTGTGTGTGTGTGTGTGTGTTGTGTGTGTGTGTGTGTGTGTGTGTGTGTGTGTGTGTGTGTGCTTAAATATTTATTTACTTAATTGCTTGTATAGTCAGTTAGTTATTCATTTGTTTCCTTGTTCATTTCTTTGTTTCTTTCTGTCTGTCTCTCTTTCTTTTTTGTTGAGAACGTACAGAGGCCGGAATAAAGTAATTAATATTAGACCGTTGTGCAATATGCCCAATACAAAAACAAAAGACAACAACAACGCAAACAATCCCAACAACAACAAACACACAAGTAAACATACAAACTAATTTTTTTTAAACGTGCATCTCCCCATACTGGGAGCAGTGTTGTTGTTCTTCTTCTGCGTTCTCAGGCCATATGGCCATAATGAGGAGGTACGTAGGCCTATGTGTCCTGTTTTCAGTTTTCACTGGTCTCCCCGCTGCGTACAGCGGACAAATTCCGATTTCGGAGGAGCTCAAAGGAGAACAATTATTTGGAAGTTTTTTTGTTTGTTTGCTTAAAGGCGGGAGAATGGGCCAATAAGTCAGGACAGTAGATGATAAGAAAGCAAAGGGAAAAGGCAGAGTCAAAGAGAGTGGCAGATTAGAGGAAGTTACAAGCACATAACTATTTTTGCGAAAGACCCCCCCATACCAGTATTTCCACGGGGAGAGACTCGTGGAGGGGTGTCGGGGGTCGTCAAGCTCCCCGTATGGAGGCACGAGGCATCCACCCACTGCCCCAGTGTTGTTAATGATCACCTTTGGGTAAGGCACAGTTAATAATAAACTAGCGCAACGCCCCATACCGGTAACGCCTAGTACAGGTAACGCCAAGTACCGGTAACGCTGAGTACCAGTTTCGCCGGGTCCGCAAAATATTATATTTTTACTTTTGTGGCTGAAAACCCAATTTTTAGACCCCTACCACTTTCAAGGCCTACCGATCTCCTTGACCTTGACCTTGACCTTGATCAGTATGCAATCACCAAAACAAACATATGCCAAAGTACCTACATGCAAAGAGTGAAGTCCCTAAGACCAACGGTGTGGACGTTACAGCCCCTTAAAGATTTTCGGTTGTCAAGGTTATGCGCCAAGGTGAAGGTCACGACGGCGATAATTTATGCACAGATGCCTTCCTCTCATGGTGACACGCCACCACACAAAATTGGAAACGATTCGGTGAAGCGGTTCGGAAGATATGCGTGGGGCAGAAAACCCCAATTATTAGACCCCTACCACTTTCAAGGCATACCGATCTCCCTGACCTTGACGTTGACCTTCATCGGTACGCCATCATCAGAACGGCCATAAGCGAAAGTACCTCCATGCCAAGTTTCAAGACTCCAGGACCTGCGGTGTGGAAGTTATGGCCCCTTAACGATTTTCGGTTTTCAAGGTCATACGCCAAGGTCAAGGTCAGAGCGGCGAAAAGTTTTGTGCGGATGCCTTCCTCTCATAGGGACACACCACCACACAAAATTTGAAGTGATTCGGTCAAGTGGTTCGGGAGATCCTTAGGACAGACAGAAAAGAACAACAAACAAACAAAAAAAGGAAACAAACCTGAACGAAAACTTACTCCTTTGCGATCGTAGATTGGCAAAGGACAAAAACAGAAAAACGAACTGAAAGACAACTTAGTTCGGCCTTTCGGCATGTGGGGCATTTGTAAATACAAAGATTGTGGGAACAATACTGGAGGCAATGCCCGGAGGCAGTGCTAAACCAGTAAAGTCCCGATTTTTTAATAATACAGATACGTGTAGTGTCATCCCATTGTAATCTCCACTGCCCCCCCCCCCCCCACCATCCCTCCGCCCACCCACCCACCCCCTACCCCACCCATAACCAGCTCCGCTGACCTACTCATCACCCCAGCACATGCGAACCATGGTCTCATGCACACAGCAGTCCCCCCCCCCCCCCCCACCTTTAATAACAGCACGTTTGGCCTAGATAGCGAAACTGTAAATTGGTGCATATCGCACGCGTTTATGAACGGATGCTGTTCAAATTTCCTGCTATACTTTATCCCGGCCATAGCAAGCCTGACAGCAAATTGGAAGCGAATCGGTTAAGCAACGGCTGAGTTATTCATGAAAAGGTAAAGCGCGTATAGCGCTCGCGTTTCTGAACCGATTCGCTTCCGGTTTGGCACACCAATAGTCACCGTCCCCGGTCATCTACCTGCCAAGGCAATCGGCCCAGAAATGCCAGAGATACGGGCGCTGAGAGGCCAGCGGATGCGCGTTTCGCGCATTTGCCGAACCGCGCAAATGACACGGCCGCCTCGGTTGCCGTTGCCATCGCCCCGTTAGGGCTCACAGCAAATTTGAAGCGATTCGGTCGAAAAACGGCGGAGTTATAAGGCCCGTTTTGTGCTTCAGACAGACAGACAGACACACGGACACTTGGCTTTTTACTATATGATGATTGCAATTCTTTTTCAAAGTAAGTTAACAATAATATGCCAACGACGACGTCGAAGACAACGACGATAATATAACAGCAGATATGTCACACTGTACACAATCTCATCCAACCTCTCAACCTACCGAGGAATCATCCCCGCCCCTACACCCCACCCCCCCGCCCCCGCCCCCTTCACCCAACTCCCAATAACTTTGTGTCGGGTAGTGTTTGCAGGGGAGCAACAACTGGCCCCGAACAAGCCATCTCTTATTGGAAACGCGGCTTGCCAAAACCAACAGGGGCACACAGAATGGAGAGATCAAAGGTTGCGTTTTTTTTAAGTTCTTCTGTGATCGTCTGGTTGGAAAGATAATGTCAATAGGGGTAAGGGGAAAGGGGTGGGGCGGTAAAAAAAAAAGAGGGTAGGATGGGGGTGAGGGCGAGCAAATAGGGTAAACGTGAAATCACCCCTCCCCCCCTCCTTCAATCAGCACCTACCCACCCTTTTTTAAAACTCATGTTGGTTTTCGGTTTTCTAAAAGAATGACTGGCCAGATCATATATGTAAACTTTTATTTAATTTTTTATTATTATTATCATTAAAACAAAAGGTGCTCTCCCCATTTGTGGTCGATTAATCGCCACAGAAGTGGCCCTTTCGACTACATAGCAGAATCAGAACCAGACGGATTGTATGGTTACATACCAGAAAATGGAATATTGCTTGATTTTGTAGCCCTATAGCGTTGTGTGTGTGATGAGAGCGATAAGTGTCGGCAGTGCGATTGTAAAGGTCACGTCACACTACGCGCAACCATCGAATCATTGGATGGGTTGTACGATGTATTCCCGCCGTGAAAAGAAGAGGAGTCCCTTGTGAAAGACATCTTGATTTTCGAAAGTGCAGTACACACTTTTGGACTCAACAGAATGTAGTACGGCAGCCCTCTCAGAATGTCACATGCTGTAATTGGCAAAACACCCCAACGCCCCAACGCCCCAACGCCCAACGCCTGCATATAAAAGCCATAGATATTTCGAATTTTATCAAATTATTTTTCTTTATACAACCAGCCATGGACTGAAATGAAATGTACAACTGACGTCGAATGTTTTTGTCAAGCGAAAGTTTCCCTCGCATGGGCTTTCGTTTTTATTTGTCTGAAATGTTTTCAGTTATGAATGGGAACCTCTCAACTCTGAATATAAATAGAAAATTGTTGACGTCCGTCTTCTTGAGAGAGAGAGAGAGAGAGAGAGAGAGAGAGAGAGAGAGAGAGAGAGAGAGAGAGAGAGAGAGAGAGAGAGAGAGAGAGAGAGAGAGAGAGAGAGGAGGGGGAGGGTAGAGAGAGAGTGAGAGAGGGGGGGGGGGAGGGAGAGAGAGAGAGAGAGAGAGAGAGAGAGAGAGAGAGAGAGAGAGAGAGAGAGAGAGAGAGAGAGAGAGAGAGAGAGAGAGTCGGTAGCGTGATCTCGTGTTGGGTGCCCAGAAGCGCTCAGTCACTAACACTTCCACGAAGTACCAAAGCTAAAGGTCTCTGTGCACGTGAACATTTCCCACTCTTTCCCTATGGCAACATGGTGATATGCAAGTCATATTATGACTGGCCTATCACTGTGTTGCTATGGGGAAGGAGTGGGGGGGGGGGGGGGATGCTCAAGTGTACAGAAACCTTCATAACCAGACCGTCGTATGTTTAATTTCGAACGAACTGAAAGAAAAAACAGATGGACATTGTTAAAACCACTGGGAGTCTGGAATATATTGGAATGGCATACAGCCCTATTATAGATCATTCATGAGTAGGCTACAATGAAATAACTGTGCTGTATTCCCAATGCCAGTGTGCATTTGTCTGGAAGGACAAGCTCAGGAGGATACTGGATACTGGATACATACGAAATTTGTGGATTAGGAAAAAAGTAAGTAACCTTTGTTTTTTTACCCTTGATGATGTTTGACAAGCCAGAGCCATCTATATGTTTTATGAAGATGGAAATAGTGACACTAGGAGAGGAAAGTGTAGTGAAATTAATAAGGGGAAGGAACTCTATCTTAATGAACTCCACCCACCTGTGTGTTAAAACAAGGCCAGGAAGTAAGTAAGTTTGGCCCTGGGCTATTTTTTGTGTCCTTTAATTGTAGGGTAGGGAAATGTGTCTTATATTGAGAAATGTTGACAGAGCTTTAGAAGTCGGAGATATAGATAAGGAAACATACACGTGAACGCATTGCATGTGGTCATCAAGGAAGAATGAAAAAAACACCATATTTTGAAAAAAGAGAGAGAGGAGAGAGAGGGAGAGAGAGAGAGAGAGAGAGAGAGAGAGAGAGAGAGAGAGAGAGAGAGGGAGAGAGAGAGAGAGAACACTGAACACTGAAACACTTTATTTAAACAAGGATAAAGATTTTAGGCGATGCCTATTCCTACAATCTGTCCTGAGAGAGAGAGAGAGAGAGAGAGAGAGAGAGAGAGAGAGAGAGAGAGAGAGAGAGAGAGAGAGAGAGAGAGAGAGAGAGAGAGAGAGAGAGAGAGAGAGAGAGAGAGAGAGAGAGAGAGAGAGAGAGAGAGAGAGAGAGAGAGAGAGAGAGAGAGAGAGAGAGAGAGAGAGAGAGAAAGAGAGAGAGAGAGCTCTGAACTCGGAGCGATATGAATGTACATCGGTCATGGGCCACAATACATTGCTATGGGAGAAGGGGGGGGGGATTAGTATATTAATACTATAATAATTGTATTAATCTTCTGTCAAATATCCACATACATGAAACCAATCAAAAGGAATACAGTACACACAATCAACTAATGACATTAACTTCTTACATATAGCATGTCAAGGACACCATTAAGTTAGCTCATTTAACCCTTTCACCGCCAATGTCGCATTTATGCACCACAATGGTTTAACACCCATGTCCCTAAAAGTCGTGAAATCGGGGCCTGTTATCCGAAGACCCTATTTTCTTAATTTGGGGAGGTAAGGCTAGGCCTAATGCCATGCATATCACAGAGGAATCCCCAATATTGAAGACTTTTTTCTCTCTACCCAGTTAAGCTTAATGGTAGTTTTTTGTGCTGAAAAATGGTTGGCGGCGAAAGGGTTAATTCTGGTCTATGTATAAGCAAAATGGTTAATATGCCTACTATATATTTCAATTGAGAGAGAGAGAGAGAGAGAGAGAGAGAGGGGGGGGAGAGAGAGAGAGAGAGAGAGAGAGAGAGAGAGAGAGAGAGAGAGAGAGAGAGAGAGAGAGAGAGAGAGAGAGAAGGGGGTGCAGACGACTAACCCAGCAACCCAGCACTAGAACAAAACTTGACATAAAAAAAACATAGAAGTGCCGACTCCTAAGAGTATATGAATTTTCTGAATACACTATCCAGGGTACGATCCATTTACACGCATACATGTAGTCATTGCTGTCTTGTTTTAACTTCAGAGTTATTTAGTAAGTTAGGTACCCCTGACGGGTATGTATGTATGTATGTATGTATAGAAAGAGTTCATCAAAGACATACCCAGGGGAGTTATGCACGGAAAATGACTAAGCTATAACCGAGGACTAAACTTATCCAGTCATTGCTAGGTTGGCGAAGTTGTATGTTATAACACCACCACCACCACCCCACACACACAGACACACTTCAAATTTTCGCATTGAACTTGTTCACTGACAAGTAACATTCTCCCGTTCGCAGGAATGCATTAGGTTTAGATTTCAGTTTATTCTAATTAAGCTGAAAACCCCCACCAGACTTTGAGATTGAGAGGCGTAAGCATACGTCATAAGTCATAAGTTTCTTTATTGTCCATTGCCCACATGGAAACTTGTCTTCCACCATGTAAAATAAGATGAGATACATCAAAATAAAGATATTAAATAAAAATATGAAACATAAATTTACATTAAAACAAATATGTAACTCTCACACCTCACCCAATCATTCATCCGCTCTCCGCTATCTTGCTCACTCATAATGCAACCCACCACCACTTTCGCCTTCATTTTTAACGCTTTCTCCCCCCCCCCTGAGGGGGGTGTCTAAATTACTACAGCTTTAGCTAAAAGGTTTATCACAGCTTCCTATAAATCCAGGACCAACATTAAGACATTCTTTCTATGCTCTCACTTCATAACATATATAATTCAATTATGGATATATCGAGTGGCAAGGTGTCTGCAATTTAAATTGCTCACCACATAGCCAAAGCAGCAATGATTCAAGGGCTTGATTATTCGCAGCAGGTTTTTTTTCTGTCCACTCTCCATTACTTTTGGTATTTGGTATTATTTTCCGATCACAGCGACATGTCCCTCCAAAACATCGGGCTGCTCCCACCCAGAGGGCGTGTAGCCACTATCGCAGCACCACATTTGTTGTTATTCTTCAGAAACCTAGCTATCTTTTGGGTCCATAGCAGGCAGTAGGACACCCCCCATGCTCTTATCCAATTTTCACTGCTTTGTGCTTTTTGTTTTACATCCATTACTCGCATGGGTCAGACTGGCCTTAACTCTTTCGTTCCCGAGAACCGCTTTTGAGGTTGAATGGGAGCAACTGCAGATTCCTAGCTTTATAGAACTCTCTATCTCCCTAGTCCTGGCTATGTGGGAGCTAACTGGCTTTCCTAGCTTTAACTCTTTCGTTCCTGCAGATTCCTAGCTTTATGGAACTCTCTAGAACCGCTTTTGAGGTTGAATGGGAGCAACTGCAGATTCCTAGCTTTATAGAACTCTCTATCTCCCTAGTCCTGGCTATGTTAACTCTTTCGTTCCCAAGAACCGCTTTTGAGGTTGAATGGGAGCAACTGCAGATTCCTAGCTTTATAGAACTCTCTATCTCCCTAGATAAAATTTATCAGCAGCAAAAGAGGTTCTCAGGAATGAACAGTAGTTGAAACTTCTCTAAATACAGAAACCAAAGAGTTAAGTCCCCATCTGAAAGACTTGACGTTCAGTTTGATTTTCCTGTCAACTAGAAAGAAAGAAAGAAGCTGGTGTTTTGAACCCATCATCCATGCATTGACGTGGCTGCCACCTTCCTTATGGTATGGGCACCAAGGTGTTGTTGTTTTCTTTTGAGAATAGGCAACAAAACTTAAGTCCTTTTGCCAACAAATTTTTGCGCATATTAAAGAAACCAGGATTTTCAATCATTAATTGATTTTTCGTTCCTCATTTAGCTACATACATAAACTGTATGCAAAACATCGGTGGCACCGCAACTAGTAGCAACACTGACGTCGGGGACTAGGGGGCAGCCCAGTATTCACAGGGAACGATCTACCGTGACGCTAGAACTGTTTTGAGCCCAAAGTAACCAACTCACACGTAAGCCCAGTCTATGCACTCAGCCCCACAACTCTACTCCCTTTGGTCCTTAGCTATCCTCTGGGCGCTCCTCAAAGAGCAAGGGCAGACGATTGGTGACCCCACCCCCCAACCCAACCCCCCATAACCGTCCTTTTCTCTTCTCCACCCACCTTCATTCTAATGCTCCCCCCCCCCCCCCCCCCCCCCCGCTACCTCTCCTTCTTTATCGTGTTATACACTGCTCTTCCCTTTTGCTAACACAACTACAGTCGAACCTCAGTGTTGCACCCCCCCACCCACCCACCCCGCCCCTACAGACGGGCCAAAACTGTCCGTAATTGCGAGGTGGTCGCTTTTTACCGAAGACGTTTAGAAATGAATAAGAAGTGAAGATGTTGAGTAAGACTGTCCGGTATACTGAGGTGTCCGGTATACTGAGGTATCCGGTATACTGAGGTGTCCGGTATACTGAGGTGCCCGTTTAGTGGGGTTCCACTGTATCCCCATTTACGTCAATAAGATTGTTTTCCCTTCTAACCTCCCCATCCTATTTTAGCTTTTATTTTTGTACATTCAATTACGTGTCTCCCTTGTCTACACCCCCCCCCCCCCCCCACACACACACACACCTAACCCCCTTTGGTTTCTTTAACCCTTTTGTCGCCAGCCATTTTTCAGCCAAAAAATACCTTTAAACAACTGGGTAGAGGAAACATATTGTCAGCAATATTGGGAATTCCTCTGTGACATGTATAACATTAGGCCCATCCTTACCTCCCCAAATTGAGAAAATAGGGTCTTTGGATAACAGACCCTGATTTGATGCCTTTTAGTGACATGGGTGTCCAACCATTGTGGTGCATAAATGCGACATTGGCGGTGAAAGGGTTAATTAATGTGCGCAAAATTGTGATCCAGCACCACGAAAGGGACATCGAGTGTCAAACTGACCATTCTCAGATCATTATACGTTTGAAAACTTCTGACAATTCTCTTTCTAATGATACAAGAACCATACTTGTATGTTAATTTCCCGTTCCAGAGTTATGAACATTTAAAGTTAGTAAAGTGAGCAGCGGCCTTTTTGAGAAAACACAGTTAAAGTCTTGCCTAGCTGAAGAAAAGTCATTGATCTACTCATTTTAAAGTCCCTGTAAGACCATTTAGAGACCATATTAAAGATTAACCTTTATAAATACGAAAGAAATGACGTTAGAGAATACGAAAATACCCATAACTCTCTCTCTCTCTCTCTCTCTCTCTCTCTCTCTCTCTCGTCTCTCTCTCTCTCTCTCTCTCTCTCTCTCTCTCTCTCTCTCTCTCTCTCTCTCTCTCAATCTCTCTCTCTCTCTCTCTCTCTCTCTCTCTCTCTCTCTCTCTCTCTCTCTCTCTCTCTCTCTCTCTCTCTCTCTCTCTCTCTCTCTCTCTCTCTCTCTCCATAGTTCAGAAACGTTGACGTTAGCTGTCCAGTCAGAATCCAAGGATGAACAAGGTTATGAAGGAAGGTCGTTGCGAGGTGTCGTCGAGGGCGTAGAGAAAACAGAAACTGGGGAAAACCCCCTGATACCCGCCTCCCCCCCCCCCTCCCCCCCTCTACCTTCAGCTGTGGGCTCCCAGTTCTATCAGCGTGGGAGCAGTCTATGCTGTCCAAAAAACAAACGCATACCTTTCTCTTCTTCTTCTTCTTCTTCTTCTTCTTCTTCTTGTTTGTTTGTGGCACCACATAACTCACTTTGTCGGTCTGTTTGTCTGTCGGTCCAAAATTGTAAAATTGTAAAAGAGAAAGAAAAGTTACAGACAGAAAAACAAGCGGTAACAAGTGGAGTGGTAGAAATAGACTGCTGGGCTGCAGTTTTGTGGAGTGAAAGTGTTTGATCAAATACTGTGCGTGTGAAGAGCATAATGTAAATGCGCAACATTTCTCTTTCAAATTATATTTAAGAATTCTGCCGCTCGGCGATGCCCTTGTTTGTAGTTGAAATAGTCGCGTGCCACAAACGATTGCGAATCCGCGCTTGTTTCTTTGTCGATCGCTCAGACAGACAGTTTCCTGTCAATTACGAACGCAGATGCGTCATGCTGCCGTTAACTGAGAAATAGTTAGGCCCAGCATGTCAATCTTTGGCTGGAAAAAAAAAAGCTCTGTAAGAATTTCTTGAGAGAGAAAAAAAAAAGCAGCAGGAGAATGGACCAGTTATGCAGAAAAATAGTAGATAACAGTAAGCAAAGGAAAAAAAGGCAGTCAAAGAGAGTGACGGATTAGAGGAATCTACAAGCACAGAACTGCCAGAAGGAGGGGGAACTATTTGTACGAAAGACACACACACACACACACACACCCGATATCCCCACGGGGGGGGCATACTTTTTTTTTAACCCTTCCCGTACCCTGTGGGTGTGTTTGCACCCATACGTTTACTTTTTGCTTCATATTTTCAAAACCTTTCATTGAATCTTGCTGACATTTCATGCCTTTGTCCATGAAAGATGCGAGCATGTGTATCACAAAGGGCAAGCATTTGTGTTGAAAAACAAACGAGTAAATAAACAAGAAATTCGTCGTTAATCTTCACATTGGATGTCAAAGTGCTTGAAGAATGAAAGCAATCTATTGAAAATGCTCACATAAATGTATTAATATTGTGGCGGTACCGTAGCAGATGAGGTTTAACCGAGGCGTGGTTACCGCTACACCTATCTGTATTGTTTATTTAAAAAATCAGGACTTTACTGGAGTTGCACTGCCTCCGGGCATTGCCTCCAGTATTGTTCCCACCATCTTTGTATCTACAAATGTCCCATATGTGTCTGTTCCAGACCGAGAGGACGTAAAACACCATTTTTGTTAGTGGAAAATGCTCACTTGCTCAAAATGTTATCGACGATAATTTGAAACAAGAAATGTTCACAGGAAATATTTCAATGACGGACAGTTAGTGGACGCATTTTATTGTTAGTCCCCGAGCCGAAGGTTCGGGGAGCTATTG
>CM065692.1:20226570-20229070 GCA_017654935.2 Phymorhynchus buccinoides
CTCCCTGTCAATATGTTGTGCATTTTGAAAATAGTTTAATTTTCTCCACATAACACATGACTCGAAATAAAGTTCACGTTTAGCAAGTGATTGTTCCTAGAAACAGAACATCAGACTGAAAGACAAACAGATAAAGACGAAGCATGGAAACCGACAAACAGACTGATACTGAGAAGAAGAAAAATCAAATCATAACTTGCTTGACTTCAAAACAGAAAACTTTCGTCACGTGATATTGGGAATATCCGGAAACATGCGTCACTGACTCCAGGTGCGAATGGCGTTAGGCAGGGAACAAAAACGACTTGAAAAAGCATTAGGAACAACAGCCAAGCACATGGCGAAGAGGCTGTAACTATCACAGGTATGCGTGATGGTGTTACTCTTGTCTTAAGTTATGGCGGTTCGCATAGTGCGAAACAATTCATTACCGTGTTCCATTCTTCACACTCTTTATACTATTATGTTCAGAAAACCGGGGAAGAAAACAGTAAAATCTTACCAAGCCGCGATGGCTTGGAGTCAAAGGACTATCTTTAGATAGTCCATTGACATATTATTGAACTGATTACGAAAACTAATAACTTGTATAAAAAAAAAAGACTGCAGAAATATAAAAAGCATAACCCCCTTTTCATATTTCTGCAGTCATTGCTTGCTACAAGTTATTACTTTTCGCAATAAGTTCAATAATACGTCAATGGACTATCTAAAGATAGTCCGTTTTGACTCCAAGCCATCGTAAATGGTTAAAGTGGTCATTGCAGGAAGAGACAAAGTTGAGCAAGCTATCAGATTAATACCTTAAAATTTAATACGTTTAATTTTGTCCATTAATGCATTACTTGTTTTAAATGTAGTTTCCATCTATTCAGTCAATTGTGCAATGTGAATTTAAGGAGCACACTATAATAAGCTTCGAGGTTGTTGTTGCTCTAATTTGTGTGTGTGTGTGTGTGTGTGACCATGTTTGAAATGAATTAAAACAATGTTTAAACCAAGCTATCAGCTCATCGAGCTTTTGTTAGGCTCAGAAAGCAGTTTATTATTTGGTATTTGGTATATTCTAGTCACAGAGCTTTATCTCTGTGAAATTCGGGGTGCTCTCCCCCGGCGAGCGCGTCGCCGCAAGTCAGCACCTAACCATGTTTTTAGCCGGGTTTTTTTTTTTTTTTGGGGGGGGGGGCACAGGGTGAGGAGGGGGTGTGAGCACACTTGGAAACCTAGCTTGGCCATACCAGGCAGCGGGATTTCTCCCTGCTCTTACCGACTTTCAACTGACGTGGGATTTGTACGTGCGTAACGCGCACGGGTCAGACTAGCTTTAAGTCCCCATCCGAAGGACTGGACGCTCAGTTCGATGTTCCTGTCCAACTAGAAAGAAAGGGCGAGGCCAGGATTCGAACCCGGGTCACTCACGTTGCAGTCACGCATTACATTTGCCAGGCGAATGGGTTTGAGTGCAGCAGCACTCAAACCCATTGCACATGACTCTTGTATAGTCAGAGGGTCATAGTCTTTGGGAAAGTCCCCAGAGGCCAACTACTCCTCTTGGCAGCAGCACTTTTAAAACCCATTGCAAATGTCTCTTATATAGTCCGAGGGTCATAGTCTTTTACAAAACACTAACCAGCATAAATCATTTGCTCTCTCTCTCTCTCTCTCTCTCTCTCTCTCTCTCTCTCTCTCTCTCTCTCTCTCTCTCTCTCTCGTCTCTCTCTCACGTCTCTCTCTTCTCTCTCTCTCTCTCTCTCTCTCTCTCTCTCTCTCTCTCTCTCTCTCTCTCTCTCTCCTCTCTCTCTCCTCTCTCTCTCTTCTCGTCCTCTCTCTCTCTCTCCTCTCTCTCTCTCTCTCTCTGTGTGAAGCCTTTCCTTCTCTTCTCTCTCTCTCTCTCTCTCTCTCTCTCTGTGTGTGTGAAGCCTTTAAACTAGTTTATATCTATTTTCCCTCAATAACCAAAAACAAATCGTGTTCGCGTGTTCGTGTTCTCTCTTCCTATAGGTCTGTATAATCTGCCTTTTCCCGTTTTTGTCTGTCTGTATGTCTGCCTTCCTGTCTGTCTTTCTGCCTTGTCTATCTTTCTACTTGTCTGTCTGACTCCGTCTGTCTGTTTCTCCCCCTCTCTAACCCCCTTCCCAGCCCCCCAATCTATCCCTCCGGTGTAGAAAACAGAACAAAACAGCTTCACGCAAGATTTAGCAGAGTTGATTGTTTTTCACAACAATCTTATACCCACCCATCACCCGTTTTGACAAGTTGGCTCACAAACCATTTAGCACGCCCACAACTAACATAGTACAGTTTGTTATATTATTACAGTTTGCAGCTGACGACAACAACGCAGAACCAGTAAACATTTAAAGACCCACCACGTCACCTGTCAAAATCATGGTTTCCGCGCGTTTTCCCTCTTATAGCTGGTAAGAAACCTTAAGAAATCGTCCTAGCATGAGGGAATGTGACACGTGACGTGGGGGGTCTTTAAAGGAAAACGGGTATT
>CM065692.1:20235713-20238213 GCA_017654935.2 Phymorhynchus buccinoides
GGTGTGTTCGTGTAAAAAGTGTCAAATATTTGTAAAATTTTGAACCACCAAATGACAACTTTTTCGTTGCCACCGGGATTATTATGATAGATTTGAATTTATTATCATTATGATTTGAAATAAGATTATAATATTTATATAAATTATTATTAAATTATTATATTATATTAACGTGAGGCTTAAGTGCAAGGCCAGTGCATCATGTGGGCAATGGGCACACGCCGCTGGACCTCGGTTTTATCGTTCATCCGAAAAGAAAACAAAGACCCAACATTCAGGACCGTAACAGGCCCAGTGCAAAAGTGAGAAGAAAAATCCCCGTTACCCAGGGTTTTTGTCGAACTTTTTTTTAGGGTGGGGTGTTACTTGACACGAAAGCGAACGGGCGTTACCTCTGTGCCATCTATACACAGTTGAGAGTATGAGAACGTAGCGGCAGCATAGGGCTCGTCGCGCCATAAAAGAGCGTGGCTCGATCTACATTTTTTGACCTGGGGGGTTCTCCTCATCAGATCGTAGTGAGAGGTCGTGGCTGTCAGTCTCGCTTGAGTAAGTTCCGCGCACCTCGCCACGTTTCACGTCGTTCCAGCCATGTAAACTATGTGCTGAATTACACCCTAGCGCCCTCTACCACGAATTCATCCCCAGAACCTCTTCCTCATGACCATCAACCAAGGGCTTTGCGGCCATCTCCACATCGACCCAGCACCCGAACAACTTGTCCCCAGGGCTTTCCGCCATCGAGGACGTAAAACCTCCACTCAACAACAATAGATAGCTGTCAATTTGATGCATTTACTTCAAGGGAAGTAAATCTGTGTGCACACCATAACTTGGTCACTTCTAAACTCGCTTCGCTCCCTTAGACCACAATTTTGCCTCTGACTTTGCATTTGTAGTGGTTTTGTTGTGGGGAAACCAATTGGTGTAGAGAGTTTTTTTCTATATAAAGTCTATATATTAAAAAAGAAAGTCTGATCTACCATTTCCCTATGTCTAAACCTGAAGTAAAAACCTGTAATCTTCTTTCATTTCTCCTTTTGTTTATGGTTGTTTTGTTTGTGTGTATGACGAGTGATTTGTGAGTTTTTTGAATAATTCAAAATCGTTTGCGATGCGAATGAGTTACGCGCGCAGTGAGGACGTAGTGGGGTCTTCACCGTCTGTGACTGGGGCTTTTAGAAGACATTGCTCACATGTCAAAATCACGGGTTTCACGTGTTTTCCCTCTTATAACTGGAAATAAATCTTGTTTTGACCGAGTCTCACTCCCATATAAATGGCCCCAAATCCAAACCGAAACATCAGTTTAAAGAGCAGCCTCAATTTCAAGTCGGGGAAATTTGTATGTGGGTCACCGCTACCCATAAAAAAACAAGGGACTTAATCGTGGTGTGTCACTGGGTCTTTAAAGGTGAACCCTGACGGATGAGTTTTTGCAAGAAACACGTCGAGTTCACCAGAAAGACAGCCTTTTCAAGGATCGGAACACTCACTTTGCTCTGGTTTCCTAGCAATTAAACCGTCAAAACGGCGATTCCTCCTTGGCGGAGATACCGGAGGGAGAAGACATTTTGGATGAGGTGGGTGAGCTATTTCCTTTGTTGTGAGCGAAACTCCTTTAGATAAACTGTATACAATTTTATAAAATAAAAAGGCCTGTATTGCGAAAATTTCGTGCAAACCATTTGGCGGCCATTAGAAAAGAGACAGCACACGTCTTCTCTTTGGGTGAAATAATTTGACTTCAAGCACCTCCGCCAAAGACGAAACCAGAGCAAAGTGAGTGTTGCAATCTCTGTAAAGAGTGTCTTTTCTGGTGACCTCGACATGTTTCGTTACAAAAACTCCATCCGTCAGGGTGCCCCTTTAAGCGCTTGGTAATCGCAGCAATGCTAACCCTATAGGGCCAGCCACACGTCCACTAAAATCGTACGACTGTACGATACGATTCGATCACGTGGTCTCCAAGAACAAAATGTGATTCGCGCGCTCCGAGATCATGTGATCGAATCGTATCGTACAGTCGTGCGATTTTAGCTGACCTGTGGCTGGCCCTTACTGCGCTAAATGTTTGTGTCTATCTAACCTTTCCCCTGATTATCTTAATTGTGACATTCTCTTGTGTGGTGGGCAAAATCTTCCATGTGAAACCAACATATTAATATTTGAACCTGTACATCTCTTCATTTCTGGTTCGAATCGGTTTTAAACTTATTTCTAAACTGTTTTCAATGATCATGTCAAATCAAACATTTCAATCATTTGTGTGTGAAAGCGCAGGTGCGCCTCTATATTGGTCTAAATGATTGAATAACTTGTTCTAGGCATGTAAGCATGGTTGTAAGTACTTTTGTGGGATGTTTGAATGAGTGTTATATTGAGTCATCATATTGTTCATTAATTTGTCTCTCAATCCCCCTTTTGTTTTCCTCCTTCTTTTTGTTGTTGTTGTGACTTTGATTTCTTTTCTGGTTTTCTATTTTGTTCACTTTGTTTG
>CM065692.1:20240713-20243213 GCA_017654935.2 Phymorhynchus buccinoides
ACAATATGGAGCCGAATTATGGGGACTCGAATCTGCTGCTATCCACATTGAAAAAAATCATTTATTTGGTTCAAAGAAGTTCCTTGGAGTGACAATGCGAACACCGAATGATTTAGTTTACGGCGAGACTAATATATTTCCTATTTATTTGTTATCTGTTGTTAGATGTATTCGTTATTGGGTCAAAATAACAAGAATGTCGCCCAATAGATTACCATATAAAGCGTATAGTATGTTAGTAGAATTGGATAATAGGGGAAAGACAAATTGGGTCACTAATGTAAGGTCAACATTGTATGAAAACGGGTTTGGGTATGTGTGGCAAAACCAGGGAGTAGAGAATGTAAATGGGTTCATACGTGCCTTTAGTCAAAGATTGATAGATTCTAATTGGCAGAGATGGAGTTCCCATATGCAGGCTAGTAATTTGATTTGGCTTCTACAAATTGCTAAGCTCGTTGCATTGCATTCCAACTTATTTAATGATGAATATAAACAGGCAAATGAAATGTTATATGACAAAATTAAGATTTGGTATTTCTGATATATGTGTACATTCTAATCGCTACAGGCCTGTTGATGATCGTAACCTTATTTGCCCCGTTTGTTATAAAGGTGAGGAAAATGAGATTAATTTTGTTTTGTCTTGTCCAGTTTTACAAAATATTAGAGATCAGTTAATCCCTTCGAAATACTCTAAGTATCCTTGTTTGTTCAGATTAGTTTTACTATTAACAACAACTAATGAAAATACTGTTAAGAAACTGTCTTTGTATGTATATAAAGCATTTAAAGTCCGTAAGGATATGATTGCAACTTGACCTAATTTTGTAATAGGATATGTTGTTTGTTATATATGTACCCCCTTGTAAGGGGCTATGGCCTTTAAGAATAAAAAGTCTGCGTCTGCGTCTCTCTCTCTCTCTCTCTCTCTCTCTCTCTCTCTCTCTCTCTCTCTCTCTCTCTTCTCTCTCTCTCTCTCTCTCTCTCTCTCGTATCTTTGTTTTGTGATGTAAACATAAAAGGTAAACATGGTTATCAGTATTTGCCTGGACTAAGGGAAATTTTCTTAGTTATTTGCTGACTTGCCTTGTTATCCTACACTCCATCTGGGCTACAAAATCAAATTTAATCTTCATTGTAAACTAGGTTTAAAGTAAATTTGAACAAAACTGACGACATTGCCTTGTTATAACAACTACGTAACTGCATTAGAGGAGTATGCGAGAAGAGCTAGGTGTAGAGTTTTAAACAAATGAAAACCATCTTAGGCTACAAAATCAAATTAATAATCTTCTGTACGCAAAAGCTTCGGATAAACTAGGTCTTAAAGTAAATTTGAACAAAACAGGCTAGCTGCTCATGGCGCTTTACAAAAAATACATTTAACAAAATCACATCAATACCCATGCTCGCACGCATACAAGCACACACACTGACGAACACAGCATATCATTTACATGCGCATGCACACATATATACAGTACATACATACATACATACGTACGTACGTACGTTCGTACATACATAGATACATACATACATACACACAGACACAAACACACACACACATCCCCACACACATGCATAAGCACATGCCAGCGCGCGCATGCACACACACACTTTCTGTCTCCCACCTTTCCCATGCCATTCCTCATCCGCACACGCTTTCATTATCACAATCCGATCATGGTGGACAGTAGTGTTCAGAGAATAGATGGGTTTTCAGGTTGGTTTTGAAAACTGACAGGGAGTTGGAATGTCTGAGAGACAGAGGGAGTTTGTTCCAAGTAGCTGGGGCCTGAAACGAAAAGGATCTCTCGCCATAAGTTTTCATTTTAATTGAGGGAGGCTGTAGAATACGCGAATCAGAAGAAGAACGAAGCTGACGAGATGGAATGTAAGTATGAAGTAGATCAGACAGGTAAGTAGGAGCAGAGCCAGACATGACAGCAAAGGTAAGAGCAGAAAGCTTGTAGTTGATCCTGCTGGAGATTGGCAACCAGTGCAGAGAGTGCAGAAGAGGAGAAACATGTTCAAACTTGGAGGACTTAAGGATTAGTCGTGCAGCATTATTTTGGATTCTTTGGAGTTTGTTGAGAAGGTATTTTGGAAGGCCAGCAAGAAGAGAGTTGCAATAATCTATTCTCGAGAGGACAAATGCACAGACCAAGGTTTTTGTGGCATCAGTGGAGAGATAGTGACGAACAGAACTAATCTTACGAAGCTCAAAATAGGCAGATCTGCAGATATTAGACACATGCTGCTGAAGGGAGAGACTTTGATCCAAAGTGACACCAAGACTGTGGACAGAAGAGGAGAAGGAGATAGTGGTGTTGTTGATTGTGACAGAGCCTGGAATGGTAGAAAGATTGAGCATTTTCTTTGGGCATGCTAACATAATTTCAGTATAAAGTAAACGAATCAGTACAATTATTTGCCTGCAAGAAATTATTAAATGTAAGCGTTAAAACACCCAACACGATGGTTTATGGAGAGC
>CM065692.1:20248213-20258213 GCA_017654935.2 Phymorhynchus buccinoides
AACTGGCCACTAGTACCTTCTTACTTCCCTTTACTTGTCTTTAATGTACTTTCTGTTCGGCTCTTACTCTGTCACATTTTGCGTGCGGATATGTAGCTAGCTAGGATATCAAGGCCACAAGTTCGAAAACGAAGGTCGTTAGTCAAAGGTCAAGGTCATCACTGGACCCGAAGATGCTTCCAGCGCGGCTGCTTGATCTAGCGTTTTGACGCTCTCGTTTACCTAAAGGGGGCCCTGGCGGATGGTTCCAAGACTGATTTGCTGCAACGCTAGTCTTAGTGTTATGTTAGAAGACTATGCCTGGCGTACTGCAGGGTGTCTCATAAGAAATGCAACCCAATAAACTGGCGATTTTTTTTAATACAATAAATCATTTCTTTTTCTTCTTTCTTTGTTCGCTCTGACAGTTTCCTGTCATATGAGCCTAGATGCGTCATGCTGCCGTTATGCACCTAACTAAGAAATAGTTAGTTAGGCCCAGCATGTCCGACTTTGGCTGAAGAAATCTTTGTAAGAATTTATAGACCCCCCAAAAAGGCAGGAGAATGGACCAGTAAGATAGAAAGATAGCAGATGACAGTAAGCAAAGAGAAACGGCTGAGTCAAAGAAAGTGACAGATTAGAGGAAGTTACAAGCACAGAGCTTCCAGAAGGTGGGGGAACTATTTGTATGAAAGAGAGAAATCATTTCGATGTTTTGGGGGTTGCAAAGAACACTTATTGCTTGAAATATCACAAAAATGTGTTGTTTTTTTGTCCAAGTTGTGTTTGTGTGCCCCAGAAATTGAGTTTCCATGCTACCCTATTTTCAGACGAAGCACATTTTGAGGTCCAGAAACACTTACGCAATTTTAATGTCTTCGTTTGCAACTGCAATGTCTACGGTATATGAAAACATTGTTCATTCGTATGTGGGCCCCACAAAGTCGGGATATACACTACTGTCTTGCATTTCAATTTTCAGGCCAAATACGCCAGTCGTTTTCGAGAAACAGACAATTCGTGGACAAATGACATTTTTCAGCTAAAGTCTTTTTTCTCCCTCAAAACGGGATTTGTTTATAAAAAAACAAAATATGTTACCATGGAAACGGTCATTTTCTGGAGTTATCTCAGGTTTCTTGGAAAAAACAAACGAACTGTTGCAACCTTCCATGTATTGAATCTTATTCATACACCAGAAAAAAATTAGAATGATAGCCTTAATATTGAACATTTTACTAACGATTTTGAGGGTTACATTTGTGCTTAGTCACCCTATAGAAGGCATTTGTACTGGCTGTGGGATGCTGCAGCCGAGGGGGTGAGTTAGCCTTTGGGGGCCTATTCCAGCGTCTCGAATCAATTTAGCCGTGAGAGTGGCGATGTACCTTGAGCAAGGCACCTCTATTTAAAACAAAAACAAAACAAGCATCCAGCACATCGTAAGGAATTCGCAGAATAGACACACCCACCCCTTTTGCCCCAACGAAAATAAATCTATTACAAGAAGCAGCGTGACGAACAGTATCTAGGCTAAAAGATTACGCATACAGTTTCAGGTTTAATAAAATAAAAAAAATTACACGTATCTTTACGCAACACAGACTACTACCCCGATAAACGCTGCCCACAAAATGTTAGGGAACACTTGCAAAATGCACATGCTTTACTTATTTGCTTGTAGCTTTAAAACACTTAGCAAACGGAATGCCAAACTTTGCAGTCGCATACGTTTGAGTGACATGGCCTTACACTGAATGTTTACAAGTTTTGCGCTTGCTGTTGGTTGCTATGGAAACATCGGCTGAAAAGGCGCCCAAATCCCCAAAACGTATAACAGACTTAGTGCATCAGCATTTTTTCAACAGAATGAATTGAGCAAGACTGTACTCAGCACATGGTAGTCGGGGGCTTTGATAATGAGTACAACTCACAAAATAACCAAATTTTAACCAACGACATGGTGCAATTAATTGCTGAAGCACGATGGTTTCATAGTGAAAAATGAACCTTTTAAATCTAGGGAGAGTCCTGGCATGGCTGGTGGAGGGTGTAGCTGTGCTGAAATTTGGTCAACGGCTTTAAGCGCCCCCATCAGTCATAGCCGGGCTGACTGGATAACCTCGACTAGCCACACCAGGCAACATCTAAGGACAGCAGTAGACCTCAACAACTCCGCTCGGACAGTGTTAAGCCTCCTGCACCAAGTCCAGCTCTACGCTCGTCACCCAACATAGCGTCTCAGGCTAACTCCAGCTCACAAAGCTGCTCACCGGTGTTGCCATTATGGATGATGTACACGTCAACAGGGTCATAAGTTCTGATCACTGACGAGTTCAGATCACCCTGCATTATCCTCATGGACTCATGGATTCTGGGGGAAAATCAGGCGAACGGTTCCATGAAGACTGCATCCAGCATGTGACAGCCCATGACGGGGGTTCCATCATGGTATAGGCAGTCTTCTCGACTCATCACAGAAACCCACTGTACCACGTTCGAGGAAACCTAAGCACTCAGAAGCTCATCAACGAGATCTTAGGCCTTCTTGTTGCAGCAGCACTTTATGTGCTTGCACTAGGGAGTGGGTTCCGTAATGACAATTGTCGTACTCACCAGGGCCGTGTCCCAAACAACTGGATCCAGCAACCAGGATAGGTACGACTAACTTGGCGAGCATATATGCAGTCTGGATCTCAACCCTGAGGAAAACCTTTGAGACCAGCCGAGGCATCGAGCACACAAGAACTATCCTCCCCAACAGACACTGGAGCAGCTACTGGATTTTCTCCAGCTGGAGTGGCAGCTCATTCCACAGGAACAGACAATGAGGTTTGTACACTGCGTGGGATGATACTGCGCAAAATGCATGGCAAATTCTGGTGGATATACCCGGTTTTGAGTCTTTCTCGACACCCTTAATTGACACTTTCTTGATACACGTGACATTTTCTGATGTTGTGATTTTTAAAATGTAGGGTACCCCTGCTTAAAACAAAATATTTAAAGAAATGTTTCTGCTAAACCGATTGCTGTCGAATTTTACATGCCTTTTGTCCAAGCATTTAATAAACCACCCGTAAAATGTCACGGACGTAGCATTTGTCGTGTTTGAGATATTGATGATTTGGTAAGTGTTCCCTAACTTTTTGTGGGCGGTATAATATAATATAATATAAGAGGATATTATGCTTGCTGACTTATATCTGTGTATCGTCTTGATGCACTGTAATCTTCATAACATAGCGGGGGGTAGATACATAACAGGTGAGGCCGAAGGAAGAAGGAAATCACTGTAGTGGGTCGCCAAACGGGTACAAGGTGGAACGGGGGTTGTGTCACTGTTTTGCTATCTGGTCGGCTAACTGCTTCAGCTTCCAGCTGGGACTGATGAGATCACGTCGACAGACATGTCGCGTTATATCTACCCGGTGATGGATGGCGGCAGAAGAAGAAGATGATGATGAAGAAGAAGAAGAAAAGAAGAAGAAGAAGAAGAAGAAGAAGAAGAAGAAGAAGAAGAAGAAGAAGAAGAAGAAGAAGAAAGAAGAAGAAGAGTAAGAAGAAGGAGAAGGAGGAGGAGGATGTGCTGGAGGAGAGGAAGAAAAAGAAGAAGAAGATGGAGGAGAAGGAGGAGGAGGAGGAGGAGGAGGAAAAGAAGAAGACGAAGAAAGGAGAAGGAGGAGGAGGAGGTGGTGGAAGAGAAGAAGAAGAAGAAGAAGAAGAAGAAGAAGAAGAAGAAGAAGAAGAAGAAGAAGAAGAAGAAGAAGAAGAAGAAGAAGAAGAAGGTGGAGGAGGAGGAAGAGGAGGAGGAGGAGGAGGAGGAAAGGAAAAAGAAGAAGAGGAAGAAGAAGAAGGAGGAGGAGGAGGAAGAAGAAGAAAATATATCTCATCCTCCCAACCCATTTACCCAGGTCTTTAGTATTTGACCAGCCGGGAAAGTACCAAATACCAAATACCTTTTGCCTGTATGAAAAATAATAAGATGGACATTTCCAAGAGCGTTTAGTTTAGTTGTTTGATGCAAAAAAATGTCTGGGTTCCTGTGTGACCTAGTGTTTGGTGTACTGACACATTTATACCGTTTGATGCATGTGTGTGTGTGTGTGTGTGTGCGTGTGCGTGTGCGTGTGTGTGTGTGTGTGTGTGTGTGTGTGTGTGTGTGTGTGTGTGTGTGTGTGTGTGTGTGTGTGTACGCGTGTATGCGTGCGTGCGCGTGTGTGTGTGTGTGTGTGTTTTATTTTATTATATAACACATTGTTTTCCCGTAACAAGAATTAAACGACCCCAAAACTTAACAAGGGCGTCGCCGAGCGGCAGACATGTCCGTCACCAATAATGCCACGCACTTGCGACACCCCGTAGCAGTCACACCCTGACACAAAATTGGAAGGGATTTTGTCTGCTAGTTCACGATATACAGCTTGAAGAAGAAACATATAGCGCAAAGAAGGAAATTTCAGTTTTCAAGGTCACACTTCAAGGTCAAGATCAGCATGGTGATCATTTATGCTCGGATGTGTTCTTCTCTAGGGTATACAGTATACACAATCTGAAGAGCTGCTGTCAAGTACAAATGTGGAAAATATGGCGTACAACCCAATTTGTAGACCCTACCACTTTCAAGGCTTACCTATCTCCCGGACCGTGACCTTGACCTTGATCGGTATGCCACTATCAGAACGGGCATAAGCCAAAGTACCAACATGCCAAATTGGAAGACTCTAACACTAACGGTGTGGGAGTTATGGCCCCTGAAAATTTTCGGTTTTCAAGGTCGTACGCCAAGGTCAAGGTGACGAGGGCAAAACATTTTGCGCGGATGCCTTCCTCTCATGGTGACACACCAACACACAAAATTTGACGTGATTCGGTCAACCAGTTCGAAAGATATCCTTGGGACAGACAGAAGGAGAAACAAGGGCGTCCCCGAGCGGCAGACATATCCGTCACCAGCAATGCCACGCACTTGCGACACCCCGTAGAGTGTCACATCCTGTCACAAAATTGGAAGGGATTCTGTCTTCTAGTTCCCGAGATACAGCTTGAAGAAGAAACATATAGCGCAAAGAAGGAAATTTCGGTTTTCAAGGTCACACTTCAAGGTCAAGGTCAGCATGGTGATCATTTATGCTCGGATGTTTTCTTCTCTAGGGCATACAGTACCACACACAATCTGAAGCGCTTCTGTCAAGTACCAATGTGGAAAATATGGCTTAAAACCCAATGTGTAGACCCCTACCACTTTCAAGGCCTACCGATCGCCCGGACCTTGACATTGACCTTGATCGGTATGCCACCATCAGAACGGGCATAAGCCAAAGTACCTTCATGCCAAATTTGAAGACTCTAACACTAACGGTGTGGGAGTTATGGCCCCTGAAAGATTTTCGGTTTTCAAGGTCGTACGCCAAGGTCAAGGTCACGACGGCAAAATGGTTTGCGCGGATGCCTTCCTCTCATAGTGACACACCAGCACACACAATTTGACGTGATTCTGTCAACCCGTTCGAAAGATATCCTTGGGACAGACAGAAGGACAAAAAAAATGACCCTCCGATTTTCAGGCTCCAGCGATCTTTTTGACCTTGACCTTGACCTTGATCGGTATGCCATCATCGGAACGGGCATAAGCCAAACCACCTTCATACCAATTTGCAACATCCTATGTGGATCGGTGCCCGAGATATGGCTAAAAATAGAGTTTCGGTTTTCAAGGTCGTACGTCAAGATCAAGGTCACGACGGCAAAATGGTTTGCGCCGATCTCTTCCTATTAAGGAGGCACACCTTCACACAAAATGTGACGCGATTCGGTCAAGCGGTTCGGTAGATATCCTTGGGACAGACAGAAAAAAAAAAAAAAAAAAAATACAAACCAGCCCATCGCAATAGTCCGATCACCTTTGGTGACGAACTAAAAATGACCCTCCGATTTTCAGGCTCCAGCGATCTTTTTGACCTTGACCTTGACCTTGATCGGTATGCCATCATCGGAACGGGCATAAGCCAAACCACCTTCATACCAAGTTGCAACATCCTATGTGGATCGGTGCCCGAGATATGGCTAAAAATAGATTTTCGGTTTTCAAGGTCGTACGTCAAGATCAAGGTCACGACGGCAAAATGGTTTGCGCCGATCTCTTCCTATTAAGGAGGCACACCTTCACACAAAATTTGACGCGATTCGGTCAAGCGGTTCGGGAGATATCCTTGGGACAGACAGAAAAGAAAAAAAGAAAAAAATATATACAAACCAGCCCATCGCAATAGTCCGATCACCTTTGGTGACGAACTAAAAATGACCCTCCGATTTTCAGGCTCCAGCGATCTTTTTGACCTTGACCTTGACCTTGATCGGTATGCCATCATCGGAACGGGCATAAGCCAAACCACCTTCATACCAAGTTGCAACATCCTATGTGGATCGGTGCCCGAGATATGGCTAAAAATAGATTTTCGGTTTTCAAGGTCGTACATCAAGGTCAAGGTCACGACGGCAAAATGGTTTGCGCGGATCTCTTCCTATTAATGTGGCACACCTTCACACAAAATTTGACGCGATTCGGTCAAGCGGTTCGGGAGATATCCTTGGGACAGACAGAAAAGAAAGAAGAAAAAAAAAGAAAAAAACAACAACATACAAACCAGCCCATCACAATAGTCCGATCACCTTTGGTGACGGACTATTTAACGACATATTCTACTAAAAGGCTTATTTTGAGAGTAACAATCTACACTGCATCTGCTGTTTACTATGACGTTGCTGTTGTTGTTTTAACCTTGACCTTTGACCCTTGGTCACTCGTATATTTGAATAAAACAGTCTCTCTTGCATCAAGACACACTGACCCACCACGATTAAGTCCATTGGTGTTGTTTTTTCTGGGTAGCTGTGACCCTACCATATACATATGCCCCCAACTTGAAACTGAGGCTGCTCTTTAAAATGTTTCGTTTTCAATTTGGGGGCATTTGTATGGGAGTAATAAAACTGGTCAAAACAAGATTTCCTCCCGGCTATAAGAGAGAAAACACGTGAAACCCGTGATTTTGACACGTGATCTGGTGGATCTGTAAGCTTTCTACGCTGTTTTCTTGAAAATACGTGAGGAAAAGTGGTAACCGGCGAAAAGCAAATCAAGGGTGGCATGTTTGCTTGCGTCAAAACCAGCGGAGGATGTGTTAAAACTAACTGTCTCAGCAAGGCGTTCAGACACTTGTTGGCTAAAAGGGTTGATGTAACAGACTACCCCGTTAACCATGTTAGCCCTAACACTCAGCAGGGAAAAGAATGCTTATTCACCATCTTTAGGAACACCCCACCCCACCCACACCCACTCACACGCATATGAGCGCGCACACGTATACTCTCACACACTCACACACATATACATACACAAACACATACACACAACACACACACACACACACACACACACACACACACACACACACACACACACACACACACACACACACACACACACACACACACACACACACACACACACACACACGCGCGCGCGCGCGCGAGCGCGCACACGCACACGCACACACTCACACACTGAAGTCACACACACACACACACATACACACACACACACACACAACACACACACACATACACAACACACACACACACACACACACACACACACACACACACACACACACACGCATGTACGCATGCGTACGTTATGTATCATCATCGCCCCATGCCCATCACTACTCATTACCTTATAAAGTGGAACCTCCCTTATAAGACCTTCACAAATCATCCAAACCTCCCTTATAAGACCTTCACAAATCATCCAAACCTCCCTTATAAGTCCTTCAAAAATCATACAAAATGAGGTCTTATAAGGGAGGTAATTTTAATACTCACAAAGAAGGGCAATGTCTCAGAGAAGTGGGTCTTATGCGGGAGGGAACCTGTTAATGGGAGGTCTTATAAGGGAGGCTCCACTGTAATTTTTAAACAAATCTTCCCCTCCCTCCCCATTATTCCCTTCTCCCCCACCCCACCCCTCCTCCCACTTTCACTAACCGTTAGCGCTATGGAGGCCTGCTACCTATCAACTGCTTCGTTCGTTCTCCCTCCCAACCCATGTATCCGAGTCTTTGGTATTTGGTATTGTGGTATACTGATACTCGTCTCTGTTAAATCCACCTGGAGAGCGCGTTGCCGACCATGCAGCGCCTCTCTTCTTTTTTCTTTTTTTTTGGGGGGAGGGAAAGTGAAGAAGGGGGGGGGGGGAGACTTGGGGAAACCTAGCTATCAGTTTGGATCATACCAGGCAGGAGGATTTATCCCTGCTCTTGTCGACTTTTAACTACCGGAGAGGTTTTTTTCGATCCGTAAAGCCTACGTAACGGGGTCAGACTAGCTTCAAGTCCTCATCCGAAGATCTCGACGTTCTTTTGTTCGCTTTAAGCTGTCGAACTCGAAAGATAAGGCGATACGGAATTCTAACCCGGTGTAGCAGGAAAAATAAACACACTCCCCGAAGTCTTTTTTCCATGGAAATTAACACTCCCCTTAGGAACACAACACTCCCTGCACGCAAGGGGGGGGGGGGGGGGGGGGGGGGGGAGACTCTCAGGGGAAAACAAAAAACCCACACTGCATCTAAAATAAATGATAATGCATGACTAAATCTATGTGTTCGGTCACTCACGCATTGAATTGTCAGGCGAACGTCTTAACTCTCGTGCCACCTTCCTTTGTTTCATAACCCCCTATCCTTGATTACTCAATCTCTTGCCACCCTTCACCCCCCTCCCCTCCTTCACCCCCTCCCTTTCTTCTCATTTCTTAACCCATCCCAGACTACCCACCCCACCCCCCCTCCCCCAAAACACACACACTTTTTCGTCATCTCAGTAATCTCTCTTTCAATGTCTTGAACGCTGGGAAAGAGGAAGCCATTTCTAAAGGGGGCGTGGTTTCAGCGCGCGTGCGGAGCGAGATTGATTGACAAGTCCCTTTGAAGAACCGCCGCACTGCGCAGGTGCATTGCGCTCGGCTGAGGGCGCAGAGACCCGCGCGTGCGATCGCACGGAAGCTTGTGTACACATGTACACTACACATTTACGCGCAAACAGTCGTGCGTGTGCGCTCAAGCACGCGCGCACACACACACACACACGCACACACAATGACACACGCACACGCGCGCGCGCACACACTCACACACAGACAGAATCACAACAACATACACAGTCACACACACACACACACACACACACACACACACACACACACACACACACACACACACACACACACTATATATATATATACACACACACACGCACGCACGCACGCGCACACGCACGCACCCACCCACGCACACACACGCACGCACGCACACGCACACACACACACACACACACACACACACGCTGCCTCTCGACAGTACACCAGGGTAAACAACTCTCATTTCAAGCACACGATCTTCGCAAGTCGTGCTAAAGTTAGAAATTAAATCAAAACGGTAGACTACATGTTCTTAGAAAGAAACACAAATGATGAAGAGAGCGAGGCGACCCCGAAAGCTCCAAACTATGTGCTTACTGTTTGTGTTTTGAGTGAAAATTGTCTAAAATTCTTCGAATGAAAGTAATTAAAACAAAACAAAAAACTGACTTTAGGTACAAGAAGTGACGTGAGCTAACTTGCGAGTTTAGTTTACTTCTCCAACACTTGTGATGGCAGTTAAACTTATGATGGCCTTGGTAGATTGTGGGTTTTTTTTTTTAAAATTAGTTTTAAATTGCCATCCCCCCCATCCCCCCCCCCCCCCCCCCCCCCCCCCCCCCCAGCTACCCAGAAAAAAACAAGGGACTTAATCGTGGCGCGTCTGTGTATCTTTAAAGCGCGTATTATTTTGTTTTAGCTTTTAGCAATAGCCAAATAATTTGTTTTTATTTTGGTACCAGTTTCGCTTTGCTCGATTTCCAGTTGTTATAAAACAATTATACACGAAGTGTTTGCTTCCCCACCCCCACCCCAC
>CM065692.1:20263213-20265713 GCA_017654935.2 Phymorhynchus buccinoides
ATAAAGACGGGGACACATAGAGACGGGGACATCATGGAGACGGGGACACATAAAGACGGGGACACATAGAGACGGGGACATCATGGAGATGGGGACACATAGAGACAGGGACATCATAAAGACGGGGACACATAAAGACGGGGACACATAAAGAGAGGGGGACATCATAGAGATGGGGACACATAAAGACGGGGACACATAGAGACGGGGACATCATGGAGACGGGGACACATAAAGACAGGGACACATAAAGACAGGGACACATAGAGAAGGGGACATCATGGAGATGGGGACACATAAAGACGGGGACATAATGGAGATGGGGACACATAAAGACAGGGACATCATGGAGACAGGGACATCATGGAGATGGGGACACATAAAGACGGGGACATAATGGAGATGGGGACACATAAAGACAGGGACATCATGGAGACAGGGACATCATGGAGATGGGGACACATAAGACGGGGACATAATGGAGACGGGGACACATAAAGACAGGGACATCATGGAGACGGGGACACTTTAATATACATCTGTATTGCTAAAAATTCGGGACTTTCCTGGAGTTGCACTGCCTCCGGGCATTACCTCCAGGATCGTTCCCACCATCTTTATATCTACTAATGTCCCATAATGTGTCTGTTTCAGACCGGAGGACGTTAAACGGATTTTCATCAGACGGGGACACATAAAGACAGGGACATAATTATTGGAGACGGGGACACATAAAGACGGGGACATATTAATGGAGACGGGAACACATATAGACAGGGACATCATGGACACTGGGACACACAGAGACGCAATTGGCGACACATAGAGACGGGGACATAATAGCAGACGGGGGCACAACACTGCGTAATCTTTATTCAGCTTAACGTTCAGTGGGGTGAAAGATCGCAACCCGTTTCCCTCAGCTAAAGTGGACAGTGATGAAGACCTTTTCATATCAGACCTCCGACATTAAAGGTGGACCCTGACGGATGACTTTTTGCAAGAAACACGTCGAGATCACCAGAAAGACAGCCTTTTTAAGGAGCGGAACACTCACTTTGCTCTGGTTTCCTATAAATTAAACCGTCAAAACAGCGATTCCTCCTTGGCGGAGTTGCTAGAGAGAGTAGCCATTTTGGATGGGGTGGGTGAAGGTCACTTATTGTAGTTGAAGTGTTTTCTTTTTTATTAGTGCAATTAAAAAAAAGGAGCTATTTCCTTTGTTGTGAGCGAAACTCCTTTAGATAATCTGTATACAATTTAAAAAGAAGAAAAAAAGCGGCCATTAGAAAAGAGACGTCACACGCCTTCTCTTTGGGTGAAATAATTTGACTTCCAGCACCTTCGCAAAGGAGGAATCGCCGATTTGACGGTTTGATTTCTAGGAAACCAGAGCAAAGTGAGTGTTGCAATCTCTGTAAAGGGTGTTTTCCTGGTGATCTGGACGTGTGTCTTACAAAAACTCATCCGTCAGGGTGGCCCTTTAAAGTCTGAGAAAATGATCTAGAGATAATTATTATCTTTCCTGGCTTCATTTATGCACTAAGAGCCTATGACATCAAAAGTTATGACATCATCAATGACATCGTATACTATCTCATAGCAGGCAGGGATGGGGTTAAATAAACACTAGTTCAAATGTGTGTTTTACAAGGATTATTGTCGGTTTGTGGTTGGTCTTTGCTTTGGCTATAGGTCAAAAGAAAGTTTTGTCATTTGATTGGCGTCATCGTCTTGAAGATAAAACGAAGCGAATACACCCACACCCACGCACACACATGCATGCTGCACGCGCAGCACACACACACACACACACACACACACATGCACGCACGCACTTACACGCACGCACGCACACGCACGCACGCACGCGCACTTACACGCACGCACGCACGCGCACGCACATGCACGCACGCTGGTGCACGCACACACACGCACACACACACACAAACGCACGCGCGCGCGCGCGCGCATACACACGCACACACAGGTACACACACGCGCGTGCGCGGACACCCTCTCTCTCTCCTCTCCCTCTCTCTCTCTATTTCTCTCTCTCTCCCTCTCTCTCTCAGCTACACACACACACACACACACACACAACACACACACACACTACACACACACACACACACACACACACACACACACACACCACAGCACACACACGACACACACACACGACACTGTGTTGTTGTTTTATAATCTGAATAATTGGCATCGTGTATTGACAATGTGTTTATATCTTTTGCGTAATGATTTTGGTTTTCAAATGCATCCTTATAAGGGCCAAAAACGCATTGAAAAGACTGAATGAAACATAAATTGTATTGTACTATTGCATGTATTGTACGCACACACAGACACACACAGACACACACCACGCACACACATACCACACATACACATACGCACACACACATACACGCACACTCGCACGTACCACACACACACAGACACACACACACAAACACACACACAGACACACACACACACACAC
>CM065692.1:20285713-20288213 GCA_017654935.2 Phymorhynchus buccinoides
ACGCTTTATTGACGCCACTGTCCAAGAAAAGAGTGGCCTTTGGTGGAGGTTCTGTAATGGTCTGGGGGGCCTTCAGCCTTCACCACAGAACACCCTTGTATCATGTACAGGGTAACCTGACTGGCCTCCGATACCGGGATGAGATCCTTCGACCGCTGGCTGTGCCTACACTGCAGCAGATGGGACCGCCGGCTGTCTACCAGGATGACAACGCTCGCCCCCACAGGGCAAGGGTGGTCAACGACTTCCTGCAGCAGTCTGGAGTCAACAGAATGGAGTGGCCAGCATGCAGTCCCGATCTCAACCCGATTGAGAACCTCTGGGATGAGCTGGATCGCAAAGTGAGGAGCAACCACCCCCCTCCCAGGGATGCCCAGCACCTCTACCAGATGCTGCAGGCTGAGTGGCAGGCGCTTCCACAGAGGATCTTCACCACCCTGGTCAACTCCATGAGTACTCGCTGCGTCGAGTGCCAGAACAGCCATGGCGGATACACGCATTACTGAACTTTTGGGAGCATCAGAATGCCCTGTCTTGTGATTTCAATGACTTTGGGAAATCAAATTTCGATACGTACCCACTTTGATCAAATGTACAGACCAAACGATTGCTCGAAATTGAAGGCAATTGTGTATCGTTATCACTAAAGCATTGAATTAAATGTTGGCCAAAATTCAACGCATTGGCTTTCTTATTTGGAAAGTTATGAATTAGTTTGCAAGTGATCCTTAACTTTTTGTGGATAGCTTATATATATATCATAAAGTTAAAGTTAAAGTAATTGAGTTTGTTTCTTAGGTTCTCAAAACATACATTGGATACCAATTTGTTTTCTTATCAAAGCAAATTATATACATAAGAGGAAAGCTTTAATGGTGTGTTTGTTTTTTCTTCTTCAATTTGTGATCGTTTATATATATATATATATATATATATATATATATATATAACGTACAAGAATTGAAGAAGAAAAAAACAACCACACCCATTAAACTTTCCTCTTATATATATAGTTTGCTTGAATACAACTTTTTTTGTGTCCAATATATATATATATATATATATACAATGGAGTAAATTAAAACAAGGAGTCCAAGTGCTCTTTTTTATGACTGCTTTTTATTGCCGAATTTTCGTGATCTTTGCGCTCACTTCACGAAAATAAAAAGCAGTCATAAAAAAGAGCACTTGGACTCCTTGTTTTAATTTACTCCATTTTATGTTCTAACCACAACGAGTGATGTCCTCCTGGGTAGTGCGGTGCTGGGTAGTGCGGTGCTGGACATATTAGGGGCCCTTTTACTCTTCACACATATATATATATATATATATATATATATAAACGTACAAGAATTGAAGAAGAAAAAACAACCACACCATTAAACTTTCCTCTTATATATATATATAGTTTGCTTGAAAAAAAACCTTGTTTTGTGTACAATATTTAAGTTTGTGAGCCTAAGAAATAAACTGAATAACTTTAATTTTAACTTTACAATTTATTCTGAAAAGAATAAAAGAAAATAATGTACTGATTTACTTTTTCTCCCAATGGGGGGGGAGATAGACAATGCCTATGCAAAGACAGCTGTTTCGTCTTTGAGAAAGACTCTTCAGTCTGCATATCGGCCTGCAAAGTATGTCCACAGTGAACATTCAAACTGAGCTAGAAGACTTTCTACAAGAGAAAGGTTGTCCTCTTTGCACCAGATTGAAAGTCCACAATAAAAGCAAACCAGCACTTAATTAAAAAGAAATGGTAAAAATGTTGTGTAAAATAACAAAAATAATAATGTTCTAAAGTTACAATCCCTCGAAGAGAGTAGAAGAGATGGGATGCCATGTTGGTGGATCCAGTGAAGGATTCAATAAGGGAGGTCATATAAATCGTAGTAAACACCAACATACTCCCGGTGAGGAGGAATGTAGAGAGGTGTGCCTGGATCAGGTAGACTGATGCGCTTTCCTTCTTCCAAGTATAATATAAACGTACAAGAATTGAAGAAGAAAAAACAACCACACCATTAAAACCACACCATATATATAGAGACGGCAATAAAATATATATATATATATCCCCGTCTGTATGTATCCCCGTCTCTATATATCCCCGTCTGTATGTGTCCCCGTCTCTATAATGTATCCCCGTCTTTATGTGTCCCTGTTTCTATATATCCCCGTCTGTATGTGTCCCCATCTCTATAATGTATCCCCGTCTTTATGTGTCCCTGTTTCTATATGTCCCCGTCTTTTTGTGTCCCCGTCTCTATATATCCCTGTCTGTATGTGTCCCTGTCTATATATCCCCGTCTTTATGTGTCCCCGTCTCTATATATCCCTGTCTGTATGTGTCCCTGTCTATATATCCCTGTCTTTATGTGTCCCCCGTCTCTATATATCCCCGTCTGTATGTGTCCCTGTCTATATATCCCTGTCTTTATGTGTCCCCCGTCTCTATATATCCCCGTCTGTATGTGTCCCTGTCTATATATCCCTGTCC
>CM065692.1:20305713-20308213 GCA_017654935.2 Phymorhynchus buccinoides
CCATTTTGGATGGGGTGGGTGGAGGACACTCATTGTGGTTGAAACTTTTTTTTTTTTTAATTGTGCAATTAAAAAAAAATGAAGCTATTTCCTTTGTTGTGAGCGAAACTCCTTTAGATAAACTGCATAACAAAACACAAAGCAAAAGTAATCAATACGCTTGTATTGCGAAAATGTCGTGCAAACCATTTGGTCTAATCTCAGGCGGCCATTACAAAAGAGACGGCACACGCCTTCTCTTTGGGTGAAATAATTTGAAATCCAGCACCTCCGCCAAGCAGGAATCGCCCATTTGACGGTTTGATTTCCAGGAAACCAGAGCAAAGTAAGTGTTGCGATTTCTGTAAAGGGTGTTTTGATGGTGATTTCGACGTGTTTCTTGCCAAAAAACCTCATCCGTCAGGGTCCACCTTTAAGATGGCATCTGAATCATGCTGGCCATAAAATACAGCGTGATTCCTATGCACTAGGATCCACTCTCGAGCCAAAGTGATGACGCACACATACGGATGAGAAGTAGACCAATAAGGCCGGGTTCACATTACACGCTTAAGTTCCGTACAGAAAACCCTAAATAAGTGGAAGAAAGAAGGATAAAAGTTGACGCATAAATAATATAGAGGCAATTCGGAGACGTGTGGAAATCTTTTCCCTTCTTTGTTTCACTTATTTATGGATTGCGCACGGGTTTCCGCATGGGATATCCGCTTATGTGTGTACACGGTCTGAGAGGAAAAACCTGAAGATGTTTCGTGTAAGTAAGCTTTTCGTCTCTATGTGGTAAATGTAAAGACATGTTTTTCAAACGTTTTAATAAAATTCGTAACCCTGACGAAAATCTTTATTTTCCTCAGTGATGTTCGACAGTGGTGCTCAAGTGAATTATGCGAATTGTAGACTACTCAACTGAAAACAGTCCGCGCATACATCTCTCTCTCTCTCTCTCTCTCTCTCTCTCTCTCTCTCTCTCTCTCTCTCTCTCTCTCTCTCTCTCTCTCTCTCTCTCTCTCTCTTCTCTCTCTCTCTCTCTCTCTCTCTCTCTCTCTCTCTCTCTCTCTCTCTCTCTCTCTCTCTCTCTCTCTCTCTCTCTCTCTCTCTCTCTCTCTCTCTCTCTCTCTCTCTCCGCCCTTACTTTATGACATGGGCAGATGGCCTTGGTCATTAAAGTTTCGTTGAAGTTTCGTTGATCGTTGATCTCTCTCTCTCTCTCTCTCTCTCTCTCTCTCTCTCTCTCTCTCTCTCTCTCTCTCTCTCTCTCTCTCTCTCTCTCTCTCTCTCTCTCTCTCTGTCTCTTATTCTCCGCCATCACTGTACAACATGGGCCTTAGTCATTAAAGTTTCGTTGATCGTTGATCGTCTCTCTCTCTCTCTCTCTCTCTCTCTCTCTCTCTCTCTCTCTCTCTCTCTCTCTCTCTCTCTCTCTCTCTCTCTCTCTCTCTCTCTCTCTCTCTCTCTCACTCTATTCTCCGCCATCACTGTATGACATGGGCAGGTGGCCTTAGTCATTCAAGTTTCATTGATCGTTGATCGTTGATCTCTCTCTCTCTCTCTCTCTCCCTCCCTCTCTCTCTCTCTCTCTCTCTCTCTCTCTCTCTCTCTCTATCTCTCTCTCTCTCTCTCTCTCTCTCTCTCTCTCTCTCTCTCTCTCTCTCTCACACACACACACACACACACACACACACACACACACCTCTCTGACTCACTCACCTCTCTTTATATTATGTTTGTATAATAATGGTTTCGTGTTTAATTAAAGGCCCGGGGAACTTTCTTTCTGTCTTTGTAAAACATAAATGGAATTATAATATGTCATTAACATTCGTGTTCACCCTTCTAAATGAAGACACTAATTCCATAGTCTTCAACGACAATAACCCCTCCACACACATAATTATAATGCTACACGTACTGCGTTTATCAGTTTCTTTTCGACATGCTAGACTGGTTATTTGAAAGAGGTTCACCTGTGCCGATTCTTTCTTTAACAAACAAGCGCGGATTCGCAATCGTTTGTGGCGTGCGACAATGTATTGAAAACGAAACATCATTTTAAAGAGCAGCCTCGATTTGAAGTGCGGTCTATTTTTACCACTGCAATCGTTATATACACTGAGTCGCTTCCCCTGGCTTTTCAATAATTTTAATCTGTAAACCAGAATGTTATCTCTGCACCATTTCGTAACTTTTTATATCTTTTGGAAAACATTTCAAACTATTTATCCTACTTATACTCATCGAAAGAAGCACCGCATACTCGTCGTGTCTGTTGCAGTGTCTGTATTACGTATGTTTATTATTTTGTACGCTTTAAAATGACGATTATGTGCTCTGTTCAGTATATAATTATTTCCATTGTAGATATGTAGATATGACAACTGAAATGCTACTTCATGTCCAAGGTTTTTTTCTCCTCTAAAATATGTGCGACAATTTTGCGAAATGTGCGACAATTTTGGACCGATAGACAGACAGACCGACCGACAAAGTGAGTTATAGGTTT
>CM065692.1:20323213-20325713 GCA_017654935.2 Phymorhynchus buccinoides
CTTTATGTCATCTACTATCGCTCTTCCTTAACCGGTCCATTCATTCTCCAGCCTCTTTTTCTTTCTTTTTTCAAGAAACGCTTTCAAAAATATTTCCTCCTAGCCGAAGCCGGACATGCAGGGGCTAATTTATGTCTTACGTAGGCGCATGACGGCAGCATGACGCATCTGCGCCTCATAATTGTCAGGAAACTGTCTGAGCGATCGAAGAAGAAGAAGAAGAAGGCTCCACGATTATCTCAATTATCCCTCGCTCCCTCACTCCTTTTCCCCATCACCACCACTGTTAATTCTATTAAAAGAAAAAAAGGGATCAAATACTGCTTAATGCAGGCTGAACCTAAACACCGTGTGTGTGTGTGTGTGTGTGTGTGTGTGTGTGTGTGTGTGTGTGTGTGTGTGTTGTGTGTGTGTGTGTGTGTGTGTGTGTGTGTGTGTGTGTGTGTACGTGCGTGTGTGTGTGCGTATGTGTGTGTGTGTGTGTGTGTGTGTGTGCGTGCGTGCGTGCGCGCGCGCGCATTTGTATGTATGTGTGTGCGCGCGCGTACATGTGTGTGTTGTGTGTGTGAGTGTACGCACCCCGCGCGCGTACGCCCGTGTGCGTGCGTGCGTGCGTGCGCATGATGGGCAAGTAACTGAGCGTGTTTACAGAAATAAATTTGTCATCTGCCAACGCTGATCCATTTGTTTTCATTGCTCTCTTTTATTCCCTGGTTTAAAGCCCTCACTTCCGCACATTTTTTTTATAGGTCTTGGCAACCTCTCCGTAAACAGTCTGATCATCTATACTGGTTTAGGAGATGAACTGTAGTTGAGAGAGAGAGAGAGAGAGAGAGAGAGAGAGAGAGAGAGAGAGAGAGAGAGAGAGAGAGAGAGAGAGAGAGAGAGAGACGAGAGATGAGAGAGAGAGAGAGAGTCGAGAGAGAATGAGAGAGAGAGAGAGAGAGAGAGAGAGAGAGAGAGAGAGAGAGAGAGAGAGAGAGAGAGAGAGAGAGAGGAATTGAAATTGAAATTGAAAAATGAATTTTATTGACATTAGCAAACAATGCTCCGATGCCAAGGAAGCACAAACCATGAATGAACTAAAGAATAATATAAGCCTAACTGGCGACTAAATCAGTTCATAAGATTTTTTTAAAGAGAGAGAGAGGAGAGAGAGGAGAGAGAGAGAGAGAGAGAGAGAGAGAGAGAGAGAGAGAGAGAGAAGAGAGAGAGAGAAGAGAGAGAGAGAGAGAGAGGGAGGGAGGGAGGGAGGGGGAGAGAGAGAGAGAGGAGAGAGAGAGAGAGAGAGAGAGAGAGAGAGAGAGAGGGAGAGAGGGAGGAGGGAGGGAGGGAGGGAGGGAGGGAGGGAGGGGAGGGAGGGAGGGAGGGAGGGAGGAGGGAGGGAGGGAGGGAGAGGAGAGAGAGAGAGAGAGAGAGAGAGAGAGAGAGTGAGAGAGGAGAGAGAGAGAGAGAGAGAGAGGAGAGAGAGAGAGAGAGAGAGAGAGAGAGAGAGAAGAGAGAGAGAGAGAGAGAGAGAGAGAACACTGAACACTGAACACTGACAAAACTTTATTTAACAAGGATAAAGATTTTAGGTGATTCCTATTCTTACAATCTGCCCTTGGATAAAATAAAACAAATTAACTAGAAACGTGGGAAAAGAAAGAAAAAAAATCACTTCAAACAAGAAACGCAATTTAACACATTAACGTCTACACTTGTTCTCTCTCTCTCTCTCTCTCCTGTAGTCTCTCTGATCTCTCTCTCTCCCTCTCTCTCTCTCTCTCTCTCTCTCTCCTCTCTCTCTCTCTCTCTGCTCTCTCTCTCTCTCATCTCTCTCTCGTCTCTCGTCTCTCTCCTCATCCACTTCTCGTCCTCGTCTTCATCTCGTGAATCTCTCCCTTCTTACTCGACTCTCTCTCTCTCTCTCGGTCTTCTCTCTCTCTCTCTCGCTGAAATTGAGAGTAAAGGCATGAGGGAGATAAACAGACACGGAGCGAGACCCAGAGAGAGAGGGAGAGAGAGAGAGAGAGAGAGAGACAGAGACAGAGACACATAGGGGCAGGCTCACAGTGAGACACGCAGATACACACAGGCAAACAAAGAGACACACAGACGGACAGATACGCCGTCAGACCGTTAGACACACAAAGGGATAAACAGACGTGACAATCATAGACAAGCAGACATGCAGACTCACAGATAATACATAAGGAAGGAGACACACACAGACACACACGCACGCTTACGCGCACATGCACACACACACACACACACACACACACACACATATATATACACCCCCCCACCCACACACACACACACACTGTATTCATTTGATTTTATGTCTGTATTGTTCGGCACGCGGTACTGGTTAGCCAGTGGGTCTGGAACCAGAAGGCTCGTGGGATGAGGAATAAAATTCAATTATGAAGCAACATGTCTAGAATAATAGTTTGTTACTTGGAACATGGACGCTTTGGTTGTTTGGGTGGGTTTTTTTAATTGCACGAACTAG
>CM065692.1:20338213-20343213 GCA_017654935.2 Phymorhynchus buccinoides
GAGAGAGAGAGAGAGAGAGAGAGAGAGAGAGACGGAGAGAGAGGAGAGAGAGAGAGAGAGAGAGAGGAGAGAGAGAGCGACAGACAAACAGAGAGACCGATAGAGACACGATGGGCTGAAATTGTGGCAAAGTTTGATGAATCAACTGTCTTGCAGTTTATCTTAAGCTAACATTAATTAATGAAAATGTTACGGCCTATCTGTTATAACAGCTATCTTCTATTTCTTGGCACCAGCAGACTAAAAGATATTTTAGACTTAAATTAAATGATCATATTTTAGCCGTAGTATTTTATTCCGGTTTTTTTACCTCTACGTTTATCTCACCGAATCCTTGTCCGAAAATCACCTCTCTGTCTGTCTGTAGTCTCTTCCTCTCTCTCCTCTCTCTCTATCTCTCTCTCTCTCTCTCTCTAAATCTCTCTCTCTCTCTCTCTCTCTCTCTCTCTCTCTCTCTCTCTCTCTCTCTCTCTCTCTCTCTCTCTCTCTCTCTCTCTCTCTCTCTCTCTCTCTCTCTCTCTCTCTCTCTCTCTCTCTCTCTCTCTCTCTCTCTCTCTGTGGTAAATTATCGTCTGTAGATATGCTTCAGTGTGGTGTCCCCCAAGGCTCTATTCTCGGACCTCTCCTTTTCTGTATTTTTATTATGCTGGTTGTATTCTGATTTGTTATTGTTAATGTCGTTGTTGTTTTCCTTTTCTTCTTTCTTTATCCCTTTTTTCTGATGACTTTTGAAAATGAATATTTGATAGTATGTTTTATTATATATCAGTGCATGCTAAAGTGTTGTAGTTAGGAATAATGCTTGTTGTTCAGTGTATTTGAATAATAATGTTTATAAAAGATAGTAGTAGTAGTAGTAGTAGTAGTAGTAGTAGTAGTAGTAGTAGTAGTAGTAGTAGTAGTAGTAGTAGTAGTATATATGTTTAAATATTAATGTTGTTTTTAATTGTTGTTGGTTTTTTCTGCTAGTTTGCTTACTTAAACTAGCAGTAGTAGTAGTAGTAGTAGTAGTAGTAGTAGTAGTAGTAGTAGTAGTAGTAGTAGTAGTAGTAGTAGTAGTAGTAGTAGTAGTAGTAGTAGTAGTAGTAGTAGTAGTAGTAGTAGTAGTAGTATATATGTTTAAATATTAATGTTGTTTTTAATTGGGTTTTTTTTCTGCTAGTTTGCTTACTTAAACTAGCAGTAGTAGTAGTAGTAGTAGTAGTAGTAGTAGTAGTAGTAGTAGTAGTAGTAGTAGTAGTAGTAGTAGTAGTAGTAGTAGTAGTAGTAGTAGTAGTAGTAGTAGTAGTAGCAGCAGCAGCAGCAGTAGCAGTAGCAGTAGTAGTAGTAGTAGTAGTATATATATGTTTAAATATTAATGTTGTTTTTAATTGTTGTTTTTTTCTGCTAGTTTGCTTACTTAAACTAGTAGTAGTAGTAGTAGTAGTAGTAGTAGTAGTAGTAGTAGTAGTAGTAGTAGTAGTAGTAGTAGTAGTAGTAGTAGTAGTAGTATATATGTTTAAATATTAATGTTGTTTTTAATTGTTGTTGTTGTTTTCTGCTAGTTTGCTTACTTAAACTAGCAGTAGGAGTAGTAGTAGTAGTAGTAGTAGTAGTAGTAGTAGTAGTAGTAGTAGTAGTAGTAGTAGCAGCAGCAGCAGCAGTAGCAGTAGCAGTAGTAGTAGTAGTAGTATATATGTTTAAATATTAATGTTGTTTTTAATTGTTGTTGTTTTCTGCTAGTTTGCTTATTTAAACTAGTAGTAGTAGTAGTAGTAGTAGTAGTAGTAGTAGTAGTAGTAGTAGTAGTAGTAGTAGTAGTAGTAGTAGTAGTAGTAGTAGTAGTAGTAGTAGTAGTAGTAGTAGTAGCAGCAGCAGCAGCAGCAGTAGCAGTAGTAGTAGTAGTAGTAGTAGTAGTAGTAGTAGTATATATGTTTAAATATTAATGTTGTTTTTAATTGTTTTTTTTTCCTGCTAGTTTGCTTACTTAAACTAGTAGTAGTAGTAGTAGTAGTAGTAGTAGTAGTAGTAGCAGCAGCAGCAGCAGCAGCAGCAGCAGCAGCAGCAGCAGCAGCAGCAGCAGCAGCAGCAGTAGTAGTAGTAGTAGTAGTAGTAGTAGTAGCAGCAGCAGCAGCAGCAGTAGTAGTAGTAGTAGTAGTAGTAGTAGTAGTAGTAGTATATATGTTTAAATATTAATGTTGTTTTTAATTGTTGTTGTTTTCTGCTAGTTTGCTTATTTAAACTAGTAGTAGTAGTAGTAGTAGTAGTAGTAGTAGTAGTAGTAGTAGTAGTAGTAGTAGTAGTAGTAGTAGTAGTAGTAGTAGTAGTAGTAGTAGTAGTAGTAGTAGTAGTAGTAGTAGTAGTAGTAGTAGTAGTATATGTTTAAATATTAATGTTGTTTTTAATTGTTGTTGTTTTTTTCTGCTAGTTTGCTTATTTACTTGTTAATTATTTGAGTATTTTATTTTCCATTGTTCTTTTCTTTAATGCCTTGCTTCATCATACATGCTTATATTTGTGTGTCTAATCGTTTTGTATTAGTCTAGTTCTCGTCCCAAGGACAGATTGGAAGAATGGGCCCGGCCCAAAATCTTAATCCTTATGTAATAAAGTTGTTCAGTCTTCAGTCTTCAGTCTTCAGTCTTCTCTCTCTCTCTCTCTCTCTCTCTCTCTCTCTCTCTCTCTCTCTCTCTCTCTCTCTCTCTCTCTCTCTCTCTCTCTCTCTCTTCTCTCTCTCTCTCTCTCTCTCTCTCTCTCTCTCTCTCTCACACACACACACACACACACACACACACACACACATTTTCTCTGTCTCTCTCCCATCTTTCTTCTTCTCTCTCTCTCTGTCTGTATGTCTGTTTCTCTCTCTCTCTGTCTCTCTGTCTGTTTGTCTGTCTCTTTGTCTCTCTGACTCTCTCTCTCTCTCTCTCTCTCTCTCTCTCTCTCTCTCTCTCTCTCTCTCTCTCTCTCTCTCTCTCTCTCTCTCTCTCTCTCTCTCTCTCTCTCGAAAAAAAAAAATAGAGAGTCTCTCACAGCATGTTGTACGTAATGTAGTCTTCCATTTATGAATCTAATTTACATTCTCAATACTAATGCAGCATTGCAACACAATCGAGCCCTTTTTCTCTTTCTCGCAATCTGTCTCTCTCTCTCTCTCTCTCTCTCTCTCTCTCTCTCTCTCTCTCTCTCTCTCTCTCTCTCTCTCTCTCTCTCTCTCTCTCTCTCTCTCTCTCTCTCTCTCTCTCTCTCTCTCCGATTTCTTCTTCTTTTTTCTTCTTTTTTTCTCACAGCATGCTGCACGTAATGTAGTCTTCCATTTAGGAATCTAATGTACATTCCCTATGCTGATGCAGCATCGCAACACAATCGAGCCCTTTGTATATGTTTTAGCAGACGCGGTGCCAGAGTTGGTCTGGAAGAGGCTGATTTAGTGAGAAACTCAGAAAGCTACTTTATTGTGACACAGAGAGCACATAGACCTGCCCCCATCTCTAGTGTCCTCGTCATCGTGATTGTGTCCCGTCTTTAATAAGTGTTACCCTCATTGTGCCCTCGTCTCTATGTGTCTCCCCGTCTCTGCCGTCTCTATTGTCCCCCGTCTCTAAGTGTCCCCGTCTCAATGTGTCCCCATTTCTAAGTATCTCCGTCTCTATGTGTCCCCATCTCTATTGTCTCCCGTCTCTAAATGTTCCCGTCTCAATGTGTCCCCATCTCTAAGTGTCTCCGTCTCTATGTGTCCCCATCTCTATTGTTCCCCCGTCTCTATGTCTCCGTCTCTATGTGTCCACGTCTCTATTGTCCCCCGTCTCAAAGTGTCTCCGTCTCAATGTGTCCCCATTTATAAGTGTCTCCGTCTCTATGTGTCCCCATCTCTATTGTTACCCCGTCTCTATGCCTCCGTATCAATGTGTCCCGTCTTTACATTCCTCCGTTTCGATGTGTCCCGTCTCTAAGTGTCTCCGTTTCTAAGTGTCCCCTTTTCTAAGTGTCCCCATCTCTAAGTGTCCCCATCTCTAAGTGTCCCCATCTCTAAGTGTCCCCATCTCTAAGTGTCCCCATCTCTAAGTGTCTCAGTGTCTAAGTATTCCACGTCACTGTCTCCGTCTCTAAGTGTCTCCGTGTCTCTAAGTGTCCCATTTCTAAGTGTCCTGTCTCTATTGTCCCCATCTATAAGTGTCTCCGTTTCTAAGTGTCCCCGTCTCTATGTGTCCCCGGCTCTATGTGTCTCCATCACTAAGTGTCTCCGTCTCTATGTGTCCCCGTCTCTAAATGTCCCCATCGCTAAGTATCTTCGTCTCTAAGTGTCCCCATCGCTAAGTATCTTCGTCTCTAAGTGTCCCCATCACTAAGTGTCTCCGTCACTAAGTGTCTCTAAGTGTCTCCGTCTTTATGTGTCTCCGTCTCTATGTGTCTCCGTCTCTATGTGTCTCCGTCTCTATGTGTCTCCGTCTCTATGTATCCCGTCTCTATGTATCCCCGTCTCTATGTGTCTCCGTCTCTATGTATCTCCGTCTCTAAGTGTCTCCGTCTCTATGTGTCTCCGTCTCTGACTGTCTCCGTCTCTATGTATCCCCGTCTCTAACTGTGTCCGTTAGTCTCTTTCTTTTTCCCCCCTTAAAAGTGGTTTTATTCTGAAAAAATTGTCATTGTCTCAGAATTGTTTCCCTTTTTTCGTACTCAATTCAAACCACCAATTCAAGTTCACCATTGTTAATTACTATCCATGTTTGCGTATAATTCCCACTTTTGATTCTTTTTCAATTATTTCATGTGCCACTTTTCGTTCCATTTTCTTGACTTGATTGTTTTATGTCAAATATTCTTGCTTGATGCAAGGTATGAATGTGTGAGTGAGAGGGCAAGGCGCAAAGAAGCTATTGTAGCTTATCCTTTTTACCCTCAATAAAACATTCGTATTCGTATTCGTATTCGTATTCAATCCAACTGCGATCAGATCGTGACTAATGTCTGTGAGGCATGCTTCTGGTGAAATACTTCCGTCTAAAAACTAATTCTACCAT
>CM065692.1:20348213-20353213 GCA_017654935.2 Phymorhynchus buccinoides
TTTACAAGCATATCCATATCCATATTCGATGCAAGACAAACAATGACGCTATCCCCAAGGATTGGAAATATCACAGGATGAAATCCTATTACGATAATGCTATTGTGTTAAAGGAGAGTAGCTGCTTGGTCGGACGAAATAGGCCCTATAAAGCTTCCTATGAAACGTGTTGCATAAACAAGCCTCACTTATCTTAACAACACTGTGTCTGTCCTGTGTCGCGCAGTTTTGTGCATTGTTTATTCAATGTTCTAAACACAACGCGCGTTGTAAAGTGCTGCTAATTGGTTCCTTGACGATTATTTTGTGCATGGAGCTACAAATGAATGGGACAAAAACAGATGGATAGAGAGCTATTGTTTTGTTTGTTTGTTTGTTTGTTTGTTTGTTTGTTGTTGTTGGGGTTGTTTTTTTAGAAGGTGCTTGGTTTCTGTTGTGGTGTGATTTCCTGAGTGAATTGGCCGGTTATGCGCACGAGTGCATATAATTCTGTTTGTCTATCTGTTTGTCTGTGTGTCTGTCTGTCTGTCTGTCTTTGTGAGTGTGTATAGTTATGTGTGTGCATCCGCGCATGTGTGTGTGTGTGTACATGTGTGTGCGTGTGTGTGTGTGACTATGTAGATGTAAATGTGTGTATGTGTGTGTGCGCGCGCGTGTGCGTGCGTGTGTGCGTACGCGTGCGTGTGTGTGCATGTGTATTAGCATGCATGCTTGTGTGTAGGTGTGTAGACGTGTGTGAGTCAGACGGCGTGTGTGAGTGTGTGTGTGGGCGTTTCTGTGTGTGTGTGGGGGGGGGGGGGGGGGGGGGGCGTTTCAATGTGTGTGTATCTCTCACAGAGAGAGAGAGAGAGAGAGAGAGAGAGAGAGAGAGAGAGAGAGAGAGAGAGAGAGAGAGAGAGAGATTCATCTCATAATACCAAATTCACCAACTTTCCCTGGAAACGCTACTCCCACTTTAGCTTTTATCCGTTGGCTAAGCTTCAGCTGCTTCTACTGATAATCATCTATGTTGATATTATCTAATCAAACAAAGCACTCCCACAAACCATTTCCGCTATATGCGGTGTTGGGGAATTCCTAACTTAATCCGATACCTCGTGGTAAAACCCATGGTTCTTAAGTAACTGGATGGAAGTTCAGTTTAACGTCGCGTATCGGCTTTCGCCATGTACGACGGGCTGAACCAACCAACCAGGGTATAAACAAACATTTATGTTCCTGAATCACTGTCTTAGCCAAAAGGCGGAGAAGGAAAAAGAAGAAAAGCAATCTCTTACCACTAGCAAAAAATAAAACCGTTTCTGCTTTCATAAATGCGTGTATGCTAGTCTGTCGTGTCCGACAATGACTGCCATATAGAAGAGGGGGGGCAGATACTATTCTGGCGGGGCTGAGCGATAATTTGTTTAATATAGTGGAGATGCCTTGCCCAGGGTACATCCCCACTCTCTCGGCCAAAGGGATTTGAGGACACAGCCGGCATTGAGGAAGGTCCCCAAAGGCCAGCCCATCCCTTTGGCTGCAGCACCAGAGCCGGTGCAAGCCCCCCCCCCCCCCCCCCCCCATCGTTCGGGAGTCATAGTCTTCCACAAGAGACTAAGCTGTACCATGATTTTCCATTGTTGTAGAAAATAATATAGTGTACAGCTCTCATGTTACTGTTGGCTCCTACTACATACTAATGTCAACCAATGGTAAAGGCCATTTGAGTAAAGGGCCCATGCACAGTGGCTCTATCTATCTATCGCTTCAATCTTCGACCCGCATCTTTACACATTCATATAATGCTAGGCTGTCCATAGAGACGAGTGAATGAATCTTTAATTTAATGTCTTTTCACACGAATAGTGATATTAGACAACATGCAGAAATTGAACATTAAAAAAACAAACGCGAAATCGCAATAGTTTGTGGCACGCGGTCTATTTTTACCACTCCAATCATGAGTCACCTCCCCTGGCTTTTCAATCATTTTAATCTGTAAACCAGAATGTTATCTCTGCACCATTTCGTAACTTTTTATATCTTTTGGAAAACATTTCAAGCTATGTATCCTACTTATACTCATCAAAAGAAGCACCGCATACTCGTCGTGTCTGTTGTAGTGTCTGTATTACGTATGTTTATTATTTTGTACGCTTTTAAAATACATCATTTTAAAGAGCGGCCTCAATTTGAAGTGTAGGCTCGATTTGAAGTGCGACAATTTTGGACCGACAGACAGACCGACCGACCGACCGACCGACCGACAAAGTGAGTTATAGGTTTGTGGCTTGAGCCACAAACAAAAACCCACAACAAAACAACTATGCAAGCTTAAAAAGCAATTATAGCATCACACAAAGCAAAACATTTGATAGTAAGCTTCCAATAGGCATGGACAGCACTAATTTCGCAATTAAAGTCCGTAAGGATATGATGGCAACTTGACCTAATTTTGTAATAGGATATGTTGTTTGTTATATATGTACCCCCTTCTAAGGGGCTATGGCCTTTAAGAATAAAAAGTCTGCGTCTGCGTCTCTCTCTCTCTCTCTCTCTCTCTCATCTCCTCATCTCTCTCTCTCTCTCTCTCTCTCTCTCTCTCTCTCTCTCTCTCTCTCTCTCTCTCTCTCTCTCTCTCTCTCTCTCTCTCTCTCTCTCTCTCTCTCTCTCTCTCTCTCTCTAAGGAGGTAACGATGGACCTAATGTTATACATGTCACAGAGGAATTCCCAATATTGCAGATAATTTTGTTTCTCTACCCAGTTAAGATTAATGATATATATTGGCTGAAAAATGGCTGGCGGCGAAAGGGTTAAAATATGTCAGTGTTCAGTGTTCTCTCTCTCTCTCTCTCTCTCTCTCTCTCTCTCTCTCTCTCTCTCTCTCTCTCTCTCTCTCTCTCTCTCTCTCTCTCTCTCTCAATGTACATTTGTAAATATGTGTAGAAACACACACTCTCTCTCTCTCTCTCTCTCTCTCTCTCTCTCTCTCTCTCTCTCTCTCTCTCTCTCTCTCTCTCTCTCTCTCTCTCTCTCTCTCTCTCTCTCTCTCTCTCTCTCTCTCTCTCTCACGCTCTGTCTCTCTTACTCCCCCCTCTCTCTCTCTATCTCTCCCCCCCCCTCTCTCTAACAGTAATAAAGCATGCTAGAAGTTGTGCGGTATTTTATGCACAAAAGACCTTTTTTTGCTTTAACACTTAATTTTGAGCCAGCATGAACGCAGCTGTACTACTTTCTATCCAGCATTGAGCCAGCATGAACGCAGCTGTACTACTTTCTATCCAGCATTGAGCCAGCATGAACGCAGCTGTACTACTTTCTATCCAGCATTGAGCCAGCATGAACGCAGCTGTACTACTTTCTATCCAGCATTGAGCCAGCATGAACGCAGCTGTACTACTTTCTATCCAGCATTGAGCCAGCATGAACGCAGCTGTACTACTTTCTATCCAGCATTGAGCCAGCATGAACGCAGCTGTACTACTTTCTATCCAGCATTGAGCCAGCATGAACGCAGCTGTACTACTTTCTATCCAGCATTGAGCCAGCATGAACGCAGCTGTACTACTTTCTATCCAGCATTGAGCCAGCATGAACGCAGCTGTACTACTTTCTATCCAGCAGATATACCTCGTGGCTACAGAGGCAAACTGGGAAGGTGTTAAATGACGCAATCAAAACAGAATTGAATTAGAATCACTTTATTGCCAAAAAAAAGTGACCACGATAGCGATTTCTGTTATTTTATCTCATTATTTGTTATGAGACGCAAAAGTATGGCATTAGACTAATTTTCCTGTTTGTTGTGTAGTAATTCGTTTGTTTGTTGTGGGGTTTTTTTTTTAGCGATGGTGTTCATTACCCGGCCAGAGGCCGAGGCATTGCGATCGGTTTGTGTGTCTGTCTGTCTGTCTATCTGTGTGTGTGTGTGTCTGTGTATCGATTATCTTAAAAACTACTGTTTGGATTTTGATTAAAATTGGCAGAGGGGTAGACAGCTTAAAAAGGAAGCTTCCTTTCGTTCATCAACACCGTGCTGACCTTGACCTTGAAGTTTGACCTTGAAAAACGAAAATCTTTAAGGGGCCATAACTCCCACACCATTGGTGTTAGAGTCTTCAAATGTGGCATGTATGTACTTTGGCTTATGCCCGTTCTGAGAGTCCAGAGATCTGTAGGCCTTGAAAGTGGTAGGGGTCTACAAATTGGGTTTTAAGCCATTTTTTCCACATTTGTACTTAACAGAAGCGCTTCAGATTGTGTGTGGTACTGTATACCCTAGAGTAGAAAACATCCGAGCATACATTATCACCATGATGATCTTGACCTTGAAGTGTTCCCCCGGAACTACAATGTTGCCGAGCGGCAGACATGTTTCCGGCCTACTACTTTTGAATCGTGTCGTAAACTATGAAAAGAGAGAGAGAGAGAGAGAGAGAGAGAGAGAGAGAGAGAGAGAGAGAGAGAGAGAGAGAGAGAGAGAGAGAGAGAGAAGAGAGAGAGAGGAGAGAGAGATATTGTTTATTGGGGGGTGGGGGGGGAGAGGACATAACTCTGGCCGGGTTAGCATTGTCACAATGCGTTGCTGCCGCTCGGTGATGCCCTTGTTTTTTGTCTGCGATAGTTTACGCGAAAAGGCATTTCAATCGCTCTCTAATCAAATTAGAATTTCCATGAACTTTAAAAGGTGCAAATGCTAGAAACCAGAACAAGTAGGAAGCATAGGCTTACATTTGGATAAATTATATTATAGAAAAAGAGTCGCAGAGTATAAAACAGACAAACATAATATGATCGATCACCTTCCTTAATATATTAGGAGCAATGTTGCACAACTAAATAGCATGTCCTTTAAGGTCGGTCTGGTAAGCTTATTGCGCTATTTCCAGGATGAACCCACTATTTATATAGATAAATGTTCCATGATATGTACCTGTTCCAAGTCGGAGGACGTTAAACTTAGTTTTCTTTTAATTATAGATGTAACAGCGTTACTCCCTAACTGTATGTCCTTTAA
>CM065692.1:20360713-20363213 GCA_017654935.2 Phymorhynchus buccinoides
ATGGGGATTCCAAAATGTGATATCTCATTGTCCATTTCATAACCTGGGCAAAGCATTTTGCCCATTTCATTAAATAGTCAATTTCACGGATTGGGCGTAGACAAATAATTATATTTTGGATTTTATGAATGGAAACAATGAAATGATGCCATACCATAGATAGAACCACATAATGTATTTTGGGATGCAATAATCGTGGCTTGCGTGCGCTGCGCATCCAGTTCTATAGATGGGATTCTAGGCAATCCTAAATTATGTGTTTCTCGTCTCTCCTCTCTCTCTCATGTTTCCCGTTTCTCTCTCTCTCTCTGTGTTCTGTCCTGTGGTGTCAGTGTGTTGTCCCCGTCTCATCATCTAGTTCTCTGTCCATCTCTTTCTCATCGCCTCCAGCATGGTCCTCCTCATCTCTCTCTTTCGGCTTCCCAATCTCTCTCATGTCTCTTTCGTATCTCTCTCTCGTCTCTCTCTCTCTCTCCTCGTCTCTCTGGTAGGTTCTCTCTCTCTCGTTCTCTCTCCCGGCTCTCTCTCTCTCTCTCCCATCTCTCGCTCTCTCTCATCTCGCTCTCCCATATCTCTCCTACGTCTCTCCCTTTTTGTCATCTCACACTCTCGTTTGCGCTCGTCTCCGTATGCGCGCACCCTATGTGTGTGTGTGTGTACATGTGTGACTCGTCACCTCTCGTCGAGTGTCTCACTCTCTCTTCATCGTGTGCGAGTGTCATCTCCCCTGTGTGCCTCTCCTCCCCGCTCATGTATGTGTATCCTATGCGTACCATAGTGTGCTCCCATCCTTCCACCTGTGTGTGTGTGTGTGTGTGGTCCGTCCTCCACCCTGCTATGTATCGGCGCGCGCCTCCATCTCTTCACATTCCTGTGTCGTGTTCCATCCATCGACAAAGCGTCCGGTTTTCCACTATGGAGTGTTTTCCTGCGACAGGCTGCAATTATGGTGTCCTGTGTTGTACTAAGGACAGTGTGTGAACATAGGCGTGTGTAAAAATCTTTATAGCAAGTTTTTCAAGCTTTTCAAGGTTTTTTTTTGTGTGTTCCTCTCCTCTCTCAACTCTCTCCCTCTCTCACATCTCTTTCTCTCTCACTCTCTCTCCTTCTCTGTCTGTCTCTGTCTCAATCCCTCCCTCTCCCTCTCTCTCTCATCTCAATCAACCACTCTGGTCTCACACGCTCCTCTCTCCCTCTCTCTCTCTGTCTCATCTCTATCCCTCTCTCTCTCCCTCTCTCTCTCCGCTCTCTCTCTCCCTCTCTCTCTCTCCTCTCTCGCTGCAAGCTCTCCTCCTCCTGTCCTCTCCTCTCGGTCCTCTCTCTCACACCTCCGTCATCTCTCTCTCATCATCCTCTTACATATCACCTCTCATCTCTCTGGACATCTCTGTCTTTTCCTCAAGTCTCTCTTCCTTCTCAGTCTTCGACATCTTCTCTCCAATCTCCGCTTCTCTCTCTCTTCTCTGCATCTTCTCTCTCATCAATCTCCCTCAAGCCCCCCCATCTCAATCCGTCTCATCTCATGTCTCTCACATCTCTCGTCTCTCTTCCTCCCTCTCTCCCAGTTCCCCGAATCGCTCCCTCTCTCTCGTTCCTCTCTCTCCTGTCTCCATCCTCTCAACTCCTCTCTCTCCAAACCGATCTCTCTCTTCAGTGTCCTCTCTCTCTCTCCTTCTCTCTCTCCCTCGTCACATTCTCTTCTCTCTCTCTCATCTCATCTCGATCTCAATCTCTCTCCTCTCCTCCAAAATCAGGTCTCTCGGCCAATCCTCTCTCTCTCCCTCTCTTTCTCCATCTGTCCAAATCCTTCAAGGCATTCTCCTCTCCTCGTTCCGTCTCTCTCAGATTCTCTCTCTCTCTCTCCTCTCAGAACTCTCTCATCTCTGTTTCGTCTTTGTCTCTGTTTAAGGCGTAGAATCTGTCTCGTGGACAGACAGACAGATGGACACACATGTATACTAGAGTGAGAGAAACACCGAGTCTGAGTCATCGAGACAGATGCAGACCTACGCGTTTCATATAATTCCCTGTTGCCTGTCTGTCGTTTCCGACAAATGACTGCCAGACAGCAAGAGGGGGCAGCTGCTATTCCGGCGGGCTGGGCTACAATTTGTTTATAGTGGAGATGCCTTGCCCAGGGTGCATCCCCACTCTCTCAGCCAAAGGGATTTGAGGACGAGAGTTGGCGTTGAGGAAGGGCCCCAAAGACCAACCAAATCTCATTGCTTGCAAACTAGAGCCATGCCCCCGAAAAAATGGCCCCCCCCCCCCCCCCCCTCTAGTTAGAGAGTCATAGTCTTAGTCAAAATTGCTAACAAAGCCACCAATACAAGTGAAAGCCAATCATTAACATGTACTAATATAGACCTGATAATATTACGTGTGCTACATTATTTTGTTTGTCTCTTTAACCCCTTTCATCCATCCGCCAGCCATATTTCAATTTCAGCAAAACATTTCCATTTCCATTAACCTTACGGGTCTGGTACTAGAGAAAAAA
>CM065692.1:20375713-20378213 GCA_017654935.2 Phymorhynchus buccinoides
TCCAGCCGAGACCGCTGACTGGTTTGATCGATATAATTTGATGATGGATGCAGCTAACTTTGATTCCAAATAAATTATTCTTCTAGGCGACTTTAACATAGATCTGATAGTTCCTAATATTAAATGGCCTCATATTTATGCAACTCATGGGTTAGAGCAGATAATAGATCGCCCAACACGCATAACAAAAAACACCGCAACTCTAATAGATCACGTATACGTTAATACTAAATCAAATATAGTTGAAACTTGTTCTGTTTCAACCGGTTGTAGTGACCATTCTTCTGTCTGTATTACCTGGTTGAAAAAAGGTGTTAAAATTCCTAAAACTGGACATAAAGAAATCTATTATAGATGTTTTACCCATTTTGACGAAAATGCCTTCATAAATGATTTGCTTAACTCAGGATTAGATTATGTCTACCAAATTAGGAATGTCGATGATGCTGTTGATTTTTGGATAGATACCTTCGTTTCTGTATATAACAGACACGCTCCTTTTGTAAAGAGAAATGGTTAAACATTCAATCAAACCACCTTGGATCAATAAGGAGATTGATGATGCCAGATACAAGCGAGATAATTTCGATAAAACCAATGAAAAAGAATTTAGATTATTAAGAAACAAAATAAACTCAATGAAACGGAAAGCAGAGATGAAATATTACCAAAATTTAATATGTAGCTCACAAAACTCTAAATCAATATGGAATGCCATTAACAAGCTTACGAATAGAAATTATAAAAAGCAAGATCCAGTAAAAGATATTTCAGCAGATGATCTAAACATACACTTTGCAAACGTGGCTAATGATATTATAGTGAATGATAAAACGGATGAAAAACGATGACAACGATTACAAAAGCTTCAAGAATTCTGTCAGTCAAAACACATCCAGTCGTCTTTCACAATACCATTCATTTCAATTAACGATGTATTGAAATTATTATTACATTCTAAACCATCTGGAACCCGTGATTTGGATGGAATTGATGGTAATGATATTAAAAATTGCTGCCATCGCTATTGCGGACTCGCTCACCTATATCTATAACTTATGCATAGAAAAACAACATTTCCCTCAAAGATTTAAGCTAGCTAAAGTAATTCCATTATACAAGAGTGGTGATCGTGCCATTCCATCTAACTACAGACCCATTTCAATCCTAAGTATTATATCGAAACCTTTAGAAAAGCATGTACAATCTCATTTGTACTCTCATCTGACTCGGTATGATTTATTACACGAAAACCAATCTGGTTTTAGGGTAAATCACTCCTGCCACACATCTTTAATACAGCTTATTTGATAAATGTCTTTCTAACATAAATAATAACGAATTCACAGGGGTGTGCTATTCATAGATTTCGCCAAAGCTTTTGATGTCATCAACCACTCACATCTTCGCTTAAAAAGTTCACTCATTACAACCTATCTGATGGATCTTTAAATTTTATTTCATCGTTTCTAACCAATCGTAAACAACTTGTTGAAAACAATTCCAAGAAGATCAAACTTAACCCTGTTGAAGCATGGAGTTCCTCAAGGGTCAATTTTATGACCCCTCTTTTTCTCTATCTATATTAATGATTTACCTTTATATCTTCAGTGTTGTAGCGAGATGTTCGCCGACGACACTTCTTTGCAATCAAATAGTGGTAACCCTAACGAATTAGTTGTTGACCTGCAAAGCAATATTGACAGGCTGGTAAATTGGACAGAAATAAACCACATGGCTCTAAATGCAAAGAAAACTAAATTTATGTATATAGCCACCCGTCAGAAAAGGCAGAAGATGAGTTCCATGTTTCCTCCATTGTATGTCAAGGACCAGACAATAGAAGAAGTTTCATCACACAAGGTTCTAGGAGTTATTATTGACAACGATATATCATGGCATAATCACCTAAATGAACTCGGAAAACGTATCTCTAGCAGAATCTACCAGTTAGCAAAAATAAAGCATTTTTTGGATCTTCACTCAAGAAAGCTATTTTTCCATGCTCATATTTTATCACTTATCAATTATGCTTCCACTTTATGGGATAATGCTAGTGAATCTAATTTAAAGCAAATAAATCGTTTGCACAAGAGAGCTGTAAAACTAATACTTTTAAAATCAAATAGCCTAACTGGAAATGATTATAAACGTTTGAACATTCTTCCATTCAAAGACAGACTTTTTTTCAATAAATGTCTATGCATGTACAACGTTGTAAATGGGCTGGCTCCTAAAAAAATCACGCGGAATTTTACAAACAATGACAATAGACACACTCACAAGCTTTCTTTCCCAAAACCCCATAACAATTTGTACAAATCAAGCTTGACATACTCTGGAGGATGTACATGGAATAACTTGCCATCTTTTTTAAAATCATGCCCTTCAAAGTTAGCTTTTAAACATAATTTGAAAATGTATTTGTTTGATAAATTGTAACCTAATGTGTCATGGAATTCTTTGTACATATGTTCATACTCTGGTTTTTAAGAGCCGA
>CM065692.1:20383204-20385704 GCA_017654935.2 Phymorhynchus buccinoides
ACTCAGATATGAAACCAAGACACCAAGATGGAAAAAAAAAAAATAATGACTGAGCCTCGTCGGTCTACGAATCCCACCTCCGATTCGCGCGCTGTTGTTTTAGTGTCTGTTATCTGCCCATGTACAAGGTTTCGGGAATTGCGAGGTTTAGGGACAGCTCTCGAATACGTACAAACTCTAAAATAACAGAAGACAAGTAAAAGATTTCAGGCTATTGAGAGAAGTGAGGACGAGGAAACGAGGAGCCTGACGAGAGAGGAGAAGATTGACGGATGGGGATGACTGAGGGCAGAGAGAGAGGGACGGAGGTGAGGAGAGACGTGCTAGGGATGTTCGGTGTCTGAAGGGAAGAGAGAATGCACGAGGGAGAGTCGAGAAGGAGAGAGAGGAGAGAGGAGAAGAGATTGGCGGAGATAGAGTGAGCTGAGAGAGGGAGACAGGAAGGAGAGAGAGTCTGGAGAGGAGGAGTGAGAGAGAGGGAGAGACGAGAGATGACTGACGAGGGAGAGAGAGATGGAGATGAGAGGAGAGAGACATCGGAGATGAGGAGATGACGGGAAGACCGAGATATGAGATGGAGAGAGGAGGGAGGATGACGAGAGAGGAGCTGATGAGGAGGAGAAGAGAGAGATGGAGATGAGGGAGAGACGAGAGAGGAGGAGGGATGAGAAGAGGAGGAGAGAGGGAGGACGGACGAGAGAGTGATGAGACTGATGGACGAGGAGAGAGATGAAGAGATGAGGAGTAGAGAAGGAGAGAGGGAGATAGGAGAAGAGAGGAGAGGAGAGAGAGACCGTGCAGAGATGAGGCACGAGACGAGAGAGAGAGGAGAGAACGAGGAGGAGGAGAGTGTGATGAAGAGAGTGGCGAAGGGATGGAAGAGAGGTCCGACGAGAGGAGACGGAGAGAGAGAGCGAGGAGGAGGAAGAGGAGGAGAGCGAGGGACGGACTAGGAACGATGGACCGAGACGAGGAGAGGAGAAGGCGAGAGGAGCGAGGAGAGATGGCGAGTATAGAGAAAGAGAGGATTGCGAGACGACGATGAGGAGAGTGATGAGGAGAGCGAGAGCGAGAGTAGAGCGCGCGGTGGTCCGGAGAGAGGCGAAGAGGAGCGAGGGGTGAGAGAGGATGACGGGATAAGAGACAGGATACGAGGAAGAGAAGGAAGAGGTTTACAAAGGAGAGAGACTTATGAGAGGGAGAGAGAGAGAGGAGAGAGGAAGAGAGAGAGAGAGACATATCTTCGTTTTAAATGTTGTGTATTTACACAATAGCTAACCTCAAATGATCGTTTATTGTCTGCACATTTATAAATATAATAAACAAAGAGTACCTTTGTTTCCTCCACATTTACTCTCTCTCTCTCCTCTCTCTCTCTCTCTCTCTCTCTCTCTCTCTCTATTCTTCTCTCTCTCTCTCTCTCCTCTCTTCTCATCTCTCTCCTCTTCTCTATCTCTCTCTCTCTCGTCTCCTCTCTCTCTCTCTCGCTCTCTCTCTCTCTCTCATCTAACTACTTCTCTCTCTCTCTCTCTCTCTCTCTCTATCATCTCTCTCTCTCATCTCTCTCTCTCTCATTCCCTCTCTCTCTCACTCTGCAAGAAGAGTGAGATGTGAAATTGCCACCAGTGAGTGAGTGGTTATGTCTGCGTGGATATGGTGAGTCTCTGTGGCTTATCTGTATAATGTATGTATCAGTTCTGTCTGTCTCCTTCTGTTTGCGTGCGGTTGCGTTCTGCGCTACGTGTCTGGTATGTGTGTGTGGGGGGGGTGGGGGGCAGTCAAGTGCGTATGTGTGTCTGTGTAAATGCGTGTGTGCGAATATGCGCATGAATGTTTATTGTATGCGTATTTGAATTTGTTTATGCTCGCATGCGCGTTTGTGTTTTCGCTTCCGTGCGCACATGCGCGCAATCGGACGCGCGAGGGAGGTAGGATCGCGCATAATATACGCGGTGTTGGTGGCTGCGCGCATATATTGTGTTTACTCGCATCTGCATGTGTGCATGTTCATACGCGTTAATAGGCGTTGCAAGTTGCGCAATGTTCTCACAAGCAAGCCAAAGCCATGTGCATAATTATTTGTTGTTGTTCTGGGCTTTTAATAAAATTTTTAACTCTTTTAAATAAATTTACATATTTCCTGTCTATAAAGTCGAGTCTTTTAACTACTTTCGCCGCCAGCCATTTGTTTAGGGCCCCATAAAAACGAAAACCATATACGCATGGGCATAGAAATGAAAATATCTGCAATAATCGCAAATTTCCTATCCTCCTGTGTAACATATATAGCATTAGGCTTATCCCTTACCTCCCAAAGGTAAGAAAAATAGGGGTGCTTTTTGGATAACAGGTTCTGATATTGATGCTTTTTCGTGACATGGGTTGTTAAACAACCATTGTGGTGCGAAATAACAGTGTGGCATTGGCGTTGAAAGGGGTTAGAACAGCGGCGGATTTTTTTTAATGCTGTGTGCTGGGGTGCTTTTTTTTTTTTAAAAAG
>CM065692.1:20400704-20420704 GCA_017654935.2 Phymorhynchus buccinoides
ACTACTCCAATTATAGCCTTCACTTTCAAACAATGAAAGCCTGCTATTGGTTTATAGCAGTCCACACGTCACAAGATGATGTTCAAAATGTACAGAACAATCACGCGCTGGTTACAGCATTACCACATTCCTGACATTCCTAACCTTGTGATTGGAAAGGCAAAACCGTCTTCAAAGGGAGATGACCATGGTTGTCACTGTCTCGTGATGAGGAGGGTAGATGAGAGGGGGGGGGGGGGGTGAAGGGAGATAACCTCGGTAGGTGTTACGTGCTGACCGGGGAGACAAATCGAACTTCAAACAGACAACGGCCTTAATCGGCGTTCTCTTTGATGGTGGATGGCAATTAACGTGGCGGTTGGTCGAGAAATGAAAAGGAGAGAGGGTGAGAAGGGGGGGGGGGGGTGTCGATAAGAAACGGAGAAAGTGGGTCGCGCGGGACACTTACGTCACACTGAGGAGCTCAAAGGAGAAACATTATTTGGAAGATGGTTGTTTTTTCTGAAAAACAAAAGACAGGAAAATGGGCCAATAAGTCAAAAAGGTAGTAGATGACAGAAAGCAAAGGGAAAAGGCAGAATCAAAGAGAGTGGCAGATTAGAGGAAGTTACAAGCACAGAACTTCCAGAAGGTGGGGAAACTATGTTTTACAAAAAAGACCCCCCAAAATGTGTTGTGTCCCATAATTTTTCTCCTACCTCAAGTTTCCATATCAGTATAATATTTCGCCCTGTCTTTCTGCGGGTTTTTCTTTTGTTTGTTTGTTGTTTTAATTTTAATTTTTTTTTAAAATGTCTTTATTTTAAGGCAGCGATTTAATGCTCCGAAAAACTAGATGATTTTGACCAAAAAAACAGATGCTTGTGGCAAAAGAAAAGACCATCTAACCCTAACCCTATCCCTAACCCTAACCCTATCTTTAACCACGGAAAGAACCAAGAAATAGAACAGGAGGGTGTCAATCTACATATTTGCCGAGAAATCGATGTACAAAGCCATGCACTTATACCATTGTTTGCTGGAACCATTCCTTTTTTTGGTTGATACATTTTAAGTCTTATTTTAATTTTTAGTTTATTTGATTGTACGATTCAATATATAGACAATAATTATATGTCTGCAACTGTGTCTTCGCAGCTGTTTTTTGCTGGCTCATCATCATCATCATCATCTCTCTCTCTCTCTCTCTCGTTGTCTCTCTCTCTCCATCTCTCTCTCTCGTCTCTCTCTCTCTCTCTACTCTCTCTCTCTCTATCTCTCTCTCTCTCTCTCTCTCTCTCTCTCTCTCTCTCTTCTCTCTCTCTCTCTAGTCTCTCTCTCTCTCCTCTCTCTCTCTCTCTCTCTCTCCTCTCTGTCTCTCTCTCTGCAGGCTGGCCAACAAAATCCATTCTGTTAATTACTTCAGCCGAAATGACCATTGATCTGAGTGACACTTGGTAGGTGACTAGTCCTATATGCGGCCCAAAGTAATGTGATTGCTTGACCGATCAGTTGCGCCCTGCTCTCTATCTCTCTCTCTCTCTCTAATCTCTCTCTGGACTCTCTCTCTGTCTCTCTCCTCTCTCTCTCTCGCTCTTTCTGTTTATCTCTCTCCTCTCTCTCTTTCTCTCTCTCTCGCTCTCTTCCTCTCTCTCTCTCTCTCTCTCTCGCTCTCTCTCTCTCTCTCTCTCTCTCTCTCTCTCTCTCTCTCTCTCTCTCTCTCTCTCTCTCTCTCTATTCTCTCTCTCTCTCTCTCTCTCTCATGCGTGAGAGCGAGCGAAATTGAGTGTGTGTGTGTGTGTGTGTTTGTGCTTGTGTGTTTGCATGCGCACGTAATCCTCTCTTAAGAAGGCATAGGTACATGACTGAGGGAAGACAAAAAGTGGGACCCGACAAGGGCATAACAAATATTAATAATACGCAAAAAATCAAACACCCAATACAAGCTCAATCGCCATAATTATCTTCTTTGCTATAATCCACCAAACAAAAAAAGCAAAACCTAGCAAGCAAAAACAGAATCCTGTCCCTTCATGAAGTTCACTCGTGGTGCACGGTGTTTATTTGATCCGCACGCGCCAGGCCAAGTAAAGGCGGCAGGTGTCGTAACCACTGCACCACTCATCACGCTGGCTGCGAGGCAAACAGGAGGTGCGGAGGATCAACACGCAAACATCCAATGTACACAGCAGCCAAGGTGCAGAAGCAAGAGTAAGAGAGCAACAGGGGGAAAAGAAGAGAAAGAGAAGAAGAAGAGAAAGAGAAGAAAGAAAGAAGAAGGAAAAAAAGAGAGAAGAAACAAAAAGAGAGAAAACCGTCCTCCGATACTCGAAGAGAGAGCTTCGTGAATGATGGGAATGCAAACAGACATTAAATCACATTTTTGTTAAGATAGAAGAAGAAGATTACAAGAAGAAGAAGAAGAAGAAGAAGATTAGAACAAGAAAAAGTAGAAGAAGAAGCAGAAGAAGAAGAAGAAGAAGAAGAAGACGAAGACGAAGAAGAAGAAGAAGAAGAAGAAGAAGAAGAAGAAGAGGAAGCGGAGGAGGAAGAAGTAGAAGAAGAAGAAGAGGAGGAGGAGGAAGGAGAACAAGAAGAAGAAGAAGAAGAAGAAGAAGAAGAGGAAGCGGAGGAGGAAGAAGTAGAAGAAGAAGAAGAGGAGGAGGAGGAAAGAGAACAAGAAGAAGAAGAAGAGGAGGAGGAGGAGGAGGAGGAGGAAGAAGAAAAAAGAAAAGGAAAAGGAAAAAGAAGAAGAGAGAGACCAACAGAGAGACAGAAACAGACAGACAAACAGAACAGAACAGAACAGACAGACAAACAGATAGACAGACAGACAAAAATATAATGATGTTTATTCAACTGAATGAAATGTTAGCCTAAATCCGCAAAGCCTTTTGATATTGACATTGCGTAATCGTTAATGTAATCATAGTTAGTGACAATATATATTCTTTTCCTCTCTCTCTCTCTCTCTCTCTCTCTCTCTCTCTCTCTCTCTCTCTCTCTCTCTCTCTCTCTCTCTCTCTCTCTCTCTCTCTCTCTCTCTCTCTCTCCTCTCTTTCTCCTTTGTGTGTGTGAGAGAGGGGGGAGGGGGGGAGGGAGGTGGGAGGGGGGGAGGGAGACTGACGGTTTTGTTGTCGATCTATTTTTTCTTCTTCATGGATAATTGTTCGATGATTATTTTTGCACGCTTCATTATTTGTGTCTTGAATATATTGATTTTCTTGCATGTTTGTTTGAGGGCAAGATGTAAAAAAGCCCATTGTGTGCTTACTCTTTTTCCCTCAATAAAAAAAGTTTCGTTCGTTCGTTCTCTCTCTCTCTCTCTCTCTCTCTCTCTCTCTCTCTCTCTCTCTCCTCTCTCTCTCTCCTCTCTCTCTCTCTCTCTCTCTCTCTCTCTCTCTCTCTCTCTCTCTCTCTCTCTCTCTCTCTCTCTCCCTCTCTCTCTCTCTCTCTCTCTCTCTCTCTCTCTCTCTCTCTCTCTCTCTCTCTCTCTCTCTCTCTCTCTCTCTCTCTCTCTCTGTGTCTCTCTCTCTCTCTCTCTCTCTCTCTCTCTCTCTCTCTCTCTCATTATGATCTGCGCAGATAAGCCAGGCTTGGTGTAATTATGTATGAGGATGTTTAATAGTTTCTTAATATCTTGTGTTATGGATTTGTTTCCCTTTTTGTTTTGGTTTGATTTAACAATTCCCCCCCCTCTCTCTCTCTCTCTCTCTCTCTCTCTCTCTCTCTCTCTCTCTCTCTCTCTCTCTCTCTCTCTCTCTCTCTCTCTCTCTCTCTCTCTCTCTCTCTCTCTCTCTCTCTCTCTCTCTCTCTCTCTCTCTCTCTCTCTCTCTCTCTCTCTCTCTCTCTCTCTCTCTCTCTCTCTCTCTCTCTCTCTCTCTTTTTATCTCTCTATTTTCGTTCGAGTGACTGAAAGACGGCAGGGATAGACTTTTTTGTTGTGTTTCGAATTGAATTTTTATTCGTGTGTTTGTGTGTGTGTTTTGTGTGTGTGTTGTTGGTTTGTTTGTTTGTTTGTTTTTTCTTTTACTTTCCCGACCCACATACATGTTGGAAGTGGAAGTATAAATCTACAGCGGTCTTTTTTTTCCAATGCAAAGGAACACCAACACACACACGCACGCACACACGCGCGCGCACACACACACACACAAATTCATACACACACATGCACACACACACACATACACACGCGCGCGCGCGCACGCGCACACACACAAACACGCGCACACGCGCATGCTCACATGCGTGCGTACGAATAGGTAGAGAGATAAATCAACAAACGCTCACTTCTACAAATACAAGTAGAACGCGTTATCTGCAGGAAGAAACCCTGGCAAATTCTGTTCGCAACTTGAGCACTGAGTGTCCCAACTGAATGTGTTTTAGGCCGGGTTCACATTAGATGCGTAAGTTCCGTACGGAAAACCCTAAGTAAGTGGAAGAAAGAAGGATAAAAGTTTACGCATATAGGGGAAATTCGGACACGTGCGGAAATCTTTTCTCTTCTTTGTTTCACTTATTTATGGATTGCGCACGGGTTTCCGCATGGGATATCCGCTTATGTGTGTACACGGCCTCATGATTCCTGATTCCTTCAATACAGTCAGAGGTTGCATTCAAAGAGAGCCACTTTGATCTTCAGATCACATTACTTCACATCTTCATTACTTCTGGAGCAGAACAGACAAGAGCATGCGCGAGCGTGCGAGGACACGCACACACTGGCACGCACGCACCCGCGCACACACAGAGAAACACACGCACACATGCACGTACACGCACACACGCACGCACATACATAGACATTGGAACACACATACACGCACGCGCACACGCACGCACACACATATGCACAACAAGCAAACACACACACACATGCAATGTATCTCCTGTATTGCACGTACCCATAATCGTGTCAATAAGGTTCTATGACAATAACGTTTTGTTCTTGTTTTTGTTCTTGTTCACACGCGCGCGCACGCACGCACACGCACACGCACGCACGCACACACACACACACACGCACACACACACACACACTCTCTCTCTCTCTCTCTCTCTCTCTCTCTCTCTCTCTCTCTCTCTCTCTCTCTCTCTCATCACACACACTCACTCACACACACATACACACACGTGCGCGCTCTCTCTCACACACACACACGCGCGCGCGCGCGCGCGCGCGCGCGCGCACACATACACTAAATTGTCTATTCTATCGCAGAAACACACACTAAAAAAACAAATAGTGTGCAGAAGAGAGACATCAAAATTGTTCATGCGAGGCATGTTCCAGAAGGGACATAACCCGAGAAATGTTCATCACTCAAGCAGAGTAATGCCCCCATAAACTGAGAAATTGATTATTATAGGGGTTTAGGGGTTAGGGTAACACATATTCAATCGCAATAACAGACTAGGGGAATTTACACAAGTGAAGAAAACACAGAAATAAATATTTTTTTAAAAACAACAACAATAATCGCGTTGAACTTTAACATGTCAAGGTCGGTTAATATATCACACCTGATGAATGAGTGAAAACCAATATATGACGTCATATCCTTTTCTTGCTTTGGGTGCTAAGAAAGTTGTCTTCTTTTTTGTTAACATGTTATAATGTCTTATAGATACACTTACGTGTCTGCGTGTCTGATTCTATTTTCGTCGTACAATTCTCAGAGTGTTTTGTCTTTCTTTCTTGCTTTCTTTCTTTCTTTCCTTCATTCTTTCTTTCTTTCATAAAGAGAGGAGGGGGGGGGGCGGCAGACGCAGACAAAGTGAGAGAGATAGACATAATAGACAGGCAGACAGAAACGAAGGAAGTAGAGAGAGAGAGCAGAGAGAGAGAGAGAGAGAGAGAGAGAGAGAGAGAGAGAGAGAGAGAGAGAGAGAGAGAGAGAGAGAGAGAACAGGAGAGAGAGAGAGAGAGAGAGAGAGAGAGAGAATGAGAGAGAGAGAGAGAGAGAGAGAGAAGAGAGAGAGAGAGAGAGAGAGAGAGAGAGAGAGAGAGAGAGAGAGCACTGAAAACTGAACACTGAACGTTTTTAGGCCCATGTCATTGGGGTGGTTGCAAAATACAAGGACCGCTATTATGGATTTCTCGATTTCTCGACTCATGCACATGCATAAATATAAATACAAAACATTATACGGCTACTCTACAAAACTTGCACACGGGGGAGAGAGAGAGAGAGAGAGAGAGAGAGAGAGAGAGAGAGAGAGAGAGAGAGAGAGAGAGAGAGAGAGAGAGAGAGAGAGAGAGAGAGAGAGAGAGAGAGAGATTGTGACCCGCTATTATGATTTCTCTTCGAGCACATGAGGAGAGAGAGAGAGAGAGAGGAGAGAGAGAGAGAGAGAGAGAGAGAGAGAGAGAGAGAGAGAGAGAGAGAGTTGAGCTATAAAACAAAATTGGAGTTTGCTTGTGTCAATAATTATCAATTTGAATCATAAAACAAGCCGATGTGTTGGTGTTCCAGCTACTACTTAATCTGCCACGTTCTCTTTATTCAGCTTCGATTTGGCACGTGAGCCTGATTAATTAGTCTTACAACGATTTCGCACGTTTGCCAAACATGGGATTCGCAATATGTTAAAACCGGAAAGGAGTATTTGTTTTTCTGAAAGATGATTTGAAACATTCCAAATTGCAAGCCAACGCCTACATAAAATGGAATCTCTCTCTCTCTCTCTCTCTCTCTCTCTCTCTCTCTCTCTCTCTCTCTCTCTCTCTCTCTCTCTCTCTCTCTCTCTCTCTCTCTCTCTCTCTCTCCTCTCTCTCTCTCTCTCTCTCTCTCTCTCTCTCTCTCTCTCTCTCTCTCTCTCTCTCTCTCTCTCTCTCTCGCAGGCTTGCTCGCTCTATGTCTCTGATAAAACAGAAGCTGAAATAAGAGTACATATAATCGATCAGGCAATCCCATGTTACTACCTTCTCTGCCATTCCACACATAATAGATTGTCAGTTATAAGAGAAATAATTTCTGCAATGGATATATTTGTTGGATAGCCTAGCAGTAAGCAACGTTTCCATAAATCTGTCTGAATGAAAAGTGATATATGCATGCTTTTTGTACATGTGTCTATGCTGCGTTGTCATTGTGGAGTTGTCATGTTATGATCCATTCCCAGTTCCCACTAGACATCAGTATTATGCTTTGGGGGAAGTTTGCTTCAACTCTTTGTCTTGTATATTGTTGCTGCTCAAAACATTTGGACAATGTTTTCTATCTTCTTGTTTTTGAAAGTGTCATTTACTTCTTCTTCTGCTTCCTCCTCCTCCTCCTCCTCCTCCTCCTCCTCCTCCTCCTCCTCTCCTCCTCCTTCTTTTTCTTCTCCTTCTCCTTTTTCGCCGTCTTCTTCTTCTTCTTCTTCTTCTTCTTCTTCTTCTTCTTCTTCTTTCTTCTTGTTGTTCTTCTTCTTCTTCTTCTTCTTCTTCTTCTTCTTCTTCTTTTGTTTTTCTTCTTCTTCTTCTTTTTTTTTTCTTCTTCTTCTTCTTCTTCCTCTTCTTCTTCTTCTTCTTCTTCTTCTTCTTCTTCTTCTTCTTCTTCTTCTTCTTCTTCTTCTTCTTTTTCTTCTTCTTCTTCTTCTTCATTGTTCAATGTAGTTTGATTCAAGTCTCTACTTTACTTCTTCATTTTCGAGCACTGGATTTATTATGAGTGTTTGTTTATAAAACAAAATAACAACAACAACCCAACGACAACAAAACGTTTTGTCAAAACCAAACGTGGGAACCATTTATTCCACAATCAGCCGACACACTACCAATAAACGGAGTTATAGAAATCGCTAAAAGCATGATAAAACAAACGCAACAGACCCCCGATCCATATTCTTTTTCATTTATTTCCCCCCCGAATGCATTTCTTTTCTCAGTTCCAGTCACGCAGCACGAGACAGCTCTGTTCCCGCAACAAACAGCCAGTCACATCTCACACAGGGGAAGTTCATCCAATCAGCTGTGTCTGTCACGCTCACGTAACACTTGAGATGCTCTTCAATTTTAAGGGTCATGGATATATATTATATGAAGATGAAAAGATTTTGGAACGGATGGTAACTTCTTTTTTTTTTAAGGGGAGGGGGGGGGGGGGAGATTACGGAATCGTTGGTGAGGTTGTAATTGACTGTTGTGAGGGGGAAAATAAACTAGCTAAAAAGTGGGGAAGGGAGGGTCGAATGGATAAGGAAGAGAATGGCGGTACACAGTACACGGATTCCCCTCATTCTGGCTCCTGTCAGTTTTTCACATATATCTATTTGTTTCAAGTTATTTCTTTTAACAGAGGCAAATATTCTTATCATTGACTGTGGTTAGGGATAGGAAAAGACCTTACAAGTGGCATACCACCATACAACAATGTAAGCCTAATGGATAAAACACTTTAAATTGGTTTATGCTGGTGATGAGGGTTAACCAAAGGCGTGAACTGAAAGGAGCTGAGAAAAGCTACTGTGGGTAAAGAGCTACCATACGACTTTAAAACTGTGGTTTTTTCCTTCGTTTTAGGTTTTGCTCTCAAATGAGGACAAGAATTACATAGGGCAGGAAATAGAAATAAAAGGTGTTTTACAATTTCATAAATATGTTTATCATACGGTAAAATCATCAAATCAATTGTCGACCTATGGCGATATTTTTCACGCCAGAGGGCAGTCAATGCACTAGGGGCTTATCACGCGATTTTCTTAGTTGGACGTAGTAAGAGAGAGAGAGAGAGAGATGGTAGAACTACTCACTCTCTCTCTCTCATTTTCTTTATCCCCAACTAAGAATATAGAGAGGATTAGCCCCACACGAGTGTCATGCCCTCTGGCGTGACAAAAATCGCACTAAGTCTCTCATTGAAAACAATCACACTGTAAAGGCTACGGCTGCTTTGTTTTTGTTTTTTTTAATACGAGAAGGCCCACAGTACGCGTGGATTAAGACTTACAACATCAACACAAATGGTTTAGTTCTTTAAATGTGTTGTTTTGTTTCAACAGAACTGCAAATACAACATACCAGTCTCCTATAAACAAAATAGTAAATTATTTCCATCTACATTTTTTTTGGTAAAGCGCCATGAGCAGCTAGCGTGGAATGTGCACTATCTAAGCTTTCTTTATTATTATTATTATTATTATTATTATTATTACTACAATGCTGACTTTTCTTCAATAATGTTGTCTATTGCATCTCTCTCTCTCTCTCTCTCTCTCTCTCATCTCTCTCTCTCTCTCTCTCCTCTCTCTCTCTCTCTCTCTCTATGTCTCTCTCTCTCTCTCTCTCTCTCTCTCTCTCTCTCTCTCTCTCTCTCTCTCTCTCTCTCTCTCTCTCTCTCTCTCTCTCTCTCTCTCTCTCTCTCTCTGTCTCTCTCTGCAGGCTGGCCAACAAAATCCATTCTGTTAATTACTTCAGCCGAAATGACCATTGATCTGAGTGACACTTGGTAGGTGACTAGTCCCATATGCGGCCCAAAGTAATGTGATTGCTTGACCGATCAGTTGCGCCCTGCTTTAAGTGCTAAGTGGTGGTGTGCAGAGGTAAGGGGGGAAGCAAGAGAGAGAGAGAGAGAGAGAGAGAGAGAGGAGAGAGAGAGAGAGAGAGAGAGAGAGGGGGGGGGGGGTATCAACGAACAAATACCTTTTATAAACAGAAAACAAATAGCAAAGAAAAGCTGTCAATTTTCAGACAGAGAGAGGGGAGAGAGGACAGAGACAAACAGCCAGACAAACAGACAGACATACAGAGAGAGAGAGAGAGAGAGAGAGAGAGAGAGAGAGAGAGAGAGAGAGAGAGAGAGAGAGAGAGAGAGAGAGAGAGAGAGAGAGAGAGAGAGAGAGAGAAAAAAAAGAGAGAGAGAGAGAGAGAGAGAGAGAGAGAGAGAGAGAGAGAGAGAGAGAGAGAGAGAGAGAGAGAGAGTCTGAGAGAGAGAGAGAGAGAGAGAGAGAAGCAGACCTACACACAGACAGGCAAGCTCTCAAGCAATCAACCAATCAAAACCACTCTGAATATATAAATACAGCGAGTAGCTGAGTGACAGGGGCGGACGCAGAAAAAGAAAGAAATAAGAGGAATAGGAATGATGGTAAAACGAGAATCAGAAACACTAAACAACACAAAAGATGTATGTTAAAAATAGCAACACGGGATTATTTTGACAATTATGACAATGTACAGTTGAGAACTCTGTTCATAACCCCGTTTCGGATTTCAACTTCCCCCCCAATTCCCTCGTGTACCTCTCCCCCAAACCAAAGCAATAGGTTCTTGCCCGGAGCTGTCTAGCGCAATCCATTGCTTTAATTATGTCTACGAGTTATTACTCATGTTTCACATGGAAATGGTTGCAAGGCGGTAAGGCGAGAGATATGGAATAGGATCGCTTGACTAGTACTGCTCCGACAGTCTTAAATATGTAGGAACGAGGGAAGGAGAGAGAGAGGGGGGTGGTGGGTGGGAGAATGAGACAGAGAGACAGAGAGAGGTGTGGGGGTGGACAGAAAGAGGAGAGAGAGGGAGAGAGAGAGAGCGAGAGAGAGAGAGAGAGAGAGAGAGAGAGAGAGAGAGAGAGAGAGAGAGAGGGAGAACACTGAACACTGACCACTGAAAAACTATATTTAAGAAGGATACAGATTTTGAGCCATGCCTATTCTTCCAATCTGTCCTTGGTTAACATGCAAATTAAGAGAGAGAGAGAGGGGAGAGAGAGAGAGAGAGAGAGAGAGAGAGAGAGAGAGAGAGAGAGAGAGAGAGAGAGAGAGAGAGAGAGAGATGACAAATGACAAATGACAATTATTTATTGACAATAGTTTTACAACCCTTATGCCAAGGGGGTACATGCGCAATAATGTAGATAAACTAAGAAGCACAATATAATAAAGTTAACACACACAAAAATAAATACATTGTAAATAATAAGGTAACAAAACAATTAATACATAGAAAACTTATAAGACATGCGACCATCCATCCAACAATTGCAATTAAATGAATACTTTTCTTATCAAACATAATTTTCACGATCACATTTTAAGTTAATGTTTCAAGTTTTTTCTCTCTACAATGAAATGCATCCGCCACATATTTAGCAAATGCGTTCAGAATATCTTCTCTCTCACACGACAAAATAGCAGTAAGATTATGGGTTTGACCAAAGTGAGAATTGAAAACAACACAATCATTTCTAAATTTACTGTACTCTTGACATCGGAATATAAAATGATGTTCATCTTCAGTTTCTTTGGAACACATTGGGCAAATCAAGTCGACTTCAGAGTTTAGAAACCATCTTAAACGAGCATAAATATTGACAGAAATGATACACATTCATAAACAAAGAGTGAGTGAGAGAGAGAGAGAGAGAGAGAGAGAGAGAGAGAGAGAGAGAGAGAGAGAGAGAGAGAAGAGGTACAGAAAGAGAGACAGACAGAGACAGACACAGAGACAGACACAGAGACAGACACAGACAGAGAGACAGAAAAGTAGAGAGACAGAGATACAGACATAGAGACAGAGGGAGAGAGAGAGAGAGAGCGAGAGAAGAGAGAGAGAGAGAGAGAGAGAGAGAGAGAGAGAGAGAGAGAGAGAGAGAGAGAGAGAGAGAGAGAGAGAGAGAGAGAGAGAGAGAGAGAGAGAGAGAGAGCGCAGAGAGAAGAGAGAGAGAGAGAGAGAGAGAGCGAACGAACGAACAAAATATTTTAAATAGTAGGCCTTTCTGTCCATGTCATAAAGGAACATGGGGGGAAGGGACGGGGGAAAAGAAGAAGAAAAGGAATAAACCAAGATCATATAATATCATACATAATCACAAATAGAAACCTTTGACGAACACTACATAAATATGACGCATAAAGAGAATCAGTGAAAAGCAATGACATCGATAAACGTATCATCATATAGAGCAAGAACATTTTACGTAGCCTATTTTGCCATATATATATATATATATATACTAGACATCATTACTGAACTATATTCAAAATGCACTATCAGGATATATGTGCTCGTAATCTTTTTTACAATCCTTCAGAAATGTGAGTAGCCAAATTAACTACGGTTTGTTTCATTTCTACAAGACGGCAACGGGTTTAACCGATATCTACCTACAAGGATTCGAATAATATGTGGGTTTAATATAGCTTAACTCCTAAATGAGAGAGACACGGATACGGATATTTAATCAATCAAGGCATCATATATCCTGCACTGATATGTGCTCGTAATCTTTTTTACAATCCTTCAGAAATGTGAGAGCCAAATTAACTACGATTTCTAGAGAGGCAGGGTTTAGATAGAGAGAGAGAATAATAGAGGGATAGAGGAGAGAGGATATTTATCAATCAAGAGGAGAATGAGGGTGTGAGAGAGAGAGAGAGAGAGAGAGAGAGAGAGAGAGAGAGAGAGAAGAGAGAGAGAGACAGAGAGAAGACAGAGAGAGAGAGAGGGACCGGGAGGGAGGGAGGGATGGGAGGGAGGAGGGAGCAGAAATGCATTTCCCTGAAGTTTGTTTTACGTCCTCCCGGCCTAAGCCATGTGGGACTATGCATGTTCCCATCCAACTCCCTTTTTTTTTAATAGAAAAACAAAACAAACAAAAACTGTTTAGCTTGGTGTCAGCTGTCAGAGTGAGTGGTCAATACCCTCGTTCTATTTTTGAGCCTGTTGTTGCCACCACTCCACCCCTCCTGTCTTACACCACCACCTTACCCCCACCCGCATATCACACACTCTTTGTACATTTTTTTTGTGGGTGTCAAAAAATGTTAGTTTGCTTGCCTTCTTTCCTTACAGTGTTTGGTTCTCTCTCTCTCTCTCTCTCTCTCTCTCTCTCTCTCTCTCTCTCTCTCTCTCTCTCTCTCTCTCTCTCTCTCACTCTCTCTCGCTCTCTCTCTCTCTCTCTCTCTTTCTTCTCTCTCTCTCTCTCCCCTCTCTCTCTCTCCCCCTCCTCTCTCTCTCTCTCTCTCTCTCCCTCTCTATCTCTCTCTCCCCCTCTCTCTATCTCTCTCTCTCTCTCTCTCTCTCTCTCCCTCCCTATATAGCTCCCGTCTCTCCCTCTCTCTCTCTCTCTCTTCTCTATCTCTCTCTCTCTCTCTCTCTCTCTCTCTCTCTCTCTCTCTCTCTCTCTCTCTTCTCTGTCTCTCTGTCAGTATCTATCTCTCTCTCTCTCCTGTCCCCTCTGTCTCTCTGTCTCTGTATCTATGTCTCTGTCTGTCTTCTGCTGTTCTGTCTCTGTCTGTCTGTCTGTGTCTGAGTCTGTCTCTGTCTGTCTGTCTCTCTCTGTCTCTCTGTCTCTGTCTGTCTGTCTCTCTGTCTGTCTGTCTCTGTGTCAATGTGTGTCTGTCTCTGTACTGTCTGTTCTGTCTTGTCTGTCTGTCTATCTGTCTCTAATTCCTTTTTCTGTTTCACCTTTCTCTTCTCTCTCTCTCTCTCTCTCTCTCTCTCTCTCTCTCTCTCTCTCTCTCTCTCTCTCTCATTCATTCACTCTTTGTTTATCAATGTGTATCATTTCTGTCAATGTTTATGCTCGTTCTGTCGTTGTTTTCTTCTGCACTATCTAACACACTGCACCTCCCAATTCCTTTTTTTATTTTATTGTATTTTCTTTTTTCTTCTTCTTTTCTTCTTCTTCTTCTTCTTCTTCTTCTTCTTCTTTTGTTCTTGTTATCTATCCCTTCTTCTTCTTTCTCTCCTTCTTATTCTTCTTCTTTTTCTTCTTCTTCTTCTTCTTCTTCTTATTCTTCTTCTGCTCTTCTTCTTCTTCTTCTCCTCTTCTTCTTTCTTCTTCTTCTTCTTCTTCTTCTGCCTCTTCTTCCTCCTTCTTCTTCTTTTCTCCTCTTTTCTCCTCCTCTTCCTTCTCCTTCTTCTTTCTTTTTTCTTCTTCTTCTTCTTCTTCTTCTTTTTGTTCTTCTTGTTTTTCTTGTTCTTCTTGTTCTTCTTTTTTCTTGTTCTTCTTCTTGTTCTTCTTCTTCTTCTTATTCTTCTTGTTCTTCTTCTTCTTCTTCTTCTTCTTCTTCTTCTTCTTCTTCTTCTTTCTTCTTCTTCTTCTTCTTCTCTTCTTCATCCTCCTCCTTCCTCCTCCTCCTCCTCCCTCCTCCTCCTCCTCCTCCTCCTCCTCCTCCTCCTCCTCTTCTTCTTCTTCGTCTTCTTCTAGTTCTCATGTGTAGGCTATAGTTGTACCCTTTTGCTTTGTGCTACTCTCTACATGTAATGTTGTAGTTTTTCCTGCTGTTTGTAATGTCTCCAGTCTGCATATTCCACCTTCATCCTAATTCCCCTCGACTGTCTCCATTCTTCTCCTTGCCCGTTCTTTTTCTTCTTCTTTTTTTTCACTCGTTGCTTTCATTGTAGCCTCTTTGTCATTGTGGGGTGTGTTTTTGGTGGGTTTTTTTTTTTATAGTACTATTGATTTTACTTTATTATAGTCACAGAGACTCGCGACTGTGTGAAAATCGGGTTCCTCCCACCTGGAGAGCGCGTCGCAGCTAATGCTGCACCACCCATGTTTTGACCAATGGACAAGTTTTTCATTGCCCCTGAGTTCCTTAACGTGCGCGAAGTGCATGGGCACACGGGCTCTCGGTTTTTGTTGTTGTCGTCTCACCCATAAAGAACAAGCATTCAGACCATGTAATTAGGTCTAGAGGGAAAGTGAGCGGAACCTCTCCGCTGCGGCTAGGAGCGATCCCGGGTTTGTTGGTTACGAGCCGAACGCGTTACCTCTGATCCACTCCAACACTAAATGGCCAGCCACACGTCCACTAACATCGCACGGCTCTACGATACGATTCGATCTCGTGGTCTCCAAGAACGAATGTGATTGGCGCGTCGAGATCACGTGATCGAATCGCATCGTACAGTCGTGCGGTTTTAGTGGACGTGTGGCTGGCCCTTATGCTGAACGTTTATTGTCTTGTCAGTTTTTTTATACTTTTTTTCTCTCTTTTTTTTTTCCTCCCCTTTTCCTCGACGTCATAGTTTTGATTCGTTTCAGCCTTGTTCTTCTCTTTTCTTTTTTTTTAGAAGAAGAACAAAGAATGTTATTGCAAAGGGCCGCGATTTATCACGACAGAACCAGAAAACCAAAAGCACAGGGCATAAAACACACGTACAGACGCATTAACAAAAAAAGAGGAATAGAAAAGGAACAAAATAATCTCCGAGACTTGATCCGTTTCTTTGATTTTCCCCTTCTCTCTCTCTCTCTCTGCCTGTCGGATGAGACACATTCATTTCCGTCAGCGGGAAAAACAAAAAAATCCAGCCATTCAGTTGCCTCCATCATGGACACGTGACAGAAATTATTACAAGGAATTGTGGGTTCAAGAAATGGTTCATAGAAAAGGAAGGTCACACACACACACACACACACACACACGTACTATGTCGAAATGCGGGGGTGGGAGTAACTGGTAATATATCTTTTGAGGGGGGGTAGTGTGTGTGTGTGTGTGTGTGGGGGGGGGGGGGGGGGGTGTTGAGTGATATGGAAATGTGAAAGGGGGAAATCGAGATTTTGGCTTAGGAAGGTACACTGAGAGAAAGTAACTTGAGAGAGATGGAGTGGGAAAAAAGGGAGAGAGAGAGAGAGATATATCTGAGGTTATGAGGGTGGGGTGGGTGGGGGCAGAGGGATAGAGAAAGAGATAATGTGTGCGCGCTGTGTGTGTGTGTGTGTGTGTGTGTGTGGTGTGTGTGTGTGTGTGTGTGTGTGTGGTGTGTGTGTGTGTGGTGTGTGTGTGTGTGTGTCACGTGTGTGTCAACGTGTGTGTGTATGTCTGTGTGTGTGTGTGTGTGTGTGTGTGTGGTGTGTGTGTGTGTGTGTGTGTGTGTGTGTGTGTGTGTGTGTCCGTGTCTGTGTCTGTGTGTGTGGTGTGTGTGTGTGTGTGTGTGTGTGTGTGTGTGTGTGTGTGTGTGATGTGTGTGTGTGTGTGTGTCTCTCTCTCTATGTGTGTGTGTGTGTGCGTGTGCGTGTGCGTGTGCGTGTGTGTGTGTGTGTGTGTGTGTTGTGTGTGTGTGTGTGTGTGTGTGTGTGTGTGTGTGTGTGGTGTGTGTGTGTGTGTGTGTGTGTGTGTGTGTGTGTCTCTCTCTTTGTCTCTACGTGTGTGTGTGTGTGTGTGTGTGTGTGTGTGTGTGTGTGTGTGTGTGTGTGTGTGTGTGTGTGTGTGTGTGTGTGTGTGTGTGTGTCTGTGTGTGTGTCTCTCTCTCTACGTGTGTATGTGTGTGTGTGTGTGTGTGTGTGTGTGTGTGTGTGTGTGTGTGTGTGTGTGTGTGTGTGTGTGTGTGTGTGTGTGTGTCTGTCTGTCTGTCTGTCTGTCTGTCTGTCTGTCTGTCTGTCTGTATCTACGTGGGTGCTAATACTCACGCCTGTATTTTGCTATTTTGTCATGGGAAGCAACAAACTAATTTGTGGAAGATTGCAGGCGCGTGACGGATCGGTAAAGATCAAGAGAAATAACACTGGAACGTTGCCAATGGTAAATAGCATCTAGAAGGAACACATTTAATCATCATTTCTTTCCTTGCTGCAAAATAAAATATAAAATATAAACGAAACAAAGGAAGGAAAGGCGTGTGGTCGAATTAATGATTTGACGCAAATCTGTTAAAACAAGATTGGAAATGTGAAAAAAAGACTTTTACATGAATAAGAAGTGAAAATACATAAGGAAGAAATGTGTATTTATTAGCGTGCACGTGTGCGTCAGTGATAGTTGGTGTTTTTTTTAAGGAAAGAACGAAGGACATGTGAAAAAGACTTGCATAAATAAGAAGTCAAAATACATCAGGAGGAAATGTGTATTTATTAGCGTGCACGTGTGCGTCAATGATTGTTGCCTTTTTTATAGAAAGAAAGAAGGACATGTGGAAAAGACTTGCATAAATAAGACGTGAAAATACATCAGGAAGCAATGTGTATTTATTAGGGCCTACCGTGCACGTGCGCGTCAATGATAGTCGGATTTTAAAAAGGAAGAAAGAAAGAACGAAAACAAGAAAGAAAGAACGAAGAAAAGAAAGAAAGAAACAAAGAACGAAAGAGAGAAAGAAAGAAAGAAAGAAAGAAAGACAACAACACAAATAGAAAAAGAAGTCATTGACATGTAAACATGTAGTTTATTTTCTTCTTTTTTTTATTTTTTTATTTTTTATTACACATTGTTTTCCATTTTACATTTTTTTATTATATAGGAAACATACATGCACATATCATGCAAAATAGTAATCATTTTGATAACATGACAAAAATGACACACAACATTAAATGTAACGAGGACAAAAACAACAACTATGGTAGTAATAGTAACTATGATAGTGGTGATTGATGACAACAACAACAGCAACAATGATAGCAATGACAATGAAGATGACAACAGGATGAAAAAGTAGTTTCTTTTCTTATTCAGGAAACCTCGGTCGTTCCAATAATTATTCTAATGCATCAAACAGTTCGTGATTCTTGATTTGCCTCTGCGTGTTTTCCTTTGCTAGGCCCTGTATCTCTTGTTGTGGTGGTTGTTGTCATGGATTCACAGCACACACAAAAAACGGACCTACACAATAATCAGGACAGGTTGAAAACAACAAGTGTGACTTTCAACTAGTTCGACAAACACGCACAGAGAGAGAGAGAGAGAGAGAGAGAGAGAGAGAGAGAGAGAGAGAGAGAGAGAGAGGAGAGAGAGAGAGAGAGAGAGAGAGAGAGAGAGAGAGGGAGGAGAGAGGAGAGAGAGAGAGAGAGAGAGAGAGAGAGAGGGAGAGAGAGAGAGAGAGAGGGAGAGAGAAAGAGAGAGAGAGAGAGAGAGAGAGAGAGAGAGAGAGAGAGAGAGAGAGAGAGAGAGAGAGAGAGAGAGAGAGAGTCTGAAACAGACATACAAAGACAGAAAGAAACGGAGAGAGAGAGAGAGAGAGAGAGAGAGAGAGAGAGAGAGAGAGAGAGAGAGAGAGAGAGAGAGAGACAGAGAGAGAAACAGAGAGAGAAAGAGAGAGAAATAGATAGAGACAGAGAGAGAGAGGACAGAGAGACAAAGACAGACAGAAACAAACATACAAACAATATCACAAAGAAACAGAGAGAGAAAGAGAGAGAGAGAGAGAGAGAGAGAGAGAGAGAGAGAGAGAGAGAGAGAGAGAGAGAGAGAGAGAGAGAAAGAGAGACAGACAGACAAACAGACATACTAACAGACAGACAGAGACAGAAACAGAAACAAAGAGACAGACAGACAGACAGTCCGAAAAGACACAATCATTCCAGTTTCAACTAACCAATCCTAGCCAGTAGAAACTGAACCAATGAACTGGCTCGCTCATGGACACGTGACACGTGACATATTTATCACATGGTTTCCCATTTTAATTTGGGGGGCATCCAAAACTTCGAAACGCGACTGTGGGAGATGGACTGGAAATGGAATATTGGAATGGAACGAACTTAGGATATTATTTATTCATAATTTTGAAGTGGAAATAGAATACTGGAGTGGCGTTAACCCAACATATTTATTAAATACATTAACAACAAAAAATTAAATTCATGTGTTTGTTTAACAATGTATTACTTTTTGATTTCCTTATTCATTACACGCATTTGGAGAATCTTCCTCTGTCTCTCTCAAGTGGAAATACAATATTGAAATCCATGGCATGAACCCAAAAGATTTATTAAATAAATATCAATCAATTGATTTATTAATTCTTTTTTTATTCCTTTATTAATTACACATATTTGAAATCTCTCGCGCTCGCTCTCTCTCTCTCTCTCTCTCTCTCTCTCTCTCTCTCTCTCTCTCTCTCTCTCTCTCTCTCTCTCTCTCTCTCTCTCTCTCTCTCTCTCTCTCTCTCTCTCTCTCTCTCTCTCTCTCTCTCTCTCTCTCTCTCTCTCTCTCCTCTCTCTCTTCTCTCTCTCTCTCTCTCTCTCTCTCTCTCTCTCTCTCTCTCTCTCTCTCCCCCTCTCTCTCAGCGCCGTTTGACTCCAGGGAGACATTTCCCGCATCGCCCTGAGCTGTTTAAATGCCACCTAGCCAATCATCTAATCTCTCTGACGCCTGTGATGCACGTGGTTTTTGTAGACCTTGCAGAATGTGTAATGAACGTTCGTTGTGCTAAGCGACTGATAGAGGCCACGACACACGGGTTCTGGATCTGGATCTGGATCTGGTCTGGTGCGTCGCAGCCGCCACTTCTGACCACACATCGCGACGTGAGTGGAGAATAGGCCTCCCTTCTTCTCTTCCCCCTTGAAGCATCCTCCGTCATCATGTTGACGATTCCGATGCATGAACAAAAGGGGGTTCCGGCATACTGCCCAGACGATCAGCTCACTGGGGAAGTGGGGTAGGGTGGAGGGTCATGGGGTATGGAGAAGGGCAGGAGGGTGGGGGGAGGGGGAGTGGGGAAAGGGGAGGGGAGTGGGGGAGTGGGGAGTGGGGAGGGGGTCTCTGCATGATTAGGGGCTTGATCATTGCCTGCTATTGTGGTAGATTGTAGATTGTAGTAGATTATCTATCTCGCCTATCGTTTATCTAGTGGAAATGAAAGGGACAATAATCGGACGAACAAATACGGTTGTATTGTCTAGTGTATACGATGCAGGCAACAAACGGTAGTTCTATGCTGCCAGGTAGCTGTTCTTAAAGCGCGAGATTGTTGCATCTTAAGTAAGGCACAGAGATTCCTGCCAAAAAAAACCCAGCAATTATAGTTCTCGCATAACACTTTTTTTTCACAGAGTTTTCAAACCAAAAAACAAAACAAAAAACACAAGATTGGAATGGTTGTCATAAGGTTAAACCTAGCTGCGACACGTTCTCCAGGTGGGAGCAACCCGAATTATGAAAGTAGTACCAATACCAATGCCAATACCAAACATTGTACGACATGTATCCAGGTTTATTTTTATACGCAGCCTGAACAGACCACCTTTGCTTTACATCAGTAGCGGTGCCATAGCCGATGAGGTGTAACTGAGGCGTGGTTACCGCTACACCTATCTGCATTAATTAAAAAAATCGGGACTTTACTGGTTTCGTACTGC
>CM065692.1:20435704-20440704 GCA_017654935.2 Phymorhynchus buccinoides
GGCAGTCGCATAGTCTGTCTCCAGCTTTAGGCGTAGCCTCTTAAGGACAGTATTCCTGAAGACGAAGTCTTCTCGGTGAGGTGGCGATGATGATGATGATGATGATGGAGTTGATGATGGGACAGGAATTCGTGACGTGGCAGACGTCGTCGTAGATGATTCCGGCACTACGTTGCACACCCCTTACAGACGAGGGTGCACCTCCGGTTACTGGAACATTTCGGACGGGATCCGAGTCGAAGAATATCTTGTCCTGATGCTGAAGCCAGCATCCATGTAGGTCGTTGGTCTTGATACAGAGTTTGGCATCTATTAGGCGGTAGGAGACTTGAGCATTGTGAGACAAGCCGAAGGTTGTACAGGTGCTCCTGCAGTTCGCTGGCCTTGTTTCGTTGGTGTGGTCACCATTGTCCTTTATAAGGCCCTCGTCACACATGATAAAGACCGCGCTACGTCCTCACTGCGCGCTAAATGTCTAGAGAACGTGGCGAGGTCGTGGACATCCTCCGCAAGTGTACCTGCAACCACGACCTCACTACGATCGGATGACTGGAGACCCCACAGCTTGAAAAAAAATTGCAGATCGAGCCACGCTTCTTGCCGCGGGCTATATATCTACGCTGGCGCTACGTTCTCACTCCTCAGCCAATATTGGGTAGGCACTGCACTTGCGGCGACGCGCTCTCCGGGGGAGAGCAGCCCGAATTTCACAGAGATAAGTCTTTGTGACTAGAATATGCCACAAAATACTATTCCGGCTGTCCACGCAACTCACTACGCTGCCCACTAAGTTGTCCCCGTTGTCGCTACGAACCCGCCACGCTTCCTTTCCACCTTCCTGAAACGTGTGCTTTGAGCATGTTCACGCAGCCTACCACGCTCTCCGCGCTAACTACCAAGACCCCCACTACGCTCTTACTACGTCACGACCGACTACTGTACGGTTCAGCCACGACCATGCTACGCACGATCAGCTACGCTCAGGATGATCGTGGATGACGTATAGCGACAATTTGGCCCTATGTGTGATGGGGGTATTATCTGGAGCCGTCATCTTTCTGCTGGTGTCTGTAAAGTACAGGACAAAACGCTTCCAGTTAGACTCCTCCGTCTCTTATCATCCCCCCAACCCCCAACATAGTACTAAAATGGCCGCGGGGGAGTTGTGAAGTACGTCGTAAAACTGTAGTTAGCGACATGGTTGGTTTTGTTGTTGTTGATGGTGTTGTTTTTTTCTCGGAGGTACAGGAAGTCAGGAAAAGGTCAAAGGTCAAGGACAAAGAAGACGTATATTTGGTTGCCAGTACTGTTTAGTGTAGCCGTTTCGGTTTTTATCGCTTGACGGTTATATTTTCTTGCTTTTGTTCTTCTTGCCGACGTATAAGCGTCCGGAACTTAAAACATGGCAGTTACAGGCACAAGGGACGTGGCCTTACCGAGAAAGCAAAATGTTTCGCGATCGCCATTGGTTTCCATGGTAACGTGAGTTTAAAAACGCCTCAAAATCCAGACAAACTGCAACACATTTAGTGCATCAGCATTTTTTCCATCCAGTGATTTGCGCAAAATGGTACTCATCACATGTTAGCAGGAAGCTTAAGGAATGCGTACACATCTCAATAATGTCCTTTCTTAACAGAAGAGATAGTGAACTTATTCGTTTACGTACGAGAGTTGTGCAGCAAAAGTTGAGGTTTTGGATCTTGGAAGACTTTTGGCATAGTTGCAGGAGGGTGTGGCTGTGCAGGAAACTGCTTGCAAACTTCAAGCATGAAGTGTCAGTCATTATTGAGTTGTGACAGCGGTCCTCACACAGCCACTCCTTCGTGTAGCCATTCCAGGGCTCTCCCTAGATCCAACAGGCTCAACTTTCGTTGCCCAGTCATCGTGACTCAGCAATTAATTGCACAATTTCTTTTGTTTAGAAATGATCTTTTTGTCAGTTGTACTCATTCTTTAAGCTTCCTGGTAACATGTGGTGAGCATCATTTTGCTCAATCCACTTTGTGGAAAAACAGGCTGATGCACTGAAATTGTTAACGTTTACTTTATTTTGGCGCCTTTTAAAACTCACGTTACCATAGCAACCGATGCCAATCGCCAAACATGTTTGCTTGCATTGTCAGGCCACGTCTTTTGTGTACATGACTGCCACGTTTTAAGTTTGCTAGATGCAAAGCGTTTTCAAGCTATGAGCAAATAACCAAAACATGAGTGTTTTGAACGTGTTCCCTAACTTTTTGTGGGCGGCATAGTTGAGGTGTGGTGGCGGTTTGCCCTCACTGGTTTTGTGGTTGATCTTTTTTTCTTCCTTCTTCGCTGAAGTCGTCATCATCATCATCATCATCATCATCATCATCATCATCATCATCATCATCATCATTATTATCGTCGTCGTCGTCGTTGTCATCGTCGTCATCATCATCATCGTCGTCATCAAAATCATAATCATCATCAGCAGCAGCAGCAGCAGTAGCATTTTGTCTTCTTCTTTTTCTTCTTCTTTTTATATTTTTCTTCTTCTTTTTATATTTTTCTTCTTCTTGTTCTTCTTCTTCTCCTGTTTATTCCTGTTCTTGTTCTTGTTCTTGTTCTTGTTCTTGTTCTTTTTCTCGTTGTTGTTGTTGTTCTTCTTCTTCTTGTTCTTGTTCTTCTTCTTCTTGTTGTTCTTGTTGTTCTTGTTCTCGTTGTTGTTGTTGTTGTTGTTGTTCTTCTTGTTCTTGTTCTTCTTCTTCTTCTTCTTCTTCTTCTTCTTCTTCTTCTTCTTTTCTTCTTCTTCTTCTTCTTCTTCTTCTTCTTCTTCTAAGGATACGGTGTTTTCTATAACCTGAAAACGCTAGAGATCAGGATGCAGAGATTCCTACCAGAATAACTTTTCCCCGTACAAAATGAAATTAAAGAGGATGTTGCATTCTAAACACAAGTATCCACCACCCCACCCCCACCCCTGGTAATAAAAATGCAAATAACGAACGTCTTTCTTTAGAAAGAAAATAATATAGTGTGCACGTTTCCAGTGATGCTCTGATGATGTTGTTGTTGTTGTTGTTGTTCCCTGGTCGTTGTTCCCTGGCTTAAAGACTCCAGGGATCATCCCACAGCCGGAGCAATTGAACTCTATGGTACAAATGCACCGGCTAGGGATGAGAACATTACGTGTGTGACCTTTTTCGATTACCCCGCCGCGTGGGCAACCACACTCCGACTTCGGAGGATTTTGGAGACTGATGATGTTATGCTAGGAGCTTGCCATGGCTAAAAGACAATCCCCGCATAAATATGAATAGCATAACATGTAGCCTTGGTGTTCTAGCTTATGTCAATTGGTCTGGTACAGCATTATGACAAGTCGAGCACATAGGATGTAAACTGATAAGACAAACTGTCCTGAAAAAAACACAGAAAACCAACAGGCCAAAATGTTCTGCTCTTGTAAAATTATATGACTAAATGGCCAGCTACATTGCATACGATTCGACACCAACACGATCCGATTGTGACGATGTCTGTGAGTCATGATTCACGTGAAAATATTTGCGTCTAAAAACAGTTCTATTAGTTCCGCTAGCTCACATCTATACTCGTGTAGACCCGTACCCCGATACACGAATCACATAAAATGTTGGATAACACAAAAAAGAGCAGATATTTCATCAGATTCGTGTACTGGGTGACTGCAAATATCGTGAACATAACTATTAGGATTTCATCAGATTCATTTAGACAGAAGAATGTCACGAGAACCATGCCTCACAATGTCATAATCGGATCGCATTGGCATCGAATCGTATGCAGTGTGTATTTTCCACAGTGGAGTCCACTTCGTTGTTCGGAAATCTCCCTGGCCTTTCTTCAGTCTTAGACTTGTTTCACCTTTGTCGGTGTGTTCGTGTTTGGTTCTACTTCTTCATTAGTCCTTTATTTTGTTTCTTTTAGTGTTTTGTTTGAACACTTTCGAATTATTTGTCATCTTTTGAAAACCGGTTCGTTTGACGTGAAGCTTTTTTCTTTCTTTCTTGTTAGCATGTCGTCTTCATCTAGTGTTGCTCGCTCGAGCAACACAACCTCTACTTCTTCTTCAGTGGTGGTTTCAACCGAGTCGAACGAGAAACCCCACGTGACGAACTGGGGAGATTCGTCTCCCCGGTTAGTCATTCTGCCTCTTCTAAACCTGCCAAGTCTTCTTCTCGTTCGTCTAAGAAATCTTCTTCTGTCAAGTCTTCTTGTAATGTTCCTTCTTCTTCCTCTTCAGAGAAAGATCAGGTTTCTTCTTCTTCAACTCTTCCGATATCTTCGTCGGAGTCTATTTCGGTTTCGGCCTCAGTGGTCGATCCTACCGCTCTTTTCCAATCCTTTCTCAGCCACTTGTCTTCTTCTGGAATTCAAGTGGCTACAACTTCATCTACTTTCTCTTCGGACTAATTTGCCTCTACGTCTCCTCCTTCTTTGGAGGCTTTTTCATCCTCTGTTGCAGCTTCCAAGTCTCCTCCTCGTAAATAAGTCAGAAATATAGTAGATGACAGAAAGCAAAGGAAAAGGCAGAGTCAAAGAGAGTGGCAGATTAGAGGAAGTTACAAGCACAGAACTTCAAGAAGGTGGGGGAATTATTTCTACGAAAGACCCCCCGGTATCCACACGGTGAGAGACTCGTGGAAGGGGGCGGGGTCGTCCAATTCCGTATGGAGGCACGAGGCATCCACCCACTGCCCCATAGGAGACTATTAACCTGCAACTGTTATCCCCACGACCCTTGTTGCTTGAGAGTACGGTACAAGGAGGGGTTACAGCTTGCCATCACCATCAATCTTTCTCCTATTGCTGTACTAAAACGGCAACCAGAGGGGTTCGAAATTACCTTGTAAAAACGAAGTTAGCTAGCTAGCTGCTCGGCTATTCTAAGACAGCTTGGTAATGGAGTCAGGAACGATTCAAGGACAAAGATGGTGTATCTGAAGTCAATGATCCAAGTCCATTCTGTGTTCAACGAATGTTAAGCTTAA
>CM065692.1:20450704-20453204 GCA_017654935.2 Phymorhynchus buccinoides
CTTACAGGGCTGTGGCCGTCGCGCTGTTCTTTCGATTGGTGCTTGCAGAACAGTGGTGGGAAATCATATTCATTACCTGCAAAAGCAGTGTTTATTATATTTTATATCATTTTCTTATTTGTACATTATATTACATTTTGCATTTTTGGGGTGTCTTTTGAATTTTGAAATTTTCGTTTTGTGTTAGTTTAATTAGTACTGATATATAAGCCTATAGACTTGTGCTTTGTATGTCTGCTTATATATTTATGTGTTGCTTTGCTCTTTAATATGGATAATGAATGCAAGGCTCCAAAGTGGCTCACTAAATGTGGGCTGAGGGTGGGGTATTTAAATGCTTGTCACTTATTGAACAAAATGTCGGAAGTTTCATCCATATTGTCAAACTGTAATTCTTTGTTTCACGTTTTTTGATTTTCAGAATCTCGTTTGAATGATCTTATTACTGACGATGCTATTACGATTTCTGGTTACAATGTCATTAGGAGAGATGCAACAGCAAAACTTGAAACGGGTCTAATCTCATATGTACAGAAATCTGTAAAGTACAAACAGATAAATAATTTTGATAAATATAAAATTGAATGTATATGGTTAGAAATAAGTTTAAAGGGAACTAAACCGATTCTTGTAGGCATTCTATATAGAAATCCAGAGGAACGGGTTGAGTGGTTTGACCGATTTTCACTTATGATGGAAGATGTTTTAAGCCACTCAATGGAAGTCATTCTTTTAGGCGATTTTAATATTGATCTATTAAAACCTAATGATAATTGGAAACAGACTTACGAGCTCTGTAACTTACATCAAATAATTTCTACCCCAACAAGAGTAACAGCACAGTCTAAAACATTGATAGATCATATGTATGTAACTAGTCCTAATAATATAGTTGAACATGCAGTACCAGTATTTGGTCTTAGTGATCATTTTCCAATCTGCCTTACTTGGTCCAAGAAAGGCGTTAAAATCCCACGTTGTTCTCATAAATGTATATCTTTTCGCAACTATAAGAACTTTAATCCCGATGACTTCCTATCTGAACTTTGTTGTTCTGATTTTTCTGACGTTTATCAACATACTGACCCTGACACTGCTCTTCAAGCATGGTATGATATTTTCCTGCCTATCTTTAATGAACACGCACCAATAATGATTAAACGAGTTAAGTTAACTTCGAAACCCCCGTGGATAACTAAGGAAATTGATGGCGAGATTTTAATCCGTAAGAACTTACTAGCAACAACTGGGAAAGACGAAACATTTAGGAAACAGCGTAATAAGGTTACAACTATGAAACGGACTGCCCAAAAGAATTATTTCAGTGAACTTATTAAATCAAAGAAAGATTCTAAGTCTATATGGAAAGCGATCAACGAACTTTCGTGCAAGAAATCAAAGTTTTCCGCTACTGTATGTAATGATCTAACTGCTCAGCTACTAAATGAACATTTTACCTCAATTGTAGAAAGAACCATTAAAATTGACAAAACACAGTCTAACGATATGCATCTGTTAAAACAGTTTTGTAATGATAAAGTTGTCCAATCTAAGCAGACTTTCCCTTTTATTAGTGTGCATGAAGTTTACAAGGAACTATGTAAACTAAAACAGTCCCGTTCTTATGGTCTTGATGGTCTAGACAGCAAAATTGTGATGCTGTCTGCACCTATTATTACAGAACACATCACCTACATATACAACCTCTGTATAGATACAAATTGCTTTCCACAAGCCTTTAAAGAAGCCAAAGTTCTTCCTTTTTTTAAAATCTGGAGATCCATCTGATCCCTCAAATTACCGGCCCATATCAATATTATCGATACTGTCAAAACCCCTTGAAAGACATCTCAAACAACACATTCAGTCTCATTTCACTAAGTATGACTTATTTTACACTAATCAAAATGGTTTCAGGGAAAAGCATTCTTGTCACACAATGCTCACAAACATTATAGAAGAATGGCATCTTAACATTAACAATGACTTATTCACTGGCTCACTTTTTGTCGATTTCGCCAAAGCCTTTGACACGATTGATCACACCCTTCTTTTAAGAAAACTTACTTTGTATGGCCTACATTCCAACTCCGTTAACATGATAGCATCCTTCCTTAACAATAGAACACAGACTGTTTCCCAAGATTTTATAATGTCGTCCTCTATGCCTATCAAATATGGAGTCCCCCAAGGATCTGTCTTAGGGCCTATCTTATTCTCAATTTATATTAATGATTTACCCCTTCACTTAAAATCTCAATGTGAACTCTTTGCTGACGACACAACCCTTCATACTAAGGACAAAAATCCAAATAAGGTTTGTTCCTTCCTTCAAAATGACATAGATAATCTTACAGCATGGACAGAAAAAAATAATATGGCAATTCATCCAAGTAAATCTAAATTTATGTTAATAACTACTCGGCAAAAACGCCAAAACTTAAAAGATACCCTACCCAAACTCAAAATTTATAATAATTTTCTGGAAGAAATAGATTCC
>CM065692.1:20470704-20493204 GCA_017654935.2 Phymorhynchus buccinoides
GACTTGATTGTTTTTATGTTAATTTTTCTTTGCCTGATGCATGGTGTGAGTGTGTGAGTGAGATGGGCCAGGTGCAAAGAAGCTATTGTAGCTTTATACCTTTTTTACTACCCTCAATAAAGGCATTCGTATATTCGTATTCGCATTCTCTCTCTCTCTCTCTCCCCTCCTCGATCTCTCAACCTCGTCCCTCCTCTCGCTCTTCCTTATCCATCTCGCAGTCTCTCTCTATCTCCTCCTCGCTCTCTCTCCTTCTCCCTCTCCCTCTCCCTCTTCTCTCACAACTCTCTCTCTCCTCTGCTCCCTCTCTCTCCCAAGTCTCTCTCTCTCTCTCTCTCTCTCTCTCTCTCTCTCCTCTCTCTCCCTCTCTCTCCTCCCTCTCCCCCCCTCCTCTTTCTCTCTCATCTCTCGGTCGCTCGCGTCTCCTCTCTCTCTCTCTCCTCTCTCTCTCCTCTCCTCTGTCCTCTCTATCATCTTCTCTCTCCTCTCTCTCTCCTCTCCCCCACGTCTCTCTCTCCTCCCCCTCTCCTCCTCTCCTCTGCCTCTCTCACTCTCCCCTCTCCTGTTCTTCCTCCTCCTCCCCTCTCTCTCATCCTCTCTCCTCTCCCGTCTCTCTCCTCTCTTTCTCTCTCTCTCTCTCTCTCTGTCTCTCTCTCCGCTTCATCTCTCTTCTCCTCTCCCTCTCTCTCCTCTCTCTCTCTCTCTCTCTCTCTCTCATCTCTCCTCTCTCTCTCCTCTCTCTCTCTCAGTGAAATAAATTAACGTCTAAACGGGTACAGTACAACTGTCGGTTTTCCCCATTCATTGGCGATAAAGGGAGGCTATTTTGAGATGGCAGGAGCAGTTCTTTCCCTTCCCTCCCCTCTACTACTGGAAGCTTTACAGTCTGAGTCTGACTGCAAGTGGTATCAGCAAGGGAACACGTTTTGAGCTTAACAGGGGTAAATAAAATAAAACATAGAGTCGTAGCGTATGTTTAGACAGAGAACGAACGAACGAACGAACGAACGAACTGATCATTTTAACGAGTAGGGTTTTCTTTCTGCCCATGTCATAACGAACAGGGAGGGACGGGGGGGGGGGGGGGGGGGGGGGGGGGGGGGGGTGGGTGGGGGGGGGGGGTAACGGTAGGGGGGGGGTCGGGGGGGGAGGGGGGGGGGGGGGGGGGTGGGGGGGGGGAGAAGAAGAAGAGGAATAAAGCAAAATCATATAATAGCATACAAATAGACTTCTTTCACCAACACTGTATAAATATGACGCATAAAGAGAATCAGTGAAAAGCAATAACATCGATACACGTATTACAATATAGAGCAAGAACACTTTACGTAGCCTATTGTGGCACGCTTAGTTTGGCTGTATTCTCAACCTTAGTTACAGACAAGAACGAGCAAGGAAATGACTACTATTATTTACTTATTTACGTAACAACAAGGAAAACAAAACCTTTACAATATGTGTAATGAGGTTTAACCGAGGCGTGGTTACCGCTACACCTATCTATATTGTTAAAAACTCGGGACTTTACTGGTGTTGCACTGCCTCCGGGCATTGCAGCCAGTATTGTTCCCACCATCTTTGTATTTACAAATGTCCCATATGTGTCTATGACCGAGAGGACGTAAAACATCATTTTCATCTGTGTAATAATTATAAAGAATGGTGGAAGATATTGAGCATGGTTATTCAATTAGTTTCTAAACCCTTCCTGCTTTAAAAGACAAGACAATAGAATATACATTTCTCCCAACAACATATAATAACGTATATCAAGAATATTGTATGTCGTTATGCTTAATTGGTCGTAAGAGAGAGAGAGGGAGAGAGAGAGAGAGAGAGAGAGAGAGAGATGGGGGGAGAGAGAGAGAGAGATATGAGAGAGAGAGAGAGAGAGAGAGAGAGAGAGGGAGATCGAGAGAGAGAGAGAGAGATAGAGAGATTCCAATTTTCAATTTTCAATTCAACAGTTTTATAGCCATTAGCTTACAAAGCCCTTGTGGCAAGGGGGGTTACAATATACTAACTTACATAAATTGAAGTGAAATGAAATGCGGCAAAGAGAAACAAAAATAAAAAGGAAAATAAACAAAAATACCAAACTGTATTACGGTTATGCATAATGTGGCACACAGACACATTTCGTGTGTACACACACACACACACACAACACACCACACACACAACCACACACACACAAACACACACACACACACACACAACCACACACACACACACACAAACACACACACACACACACACACCCACACCAACACCCACCACACAACACACACACACTTACTCGCTACATGAATTTTCAGAATAAACATGAAAAGCATCATCATCATGACCTCCAACAATCATAATCCCAAGTAAAGTAAAGTAATCAGAGCTCAAATGTCACACACACACACACACACACACACACACACACACACACACACCACACACACACACACACACACACACACACACACCACACACAATGTTTACCTTGCATACACACACACTACACACAATGTTACCGTGCACTAGCATAAATATTTAATATGCAATATACATCTTCCAAAGGAGTAAAGAGAGAGAGAGAGGAGAGAGAGAGGAGAGAGAGAGAGAGAGAGAGAGAGGAGAGAGAGAGAGAGGAGAGAGAGAAGGAGAGAGAGAGAGAGAGAGAGAGAGGAGAGAGAGAGAGGAGCAAATTGTTTATGATGGGCTTTCACAAAGAATACCATTTCTGTCATTACAAATACATATCTTCGGTTTATCAAAATCCAAGCAACGAACATCTCTGTGACACATGCTTGCGAAAAACGTGTGTACACATTTAATAATAATAATAATAATAACAATGAACATCTACATAGCGCTTTACTCTCTTTGCAGGGAGCTCAAAGCGCTAAACAAAGGCCTAAACACTAACATACAGATACACGTTATACACATAAGACTCACTACAATCAAATCAGATATACGTAAAATAATATTATTATATTAATAAAATATAGTATTAATAGTATTAATAAAAGAGACAATGGCACACAGTCTTAGACATTCAAAGCAGACATTAATTCTTTATTCGAAATAAAACAATATAAAATCTACACACCAAAAAAAACAATGGTTGCTTTACTCGGAAAGAGTGGAGCCGTTCAAAGTTATGAATTAATGTCAAAACTACAATCTGAAGAATACGATAAATTATCTGGGGGGTTTTAAAAAATATATGCAAATACAATCCATCGACGACCATCGCAGAGTTGAATTAATCTACAAAACTTGTAGTCGATTTCCGTATGTACTTATATGTTTTGAACCCGTAGAGAGTGACGAATGGAAGATAAGAAATGAGACACCATGGCAGGAAGTTGGACATCTCTCTCTCTCTCTCTCTCTCTCTATCTCTCTCTCTCTCTCTCTCTCTCTCTCTCGCTATCTATCTCTATCTCCTCTCTCCTCTCTCTCTCTCTCTCTCTCAGTCTCCATCCACTCGTCGATCTCTCATTCCGCGTCGTGTCTCTCTCACAAATCCTCTCTCTGCCCTGTCTCTCTCTCTCTCTCTCCCCCTCCCCCTCCCTCTCCTCTTTTAGGGTCACTGACCTCCCTATCTCCCCTCTACTCTCTCTCTCCACTCAGTCTCCCCTCTCTGTCTCTCTCTTTCTCTCTCTCTCCTCTCTCTCTCTCTCTCTCTCTCTCTCTCTCTCTCTCTCCTCTTGCTCTCTCGCCTCTCCACTCCACCTTCTCCCTTCTCGCTCTCTCCTCTCTCCTCATCTCTCTCGCCTCTCTCCGTCTCTCTCTCTCTCTCTGTCCTGTCTGTCTCTCTCCCTTTACTCTCTCTCTCTCTCTCTCTGTCTCTCTCTCTCTCTTTTCCCGTCTCTCTCCTCTCTCTCTCTCCTCTCTCTCTCTCTCTCTCTCTCTCCTCTCTCTCCTCTCGGGTCTCTCTCTCTCTCTCTCTCTGTGTTTGTCTCTCTCCTGTGTCTCTCTCTCCTCTCTCTGTGTCTATCTCTCTCTGTCTCCGCCCTCTCTCTCTCTCTCTCTCTCTCCTGTCTCTCTCTCTCTCTCTCTCTCTCTCTCTCTCTCTCTCTCTCTCTCTCTCTCCCTCTCTCCCTCTCTCGCTCGCTCTCTCCCTCTATCTCTCTATATATATCCCTCTCTCCCCCCCCCCCCCTCTCTCTCTCTCTCTCTCTCTGAACGAGAGACACACAGACACAGAGAGACACAGACACAGAGACAGGGAGACAAAGACAGAGTGAGATGACCTGACAACCAAGAAGGAACTAGAATAATGTGTCTGTGTCAGACATGTTCTATGTATCACTGCCTGTTTTCTCCAGACATCCTGGCAAAGGCTTCGACCGACAACAAATCATATCAATAGTGTTGTTCATGTAGTATATATTCCATTCCAGACACGATAGTACTTTTTTATGATGATTTCATTCAAACCACGACTCCACGATGGGGAGGAGCATAGATAAACTGTATCAGAATAATTTAAACATTTAACCCTTTCACCGCCAAAGTCGCATTTTAGCACCACATTGATTAAACACCTATGTCACTAAAAGGCATAAAATTGAGGTATATTATCCAAAGACCTCATTGTCTTAGTTTTGGGAAGTAAGGGTAGACCTTATTTTATATATTTCACACAAGAATCCCCAATACTACAGATGGATGTTGTTCTCTACCCAGGTAAATATAATGGACATTTTGGGCTGAAATATGGCTGGCGGTGAAGGAGTTAAACACTCAAAGCAAAGAAACTAAGCTTACTTCGAAGCTTCGTAGATAAACTGGCAATTATGGGATTGATTAAAACGATTCTGGTCCAATACTGTAAAATTTATTCTGCATGAAAAACTGGGTGAAGTTATAATGTAAATGGATATTACACACCCGCCCACCCACCCCGAATATATTATGAAGGTCTCTTCGCGTGGTAACTCAAGTATTCAATCAAGTTTTGTAATATTTATGAGGACATCCAAATAAAAAGCGACAAGTCCTGTTTTATGCTACACTGTACTTCATATTCGTTAGAATAGCAGTTAAAACAATGGTATTAGGTATTATTAGGCATTAGGTATTAGGTACTTTATAGTCACAGAGGCGTCTCTGTGAAATTCGGGTTGCTCCCACCTGGAGAGCGCGTCGCAGCCAGAGGCGCGCCACCCAATTGTTTTTATTTTTACCAAAAAAAAAAAAAAACATTTTTGCGTGCGATTTTTGTCACTGATGAGGGAAGAGGGGTGCTAAATTTTGACCAAATGATAACTTTTTCGTTGCCACTGGGTTGGATTAACGTGTGCTAAGTGCATGGGCACACGGGACCTCGGTTTATCGTCTCATCCGAAAGACTCCACGTTCAGACCGTTAAGGCCTAGTGCAGAATGAGAGGAAAAAATCCCCTGTGCCCAGGTTCGAACTCGGGTTTATTTGACACGAAGCGAACTCGATACCACTGTGCCATTCTACACCTGATGTTGTTGTGACTACGGCGACCTCCCTCCCACATCACCACCACCACCACCACCACCACACCACCACCACCCCCTAAAAACTCTACCCCACCACCGCAACAATCCCCACCCCACCAGCCACAACCCCCCACATCCCCACCCCCCAAAAAAATATCGAAACAATGCGATAAAGTTTGGTAGTATCCCGTCCAGGAAACCTTCCAAATCCATCGCATATGAATTTATATGTCCTCTTATTCCAAAGTCTAATAAATTTCCGTTCGTCCTTGAATATAATTTAAAAAATGGTACAGATTGACGAATAGGGATAGGCAAAAACCAAGACGCCATTTCATGAAATTGAACTCTTCTATGTGTGAGATATCCGACCTATACTGACGCCAATCAAGGAACTGAAATACTGTCTGTGGTCCGATATGCTATAGGGTACCAATGAGGTTTTGTCCAGACAGCATGGCGTTGGGTCGTCTGACAGAAGGAATAAACTGACTCTGTATTGAATCCGATTGAACACGAACATTAAGCTGGAGACAGACTATGCGACTGCCTCATATGACTCGATCAGGTCGTGACGTAGACCAAATTTTGTTTCCCGCACAGAAGAGGTCACAAACCATCTGACTCGATCAGACTCGATCAGTGAAATTTAGAAACCGCCCTATTCGGCCCTGTCACCTGACTGGGCCCGACTGACTCAGACTGATCGAGAATGATGGTATGCAAATGAGGTGAAACGTCACGACCTGATCGAGTCACATGAGGCAGTCACATAGTCTGTCGCCAGCTTAAAACACCACTCAGATTATGCAGCAGGTGTCCGTTAAATCAACAAAATGTAGCATGACTGATCCTTTACATTGGTTGATAACACGGATAAGTTACCTAGTCCAAATATTTCAATAATCAAGTTAATTAAAGGTGGACCCTGACGGATGAGTTTTTGCAAGAAACACGTCCAGATCAGCAGAAAGACAGCCTTTTCAAGGATCGGAACACTCACTTTGCTCTGGTTTCCTCGAAATTAAACCGTACAAAACGACGATTCCTCCTTGGCGGAGATGCCGGAGAGAGTAGCCATTTTGGATGGGGTGGGTGGAGGTCACTCATTGTGGTTGAAGCGTTTTCTTTTTATTTGTAGTGCAGTAAAAAAGCAAGTGGAGCTGTTTCCTTTGTTGTGAGCGAAACTCCTTTAGATAAACTTTATTTAAAAAAAAAAAAAAAATATAAAAAAAAATGCTTGTATTGCGAAACGTTCGTGCAAACGATTTGGTCTAAACGCAGGCGGCCATTAGAAAAGAGACGGCACACGCCTTCTCTTTGGGTGAAAGAATTTGACTCCCACCATCTCCGCCAAGGAGGAATCGCCGATTTGACGGTTTGATTTCTAGAAAACCAGAGCAAAGTGGGTATTGCGATCTCTGTAAAGGGTGTTTTCCTAGTGATATCGACGTGTTTCTTACAAAAAAAACTCATCCGTCAGGGTGGCCCTTTAATACATTTCCAGTAGTTCTCGGGAATGGCAATGCAAGACCGGTAGCATACAGGCCTATTCCTTTCGGAATTTTCTCATAAAGCAAATCAACATCACCAGTCCTTTTTTTCTTTTCTTTTCTTCAAAAAAACCCACATGTCAGTTTTTAACTTTAAATGATTTGAGATTTGAGGGTAACGTAACTCCATCAAATGTACGCTGGGCTAGTAACAAAAACATTGAATGTACCCCGACAGCATAAAACCCCGACGAGTTCTAGATTATATGCGTGTAAATAACCGTACTTTAAAAAAAAAAAGTAAGATGTACTTTTCTCGCTCGATATAATTCTATGAACACCGCTACGTTTCAGCAACTAATATAATGATAACGATTGTAAAAGTTCACGTGTTCTAGATATCAGAGGTTATCTAACTGTGTCAGCAGTTATTAGCCCTGATGACGTATGCTTGGCTTCTTCGTGTGTTTTTTCTCATGATAACAGGGAAACAAAAACTGACATGTGTTTTTTTGCGGAATCACAACACGCGTCTCTGAAGATATGGTGCCTTGATTTACCATGAGGTTGTTGTTTTTTCCTTTGATTGTTGACTCACTTGAGAGATAAGAACACCAGATATATCAAATGGAAGGTGCACAGGATCTTTAAAGGTGGACCCTGACGGATGTGTTATTTTTCAAGAAACGCGTCGAGATCACCAGAAAGACAGCCTTTTCAAGGATTGGAACACTCACTTTGCTCTGGTGTCCTATAAATCAAACCGTCAAAACGGCGATTCCTCCTTGGCGGAGATGCCGGAGAGAGAAGCCATTTTGGATGGGGTGGGTGGAGGCCACTCATTGTGGTTGAAGCTTTTTCTTCTTTGTTGTGCAGTAAAAAAAAAAATGGAGCTATTTCCTTTGTTATGAGCGAAACTCCTTTTTTAAAACTGTATAAAATAAAAATAAAAATAAAAATAAAAAAGGCTTGTATTGTGGACATTTCGTGCAAACGATTTGGTCTAACTCAGGCGGCCATTAGATAAGAGAAGAATTATGCCTTCTCAAGGCACATGCCTTCTCTTTCACTGAAAACAAATGACTTCCAGCACCTCCGCCAATGAGGAATCGGCGATTTCACGTTTTGATTTCTAGGAAACCAGAGCAAAGTGAGTGTTGCGATCTCTGTAAAGGGTGTTTTCCTGGTGATTTCGACGTGTTTCTTGCAACAACAAAAACCTCATCCGTCAGGGTGCCCCGTTAAGGCCTCGGGGGAGTCACTGAATACTATCACATACATTTTCAAGAGTTTTGATAGATTTCTGAGATTTCTGATTGTTCATAGATTTCTGAGAGGCGTCAAAATGAAGTGTGCAGACCATTTTCATTCATCTCCTGCTGATAGTCTGGCCTGTTGATTCACCTTCAAACTTTGTTTTCGCTATCTGATTTTGGTTTATAAGAAAAGAAAATACGCAGAGTAAGACAAAAAAACCAAAAACTATAATAGAATGCATTGCTCCTGTCAGTGATCTCTCTCTTTCTCTCTCTCTCTCTCTCTCTCTCTCTCTCTCATCTCTCTCTCTCTCTCTCTCTCTCTCTCTCTCTCTCTCTCTCTCTCTCTCTCTCCCTCTCTCTCTCTCTCTCTCTCTCTCTCTCTCTCTCTCTCTCTATCTCTCTCTCTTTATCTCTCTCTCTCTTTTCATTTGTATGAGGGCTGGATGCAAACCAGCCTGTATAGTGCTTATTCTTATCCCTCAATCAAAAAGGTCATTCGTTTCGTTCGTTCGTTCTCTCTCTCTCTCCTCGTCCCCCCCCCCCCCCCCACTCTCACAGTTCCTTTCTCCTTGTTTTTTTAAAAATATCTGACCTCCGAGAAGATGATGTTGTTGCAACGACAGACAGAGAGAAAAGGATTGAGAATACAGTGAAAATCGCTCTCAAGTCAAAATTGAAGGGACTGAAATTTTATTTTGAGTAGCCAATGGTTTTACTTAAAAAGACCTTTCTTTATTTGCATAAGGCCGGGTTCACATTAGACGCGTAAGTTCCGTACGGAAAACCCTAAATAAGTGGAAGAAAGAAGGATAAAAGTTTACGCATAGGGGAAATTCGGACACGTGCGCAAATATTTTCCCTTCTTTATTAAGCCGAAGGGCTCGGTGAACTATTGTTTTTGTCTGGTCCTCCGTCCTCCGTCCGGCGTCCGTCCGTCCGTCCGGCTATTCGTCCGTTTTTTCTCAAAAACTATTCAGTCTATCATCATCAAATTTGGTATCTCTGCTGCCAAGCTATCCACTGATGTATTTAGTTTTACATTAAGGTCAAGGTCGCGCCAGTTACGGGGTTCAAACCCCGAAACACATAGTCGCTAATATCTCGCGAAGTTTTGCATGTATTTCAATGCAGTTTTTTCATTTGTTGATGAATGGTCTATAACATAGTTGTCATGAAATTTTATGTGCGCTCGTGTGCGTGCTTATTTATTATTTATTTATTTATTAAGACAACTTTTATAGCGCCTAATCTTTAAGCTCTAAGCGCTTTACAGAAATCACTAAAAATGAATAGTAAACACAATGAACAAAAAGTATATATCAAACATTGACCAACACCCCCCTTCCCTGATCCCTCAGTCAATTTCTCAATCACGCCCAAATAATGAATGACATAATCTACAGTACACTTTCGCAACCAACTTGAAACACTCACACTGATGGACACTTAAAGACGCCCAGGCCACACTATTAACAAATCACACATCACACTTATAACGATAGAGAGAGAAAGATAGACGAGAGAGAGAAAGAGAAAGATGACACACAGACAGACAGACAGAGAAAGACAGAGACGGAGACACAGAGAGTCAGACAGAGGGACAGACAGAGAAAGAGAGAAGAGAGAGACACACAAACAGAGACAGAGATATATTATAGGACTGAAATACAGTTGCATGCATCATAAAATAACAACTTACTATCATTTGTACATACAATAGTCACAAAAAGGCACATTATATTCAATATTAATAAACATTCACACACACACACACACACACACACACACACACACACACCTACACACACACACACACACACACACCCACACACACACACACACACACACACACACACCACACACACACACACACACACACACACACGCACACACACACACACACACGCACACACACACAAACACACACAGACACACACGATTAGTGGAAAAACATTAAATGAATGACACTCACACACATACTAATAAAATAGCATTTTAAAACACTTATAACGTAAAATCATTTTAAAACAGTGAGACAAAATGGATAAATAAATAAAAATACACAAGTACATAAAATGTTCACAATATTAAAATACACCCATCCAGCCCATCCTTACACACACACACACACACACACACACACACACACACACACACACACCACACACGCACGCACGCACGCACACACACACGCAACGCACGCACACTACACACAAGAACACACACACACACCACGCAACGCACGCACACACACACACATGCGCGCATGTACACACACGCACGCGCTCACATGCACTCATCCATTGTGCATCACTGACCGTAGCGGCAGAGAGCAGAAGCAGAAAGAAGAAAATGGACAAAATGGAAGGTAATGCAGAAAAGCAGAAGAGGGAGCGTAAAAGAAGGAAGGAGTTGGGGATAGAGACGGGGATAGAGAGGAGCAGAGAGTAAGACAGATAGAAAACGGAGAGACAAAGAGTGAGAGACGAGTAGACAAAGTGGGGAGGGGGGGGGAGAAGTTAAGAAAAAGAGCAAGGGGGTGGAGAGGGGGGACAGATGGACAGGCATACAGAGTGACAGACACGTTGACACAGAGAGAGAGAGAGAGAGAGAGAGAGAGAGAGAGGGGGGGGGGAGGACAGACAAACAGACCAACAGACGGAAAGACATAAGGGAGACAGCAGACATATTTTAATCGAGGTTGTGGGACTGGCGGAAATAGTGGGTTTTTAGAGCGGTTTTGAAGCGTGGAAGTGTTTCTGAGTTGCGAGTGGTGAATGGGAGCTGATTCCATGTTTTCGGTGCGGTGAAAGAGAAAGTGCGGTTGCCATAGGTCTTTGTTTTGGGTCGAGGAAGAGTGAAAGTTCGATTGTCTGAAGAGGAGCGGAGTAGTCTGGTATGAGAGTAGATGTGCAGAAGATCAGAGAGATAGGCAGGAAAGTAGGGATCGGTGACAGATTTGAAACAGAGTGTAGATATTTTGTGATCGACTCGAGCAGAAATGGGAAGCCAGTGAAGGTTCTGTAGGAGAGGCTGGGCGTGTTCATGTTTTTTAACCTTGAATACTAGTCGGGCTGCAGAGTTTTGGACCTTTTGGAGTTTGTCAAGAAGATAGTGTGGGATGCCAGAGAGGAGGGAGTTGCAATAATCGAACTTGGACAGAACCAGAGAACAGACAAGCGTTTTGGCTGCATCGAAGGTAAGAAGGTGGCGAATGCTGCTGATTTTCCTGAGTTCGTGGTATGCAGAGCGACAGATGTTTGAGACGTGTGTGTCCATGGAAAGAGTGTTGGAGAATGTGACCCCTAGGTTTCTTGCTGTGGAGGAGAACTGTATGTTGGTGTTGCCGACTAAAATAGAAGAAGGAGCGGAGTCTGACAATGGTTTATGCTGGGAACGGACAAGGAGGGCCTCAGTTTTATCATCATTGAGTTTGAGTTTGTTTGTGGTCATCCAGTGTTTGATGTCTGTGATGCAGTCCTGAGTCTGATTGATTGTATCTTGAATCTGATCTGGTGGTGAAGAGGCATGTAGTTGTTGGTCGTCAGCAAAGGACTGACTGGGGATGTCATGCTGGGCAGTGATAGAAGTGAGAGGCTTTGAGTACAGAGTGAAAAGAGCAAATCACGGGTCCGAACCCCAAGGCTATATATAACAAAAATATTCAGTTACGTGCTGCTTTGAAGCGTTTTTATGTAGTTACGTGCTGCTTTGATGCGTTTTTATGTATGTGTACAACCGACACATTCCGATTTCGGAGTAGCTCGGCGATGCTGCGAGGGGACTTTGCAGCCGCTCGGCGTTGCACTTGTTTCACTTATTTATGGATTGCGCACGGGTTTCCGCAATGGAATATCCGCTTATGTGTGTACACGGCCTAAAGATGATTAAACTGGGACCAGAAAAGCATTGCGAGTTATCCAGTGGGTTTGAGTTATCAGGAATCCACTGTATGTTCCAACGAAGATGCAGACAGCAGACAGACCGAGAGAGAGACGTAGAACCACGGGCTACACACTACACGGGTAAACTGTGAAATTTAACTCGTACTTCATCCCTCCTGTGTCATGTCAGTGCATAGATCCACAGGAGTTGCTTTGCTTTCAAAACATCAGCGTGTTTTGAAACGGGTTTCCATGTACAAATTGATGCCAACCCTTGGGACACTCTTCTTTTTTCTTCTCCCATTTCGTTTCTATTTAATTAAAAAGCCGTAATCACACCATACGAGTCTCTCGCTCAAATTAAGTTATGTATTAACTCTCTCTATACGAGAGAAAATGGAGTTTTACGTCCTCTTGGTCTGAATCAGACACATATGGGACATTTTTATACGAGAGTATGCGATAGCATATATGCCTCACACAACCGTTCAACACTAAGCAGGTTTGCATAATTACATTTTTTTTTTAAAGAATGCTTAATGGTACAGTTTTGAAAGTTTGTGGCATTATTTATAATAATATAAGGTAACGTCTCTTAAAGTTCCAAAGTAAAATGGTTATTACTAGCTGATTAATGACGTTTTGCAAAAAAGCATGACAAAGAAGACAAAGAGGGGGGTAGTGACTCGTTTTTTGATTCATTGCCATCCTTAAAATAGACTAGAAATCATTTCATTGGTTGGAAACTATTAAGGGAACATAGAGGAATGCTTTTATACCAGCTTGGTTTGCATGGGCTTGCTGAGTTGTGAACTGTGAATGTTTAAGCACGATGTACGCTATCACATACTCTCGTGTTGAAAAGACATTAAATTAAAGACTCATTCATTCATTCTCATGTTGAACGGTTGTGAAAGGAAGCAATCGGCCAGTGTTGAATGAGTTAAGCTGGCATTGTTGCCCCCTGTACTGGTGTGTTCATCAGCTTTTGCAGTGTTGCTGTCACTCGTGTCCAAACCATGACAAAAGGACTAGGCATGCAAGTTCCTGGAGTCGTCTTATGTTCTCGTCTCTTATGAATGCCATGGTGCTCAGACCATTCATCAGATCGTATTAGGGAGTGGCTGGGGGGGGGGGGCGGTTATAAGTGAGGTGAACAGATAAGTCTAGCATCAAATCCATGCACTCTTGCTTATCAAAAGTGATAAATGAGGCGAGTGCAGAAGTGATACTTGAAGTTGAATGAGTACATTAAGTAGCATAGGCTAAAAGCTCGATTGACTATAACTATGCAATGTAAACTCTGGTTTAAAGCTTGAGTTATTCATAGAGTACTGATGAGTCTTTGCCTTGATTGGGTCCTTGCATTTGGTGTGGGGTGAAAGTTGTTATGGGTTGCATATATGTGTATATAGATAAAAATGCAACACCCATATGTACGGTGCGCACTGACCCGTACCGGTACTCAATGACCAATTTGTCATTGTCTTCAGAAATCCGTTTGCTTCTAGAAAACGGTTTCAGTTACAAACCAGAGCGTTTATACAATGGAAGCAGAAGAAACATTTCAACAGACGCTGGTGATCTAAATCTTTTCCAATATCGAACTGGAGATCCACAAACTGACGTCATATTACGATCATGCCTTAAGGGGTACGCAGCCCCCCTTAGTACTCTATGTTGTAGAGTAACGCAGACATACAACTCCAATGAGTGCATCCTGTACTGTGACACAGGGCTATCATATGATGCGGCACAGCCTATAAGCTTAAGCGAGAGCATCGTATGGTATGGCATGGACTTAAACTGTTGGCATGCCGCCTGGCGTTTGACACGAACGAAGTGACATGCTATGTCCCCGGAAAGAATTGCGTTGGCGTATGAGCGATTTTTAATTGTATTTTAAAACCCCAACGGTAAAACAGCAACATAGAAGAAGAAGAAGAAGAAGAAGAAGAAGAAGAAGAAGAAGAAGAAGAAGAAGAAGAAGAAGAAGAAGAAGAAGAAAAAGAAGAAGAAGAAGAAGAAGAAGAAGAAGATTCGAGAGAGATGGTTAGGAAAGCAGACAGCAATGTAATTATAATGAGGGTAACTTGTGTATTCATGCGCGAGGAAGTAATGAAATTGATATTGGTGTTTACATGAAAACCCCGAGATTGCGCTTTAGATCAACATTAAAATGGATCGAGAGAGAGAGAGAGAGAGAGAGAGAGAGAGAGAGAGAGAGAGAGAGAGAGAGAGAGAGAGAGAGAGAGAGAGAGTAGAGAGAGAGAGAGGGGGGGGGAGAGAGAGAGAGAGAGAGAGAGAGAGAGAGAGAGAGAGAGGAGGGGGAGAGAGAGGGAGAGAGAGTACGCAGACTAGGCCTACGCGAACGAACGAGCCGAGAGATATATAGAAACAGACACATAGACATACACATACACAGACACAGACACGGACACGGACATGTTAATAATAACTTTCTAGTCTGATCAAATATGAATGAAGAATCATGTTTTTCAGCATCTTATGTAAAACAATGTTTACGTAATCACTTTTGGTAATCTTTGTTATGGGCAATATATGTTCGTCGTTGTGTATGCGGTTGTGTCGGGCCCACAGGCCAATAGGTCTGTTTCCATTCAGTCTACGTGTTTTGTTTATTTTACAAGTAAAACAAGTTTTTAATTTTATTACAAACTGTCCAAGCAACCTAGCAGTAAAAGATGGACAGAATGAGACAAAATGAGAATTCATGAGAATGAGACAAACACATAGAAAGAGCGAATAAGAAATTTATTTAACAGAAATCATTTTTTTGGTGTCATTCATGCATGCATAAGTATGCATTTTTAGTTTCTCGTTAGACATTTTTGGTTCTGCTTGCAAGCGAATGAAAATCTGTTTAACGTCCTCCGGTCTGGAACAGACACATATGGGACATTAGTAGATATAAAGATGGTGGGAACGATCCTGGAGGCAATGCCCGGAGGCAGTGCAACAGTAAAGAAAGTCCCGAATTTTTAACAATGCAGATAATGTAATAAGTAAATGCTTGCAAGTTATCAGGAATGCACTTATTTACGAGATTGTGTTCTTAACAAGAACATCAAAACTTTTGCAAATAGAGTTAGAAACCCAACGTGAATGTCTACGGAACTTCCAACTCGTTATTAAACTTTAGATTGAAAAGCCGAAACATTGCGTAGGCCCTATATATAGATCGATGGGGTACGGAAAAAAAACCACCATGAATTATTGATAGAAGTAAGTCTAGCCTGACTAGCTATAATAAAATTGTGTCTGAAGAAATGAGCGATTGGGAGAGAGAAGGGAAACGTTCATGTTGATCGAGAGGATAGAACGGGGGCTTTATATTACTGCTTGACGTTAGCATGAAGGTTGGGTCAAGAGCAAAATGAGCGCGTATGAATGAAAATCTGTTTTAACGTCTTGATCCGGTCTGGAACAGACACGTATGGGACATTAGTAGATATAAAGATGGTGGGAACGATCCTGGAGGCAATGCCCGGGGGCAATGCAACAGTACAATCCCCAATGTTTAACGATACAGATAACGCACTAAGTACAAATGAGCGCTGTACTGTAAACGGTTGTTGTTTTTGTGTGTACGACTGTGAGTCTCGGGGCTAGAAGACATTTGCCCTGGCTCTTTGTACTTGGCCTTTGGGGACCTTCCCTACGAAAATAAACTCTACGGAGAGCCGGAAAACAGAGGGTCTTCCGAGAAGAACCCCCCCCCCCCCCCCCCCCTCAATCAAGCGTTTGGGCCCTGAACTCCTTACACTCTAAGGGGGCCGAGCCACACCCAGGTCATGACTCTGGGTGCCCCTCTGCTTTGCGCACGTAACATTCCCACGGCAGTCAAAAGTCGGTAAGAGCAGGAAGCAATCCTGCTGCCTGATATGACCAAATTGATAGCTAGATTTCCAAAGTCAGCACCCCCCCCCCCCCCATCTCCTAACCCCCGCCCCCTCCTCACCCCCCCAAACAAAAATAAAGGATGGCGCTCGCGACGACGCGCTCTCCAGGTGGGGAGCAAACCGAATTTCACAGAGTGATTAGAAAATACCAAATAGCAAAAACCAAATACCAAATCAATGGCTTGACGAAAAGTGTTAAATCAACTTGAAATGTTGCTACATTATGGGCGTTTCGGTACCTGTGTGTACTTGTTTTAATAATTCTTCATAAAGCATCACCGTGGATAAAGTGTCTTCTATAATCTAGGGTGTTAGGTCTAATCCACTCCTGTGACATCTCTCCCCCCTGTGGCGCAACGCCAGAGAGTGATGCAGTTCAGGCCTGATAAACAGCTGGGAGTGGATTTGTAGGGCGACACAACTTTACTACCAGAACTAGAAGCGTCGGATTACGATTGCCCCATGTTAGCCAGGGTGTGTGTGTGTGCGCGCGCGCGCGCGCGTGTGTGTGTGTATGTGTGTGTGTGTGTGTGTGTGTGTGTGTGTGTGTGTGTGTGTGCGTGTGCGTGTGCGTGCGTGCGTGCGTGCGCGCGTGCTCGTCCGTTTATGTGTGTGCGTGCGTGCGTGCGTGCGTGCGTGTGTGTGTTTGCGCGCGCGTGTGTGCATGCGCGCGCGCGTGTGTGTATGTGTGTGTGTATTTGCGCGCGCGCATGTGCGCGCCCAAGCGAGCTCGCTTGTGCATTCGCCTTTACAACTTGTGATATCGCATTGAGACACGTTTCGATCCAGAAGTGGATGGAAAGCCAAAAACATGGGGGTCGATATATTGACCTTTTCAAATGACCTTGACTATTGACCCCTAACTGACATAGCATTCTGACACCGCAGCAAAAACTGTTTCTGCGTGAACGTTTTCCCAAATTAATTAAGTAAATTAATATATCCATGTTTTCCGCGACCTGCGTCACCTTCCTGTCACTTCCCTTCAACTCCATTCCCTTCTTCTTTCTTCTTCTTCTTCTTCTTCTTCTTCTTCTTCGTTCCCAGGCCATATGGCCATAATGGGTAAGGTACATATGTGTCCAGTTTTCAGTTTTCACTGGTCTCCCCGCTGCGTACAGCCGATACATTCCGATTTCGGAGGAGCTCCAAGGAGAAACATTATTTGGAAGATTGTTTTGACAAAAAAAGGCAGGAGAATGGGCCAATAAGTCAGAAAGATAGTAGTAGATGAAGAATGACAGAAAGCAAAGGGAAAAGGCAGAGTCAAAGAGAGTGGCAGATTAGAGGAAGCTACAAGCACAGAACTTCCAGAAGGTGGGGGAACTATTGTTTTACGAAAGACCCCCCGGTATCCACACGTGGAGCCCTTGCCTTCAACTCTGTAGGCCTTCACTACAGCCTCTCTGAGCTAAACCTTAAGGTCTCTGTACACGTTGACATTCTTCAGTCTTTGACATTGGCAACACGGTGATAGCCCTCTCATAAGATCACTTGCATATCACTATGCTGCCATGGTGGAAAGAGTGATAATTGTTCACGTGTACGGAGACATTTATCGCTTGCACGTCTGGAAAAAAAAAAGGAAAATGCTTTATAAATATAAGCCTACAGGAAAATGCAGAAAAGTGTTTTATTTTTAAAAGCAGCACTCTGAAGGACTTTGCAGAAACATACACAGATGCACACACACGCATGCACGCACACATGCGCACGCGCAGCGAGAGAGAGAGAGAGAGAGAGAGAGAGAGAGAGAGAGAGAGAGAGAGAGAGAGAGAGAGAGAGAGAGAGAGAGAGAGAGAGAGAGAGAGAGAGAGAGAGAGAGAGCCATGTTCTTTCTTTTCAACCTTGCATACGGTACATGCTTGGGGCAGAGGGAGGTGTGTGTGTGTGTGGGGGGGGGGGGAGGTCCGCTAACCCGACCCCCCACTCTAGATCCTATCCTGTATTCTGAGATTTAAGAAAAAAGGAAATACACGCAAGCACGCACATAGACATATACTGCGCAAGCACGCGCGCGCACGCAGGCAGACAGACAGAAACAGAGACAGAGTTAGAAAAGAAAAGACAAGAAAAAGATGTGTACGTTTAAAGAAAAAGCCAGGGTAGGTAGACGCTGGCAGCATTCACACCCACAACATGTTCATGTATTTCCTATTCAGATCAGTTTACCATAGGAGTCAGATGTCCCAGTGAGAGATTTATTTATTTTTAAATGTTGAAGCAATAGAGACGTTAACTCCTTTCACAGAACTGGGAGAAAAACAACAACACAAAACCCCCCACCGGAATAGATAAGAAGAGACCCAGATGAGGAAGTCGAGCGAAAGCTGAAAAAAAGACAAGAATAAACGAGTTAACACATGCAAACAAAAAGACACATAGATATGAGATTAGAAACGTTGGTTACAAAATATTTGACAGTTGTGTACAATTTGAGCATGAACCGTTGTCAAGATCGTGTTTTGATAAGGGTTACAATATCAAACAAATTAACCCTTTCACCGCCAGCCATTTGTCAGCCAATATATACCGTTAAACTTAACTGGGTAGAGAAAAAAATATATATGTCTGCAATGTTAGGAATTCCTCTGTGACATGTATAACATTAGCTCTGTCAGTACCTCCCAAAACTAAGAAAATAGTGTCTTTGGATAACAGGCCCTGGTTTGATGCCTTTTAGTGACATGGGTGTTAAACCATTGTGGTGCATAAATGCGACATTGGCGGTGAAAGGGTTAAAGAAAATTGATGTTTTAAAAAGTTTGTTGTTTTCATTGTCGAGTAGTCTACATGCTCATCAGTTTCGAGTCAACATAGTTCACATCTCCAGTAAATTAATGTAGGATAATTATGCAAGAGCATAAGCTGTTTACTGTCCACTAATTCCTTAGTATTGGTGTTAGTCTTCTGCCACGTTCCCAGAGTTAAGCTAATCGATCACGAAACTGAACAAAGGGGGAAAACTCTCTTTCTAATTAACACCCCTCCACCAAAGTCGATTACGATGCCAATCATCTAGCAATGCGTGGATCAGAGCCAAAGTCAGACAAACAAAGCATCATTCTCAAAAAAGAATGTGCCAAGTTCGCCTTTATGACCCTTCACCCACACAGTACGCATCAACAATGGTGGAGAGGACGACATACAAACAAGTCAACATCTATCCAAGAGTGGCATAGCCTTCTAGCCTTGAATATGTTACACATAAACAACACACAACACAGAACAAACTGGTAAGCATCGAAATGAATTGGTGGTGGAGGGGAGTTAATTAGAAAGAGAGTTTTTCCCCTTTGTTCTCTTTCGTTATCTCCTCTCTTGGCCTCACTATTTCATTCTAAGCTATCGATAGCCTTCTGTGAAAATAAAGAAACTATACAAAATCGTTTTTTTGCTTCTAAAGGGGCACCCTGGCGGTTGAGTTTTTGCAAGAAACACGTCGAGATCACCAGGAAAACACCATTTACAGAAATCGCAACACTCACTTCGCTCTGGTTTCCTATAAATCAAACCGTCAAATCGGCGATTCCTCCTTGGTGGAGGTGCTGGAATTCAAATTCTTCTTTTGTGAAAGAGAAGGCACATATATGTACATGCCTTCCTTTTCTAATGGCCGCCTGAATCGCTTAGACCAAATCACGAAATTTCCACAATACAAGCCTTTTTTTTTTACAGTTTACCCAAAGGAGTTTCGCTTACAACAAAGGAAATAAGCCTAGCTCCTTTTACTGCACTACAAAGAAAAAAAAGCTTCAACCACTCCGAGTGAGTGTTTCGATCCTTTCCTAGACGTGTCTTTCTGGTGATCTCGACGTGTTTCTTGCAAAAAAACTCACCCGTCAGGGTGTCCCTTTAAATGGTTGGTTTCAATCGTTTTACCCCACAATTTGCACCCACTGTTTTGAAGAGAGATATCATCCTGGGAAGCCGTACATCGTCACTCAGTGCAGCTTGGCACCCAGTAGTTTGTTTTTTTCCCCTCTTTGCCTTCTTGTAGTTTTCTTCTTCGTTTTCTGTTTAACCCTTTCACCGCCAACGTCGCATTTTTGCACCACAACAATTTAACAGCCATGTCACTAAAAAAAAAGCCTCAAACCAGGGTCTGTTATCCAAAGAGCCTATTTTCATAATTTTGGGAGGTAAGGATAGGCCTTACTTTACGCATGTCATAGAGGAATCCCCACTACTGCAGACCATTTTTTTTTTCTCTACCCAGGTAAGTTTGATGGAAATGTTCTGCTGAAAAATGGCTGGCGGCGAAAGGGTTAACCCTTTCACCACCAGCCATTTTTCAGCAAAGAAAAATACCATTAATCTTACCTGGCTAGAGGAAAAAACAATATTTGCAATATTGCGAATTCCTCTGTGACATGTATAACATTACACCTATTCTTACCTCCCCCCCCCCCCACCAAAAAAAAAAAAAAAGAGGGGGTCTTCAGATAACAGGCCCTGCTTTGATGTTTTTCAGTGTGGTGCATAAATGCGACATTGGCGCTGAAAGGGTTGATTCCACTGGAGGCTGGGTGTTGTTTATGGGACACGCTCAAATATAACAGAAAGTGATTTAGGTTTTGCTATGCATGCGCCCGAGTGTATATTGTTGTATGTATGCGCGCGAGTAAGTGTGTGCCTGTGATTCTGTGTGTCTGTATGTGCGCGTGTGTGCGTGTATATTTGTGCGTGCATGCATGCGCGCGCGCGCGCGCGTGTGTGTGTGTGTGTGTATAATATACATGTGTGTATGTTTTCTCTATGCATTGTGTAAATGTACAAGAGAGAATGACGGATACAGGCACGTGAAGGTAAAGATGTGCCACCCCCCCTGCATTTCTCGGTTAATTGTATTTTTCCGTTTTTGCCTTTCTTACCAAACATAAAGCTGTATTTTAGGAACATTTTCAGCTAATTCTCTTTTTGGAATACTAACCCTAACCATAACCCTAGCCCTACCCCACCCCACCCCACTATGTACTGCAGTACACCGCGATTTGTCACAGTTGTGGTTCGTTGCGTTTTCCCGTCTTATAGGGTGGGGGGTAGGGCTAGGGTTAGGGATAGGGTTAGTATTCCAAAAAGGTTATTAGCTAAAAAAATGTTCCTAAAATACAGCTTTATGTGTGGTAAGAAAGACAAAAACGGAAAAATACAATTAACCGAGAAATGTAGGGGGGGTGGTACATCTTGACCTTTACCCGATTTTTTCTTCCAAGCTGGTTATTTCCTCACCATTTGTTTCATCATCTGTTTTGTTTACCAGTCGCGAAGCGAGACTGGTATTGTTTTCACTTTGTCCGTCCGTACATCCGTGTTCAAATTTGCTCAAAATGCATATTTCGGTGTAAAATGGCCTCACATAGAGTTATCAGTGTGTTTTAACAAAACAAAAAAAAGGTTTGTTTGTCTGTCTGTCTGTTTGTCTGTTTGTCTGGGACAGCGATAACTCGAGAACGCTTGGATATATCAACATGACAATTTACAGGTGGATACTAGGGCTCAACGGCTTGGACAGGTTCAAATTTGGGCCAAATCGGGTTAGCGGGTAAGGGTTTAGGTTAAGATTAGGGTTAGGGTTAGGGGTGCAAGCGTGTGTCGCGACTGGGTCAGTTTACGCAAGTACTCTAGTTTGTTTTTAATTTTAGTTTATGATATTTCTTCTTTCTTTTAAATTCTGTTTGTTTACTGATTCCTTGTACAGTGTTTTTGTCAGTTCGGTTGTCAACTGTTGGCTTTATTATCAGTTTTGCCGAGTTGCTTTGATGCCTTCGTACTGTTACTCCTAGAAGAAGAGATTCTGCTTAACGTCCTCCGGTCTGGAACAGACACATATGGGACATTAGTACATTATAAAGATGGTGGGAAACGATCCTGGAGGCAATGCCCGGAGGCAGTGCAACAACAGGAAAGTCACGAATTTGGACTCCTAAGCCTTCTCTGTTAGTGATGCTGTTTTCTCCTCTGCCTTTCTGGGGGTTTGCTTCCTTGTTTTCTTTTTTTTGTGACGGGGGTGGGGGGGGGGGGTGTCAAGGTTTTTTTCTTCTTTTTCTGCACGTGCATATTATTTTCTTAGCGAAAGAATCTTCATACAGGCTGCTGGTTTTTTTTGGGTTTTTTGTGTGTGTTTTTAAATGCATGTATCCTGCTTTGGAAAAGTCATCGAAGATACGTGACTGTATCTCAGGAAGAGATAGAGATCTTCGGGAAGCCACTTCTCGGCTGTTGTGAGTGTCAAAATAAGCGGAAGTGCGAAAATGAAGTGAGCGTGCAAACAGACAGAAAAAGAAAGAAAGAAAAAAAGAAAGAAAGAGAGAGAGAGAGAGAGAGAGAGAGAGAGAGAGAGAGAGAGAGAGAGAGAGAGAGAGAGAGAGAGAGAGAGAGAGAGAGAGAGAGAGAGAGAGAGAAAATAATAATAAAAGAAGAGTGAAGTGCAGACACGAACGAATAAGACAGAAAGAGAAAAAAAA
>CM065692.1:20515704-20518204 GCA_017654935.2 Phymorhynchus buccinoides
CTATCCCTAACCTTAACTCATAACCCTACCCCTAACCTTAACTCATAACCCTACCCCTAACCTTAACTCATAACCCTACCCCTAACCTTAACTCATAACCCTACCCCTAACCTTAACTCATAACCCTACCCCTAACCTTAACTCATAACCCTATCCCTAACCTTAACTCATAACCCTACCCCTAACCTTAACTCATAACCCTATCCCTAACCTTAACTCATAACCCTATCCCTAACCTTAACTCATAACCCTACCCCTAACCTTAACTCATAACCCTATCCCTAACCTTAACTCATAACCCTTTCCCAAACCTAACCTTTAACCTAAATCGAGTGGACACATCGAGACGGGGGGCACATAGAGACGGGGACACATAGAGACGGGGGCACATAGAGATGGGGGCACATAGAGACGGGGGCACATAGAGACGGTGGCACATAGAGACGGGGGCACATAGAGACGGGGGCACATAGAGACGGGGGCACATAGAGACGGGGGACACATAGAGACGGGGGCACATAGAGACGGGGCACATAGAGACGGTGGGGCACATAGAGACGGGGGCACATAGAGACGGGGGCACATAGAGACGAGGGCACATAGAGACGGGGGCACATAGAGACGGGGCACATAGAGACGGGGACACATAGAGACGGGGACACATAGAGACGGGGACACATAGAGACGAGGGCACATAGAGACGGGGGCACATAGAGACGGGGGGGCATAGAGACGGGGACACATAAGAGAACGGGGACACATAGAGACGAGGACACATAGAGACGGGGGGGGGGGGCACATAGAGACGGGGACACATCGAGACGGGGGGCACATAGAGACGGGGACACATAGAGTATAGAGACGGGGGCACATAGAGACGGGGGGGGGGGCACATAGAGACGGGGACACATCGAGACGGGGGGGCACATAGAGACGGGGACACATAGAGACGGGGGCACATAGAGACGGGGACACATAGAGACGGGGGCACATAGAGACGGGGACACATAGAGACGGGGGGGGGGGCACATAGAGACGGGGACACATAGAGACGGGGGCACATAGAGACGGGGGCACATAGAGACGGGGGGATTGACACATAGAGACGGGGACACACAGAGACAGGGACACATAGAGGACGGGGACACATAGAGACGGGGACACATAGAGACGGGGGGCACATAGAGACGGGGACACATAGAGACGAGGGCTTCTCCTCATAGAGACGAAATGGGGGACACATAGAGACGGGGACACATCGAGACGGGGACACATAGAGACGGGGACACATAGAGACGGGGACACATAGAGACGGGGGCACATAGAGACGGGGGCACATAGAGAAGGGGGACACATAGAGACGAATTTGGTGACACATAGAGACGGGGACACATCGAGACGGGGGCACATAGAGACGGGGGGGGTAGGCGGGGGGGGAGTGTGACATAGAGACAGGGACACACAGAGACAGGGACACATAAAGACGGGGACACATAGAGACGGGGGCACACAGAGACGGGGGCACATAGAGACGGGGACCATGCTTGGGGTCATTGACCCGGGGCCCCTGACAAGCTGAAGCTCTGCTCTCTCCCGATGAAGGCATCGAAAATGTTTACCCCCAAACCATTATAAAAAAATTTTAAATTATTATGTTTGTGGTATTTGGTACTTTATTGTCACAGAGGCGTCTATGTGAAAGTTGGGTTGATCTCACCTGGGGAGCGCGTGGCAGCCAGAGGCGCGCCACCCCCGTTTTTGTTTTTTTTTTCAGCATGCGATTTTTGTGTGACTGATGAGAAAGGAAAAAGGGGGGTGGTGGTGGTAAATTTTGACCTAAATGACAACGTTTTCGTTGCCACTGGGTTTAACGTGTGCTATGTGCATGGGCACGCGGGGCAGGGCTCCCAGGGGCCCCCATTTGGGGGTCTATGAAGCAGTAAAATTCTACAGGACCCTCTTAAAGAATGTGCAGGGGGTCCCAGGGATGCACTAGAAAAATTCTTTTTAGCATTCGCTATGCCACTGGGACCCTCTATCCCGCCTCTAGGACCCTCTATAATGTACAAGTGGTGAAATAGAGTCCCTGGGACCCCTTGTTTTGTGTGACGATTGGGAGCCCTGCGGGACCTCGGCTTATCGTCTCATCCGAGAGACTCCGCGTTCAGAACCCGAAAGGTCTAGTGCAGAGTGAGAGGAAAAATCCCCTGTACCCAGGTTCAAACTCGGGTTTCTCTCTCTGTTATTATCTATCAAGCATGATAATAGTTTTGATGTCATAGAAAAGAACGTGTTGAATAGTCTAGTTCTATGACTATGCTTATTCCTTATAGAGATATTGTATGAGTTAAAGTGAATATGTGTATTGATTCCCCTTTTGGGCATCTTCACTCGTTTCCTTTGCATTACACTCCCTCGCCATGATAGATATGCAGCTATTGACATCAAATCATCAATTTGTCAATTCTCTTTCTCATTTGATTTCACTTCGTTATAATAA
>CM065692.1:20528204-20540704 GCA_017654935.2 Phymorhynchus buccinoides
GGGAATTGTCATGGGAATTCCCATGCCTGCTATAGTAATAAAAATCAGACGTGAGCCTTGCAGGCTTTGCCTCTTGTTTTTACTTTGACCTACCTTCATGTTCGATGCAAATCATGAGCTGTGCGTGTTGCTGTCTGTCTGTCTGTCTGTCTGTCTGTTTGTCTTGTAGTCTGTCTTGTAGTCTGTTGTCTGTTTGTCCGACTGTCTTATCAACGGCTGTACCTCTTCGATACACCTTCCTGCAGTCCTGTCAAACAATACGTGGTCTACTCTGTCTGTCTGTCTGTCTGTCTGTCTGTCTGTCTGTCTGTCTGTATGTATGTTTACCTGTTTGTCCGTCTGACTAATCTACGTCTGTACCCCGTTAATTTAACCGACCTTCATGTTCGTCTGTCTGTCCGTCTGTCTGTCTGTTTGTCTATCCAATCTGCGGCTGTACCAATCTAACTGACCTCCATGTTCAATGCGCATCAAGTACTGTACGTATTCATATCAAGGTTGTCTGCCTGTCCCAGTGTCTGTCTGGCTGGCTGGCTATCTGTCTGTGTGTCTATTCATCTGCCATGCTGTGCAATCTCAAAATGTAACACACACACCCCCTTTCATTCCTCATCAGTCACACAAAAATGGCATGCACACACACACAAAATGGGTGGCCCGCCTCTGGCTGCGACGCGCTCTCCAACCCGAATTTCACAGAGACGTCTCTGTGACTATAATGTACCTAATACCAAATACCTAATATCTACGCCTGTACTCTTTTGACCGACCTTCATGTATGAGATCCTCGTATTCCTGTCTGTCTGTCTGTCTGTCTGTCTGTTTCTTCTACGGTTGTGCCCCTTTGATCGATCTGTATGTTTTATGCAGAGCATGAGCTATACGTAATGATGTCTGTCTTTGTCTGTCTGTATGTATGTCTCTCTCTCTGTCTGCCTGACTGTCTGTATGTCTGTTGTTCAATGCACACATCATAAGCTCTACGTCTGCTTGGCTGCCTTACTGTCTGTATGTCTGTCTGTGAGTCTGAAAGTATGTCCGTCTGTCTCTCTGTCTGCCTGACTGTCTGTATATCTGTTGTTCAATGCACACATAATATTAAGCTCTATACGTCTGCTTGGCTGCCTTACTGTCTGCATGTCTGTCTGTCTGTCTGTGAGTCTGCAAGTCTGTCCGTCTGTCTGTCTGTCTGTCTGTCTGTCTGTCTGCCGGTCGGTCGGTCGGTCGGTCGGTCTCTCATGTCTGTCTCTTCTTCTCTCAATGTTGATGCTTTGTATACTATAATAAATCAAATAAAAATAAATAGGATGATGCAGCACATGAAAACCAGGCTAATGTCGTAAATGATCACTTTTGACTTATCCATATTTTCAGAAAGGCCAGAGACAACAGATTAACAGGCACAAAACAGAATTCATCTATCTCTAATAGTTGATTTTGAACAATTTTTCAATCAATCAAATCTCTCTCTCTTTCTCTCTTCCTCTCTTTCTTTCTCTCTCTCTTTCTCTCTCTTGTGGCTGGCCGACTTTAGCTGGGCATTCGCGTACTGCATCGTGTTTGGAACACAAGTCTAACTAAAACCCCACCTCACTGCAAAGGCCAATGAACATTAAAATGTACATTAAAAATACTCTCTCTCTCTCTCTCTCTCTCTCTCTCTCTCTCTCTCTCTCTCTCTCTCTCTCTCTCTCTCTCTCTCTCTCTCTGTCCACCAAGGACAGATTGGAAGACTAGGCGTTGCCTAGAATCTTTATCCTTGAAAAATAAAGTTCAAGTTTTCAAGTTTTCAAGTTTTCAATTTTTTCTCTCCCTCTCTCTCATGATGGCTATGTAGCTATTGACATTAAATCATCAATTTGTCAATTCTCTCTCTCTCTCTCTCTCTCTCTCTCTCTCTCTCTCTCTCTCTCTCTCTCTCTCTCTCTCTCTCTCTCTCTCTCTCTCTCTCTCTCTCTCTCTCTCTCTCTCTCTCTCTCTCTCCCTCTCTCTCATGATGACTATGTAGCTATTGACATTAAATCATCAATTTGTCAATTCTCTCTCTCTCTCTCTCTCTCTCTCTCTCTCTCTCTCTCTCTCTCTCTCTCTCTCTCTCTCTCTCTTTCTCCATTTCTCCAGTCGGTTACGCCGACGACAAGATTGTTCTGAGCTGGATGAACACCACAGAACCTCTGGACCCCACAGCCGAAGTCACCGATGCCGTCATCGTCAACACCAATGTGGAACTCCCCCAGTTTGAAGTAGTGGGCAGCTACGCCATCCGTTGTAACAAGCGATATCATAAGAAATCAGGTCAGTCCATTGTCTTCTGAAGGGTAGAACAGGCTGGTGTTTGGGTTGGGATGTAAATAGAGACGTGGGAATGGACAATTCAACAATGCGGAACTCCCCTAGATTAAAGTAGTGGACAGATCCGTTGTAACAAGCGATATCGTCAGACGTCAGGTCGGTCCATTGTCTGTTGAGGGGTTGGACAGGTTGGCAAACTTGGTATGTAGGTCACCGATGCCGTCACTGTCAACACCAATGTGGGAACTCCCGCAGTTTGAAGTAGTGGGCAGCGACGCCATCCGTTGTAACAAGCGATATCGTCAGAAGTCAGGTCAGTCCATTGTCTGCTGAAGGGTAGAACAGCCTGGAAGAAGAAAAATGGTGCTTTACGTCCTCTCGGTCATAGACACATATGGGACATTTGTAAATACAAAGATGGTGGGAACAATACTGGCTGCAATGCCAGGAGGCAGTGCAACACCAGTAAAGTCCCGAGTTTTTATCAATATAGATATGTGTAGCGGTAACCACGCCTCGGATAAACCTCATCGGCTATGGTACTGCCACAAATAAGTTGAACAAAAGTAGAACAGGCTGGTGTTTGGGTTGGGATTTAAATAGAGACGTGGGAATGGAGAATTCAACAATGCGGAACTCCCCCAGTTTGAATTAGTGGGCAGCGACGCTATACGATGTAACAAGCAATATTATCAGAAGCCAGGTCAGTCCATTGTCTGTTGAGGGGTTGAACAGGTTGGCAAACTTGGTATAATATGAAGGTCCATTTGTATGAAAATGGATGTAAATATATAACTGTCGGGTTTCATGTAGCCATGCTGCATTCCCCCCAATTGAGGTAGTGGGTAGCAACGCCCATGGGTGTAACAAGCGTTATTACAGAACGTCTGGTCAGTCCATTTTCTTAAGACGGGTAAGCCAGGTTTGAAAATGCATAAAATGTTAGGATCAGCAAACGGACAGGAATAATCGAGATAAAAACCTAGCAATATGGATGAACATTTGAGCAATGTTTTGAAATAATGGGCGGCAACTCCTTCCACCACTGAAAATCAGAACAGTCCATTGTCTTCCCATGGGTAGGACAAGTTGGTAATCTTTAGGGTGTGGTGTGATTGTGGGATATATCAACGTGGGCCTCCCCTATTTCAAAGTAGTTGGCATTGATGCCATCCAATGTAACAAGACATACCACTAGCAGGAAAGTCAGTCCATTCCTTTCTGAAGGGTATGTCAGGATGGTATGTGGATGAGATCAAGTAGTGAAGGAGGGGGGGGAGGGTGTATGCCAACGGCTCGGTAGAATAGTCTGAAGATATTTTGAATGTAAAACCCGCATTGGAGGCCTCTTCTTGGAGAATGAGATGTGCATTTGTGATCCAAATATTGTGCTCAGCTAAGACCCTGACATGCAATTATGATGAGGAGGAGGAGGAAGAGGAGGTGGAGGAGGTGGAGCATGGCGATCAAGCTGGAGTATAAAGTATATGAAATAATAGCTGTCGGCGTGGCAGTCATATCATTGTCAACATCATCATCATCATCATCATCATCGTCATCAACTCCACCATCATCATCTTTATCATCTTACTCTCATTTGTTTCCAGGTAACCACAGCTGCATAGAGGCGGAGTTTTTCCTGGAGAGGAACATCACGTACTACGTGGTTCAGATGTACATCCCCTCCATCCTGATCGTCATGCTGTCCTGGATCTCCTTCTGGCTCACCGTCAACTCCGTCCCCGGCAGGGTCTCCCTGGGCGTGCTCACCGTGCTCACCATGACCACACAGAGCTCATCCGTCAACGCTTCGTTGCCCAGGTAGGAGAGAGAAGGACACAGACACACACAGATGCTGACTGATGCACAGACAGACAGACAGACACAGACACAGACAGAGAGGTCGAGTTCTTAGGCAGGATCTCCCTGTGAGTGTTCACCGTGTTGACCTTGACCACACAGAGCTCCGCTGTTTAATGTTTCATTGACCAGGTATGAAAAGGACAGACACACAGAGAGACTGACACAGACAAATAGAGATACAGACAAGAATGGCATAGAGACAGAGAGATACAGAGAGAGAGAGATCGCGTTCTTAGGCAGTATCTCCCTGGGAGTGCTCACTATGATGACTAATGACCACACAGAACTCCTCCGTCAACGCATCTTTGCCCAGGTGTGAGGACACAGACACACAGAGAGACTGGCTGATACACAGACAGACAGAGATACAGACAGGGAGATCGAGTTCTTAAGCAGGATCTCCCTGGGAGTTCTCACCGTGTTGACTATGGCCACACAGAGCATTCGCCGTCAATGCTTCTTTGCCCAGGTATGAGAAAGGACAGACACGCAGAGAGACTGACTGATACACAGACAGACAATGAGACAGAGATTATTAACACTATCAACTATATAATTTTATGTGACCGAGCACCACGAAAGGGACATTAAGTCGCCAGGCTAGTTTCTCACAAAAGGCTTGCAAAGTCACAAATCTTTTTTTGTTTGTGGCTCAAGCCACAAACCTATAACTCACTTTGTCGGTCGGTCGGTCTGTCTGTCTGTCTGTCTGTCTGTCTGTCTGTCGGTCGGTCCAAAATTGTCGCACATTTTGACAAAATGTCGCACTTCAAATCGAGGCTACACTTCAAATTGAGGCCGCTCTTTAACATGATGTATTTTAAAAGCGTACAAAATAATAAACATACGTAATGACACTACAACAGACACGACGAGTATGCGGTGCTTCTTTTGATGAGTATAAGTAGGATACATAGTTTTAAATGTTTTCCAAAAGATATAAAAAGTTACGAAATGGTGCAGAGATAACATTCTGGTTTACAGATTAAAATTATTGAAAAGCCAGGGGAGGTGACTCATGGTTGGAGTGGTAAAAATAGACCGCGTGCCACAAACTATTGCGATTTCGCGCTTGTTTTTTTATTAATTTTGAGTTATAGGTATTTTCGTGCTCTCTAACATATCTTTAGTATTTATAAAGGACAATCCTTGTTATCGTCTCTAAATACTCCAAAACGTGTTTTTAAATGAGTAGGTTGATGCATTTTCTTCAGCTAGGCTAAACTTTAGACTGTGATTTCTCAAATTGGCCGACAGTCACCCTACCAACTTTAAATGCTTATAACTCTAAAACGGAAAACGGAAAACGTTACAAGAATGGTTCTTATATCATTTGCAAGAGAAGTATCTGGAGTTTTTAACTGTACCATTATCTCAGAGTGGTCATTTTGACACTTAGTGTCCCTTTCGTGGTGCTAGGTCACATATAAGTTCGTAGGCAGGGTCTCCCTGAGAGTTATCGCTGTTTTGACTAAGACCACACAGAGCTACTCTGTTTAATGATTTTTTGCGGCCAGGTAGGATAACGACTCTCTCTCCTCCTCCTCCTCCTCCTCCTCCTCCTCCCTCCTCCTCCTCCTCCTCCTCCGCCTCCGCCTCCGCCTCCTCCTCCTCCTCCTCTTCCTCCCCCCCCCCCCCCCCCTCACTTCTTCTTCTTCCTGTTCTACTTTCTCTCTTTCTGTCACTACTGTTAGTAGTAAATCTGTTAAACGTCCTCCGATCTGGAACAGACACGTATGGGACATTAGTAGATATAAAGATGGTGCCCGAAGGCAGTGCAACACCATTAAAGTCCCGATTTGTTTTTGCTTTTAAACAATACAGATCTATATACTTGTGGCGGTACCATAGCCGATGAGGTTTAACCGAGGCGTGGTTACCGCTACACCTATCTGTATTGTTAAAAAAATCGGGACTTTACTGGAGTTGCACTGCCTCCGGGCATTGCCTCCAGTATTGTTCCCACCATCTGTGCATCTACAAATGTCCCATATGTGTCTGTTCCAGACCGAGAGGACGTAAAACACCATTTTTCGTTCGTAAGCAATACAGATAGACAGATAGATTTGAGTTATATTGACACTACTCTTATCACACGTCTGCATTTTGTACAGAGTGTCGTACACCAAGGCCATCGACGTGTGGATGTCCACGTGCCTGGTGTTCGTGTTCTGCGCTCTGCTGGAGTTCGCCGTGGTCAACGTCCTCAGCCGCAAGAACAACCTCCGGGACTTCTCCATCCGCAGGGTGTTCAGCATCCCCCGGGATGTTGAGAGTGGGGGAAACAGAGAGGTGGGTTCTGTATGGCAGCATGCCGTTTTCAAAATTCCAAGTTCTTGTTATTAGTCCCCGAGTCCACGAGCCACGGGAACTATTGTTTCTGTCTGGTCCGTCCGGCGTCCGTCCGGCGTGCCTCCGTCCGGCTATTCGTCCGTTTTTCTCAAACACTATTCAGTCTATCATCATCAAGTTTGGCATACTAGTTTGCCAAGATGCAAGCTATCCACTGATGTATTTAGTTTTACATTAAGCTCAAGGTCGCGCCAGTTACGGGGTTCAAACCCCAAAACACATAATCGCTAATATCTCGCGAAGTTTTGCATGTATTTCAATGCAGTTTTTTTCACAACATTTCTTGATGAATGGTCTATAACACAGTTGTCATGAATTTTTCTGTGCGCTCGTGTGCGCATGATCGCGCGCGCTCAAATCACGGGTCCGAACCCCAAGGCTATGTATAAAAAAACTATTCAGGTACGTGCTGTTTTGATGCGTTTTTATGTCTTTTAATATCTGCCGCTTCGCCTGTTCCAGGACATGATTTTTTTTCTGTGCGCTCGTGTGCGCATGGGATAAGCCCGCTGTGCCCTAGGCCCTTTGTGTCACAGGCCCGATATGTCCCACTTCTTTCCGGCCGTCCATTCGTCCGTGCGTGCGTCCTGTTTTCAGTTCTCAATGGTCTCCCCGCTGTGTGTACAGCCGACATATTCCGATTTCGGAGTAGCTCGGCGATGCTGCGAGGGGACTTTGCAGCCGCTCGGCGTTGCACTTGTTTTGTGTCATGCTAGACGCTATTTTGTTCAAGCATTAACCCCTTCATTGCCAGCCAGGGGAGAACGGGAATAATCGATTTTATTTACTAGAACATTTAAAAGAGACCTGTTAGACTCAATCTGAGAACATTGTCTAGAGATATAGTGAAATACATAAGGGGAAGGAACTTCTCGTAATTAACTCCTATTTGTTTTACCAAAGTTATTTATGGCACCGATTCGCTTAGCAAAGTGAATGTAGTTGCCACAACAATACAGACCCAAGTTGGTTTAAACAAATCTTTATTCATTCGGAAACGATCAAACATGAAAGACAATTAGAGCAACAACAAGCTCGAAGCTTATACCGTGCTCCTTAAATTAACGTCATAATTGCACAATTGATTGAACAGATAGAGACTGCATTTAAACCAAGTAATATAAACAACTGTGAATACAAAAAAAGAGATCTAAGTGTGAACAAAATAGAAGCAATAACCCAAGTTCATCCTCAAAAAACGATGACCCACACCTGCTTATTATGACAACCACCCACACAGTAAGCGATGACCCACACCTGCTTATTATGACAACCACCCACACAGTAAACGATGACCCACACCTGCTTATTATGACAACCACCCACACAGTAAACGATGACCCACACCTGCTTATTATGACAACCACCCACACAGTAAACGATGACCCACACCTGCTTATTATGACAACCACCCACACAGTACTTCTTATCTTCCCTGACTTGTCTGAACTAAAGCCATCATTCCAGGGCTATGACATCGAAAGTGATGACATCATCAACAAGGGCATCGCCGAGCGGCATATATGTCCTTTGCCGGTTACGCCCTGTACATGCCCCGCCCTGTACCTCCCTTGCCCCTCACATCTTAGGTCCCCGTCCTCCTTGTGACCTTTGGGTGATGCACCTACACACCCTTGACTGGGTGCAAATCGGTTTCCGGGATGCACACCCTTAATTGCTGGGGTGCACACCCTTAACACTGAGACATGTCTGCCACTCGGCGACATTTAAGCCCCACGTGGCACATTTTGTGCTAGGATGTCTTTTACGTTTAGTATTAGACCCCCTCCTTTACCGGGATGTACACCCTTAATTAATGGGGTGTACACCCTTAACTCGGAGACATGCCTGCCGCTCGGCGACATGAAAATCCCACGTAGCATAATTTGTACTGCAATGTCTTCTACTCGTCTTTTTACACCTCCCCACAAAATTTGGTGTGATTCTATACAGTATTTCATGATATATAGGAGGGTGAAGAAAAACGGAAACATGTCTGCCGCTCGACGACATTCTATTTCCGTGGGATAATTTATGTACGAATGTGTTATACTCTTAGTGTCACATCCTGACACAAAAGTTGAAGGGATTCTGTCTTCTAGTTCAGGAGATACAGCTTGAACAAGAAATGTATAACGCAAAGAAGGAAATTTCGGTTTCCAAGGTCACACTTCAAGGTCAAGGTCAGCATGGCGATAATTTATGCTCAGATATTTTCTACTCTAGGGCATACAGTACCACACACAATCTGAAGCGCTTCTGTCAAGTACAAGTGTGGAAAATATGGCTTAAAACCCAATTTGTAGACCCATACCACTTTCAAGGCCTGCCGATCTCCCGGACCGTGACCTTGACCTTGATCGGTATGCCATCATCAGAACGGGCATAAGCCAAAGTACCCCCATGCCCAATTGGAAGACTCTAAGACCAACGGTGTGGAAGTTATGGCCCCTTAAAGATTTTCTGTTTTCAATGTCGTATGCCAAGGTCAAGGTCAGGACGGTGAAACGTTTTGCGCGGATGCCTTACTCGCATGGTGACACACCACCACACAAAATTTGAAGCGATTCGGTCAAGCGGTTCGGGAGATATCCTTGGGACAGTCAGACAGAAGAAAAGAAAAAAAAAGAAACAAGGGCATCTCCGAGCGCAGATATAATAATAATAATGAAGAAAACTTATATAGCGCACATTCCAGGCTAGCTGCTCATGGCGCTTTACAACAAATACATTTAATCAAATCACATCAATACCCATGCCCGCACGCACACAAGCACACACACTGACGAACATAGCATATCATTTACACGCGCATGCACACATACATACAGTACATACATACATACATACGTACGTACGTTCGTACATACATACATACACACAGACACAAACACACACACATCCCCACACACGTGCATAAGCACATGCCAGCGCGCGCATGCACACACACACACTTTCTGTCTCCCAACTTTCCCATGCCATTCATCATCCACACACGCTTTCATTCTCACAATCCGATCATGGTGGACAGTAGTGTTCAGAGAATAGATGGGTTTTCAGGTTGGTTTTGAAAACTGACAGGGAGTTGGAATGTCTGAGAGACAGAGGGAGTTTGTTCCAAGTAGCTGGGGCCTGAAAAGAAAAGGATCTCTCGCCATAAGTTTTCGTTTTAATTGAGGGAGGCTGTAGAATACGAGAATCAGAAGAAGAACGAAGCTGACGAGATGGAATGTAAGTATGAAGTAGATCAGACAGGTAAGTAGGAGCAGAGCCAGACATGACAGCAAAGGTAAGAGCAGAAAGCTTGTAGTTGATCCTGCTGGAGATTGGCAACCAGTGCAGAGAGTGCAGAAGGGGAGAAACATGTTCAAACTTGGAGGACTTAAGGATTAGTCGTGCAGCATTATTTTGGATTCTTTGGAGTTTGTTGAGAAGGTATTTTGGAAGGCCAGCAAGAAGAGAGTTGCAATAATCTATTCTCGAGAGGACAAATGCACAGACCAAGGTTTTTGTGGCATCAGTGGAGAGATAGTGACGAACAGAACTAATCTTACGAAGCTCAAAATAGGCAGATCTGCAGATATTAGACACATGCTGCTGAAGGGAGAGACTTTGATCCAAAGTGACACCAAGACTGCGGACAGAAGAGGAGAAGGAGATAGTGGTGTTGTTGATTGTGACAGAGCCTGGAAGGGTAGAAAGATTGAGCATTTTCTTTGGGCATGCTAACATAATTTCAGTTTTTTCTTCATTAAGTTGCAGCTTGTTGTGGGTCATCCAGATTTTAAGGTCAAGTATGCACTCCTGTGTCCGCGATACCAGCCCATCGACTTCAGCAAGAGTGGCCGACTGATATACTTCTGTATCGTCCGCAAAACTCTCATGAGACAAGGCATGTTGACTGATAACATCGGACACAGGAGCAGCATAGAGCACAAAAAGAATGGGTCCCAGAACAGAACCCTGTGGGACACCATACAAAAGGGGGGACGGCTCAGAGTATCTGCCACTAACACAAACTGTCTGCTTACGATTAGCCAAGTAGCTATCAAACCAGGAAAGAGCAAGATCATGAATGCCAAAAGAATGTTTGAGTCTGCGAATAAGAATGGTATGATCAATAGTGTCGAAAGCGGCACTGAAGTCAAGCAAAGCTAAGAGAGAAACTTTGTTGTCATCAAAACCTAAAAGAAGGTCGTTAACAATTTTAAGAAGGGCTGTCTCTGTGCTATGGCATTTCCGATAAGCGGATTGGTGGGGGTTCAGAAGGTGATTTTGTTCTAGGTGTGCAAGGAGTTGACAAAGTACAACCCTTTCAGTGATTTTTGAAAGAAAGGACAGATTGGAAACCGGTCTGTAGCTTTTCAGATTGTCATGGTCAAGGGAGGGTTTCTTTAACAATGGGCGGACAATAGCAGATTTAAAGACAGAAGGGAAGGAGCCAGACAAGAGAGAATCGTTTACAATATGAGTGACATGGGGCAGCAGTACATCAGGACATATGTCCTTTGCCGGTTACGCCCTGTACATGCCACGCCCTGAATCTCCCTTCCCCCTTCACATCTTCGGTCCCCGTCCTCCTTGTGACCTTTAGGTGATGCACCTACACACCCTTGACTGGGTGCAAATCGTTTTTCGGGATGCACACCCTTAATTGCTGGGGTGCACACCCTTAACACTGAGACATGTCTGCCACTTGGCGACATTTAAGCCCCACGTAGAACATTTTGTGCTAGGATGTCTTTTATGTTTAGTATTAGACCCCCTCCTTTACCGGGATGTACACCCTTAATTAGTGGTGTGTACACCTTTAATGGGGTGTACACTCTTAACTCGGAGACATGTCTGCCGCTCGGCAACATGAAAATCCCACGTGGCATAATTTGTATTGCAATGTCTTCTACTCTTCTTTTTACACCTCCCCACAAAATTGGGAGTGATTCTATACAGTATTTCACAATATACAGGAGGGTGAAGAAAAACGGAAACATGTCTGCCGCTCAGCGACATTCTATTTCCGTGGGATAATTTATGTACGAATGTGTTATACTCTTAGTGTCACATCCTGACACAAAAGTTGAAGGGATTCTGTCTTCTAGTTCAGGAGATACAGCTTGAACAAGAAATATATAACGCAAAGAAGGAAATTTCGGTTTCCAATGTCACACTTAAGGTCAAGGTCAGCATGGCGATAATTTATGCTCGGATGTTTTCTACTCTAGGGTATACAGTACCACACACAATCTGAAGCGCTTCTGTCAAGTACAAATGTGGAAAATATGGCTTAAAACCCAATTTGAAGACCCCTACCAATTTCAAGGCCTACCGATCTCCCGGACTGATCGGTATGCCATCATCAGAACAGGCATAAGCCAAAGTACCTCCATGCCAAATTTAAAGACTCTAAGACCAACGGTGTGGAAAGTATGGCCCCTTAAAGATTTTCGGTTTTCAAGGTCGTACGCCAAGGTCAAGGTCCCGACGGCAAAACTTTTGGCACGGATGTCTTACTCTCATGGTGACACACCATCACAAAATATTTAAAGCGATTCGGTCAAGCGGTTCGGGAGATATCCTTGGGACAGACAGACAGAAAACAAAACAAAAAAAGAACTAAACAGACCGAACGAAAACATACTCCTTTGCGATCTACTTCGTAGATCGGCAAAGGACAAAAAAAGAAACAGACTCGAACGAAAACATACTCCTTTGCGATCTACTTCGCAGATCGGCAAAGGACAATAACATCACACAAACCCCGTAGTAGACATTGGACAGGGAAGGGAAAGGGTTAATGGAAGGAATAGACAGATGAGTTCTAAGGCAGCATGCCGTTTTCACCATCCCTCGGGATGTGGAGAGTTGGGGGAACAGAGAGGTGAGATCTGTATGGCAGCATGCCGTTTTCACCATCCCTCGGGATGTGGAGAGTTGGGGGGACAGAGAGGTGAGATCTGTAAGGCAGCATGCCGTTTTCACCATCCCTCGGGATG
>CM065692.1:20543204-20550704 GCA_017654935.2 Phymorhynchus buccinoides
CCTCGAGTGAATCGCCAGGGGGTCATGATGTCAGACGGGGGCAGGGGCGGGGCGGAGGGATAGACAGACAGACAGACAGACAGGGAGAGAGAGAGAGAGAGAGAGAGAGAGAGAGAGAGAGAGAGAGAGAGAGAGAGAGAGAGAGAGAGAGAGAGAGAGAGAGAGAGAGATCAAGTACAGGTAGAGAGAAGAGGAGTGAGAGAGACGCCATGGCTGAGGAAGATGTTGACACGAAAAACAACGCCAGCTCCGTAGGGATCTCCGGAATGAATGAATGGCCTGATAGACATACAGACATATGGACAGACAGAGAGAGAGAAACACACACACACGCACACACACGCACGCACACGCACACGCACGCGCACACGCGCGCGCACACGCACGCACACGCACGCACACGCACGCACACGCGCACACGCACACACACGCACGCACACGCACACGCACGCACGCACACGCACGCACACGCGCACACACGCACACACACACACACACACACACACACACACACACACACACATGCAATGGATAAAGGAGATGCTGACAAACGTCAGCCAGACATGGACCTCGAGAGAAAGACTGGGTAATAGAAAGACGGGCGGACAGACAAACAGACAGACACAGAGAGAGAGAGAGAGAGAGAGAGAGAGAGAGAGAGAGAGAGAGAGAGAGAGAGAGAGAGAGAGAGAGAGAGAGAGAGAGAGAGAGAGAGAGAGAGAGAGAGAGAGACGGCTGAAAAGGATTGTGGCAAAAGCCAGCCAGACAGGGACCTCGATCGAGCGAATGAATTGACAGAGAAATAGACAGACAGGCAGAGAGACAGACAGGCAGAAAGACAGACAGGCAGAGAGACAGACAGGCAGAGAGACAGACAGGCAGAGAGACGAAGAGGGAGAGACACAATCATGGCAGTAGACTAACATCAGGCCGACAGGGATCTCGAGTGAAAGTCTCGACATTTAGACTGACAGACAGACAGACGGACAGGCAGTGAGACAGACGGAGACGGACAGACGTAATGTAAGGTGAAGAACATTTGACAATCGCCAATCCGACAGGGGGACCTCGAGCGAATGACTAACAGAACAGACACAAAGATGATAGAACTAGGCCTAGTGCTGCAAGGAGAGAAGATAATAGTGAAGTAAGGAAAGGATACTCTCTCTCTTCTTCTTCTTCTTCTTCTTAGCTATGCGTGGCCACAATCAACACTTTGATGATTTTGCCACAGAACCGGGGAGGTTCTATACCACTATTGCCGGAAGAAAGGCTCAATGCCTGAAAAGAAATAGTGTGACAGAAGAGGGGATAGATAAAAGAGAACCATAAGCCTAGCCAACTGTTGATCTGCTGGGTTGTTGGAAGTGGTAGTGGGGATGGGGCGGAGGGGAAGAGAGGAGAAAGAAAAACTGGGGGGGGGGGGGGGGGGAGAGAGTATTGTAGTTTGTTCGTCCGATGACCACAGAAAGTGGGGCCATCAGACGTGGCGTCTGCAGCAGGAGGTTGTCCACTGAGGTGTTGCCAGACTCTGGTCACGAAGCCCTCTGGGTTTCGGGCCTCAACTGCTGATAAACAGACATATACCTACAGAGATAGACATGCAGACAGAGAGACACAATGGCAGAAGAAGACAGTTCGACAAGGAACTCACCGATCAGACAGACAGACAGACAGACAGACAGACAGACAGACAGACAAGAAAGCAGAGGGAGAGAGACACAATGGGTGAATAAGATTTAACAAACACCAGCCCGACTGGGACCTCGAATGAAAGACCTGACATGTAGACTGACAGACAGATAGACATACAGAGCGAGAGACAGACAGACATACAGAGCGAGAAAAAGAGAGAGAGAGAGACAGACACAATAGCTGAAGCAGATTTTACAAACGCCAGGAGATTTTTACAACAACAAAAACAGGACCTCGAGGGAAAGAGTGGCTGAGAGAGAGAGAGAGAGAGAGAGAGAGAGAGAGAGAGAGAGAGAGAGAGAGAGAGAGAGAGAGAGAGAGAGAGAGAGAGAGAGAGAGAGAGAGAGAGAGAGAGAGAAGAGAGAGAGAGACTGACGGACAGACAAACAGGCAGACACACAGATAGGCAGACATCATGGATGAAGAAGGTTCGACAGGGAACTCATTGAGATGAATTTCTGGAGTTGTCTTCTTTTCTGTTTCTTCCTGGATGCAGGTCTGTGTGGGTACGTTTTTATTTCAGCGGGAACATATTGATGACTTGCATACTTGCTTCTGGATACATACATTGCAAAAGTCTATCGTGTGGACATAATATACATGAATGCGTACACTGTGGGAGCCTATGGGGCCACGGACAGGTAGATATTGAGTCTATTATACTGAGTCTATCGAGGCTAGTGACAGTTGGATGTGAATAGAAATCCAGACTGTGCTGGGAATCTATTGATTTTAATATTTTGAGCTATTGGCTGTTGGATGTGCATGGATACGTTTTGACAGGGGTCTGTTCAGATTGACAGTTTGATGAGAAACGAAATGTTGTGATAGAAGGCTATTTCCAGCTGGACAGTGAGAGACACGTTGTTGTAAGAGTCTATTGGTGTTATCGGCATGATATAAGAGTATGATAGACACTCTGGTATTGGAGTCTATTAAGGTTAATGACAGATGTTCATGGGTTGATACGTTTTGATAGTGAGATCCGGATAGATATGCTGGAAATCTATTGGAGTTATCGGCATATGGATATAGATGTGAGCTTTATGCTAAGAGTTTGTTTAGGCTAATAAGGACAGTCGGATGTGGATAGATGTCTCGGGACAGTTTACTGAAGATCGGACAAACGCATCGTCCTGCGAGTCTTTTCGGATTAACGAATTAATATGTTCTCGAGCGATACATCAAAGGAATCTATTGATGGTAGTGGCATATGGGCGTGGATAGGATGGTGTGAAACGAGTCCATTCAGATCATTGACCTGTAAAATCTACATAATCTGGTACACACACAACTCCAAGCAATGTCACTGTGCCACCAGTTCAACATAGCCCCTCTGCAATACGATTCTGTGATACCAGAATCAAATTCTATGCCGGACGCATTAAAAGAATCGACCGCGGAAAATCTCATTAGACGCTAACTGGGTTTTTTTTAAAAATATTGTGATCTGTGCTTAATTTTATGAAGTTCTACTAAAGCTTAAGTGGGAAACTAAAAGTTGTTACTTTCTAAATTAAGTGAATTGCGTTTAGTTTCCCACTTAAGCTTTAGTAGAACTTCATACAAATTAAGCACTGAGTGACAATCTCGTAGCCTACATTATCTTCGGAGGTTTCCATGACAGTGGTTGGTGTTGAAAAGGAAACACGGAAAGACAGGTAGGACAGATGTCGATCTCGTAGCCTACATTATCTTTGGAGGTTTCCATGATAGTGGTTGGTGTGAAATAAAACGTGGAAAGACAGGTGGGACAGATGCCGATTGCAATATGCCTACACCAAACAAACAAAAAAGCGAAGGAATATATATGCGTTTCTTTTATCAAGTTATTGTCTCACCAAGCTTTCTTTTAGAAGACCTGCGGACGTAGCAAGATTGTACTTTTATTTGAGCGATTTGTGAAAATCCGGCTACTTCGGATCCAAATGACGGTCTGGTCTCAACCAAATTCGGGACGTATCCTTCCCTGCGAAGAGTGTTCACATGACATTTATGTGACGGCTGCAACACAGGTAAACACAAAGTGTACGGACACCTGTGTGACTTGTGGTTTTAATTTGTTTGTTTGTTTTTCCTTGATGTTGCTCAAAGCACACATACCTTCAACAATGCAGTCTGCGTATAATTTATTGTAATAAGTGCTTCAGACATCCACATCTTTGGTTGTTGTTGTTTTTGTTTATTTGGTGGGGGTTTTTTGGGAGGGGTGTCAGTAGATATGACTGCAACATACATACTTTATTTCATCATCCTGACACTGCTTTCCCTCCCTTACACTCCAGTCATGTTTCTTCTTCGTAGACCAATGCTTTGTGCTGTATAGGGGAAGACGGGGTAAAAAGCGCATGGGCGGGTAAGAAGCCCACCCCAATTATCTCATTTTCAGTCTCATTTTGCCCATGAGACGAGCGTTAATGTCTAGCATTCGTCTCATGGGCAAATTTGACTGAAATTTTCTTTCTTTCATGAGATAATTGGGGTGGGCTTCTTACCCGCCCATGCGCTTTTTACCCCGTCTTCCCCTAATTGTGTGTAGTAAATATCAGAATACCACTACTCTGTGTTTTATCGTCATACTCAATTTTGAATCCCTTTCTTTCTCTCTCCCCCTTTATGCTAGCCCGATGTCATGCAATATCTACGCCTTTGCCATTATGTTAGGCCTACTAATGGGGGGGGGGGGGGGGGGGGGGATCCCCCCAAACCTAATTATGCAGAATTCGGAGACAATGCTGAGTACATAATTATTAGTTCATCGTTTATGGTTTGTTTTGAGTTGTGTGGTAATTGTGAGGTTTAAAGAAACGTGTTTCGATATTTATATGTTTCGATTTTGATGTAAGGAAGGTTTGTGTCACATAACCACGTAGCAAAAGTGTGGAGCAATCCGTGTCAAGCTCATCAGTGTGTTGTGTGCATGTGTAGGCAAGCTCTGTGTAACACGTAACGTAACAGAGCTGGCCACAGTTCGGAGGAAAACGGGGGCACAGTCAGAAACGAGGAGTTCTGTCTTTCTCGGTGACTGGACGCAAGTTGCATGGTTTTACCCTTGGCGATTATGCAAATGAGGACGAAGGAGGATTCTGTTGTTGTTTTCTTAGGTGAATTAATAGCCCTCTCCCTCGTGTGGATACCGGGAGATCTTTTGTACAAATAGTTCCCCCACCTTCTAGAAATTGTGTGTAGTTGTAACTTCCTCTAACCTGACACTTTCTTTGACTGTATTTTCCCTTTGCTTACTGTCATCTTCTCTCTTTCTTCCTTAGTGGTCCATTCTCAGGCCTTGGTTTTGTCAAGAAACGCTTACAAAAACCTTCTCCAGACGGACATGCCGGGCCTAACTATTTCTTAGGTTGGCGCATAACGGCGGCATGACGCATCTGCGCTCATATGACAAGACATTGTCTCGGCGATCGTAGAAGAAGAAGAATACGCCTGTCTATCTATAAACATTGACCCACGTCAACGGGTAGCCAATCTCAAAGCAACTGGTGGTGGTCATTGCTATCATGACAATGACAATAGCGTGGGTGCACCTTTTCCTGGTATGCAAGGATATCCTGTTTTTGAATTTTACCAGAAAAGGAATTTCCTTTTTTTTTTAAATTAATTTGCCAAACATGATCTTTGTGTGTCATACTGTATTTCTCAAACATATTAAGTTAAGCATGTGTATAAATGCTACACATAAAGAATAAAATAAACATTTAAATTTGTATAAAGCCGTGTAATATCACGAGAAGTGGATATAGACGTTAAATGAAAGGCACACATTTGTATAAATTGTGGAAAAAGTAAACTAAAATACCTTCATAAAAAAAATTTCTTCAGCTGGCAGGGGGACATTACGCCTAAACCTCGGCCTTCCAGGGTGTTTTTTTCATTTTGTGTAGTTGCACTCATGAAATAGAGCTCTGCTGCCATTTTTTTTTAAAGGTGGGTAGGGTCTTTTGTGATCCTTCATGTCTCTTTTGTTTGTTCGGGTTTTTTGTTGAAAATTGTTAACAATGGCACGAGTTTGCTAAATGTTATTTGTCCGTTTTAATGGGTACCAATCTACTAAAGAGTGATAGCTGTGTCTGTTTCCCTCCCCCCCCCTCTCTCTCTCTCTCTCTCTCTCTCTCTCTCTTCCTCTCTCTCTCTCTCTCTCTCTCTCTCTCTCTCTCTCTCTCTCTCTCTCACTCTCTCTCTCTCTCTCTCTCTCTCTCTCTATCTCTGCTCATTCTGCTCTCTCTCTCTCCCTCTTTCACACTCTCTCTCTCTCTGTCTCTCTCTTTCATTCTCTCTCTCTCTCTCTCTCTCTCTCTCTCTCTCTCTCTCTCTCTCTCTCTCTCTCTCTCTCTCTCTCTCTCTCTCTCTCTCTCTCTCTCTCTCTCTCTCTCTCTCTCCTCTCTCTCGCTTTGTTTATACTAGATTTAGATTAGGAGTCTCTGACAGTAAAGTGCATGCCTACCGCTACAACAACACATCCCCTATGACCTGTTTGTGTCCACTATGTAAAGATTCCATTGAAGATGAAATACATTTTGTTTTGTATTGCCCTGCTTATAGTAACATACATGAACGTTTAATGCGTAAGAAATTCTACAATCAACCATGTCTTTTTCGTTTTTGTTTGATGACGTCTTCAGAACATCAGAAAGTGTTGAGGCATTTAGTTCCATATCTGTATGAAGCGTTTCTTATTAGAGAAAGAATGTTGTCCTCATTTTGCATGAATTTTGATGCTGTTGCCTTCGCGATTGTATGTTCGTAAAATGTTATCGCCCCAATTCAATTTCACATTCATGTGGGGCTATGGCCTTTCTGAATAAATCATTTGAAGTCTGAACTCTCTCTCTCTCTCTCTCTCTCTCTCTCTCTCTCTCTCTCTCTCTCTCTCTCTCTCTCTCTCTCTCTCATCTCTCTCTCTCTCTCTCTTCTCTCTCTCTCTCTCTCTCTCTCTCTCTCTCTCTCTCTCTCTCTCTCTCTCTCTCTCTCTCTCTCTCTCTCTCTCTCTCTCTCTCTCTCTCTCTCTCTCTCTCTCTCTCTCTCTCTCTCTCTCTCTCTCTCTCTCTCTCTCTCTCTCTCTCTCTCTCCATCTTTGTTATCTTCGAATTGTGTGGCTTTACACAAGCCATTCTTCCATGTTTAGGTTTTGGGGTTATGAAAGTACCGGTTGATGTCATCTATTGCTTAACTTTGGAAATGACGATAAGGTAGAATGGTAAGTTTATGGTATGTTTTCCAGTATTATTTTGCTTGATGTTAAGGTTGTCCGCGGATTATTCATATACTGAACCTAAAAGTTACTAACGTCAGGTTGACTGTGTTCTCGTTCTCTCTGTTTGAACAAGCTTAGTCGTTAACATTTATTGTCGCTAACTTGTATCATTATATTCTCATGCAAATGTATTATGATGGTTTATTTTTTTCCTTTGCCTTTTTCATCCACCACCCATGTCTGCCCCCACCCCACCCTCTTTCCCACCCTTCCCCATGTTCCACTTCATTTTGTGTTTGTATAATGGCCTATGGCTGATGTACATTAAACACTCAGACTCAGACTCAGACTCTCTCTCTCTCTCTCTCTCTCTCTCTCTCTCTCTCTCTCTCTCTCTCTCTCTCTCTCTCTCTCTCTCTCTCTCTCTCTCTCTCTCTCTCTCTCTCTCTCTCTCTCTCTCTCTCTCTCTCTCTCTGTCCCTCTCCATCCTCCTCTCTCTCTCTCTCTCTCTCTCTCTCTCTCTCTCTCTCTCTCTCTCTCTCTCTCTCTCTCTGTGATCATTAACACATATATGTGAAGTTGATGTTTTGGATGGAGGG
>CM065692.1:20555704-20568204 GCA_017654935.2 Phymorhynchus buccinoides
TTTCATTCCAGCATTCACCACCTAGATCCAAGGGAGGCTGTCCCACGGCGAATCGGAAACTTTGGTGGGCCAAGTAGTTATCTCCCCCGGATATATTATATGTGTGTGTGTGCGCGCGCGCGCGCGTGCGTGCGTGCGTGCGTGCGTGCGTGTGTGCATACATGCACAAAAAAATCCAGTATCACAATCCAGCACAACACAATCCAGTATCACAGGCAAAGTACCTGCCGAAAATACGAACCGGGTTTTATTGGAATAACGAAAAGTCCAAAATGTTCATTAACAAATAACAAATAACAAATAAATAGCAACAGCCAAGGGAGCACCGAGTATGTCATGTCTCATGTGCCATTTACCTGACATTTTTTCAAAGCAGAGACCAACACACTGGCAATAGAATGAACACGTCATGTCTCATGTGCCATTTACCTGACATGTTTTCAAAGCAGAGACCAACACACTGGCAATAGAATGAACAAGTCATGTCTCATGTGCCATTTACCTGACATGTTTTCAAAGCAGAGACCAACACACTGGCAATAGAATGAACAAGTCATGTCTCATGTGCCATTTACCTGACATGTTTTCAAAGCAGAGACCAACACACTGGCAATAGAATGAACAAGTCATGTCTCACCAGCCGCCGTGGTGTAGTGGTTAGCGTCGCGGACTACTGGCTGGGAGGTCTTGGGTTCGAATCCCATCAGAGGCGAGGGTTTTTTCGGTCCTGGACCGACTCCTACCCAGAGTGAGTGGCTATGGGTTCAATGGGAAGACTGAAACCACACAGTCGAGTTTCATCCGCTTAACGGATGCGATTCTGAGAGTGTTGCTCTAATTGCAAGACCAACACTGCAGGTGTCTGTAGTTCTCGGGCCTGGTTAACGCCGGGATATCATTATGAAAGGAAGCGTAGAATACAGCCCTGCCATGCAGTCTCAGACCGATACGGAACTCCATAGCATCATCATCATCGTTATCATCGGCCTCATTTTCCATCAATCATAAAATTAAAAAAATGTCTCAAATTCTGTGGCTTTGCATGCCCTGCTCTCATGGTGACCTCAGTTTCGGTTTCCAATCCAGTCTATGCCTTGGTGCGTTCGGGTCAAAGTCATGGGGATCAGTGTGTTCTGGGGAGCTGTTGGTGGACGGTCGTGGTGGCGCCCTCGGGGGAGGACCTCACTCACGCTGGCTCCGCGACTAAGAGAATAGTGTCGTCAGTAGGGGGCTTAGTAGGTGGTGTCCTGAACAGGCTCCACTGAACTCCACCGAAGTGACTCAGCAGAAGTGCAGTGTCTCCTCGGTTGGTTGCCTCCTGACGGCCTAACATTGATTCGCTCCCCTTGGACTGCTGGTCTCGGTTTCTGCGACTTGAACAAACCCGGGTGTAGCTGCGAATTGGGATTCGGAACGAGCGGCGTGGGAGTAACGCCACTGTACAGCCCAGAAGATGGGACAGAACAAAAAACAAAAAACAAAAAAAAGTCATGTTTCATGTGCCATTTACCTGACATGTTTTCAAGGCAGAGACCAACACACTGGCAATAGAATGAACAAGTCATGTCTCATGTGCCATTTACCTGACATGTTTTCAAAGCAGAGACCAACACACTGGCAGTAGAATGAACAAGTCATGTCTCATGTGCCATTTACCTGGCGTGTTTTCAAAGCAGAGACCAACACACTGGCAGTATAATCAACAAGTCATGTCTCATGTGCCATTAACCTGACATGTTTTCAAGGCAGAGACCAACGCACTGGCAGATTCTGTTCTTTGATTTTTGAAAACAAAACAGGCAAAAGAATTCCCACACCACTGTGTGTATTTGTGTGTTTGCGTGCGTATATGCGAGTGTGCGTGTGCGCGTACGTATATGTGTTGTTCTTGCATATATGAACTTGATGACTGGATGCGCACACTAGATGTGCTGTAGAATAACTATGAGCCTTCCGCATTGAAACTCGGCGCAGGCATGGAATCACGCTCAATGTGTCGGGCAGTTTTCACTGATGTACCCTACATGCAGTCAACACGCAACAGACACATGCATACATAGCACGCACAACACAAATACCACACGCATAAGCCGCACACGCTCACGCAACACGCACAACATACACAGGCAAAGAGAGAGAGAGAGAGAGAGAGAGAGAGGGAAAAGAAGAGAGGAGAGAGAGAGAGAGAGGGAGATTCTTTAGTCTTCCAACCGGTGTCTCGTGAAATGAACAAGTGAAACTGCTAACCGATACACAACTCATTTTTCATCTGATATTCCTTACAGCTGGAAAGTTAATGTGGAAGAGGAACAGACACACCATGCCACCTGACATTCCTTACAGCTGGGAAGTTACCAAGGAAGAGGAGTGGTTCCAACAGACACACCATACCACCTGACATTCCTTACAGCTGGGAAGTTACCAAGGAAGAGGAGTGGTTCCAACAGACACACGATTGTCACCTGACATTCCTTACAGCTGGGAAGTTATCAAGGAAGAGGAGTGGTTCCAACAGACACACGATTGTCACCTGACATTCCTTACAGCTGGGAAGTTATCAAGGAAGAGGAGTGGTTCCAACAGACACACGATTGTCACCTGACATTCCTTACAGCTGGGAAGTTATCAAGGAAGAGGAGTGGTTCCAACAGACACACGATTGTCACCTGACATTCCTTACAGCTGGGAAGTTATCAAGGAAGAGGAGTGGTTCCAACAGACACACGATTGTCACCTGACATTCCTTACAGCTGGGAAGTTACCAAGGAAGAGGAGTGGTTCCAACAGACACACGATTGTCACCTGACATTCCTTACAGCTGGGAAGTTACCAGGGAAGAGGAATGGTTCCAACAGACACACGATTGTCACCTGACATTCCTTACAGCTGGGAAGTTACCAAGGAAGAGGAGTGGTTCCAACAGACACACCATTCCACCTGACATTCCTTACAGCTGGGAAGTTACCAAGGAAGAGGAATGGTTCCAACAGACACACGATTGTCACCTGACATTCCTTACAGCTGGGAAGTTACCAAGGAAGAGGAGTGGTTCCAACAGACACACGATTGTCACTGGAACATTCCTTACAGCTGGGAAGTTACCAAGGAAGAGGAATGGTTCCAACAGACACACGATTGTCACCTGACATTCCTTACAGCTGGGAAGTTACCACGGAAGAGGAATGGTTCCAACAGACACACGATTGTCACCTGACATTCCTTACAGCTGGGAAGTTACCAAGGAAGAGGAATGGTTCCAACAGACACACGATTGTCACCTGACATTCCTTACAGCTGGGAAGTTACCAAGGAAGAGGAGTGGTTCCAACAGACACACGATTGTCACCTGACATTCCTTACAGCTGGGAAGTTACCAAGGAAGAGGAATGGTTCCAACAGACACACGATTGTCACCTGACATTCCTTACAGCTGGGAAGTTACCAAGGAAGAGGAATGGTTCCAACAGACACACCATGCCACCTGACATTCCTTACAGCTGGAAAGTTACCAGGGAAGAGGAATGGTTCCAACAGACACACGATTGTCACCTGACATTCCTTACAGCTGGGAAGTTACCAAGGAAGAGGAATGGTTCCAACAGACACACCATGCCACCTGACATTCCTTACAGCTGGGAAGTTACCAAGGAAGAGGAATGGTTCCAACAGACACACGATTGTCACCTGACATTCCTTACAGCTGGGAAGTTACCAAGGAAGAGGAATGGTTCCAACAGACACACCATGCCACCTGACATTCCTTACAGCTGGAAAGTTACCAGGGAAGAGGAATGGTTCCAACAGACACACCATGCCACCTGACATTCCTTACAGCTGGGAAGTTACCAAGGAAGAGGAATGGTTCCAACAGACACACCATTGTCACCTGACATTCCTTACAGCTGGGAAGTTACCAAGGAAGAGGAGTGGTTCCAACAGACACACCATGCCACCTGACATTCCTTACAGCTGGGAAGTTACCAGGGAAGAGGAATGGTTCCAACAGACACACCATGCCACCTGACATTCCTTACAGCTGGAAAGTTACCAAGGAAGAGGAATGGTTCCAACAGACACACCATGCCACCTGACATTCCTTACAGCTGGGAAGTTACCAAGGAAGAGGAATGGTTCCAACAGACACACCATGCCACCTGATATTCCTTACAGCTGGGCAGTTACCAAGGAAGAGGAATGGTTCCAACAGACACACCATGCCACCTGACATTCCTTACAGCTGGGAAGTTACCAGGGAAGAGGAATGGTTCCAACAGACACACCATGCCACCTGACATTCCTTACAGCTGGGAAGTTACCAGGGAAGAGGAATGGTTCCAACAGACACACCATGCCACCTGATATTCCTTACAGCTGGGAAGTTACCAGGGAAGAGGAATGGTTCCAACAGACACACCATGCCACCTGACGTTCCTTACAGCTGGAAAGTTACCAGGGAAGAGGAATAGCATTCGGAGACATCCCGTTTCGCCCTGTTTTATTTCGCCCTGGCCCATTTCGCCCTGTTCCCGTTTCGCCCCAACGTTGACGGCAGTGTCTTTTTCGCCCTGTTTCGTTTCGCCCTGTTCCCATTTTGCCCTTTTCTCTCTCTAAGATTCAGCACAGTTCAATATAGCTTATCAATATTAAAATTTATTGATAAAACATAATCTGGGAATTTCTCAAAAGTAACAAAACAAAACTGAGATTTATCACTCTGTGTTCATAACAAAAAGGTTTCATAGGAGTTCATCAATGCTAAAATGTATTGATATTGCCCCCCCCCCCCCCCCCCCCCCCCCCACCACCACCACCACCCGAGCAGCGAATTTGTTTTAACACCAGTACATGTCAATAATTGCTAGTTACAGCAGATGAACATTATTGGAAAAAGAGAAGAACACATGAACAAATGAGATGGCAAATCAAACTGTTCAGCTTATTTCCACATAAGATAGATGGCAATCGACAAACGTGAAAGACAGGGCAGACTGGGAACAGGACGAAAGGCGACAGGACGAAATGGCATGGGTTTCCAGAGCGAAACGGCACTGCCACTGGGTTGGTGAAGTTGCGTTTCGCCCTGACAGAGCGAAAAACACATGGGCGAAATGGTATACCTAGCCTAGCATTCAGTTTATGAGCACATTAGTATTTAACCCTTTCACCGCCAGCCATATTTCAGCCAAAAATGTCCATTAAGTTTACCTGGGTAGAGAACCAAATCCATCTGCAGTATTGGGGATTCTTCTGTGACATAAGGTCACTCCTTACTTCCCCAAACTAAGACAATAGGGTCTTTGGATAATAGACCCCCATTTGATGCCCTTTAGTGACATATATAGGTGGTAAATCACTGTGGTGCTAAAAATGCGACTTTGGCTGTGAAAGGGTTAATGTCACCTGATATTCCCAAGACCTGGAAAGTTACCAGAGAAGAGGAATAGCACTCGGTTTATGAACACATTAGTATTTAATGTCAACTGATATTCCCTACAGCTGGAAAGTTACTGGGGAAAACGAACGTCCCTCAACTCAGCCTAGGAACAGACACACCACATCACCTGACTTCCCTTACAGAAAGAAGTTGTACGTTTGGGGTTATAAAAATAGTGAACAACACACAGGAACTCTCTGCACCTTTCAGTGTACCTAAAAACAAACAGCAAATAACGCTCTGTTATAATTTGGTCTCTACAGCCCACTCTGTCTGCTGCTGCTCCGATTGGCTGCTGGGGGTCACGTGATGAGGGAGGGACGGGGAGGAGGACAGGGAAGGGGGACAGGAGTTGTTCTGTCTGCAGTCCGCCTCCCTCTTCCCCACCCCCTGCTGTAAAGCTACTGTGTAACCCTGGTAAAGATGATGATAGTGATGGTGTTGATGGTGAGGATCGTAGTGATGATGAGGATCGTAGTGATGATGAGGATGCTGTTGATGGTGATGATGAGGATGACGATGACGATGATCACTGTCGTGAAACACAGTCCAGGCAGATTGGGAGAGGGAGGAGAGGGGAGGAAAGGAAAACGGTTGACACAATGGCTGAAGTGATTGTTGGACTTCTTGTTGTTGTTGTTGTTGATGATGCTGTTTATGTTGTTGTTGTTGATGATGCTGTTGTTGTTGTTGATGATGCTGTTGTTTATGTTGTTGCTGCTGCTGTTTATGCTGTTGATGCTGCTGTTTATGTTGTTGATGCTGCTGTTTATGTTGTTGTTGCTGCTGCTGCTGCTGCTCCAGTGGCTGACGTTGTTGATGATGTTGATTCTGTCGATGATGATGTAGTTGTCGTTGCTGTTGATAAAGTTGCAGTTGTTGTTGCTGTTTCTGTTGTTGCTGCTGCTGACAGTGACAGTCGGGCTGCAGTGAGGCCATAAGGTCACAGGAGGACGCACTGGAGCTGAGTGAACCCTGATCCTCGCCACAGGGCTGGGGGCAAGAATGGGGATTAGGATGGGGGCCGGGATGGGGATTAGGATGGGGGCATGGGTGGTGATTAGCATGGGGGCAAGGATGAATTTCGCAGGACACACTGGAGCTGAGGGAACCCTGATCCTCGCCACAGGGCTGGGGGCAAGGATGGGGATTAGGATGGGGGCCGGGATGGGGATTAGGATGGGGGCATGGGTGGTGATTAGCATGGGGGCAAGGATGAATTTCGCAGGACACACTGGAGCTGAGGGAACCCTGATCCTCGCCACAGGGCTGGGGGCAAGGATGGGGATTAGGATGGGGGCAAGGATGGGGATTAGGATGGGGGCAAGGATGAGCATAGGGGTGAGGGTGTCGGGCTGTGTGTGATGCGGTGTGAAGGTCGCAGGACACAGTGGAGCCGAGGAATCCCTCCTCCTTGGCACGGGGCTGGGGGTAGCTAGGCTGAACACGGGGCCTGGAGAAGGAGAGGGGCCGGGGGTAACGCTGAGAATGAGGCTGTGGGCAGCAAGGAAAAAGGGCGGGTTTGTGTAATCGTGCGACTGGACGCACCGTCCCGCGGAAGCCTTTAGGGCTGCTGTTTAGTATGGTCACAGTCGGCGTCACTGGCAACGGCACCGGTGAGCTCGATGACGTCAAAGGCAATGATACAGGAGAGCATGATGACATCACTGGCAACGGCACAGGGGAGCTCGATGACGTCATCGGTTTCGATAGAGGAGACCCTGGTGACGTCATCGGTACCAGTACAGGAGAACATGACCTTTGCGGCAGAGGAGAGGCTGGGGCTGACCAGTACGATGACGTCACCGATGAGCTCGCACTGACCCCAGGCACCGCTAAGTTCGCCGCTGACCGTGACCCTCGACCTTTAGGCAGCGCCGCCCTCGCTCCGGAAGAGGGGAGGGAGAGGGTGGAGGTAGCACGGTGAGGGGGAGGTCGGGGGAGGGGAGAGGCGCCTCTGTGTGACGCGCAAGACCTGCTCCGCGACACAGGCCGGGGAATCGGGACGGGACTCAGAGTCCCGAGCTCTCCCCGTCGCCCTTCTTGCCCCCTACGGTCCGAAACCGAAGACCCGCTCCTGGACACAGGCCGTGGGATGGGGCGAAGGATTGCAGTCTCCCCGTGCTCGTACTTCTTTCCCCTACGGTCCGAAACCGATGACCCTCTCCTCGGCACAGCCCGTGGGATGGTGTGAAGACTCCTAGCATCCTTCTCCTGCTGGCCCTCCTCCTCCACCCCTAAGCACAGAGAATGTCCACTACCCCTCAGCCTGCCCGGGGACGGGTTGTGTAGGGCGGGCAGGCTGTTGTTGAGCGTCGCGTCAGGCAGGACGGGCAGGCTGTTGTTGAGCGTCGTGGCGGGCAGGGCGGGCATGCTGTTGTTGAGCAGCGTCGTAGCGGGCAGGGCGGGCATGCTGTTGTTGAGCGGCGTGGCGGGCAGGCCCAGGAAGGGCATGGTGGCCAGGCGCAAGGCGTCGCAGATGTGAGGACACGACGACTGCCTGACCCCGTGGTGACCCGCCAGGCCGCTGTCGCTGTGGCGCACGTGCATCACCAGGCCTCGGACGTCCTGCTGGCTGCGCGTGAGCGGTGGCATGGTCTGCACCCACCTGGAGTCACCCCCAGGCACGAGACAAAAGGGAGTACTTAAGACATTAATTGGGTGAACGAAGTTTGAGTTTGACCTTAACGGATGAAAGCTAAATCTGGGATTTGAACTTAACGGATGAAAGCTAAATCTGGGATTTGAACTTAACGGATGAAAGTTACATTTTCAGAGATTTTTTCCTTAACGGATGAAAGCTACATATTCAGGGAGTTTGATCCAAATGGATGAAAGTAACATTTTCTGGGATTTTATCTTAACGGATGAAAGTTACATTTTCTGGGATTTTACCTTAACGGATGAAAGCTACATCTTCTGAGATTTTACCTTAACGGATGAAAGCTACATTTTCAGGGATTTGACCTTAACGGATGAAAGCTACATTTTCAGGGATTTGACCTTAACGGATGAAAGCTACATTTTCAGGGATTTGACCTTAACGGATGTAAGCTACATTTTCAGGGATTTGACCTTAACGGATGAAAGCTACATTTTCAGGGATTTGACCTTAACGGATGAAAGCTACATTTTCAGGGATTTGACCTTAACGGATGAAAGCTACATTTTCAGGGATTTGACCTTAGCGGATGGAAGCTACATTTTCAGGGATTTGACCTTAACGGATGATAGCTACATCTTCTGGGATTTGACCTTAATGGATGAAAGCTACATCTTCTGGTAATTGACCTTAACGGATGATAGCTACATTTTCAGGTAATTTGGCCATTACAGATTAAAGCTGCATTTTTGGGGGAGTTTGACCCCAACTGATGAAAGCTATATTTTCAGGGAGTTTGACCGTAACTGATGAAAGCTGTATTTTTCAGGAAGTTTGACCCTAACGGATGAAAGTTGCATTTTCAGGGAGTTTGGCCTTAATCAATGAAATTTACATTTTCATAGTTTAACCTTAACCGATGAAAATTACTTTTTCAGGGAGTTTGACCTTAACAGATGAAAATTACTTTTTCAGTGAGTTTGACCTTAACAGACAAAAGCTACATCGTCAGCGATTTGACCTTAACATGTGAAAGTTACATAATATTCAGGGAGTTTGAACTTAACAAGTGAAAGCTACATTTTCAGGGATTTGACCTTAACGGATGAAAGCTACATTTTCAGGAAGTTTGACCTTAACGGATGAAAGCTACATATTCAGGGAGTTTGACCTTAAAGGATGAAAGCTACATTTTCAGGGAGTTTGACCTTAAAGGATGAAAGCTACATTTTCAGGGAGTTTGACCTTAAAGGATGAAAGCTACATTTTCAGGGAGTTTGACCTTAAAGGATGAAAGCTACATTTTCAGGGACTTTGACCTTAACGGATGAAAGCTACATTTTGAGGGATTTGACCTTAACGGATGAAAGCTACATTTTCAGGGATTTGACCTTAACGGATGAAAGCTACATTTTCAGGGATTTGACCTTAACGGATGAAAGCTACATTTTCAGGGATTTGACCTTAACGGATGAAAGCTACATTTTCAGGGATTTGACCTTAACGGATGAAAGCTACATTTTCAGGGATTTGACCTTAACGGATGAAAGCTACATTTTCAGGGATTTGACCTTAACGGATGAAAGCTACATTTTCAGGGATTTTGACCTTAACGGATGAAAGCTACATTTTCAGGGAGTTTGACCTTAACGGATGAAAGCTACATTTTCAGTAAGTTTGCTTTAACGGATGAAAGCTACATCTTCGGGGAGTTCGACCTTAACAAGATGAAAGCTACTTTTTCAGGGAGTTTGACCTTGATAACAGATGAAAGTTGCTTTTTCATAAAATTTGACCTTAACGGATGAAAGCTACATTTTCAGCGATTTGACCTTAACGGATGAAAGCTACATCGATCGTCAGCGATTTGACCTTAACGGATAAAAGCTACATCGATCGTCAGCGATTTGACCTTAACGGATGAAAGCTACATCGATCGTCAGCGATTTGACCTTAACGGATAAAAGCTACATCGATCGTCAGCGATTTGACCTTAACGGATAAAAGCTACATCGGGATCCTTAACGGACTACAGCGATTTGACCTTAACGGATGAAAGCTAAAAGCTACATCGCTACATCGTCAGCGATTTGACCTTAACGGATAAAAGCTACATCGATGAAAATTACTAACGGATTTTCAGCGATTTGACCTTAACGGATAAAAGCTACATCGTCAGCGATTTGACCTTAACGGATAAAAGCTACATCGTCAGCGATTTGACCTTAACGGATAAAAGCTACATCGTCAGCGATTTGACCTTAACGGATAAAAGCTACATCGTCAGCGATTTGACCTTAACGGATAAAAGCTACATCGTCAGCGATTTGACCTTAACGGATAAAAGCTACATCGTCAGCGATTTGACCTTAACGGATAAAAGCTACATCGTCAGCGATTTGACCTTAACGGATAAAAGCTACATCGTCAGCGATTTGACCTTAACGGATAAAAGCTACATCGTCAGCGATTTGACCTTAACGGATAAAAGCTACATCGTCAGCGATTTGACCTTAACGGATAAAAGCTACATCGTCAGCGATTTGACCTTAACGGATAAAAGCTACATCGTCAGCGATTTGACCTTAACGGATAAAAGCTACATCGTCAGCGATTTGACCTTAACGGATAAAAGCTACATCGTCAGCGATTTGACCTTAACGGATAAAAGCTACATCGTCAGCGATTTGACCTTAATCGATGAAATTCACATTTTCATAGTTTGACCTTAACAGATGAAAGTTACTTTTTCAGGGAGTGTGACCTTAACAGATGAAAGTTACTTTTTTTCATAAAATGTGACCTTAACGGATAAAAGCTACTTCGTCGGCGATTTGACCTTAACACTTGAAAGTTACATAGGCCTATATTCAGGGAGTTTGAACTTAACACGTGAAAGTTGCTGCAACTTTTATCATTTTATTTCTTATTAAGAATAATGGGAACGCTCCTCTACTAGATCTAATATTCTTTCAAGAAAATGTACACATCACAAACTCAACGAAAGAGGAATAATAACGCTCCTAAACAGGAGAACATTTGTCAAACTGGCGCCCAATCACTCTCCTTAAAAGATTAACACAGACTACAAAATATTAGCCGTTGTCTGTCTGTCTGTCTGTCTATTTGCCTCTTTATGTCAACAGCAAAACGAAAACAACTGTGAAACGGATTTAAATCAAATTTGATGGAGGTTTGGTATATATTCTGAAATTATTTCCTCTCAGTTTGTAAGGCTAATCTGGATTGTCGCTTTATTGTATTTTTTGTACCCGGTTAGCAGTTTTCTCCCCCCCCCCCCCCCCACCCCCCTTCTCTCTCTCTCTCTCTCTCTCTCTCTCTCTCTCTCTCTCTCTCTCTCTCTCTCTCTCTCTCTCTCTCTCTCCTCTCTCTCTCTCTTTCTTCTCTCTCTCTCTCTCTCTCCTCCTCCCTCTCTCTCTCTCTCTCTCTCTCTCTCCCTCTCTCTCTCTCTCTCTCTCTCTCTCTCTCTCTCTCTCTCTCTCTCTCTCTCTCTCTCTCTCTCTCTCTCTCTCTCTCTCTCTCTCTCTCAGGGCTGGGTGTAAAAAAAAAGTATGCATACTTATCTCATTACCATGTATAAATAACATTTCGTTCGTTCGTCTCTCTCTCTCTCTCTCTCTCTCTCTCTCTCTCTCTCTCTCTCTCTCTCTCTCTATCTATCTATCTATCTATCTCTATCTCTCTCAGGGCTGGGTGTAACAAAGTATGTATACTTATCTCATTACCCTGTATGAATAAAATTCCGTTCGCTCTCTCTCTCTCTCTCTCTCTCTCTCTCTCTCTCTCTCTCTCAGTCTCTCTCTCTCTCTCTCAGGGCTGGGTGTAACAAAGTATGCATACTTATCTCATTACCCTGTATAAATAAAATTTCGTTCTCTCTCTCTCTCTCTCTCTCTCTCTCTCTCTCTCTCTCTCTCTCTCTCTCTCTCTCTCTCTCTCTCTCTCTCTCTCTCTCTCTCTCTCTCTCTCTCTCTCTCTCTCTCTCTCTCCTCTCTCTCTCTCTCTCTCTCTCTCTCTCTCTCTCTCTCTCTCGTGTCCATCCATCTCCCTAACAATAAACGCACCTGGCGGTTGCTCGCACAGAATCCTGATGTGAAGGTGGAGGGGGCAGTAACGCCTTGGTGTCTCTCCCCTCCCCCTCCTCCTCCTCCTCCTCCTCCTCCTCCTCCTCCTCCTCTTCATCATCCCCTACCCCTGTCACGTGCTTGGCGCGTGTTTGTCCCCTCTTCTTCCTGTATTTCTTCTTCCTTCTCTCCCCCGACCTTCCCTCCTTCCCTGGTTGGTCGGTCCACGCTTTCTTCTTCCCTTCCTCCTCTCTGTCTCTCTCTACGCGCTCAGTCAATGCTTTATTCTTCCTACACCCTCTACCTTTTTCAACTTTCCCCCTCCTGTCTCTTGTTTCTCCCTCCGACTGTCCAGACAACGCTTTCCTCTCTTTCGCTT
>CM065692.1:20573204-20578204 GCA_017654935.2 Phymorhynchus buccinoides
TTTCACCGCCAAAGTCGCATTTTAGCACCACAGTGATTTAACACCTATGTCACTAAAAGGCATCAAATTTGGGTCTATTTTCCAAAGACCCTATTGTCTTAGTTTTGGGAAGTAAGGATAGACCTTATTTTATATATGTCACAGAAGAATCCCCAATACTGCAGAAGGATTTTGTTCTCTACCCATGTAGATTTAATGGAACTATTTGGCTGAAATATGGCTGGCGATGAAAGGGTTAATATAAATTATCTCTAATTTATAACATACATTGGCGTAGGAAGATGTCGAAGCCGGGGAGTGGGGGGTGGGGTGGGGGCAGGACTGATCATAGATGCCAGTGCAGAACCGCGGGAATGGGGGTTCTGTGCACACACAAAAATCTGTATGTATTGTTAAACTGCATAAGCATAAGAAATATTCAAAGGCAATGGGGGTTTTTCTAACTTTATCTGAAATGTTTGCAAGATTTATAGACAGTTGCTTTTATAACGACTTGAAATGAAGCACTGTTACGACCCAAATTGTCGTTTTGCCCGAATTATCGTTTTCCGTCAAAGCGACAATACGGGTACCACTCACTGCCCAAATTGTCGTCGGCTGAACATGGTATTTTCGATTTCGTATTTCTCTCTCTTAACCTTTCTTTCTTACTTACTTTCTCTCTCTGTCACTGTCTGTCTGTCTCACGGTCTCTCTCTCTCTCTCTCTCTCTCTCTCTCTCTCTCTCTCTCTCTCTCTCTCTCTCTCTCTCTCTCTCTCTCTCTCTCTCTCTCTCTCTCTCTCTCTCTCTCTCTCTCTCTCTCTCTCTCTCTCTCTCTCTCTCTCTCTCTCTCTCTCTCTCTCTCTCTCTCTCTCTCTCTCTCTCTCTCTCTCTCTCTCTTTGGTACTGACAGTTTGTTTGTAACATTTGATTGTCAATCATGGGCGTTTACTTTTATACAAGTGAAGGTTACTTTTATATATACTTTTCATGAAAGTGTGTTGTTTTGTTTTAGAGGAAAATGGCAACTGGAACAAATGTTTCCTACAATGTCCGCATACAAAAAAACGGGGATATGGGACTGAACGAATGTGCTCATGATTGTTGGATATGTTTTCAGTTTCAAATTGAATAGCCTAAAACCGGAGCATTCGAAAAGCGCGACTTTTCGAAAATCGCGATACGAAATGCGCGAACTACAAGATGCCGAAAAGAGCGAACAGTAATGACAAAAAGAGCGAATTTCAGAGTCGCATAAAACTCAGAAAGTTAGGGATAGGGTTAGGGATAGGTTAGGGATAAGGTTAGGGATAGGTTAGGGATAGGGTAAGGGATAGTAAGAAAGTAACAGACATTTTTTCTTGTAAGGTACTTCTTGCCCCATCCCAATCCTCAACGACCCTCTCGCTTTCTGTCAGTGACATTCGCTCTTTCTGTCAGTGACATTCGCTCTTTATGTCAGTGACATTCGCTCTTTCTGTCAGTGACATTCGCTCTTTTCGTACGGTCGCGCAAATGGGAATATTCAGAGAGTAGCGTTTTTGCATGTTGCCCCTAAAACAAGCCCTTTCACGTTTTGTTCACTAATAATTACCAGCTCATAATTACCAGATTTGAAGCTGATTTCACACACTTGTCTGTATGTTTCTGACTATCTATCTATTTATCTATCTATCTATCTATCTATCTCTCTTTACAATCAAATGCTACAAACAAACTGTCAGTACCAGAGAGAGAGAGAGAGAGAGAGAGAGAGAGAGAGAGAGAGAGAGAGAGAGAGAGAGAGAGAGAGAGAGAGAGAGAGAGACAGACAGACAGACAGACAGACAGACAGACAGACAGACAGACAGACAGACAGACAGACAGAACAGACAGACAGACAGACAGACAGACAGACAGACAGACAGACAGACAGACAGACAGACAGACAGACAGAGAGAGAGAGAGAGAGAGAGAGAGAGAAGAGAGAGAGAGAAGACCGAGAGAGAGAGAGAGAGAGAGAGAGAGAGACAGAGAGACAGAGAGAGAGAGAGAAAGTAAGTAAGAAAGAAAGGTTAAGAGAGAGAAATACGAAATCGAAAATACCATGTTCAGCCGACGACAATTTGGGCAGTGAGTGGTACCCGTATTGTCGTTTTCACAGAAAACGACAATTCGGGCAAAAAGACAATTTGGGTCGTAACAAAGCACACTTTGTTCATTTTGAACCTTCTCAACATTGCACTATGTGACTAGAATGTACCGACCATACCAAATATGTTTCTGCCTTATTACCAACCGCGATCGTTGAGAGCGGATTGGAAAGGTAATGTTTTCACTCGTGTCTGAGGCGGACTATGTTTGTATGTTTGTATGTTTGTATGTATCCTCTCTAGCGTTTGAACGGATGGACTTAGGATGCTCACATTTTGCATGCGGGTAGGTAATGGAGAGATCTAGGCCAAGTTCGATAATGAAGGTCATGGGTCAAAGGTCAAGGTCACTGGAGCCGAAAACGCTGCCGCGCGGTTGGTGATTTAGCGTCTTAACGCTCTAGTTGGTCCATGCTTCTGATGATTCCTTTTTCTTCTAGAAGCTACATGGCTCCTTGCATCCTCTCGGGTATCGGAATGTGTTGGCTGAGAACAGCGAGGAGGCCAGGAACTTGGTCGGACCAGATGATTCATAAGGGGGGGGGGGGGGGGGGGTTGCGCCCGGGGGATCCAGGGAGCTGCATTGGTCACGGGTCAAAGAGCAGTGCTCTTGTGGGTGCCCTTTTATAAAGACTTGAAATGAACCTACTCAAAATTGCACCAAAATTCATATTTAGGGAGGGAGAGGGGTGGTGATGGGGGAGGGTGTTTTATCCTTGATTTATTTTTTCCTCGAGCCTGGTTTGCCTGTATCTAGTTATGTTTGCATCACTGTCACTCGCTATTTTGCTCATTTTCTTTGTGTTCTGCCTTTCTTTGACCGTTGTTGTTTGAGGCTCAAGCCACAAACCTATAACTCACTTTGTCGGTCTGTCGGTCTGTCGGTCGGTCCAAAATTGTCGCACTTCAAATCTAGGCTACAAAATTGTCGCACTTCAAATCGAGGCTGCACTTCACATTGAGGCTGCTATTTAAAATGATGTTTCGTTTTCAATTGTCGCACGCCACAAACGATTGCGAATCCGCGCTTGTTTACCTGTGTTTGACTCCGGCTCTGATTCTAGGCTACCTCTCTATGACACAGGTGTCACAGAAAAAACACAAATAGAAGCGCGGACTGAGACGGACAGAGAGAGAGAGAGAGAGAGAGAGAGAGAGAGAGAGAGAGAGAGAGAGAGAGAGAGAGAGAGAGAGAGAGAGAGAGAGAGAGAGAGAGAGAGAGAGAGAGAGAGAGAGAGAGAGAGAGAGAGAGAGAGAGAGAGAGAGAGAGAGGAGAGAGAGAGAGAGAGAGAGAGAGAGAGAGAGAGAGAGAGAGAGAGAGAGAGAGAGACAGATAGACACACAGAGAGAGACATACAGAGAGAGAGAGAAAGTGAGAGAGAGGGTGTGTGTGTGTGTGTGTGTGAGATAGCGAGAGAGAGAGAGAGAGAGAGAGAGAGAGAGAGAGAGAGAGAGAGAGAGAGAGAGAGAGAGAGAGAGAGAGAGAGAGAGAGAGAGAGAGAGGGGGGGGGGTGGAGAGAGAGAGAGAGAGAGAGAGAGAGAGAGAGAGAGAGAGAGAGAGAGAGAGAGAGAGAGAGAGAGAGAGAACTCGGAACTCGGAACTCGGAAAGTTTAATTGTACATTAGCCTTGGGCCACAATACAATGTTTGGGAGGGAAGACAAGGGGTGAAGGTGAGAGAGAGGGAGAGAGAGAGAGAGGGGGGGAGAGAGAGAGAGAGAGAGAGAGAGAGAGAGAGGGGGGATGGAGAGAGAGAGAGAGAGAGAGAGAGAGAGAGAGAGAGAGAGAGAGAGAGAGAGAGAGACTCGAACTCGAACTCGGAAAGTTTAATTGTACATTAGCCTTGGGCCACAATACAATATTTGGGAGGGAAGACAAGGGGTGAAGGTGAGAGAGAGGGAGGGAGAGAGAGAGAGAGAGAGAGAGAGAGAGAGAGAGAGAGAGAGAGAGAGAGAGAGAGAGAGAGAGAGAGAGAGAGAGAGAGTCAACAGGTTAGTCAATAACAGACTTAAGGTCACCTACACTGAAGAAGCAAAGGGTGGAGTATTTTAGAAAGCCTGTGGTTATTTCCAGAGCTCTTGTGAGGCCAAGCTTGTCACTTCACTGTAGATACTGCGCAATTTGTAGATCTGATGTCTTTTCTTGATCAGTTGTGATCCAGCACCACGAAAGGAACCTTAAGTCGCTGGGCTAGTTTATCACAACAGGTTTCCGAAGTCCAAAATCTCATTTTGTGGTCGATTTTGAGTTATGGGTATTTTTGTGTTCTCTAACATCTTACCTTTCATATTTATAAAGAATAATCTTTACTATGGGCTGTAAATGGTCTTATAAGTGTTTTACAACGAGTAGGTCAATGCATTTTCCACAGCTAGGATAGACTTTAGACTGTTTTCTCAACATGACCAACGTTCACTCTACTAACTTTAAATGCTCATAACTCGGGAACGGAAAACGATACAAAAATGGTTCTTCTATCATTAGAAAGAGAACTGTCTGAAGGCTTCAAATGTATAAGTTTCTCAGAATGGTCAGTTTCGTGATGCTGGGTCACATTTAAAATCATCACCTAGGAGGGTGGTATAGTGGTAATGACGTCATTTCCAATGCATGCGTGACCCGGGTGCGAATCCCGGCCCCGCTCTGTCTTTCTAGGTCGACGGGATATTCAAACAGAACGTCGAGGCCTTCGGGTGGAGACTTAAAGCTAGTCTGACCCGTGCGTCTCATGCACGCAAAAAAAAAATCCCACACCAATTAAAAGTTGATAAAAACATGGGAAGAAAATCCCGCTGCCTGTTATGACCAAAATTGATAGCTAGGTTTCACAAGTCCGTCTCCACCCCGCTTCACCCCGTCTTCACAAAAACAAAACAGGTAGCGCTGCTC
>CM065692.1:20588204-20593204 GCA_017654935.2 Phymorhynchus buccinoides
ATTATAAGCGAACATACACACAAAAAGCAACAATGACAACAAATCATCAGCACAAAGAACTCCATTATAAGCGAACATACACACAAACAGCAACAATGACAACGAATCAACAGCACAATGAACTCCATTATAAGCGAACATACACACAAACAGCAACAATGACAACAAATCAACAGCACAAAGAACTCCATTATAAGCGAACATACACACAAACAGCAACAATGACAACAAATCAACAGCACAAAGAACTCCATTATAAGCGAACATACACACAAAAAGCAACAATGACAACGAATCAACATCGCCAACAGCTGGATTATAACGTGAACATACAAAGAGCATCAAAGATAAGAAATTGGCCTTGCCATGAGTTAAAGAGTTGAATTATGAAGCGAACATACACAAAAGGCATCGATGACACAAATCAACAGCGCCAAGAGTTAGAGAGAGAGAGAGAGAGAGAGAGAGAGAGAGAGAGAGAGAGAGAGAGAGAGAGAGAGAGAGAGAGAGAGAGAGAGAGAGAGAGAGAGAGAGAGAGAGAGAGAGAGAGAGAGAGAGAGAGAGAGAGAGAGAGAGGGGCAGAATAGTCAGTCCGACAAACAAACACAGTGACCTAAACTATCAGTACACATACGCCAATTCCCAGACATAATACGAACCAATCTGGCAGACAGCAACACACAGCACAGACCGTACCTAGCCACCTGCTGCTCACTGCAGGGCACCACTCAAAACATTGGTGGGATGTAAAGTAGGACGTATTACTGATGCTATGCTTTAGCTATTTTAGCTATTCCGATATTGAGCACTGGCAGACAGAAACACACACAGAGAGACAGCAAGCACCTAATAACCGGCTGTGATTGAAGAGCATCACGAACACTAGTGACATTAATTAAACAATACTGATTTTTTTTTTATACATGATTTTTTGGCGGTTTCTTCTTTTTCTTTTGTGTTCCCAGGCCATATGGCCATAATGGGTAAGGTACGTATGTCCATTTTTTGTTTTAAAGGTATGTATGTGTCCGGTTTTCAGTTTTCACTGGTCTCCCCGCTGCGTACAGCCGACACATTCCGATTTCGGAGGAGCTCAAAGGAGAAACATTATTCGGAAGAATTTTTTTTTTCTAAAGGCAGAAGAATGGGCCAATAAGTCAGAAAGAGAGTAGATGACAGAAAGCAAAGGGAAAAGGCAGAGTCAAAGAGAGTGGCAGATTAGAGGAAGTTACAAGCACAGAACTTCCAGAAGGTGGGGGAACTATTTTTACGAGAGAAAAAATCGGCATACCCACGGGGAGAAACTCATGGATCGTCCAGCTCCCCGTACGGAGGCACGAGGCATCCACCCACTGCCCCATTTTGCAGTTTCCCTGTTGACAACTGACCGACAGCAACACAGGGACAGTACCTCATTAAAGGGGCACCCTGACGGATGAGTTTTTGCAAGAAACACGTGGAGATCACCAGAAAGACAGCCTTTTCAAGGATCGGAACACTCACTTTGCTCTGGTTTCCTAGAAATTAAACCGTCAAAACGGTGATTCCTCCTTGGCGGAGATGCCGGAGAGAGTAGCCATTTTGGATGGGGTGGGTGGAGGTCACTCGTTGTGGTTGAAGCGTTTTCTTTTTACGTAGTGCAGTAAAAAAAAAAAAAGGAGCTATTTCCTTTGTTGTGAGCGAAACTCCTTTAGATAAACTGTATGAAAAAAATAATTTTTAAAAAAAGTCTTGTATTGTGAAAATGTCGTGCAAACGATTTGGCGGCCATTTGGGTCAAATAATTTGACTTCCAGCACCTCCGCCAAGGAGGAGACGCGGATTTGACGGTTTGATTTCCAGGAAACCAAAGCAAAGTGAGTGTCGCAATCTCTGTAAAGGGTGTTTTCCTGATGATATCGACGTGTTTCGTACACAAACTCATCCGTCAGGGTGCCCCTTTAAAGCCGCACCGGGAGTATGAGGCGCGCTCGGCATTTGAATCGCTGTACGCCACAGAAGCGGTTTACCCTTCTTTTTTCCCCTATTGTGCGAGGGAGGCAGCGCGCCTCGCACGCCGATTCACGTGTGTCGGACTAGCGTTACCCGATTCTTGGGATCGGCTGCTAGGCGTGACATTTAGTGATATAAAACAATGGATATCTTTTTGTTACGAGTTGTTCCAATGTTGCGAAGTGGTAGACAGCAACACATATAATTATACAGTACCTAGTGATCTGCGGCTGATGCAGACCCCACCTTCGCTTCGTGTCAAGTAAACCCGAGTTCGAACCTGGGTACAGGGGATTTTTCCTCTCACTTTGCACTGGGCTTTGCGGTCTGAACGTGGAGTCTTTCGGATGAGACAATAAACCGAGGTTCCGTGTGCTCATGCACGTAGCACACGTTAAACCCAGTCGCAACAAAAAAGTTGTCATTTGGTCAAAATGTACCCCTCTCCCTTCCTTCCTCATCAGTCACACAAAATTCGCATGCACACACACACGCACACGCACACACACACACACACACACACACACACACACACACACACACACACACACACACACACACACACACACACACACACACACACACACACACACACACACACACACACACACACACACACACACACAAGGGTGGCGCGCCTCTGGCTGCGATGCGCTCTCCAGGTGGGAGCAACCCGAATTTCACAGAGACGCCTCTGTGACTATAATGTACCTAACCTAACCTAACCTAACCTAACCTAACCTAACCTAACCTAACCTTAATCTAACCTAACCAACTGAGATAAAACAACAACAGAGATTGGAAGGTTGAAACTATTCCACTGTTGAAAACAGAACATTAGTTCTTCTCCTTCTTCTTCTTTTTCTTCTTCGATCGCTCAAACAGTTTCCTGTCAATTATGTGCGCAGTTGCGTCATGCTGCCGTTATGCGCCTAACTATAACCTGCATTTCTTTTTTGGACATATTAAAGTATACTTGTACTTGAACTTGAACTTGAACTAAGAAATATAGGCCCAGCAAGTCCGACTTCGGCTGACGGAAATCTTTTTGAAAGTGTTTCGTAAAAAAGGCAGGAGAATGGACCGGTTAGGCGGAGAGATAGTAGATGGCAGAAAGCAAAGGGAAAAGGCAGAGTCAAAGAGAGTGACAGATGACAGGAAGGTACAAGCACATAACTTCCAGAAGGTTGGTGAACTATCTATGCAAAAGACCCCCCGGTATCCCCACGGGGGGAATATTAGTGATATAAAGTAATGGATATCTTTTTGTTAAGAGCTATTCTAATATTGCAAACTGGCGGACAGCGACCCACACAGATACAGTACCTAGTGATTTGCGGCTGATGTAGAACACGCCTGAACACAACTGAGATACCGCAATAGAGATAAGGTTAGAGTTTTTGTGTGTGTTGTTTGCTAAACCTTTTTTTGCATGTTTTTCATAAACAAATTACAAATACACAATTAAATAAATGGCTCAATAAATGTATGAGTAAATAAACAAATACATAAATAAATAAAAAGTATTATAAAATAAATAAACAAATGAGAAAAGATATAGACAAAGGAACAATGATGGTAAATAAACAATGCACAGTTAAGGAGTTAATTCATATAAATAACTATATATAAAAAAATTAAAAAAAGTCAACACCCGTTCGAAACAATGACCAATTGACACGAGTTGAAAATCATGAGCAATACACAATTATGCACGCCATATACTCATACACAAGCATATATATTTAGACACAGAAGTTATCAATATTAATGTTTCTTCCATGGATTTTGGGTTATGCTATTGCAGATCATAGTGATATATAAACAACAGAGATATTAATGTTAGAACTACTTCACTGTTGAGAACAGAACATTAGTATGTGTGTGCGTGGGGTGTTTATCAAGTCAAGTCAAGTCAAGTCAAAATGATCTTTATTGACGATAAAGGAATAAGGTAAACAAAGATTTGTTTTGATCCTGTCGTCATAAATTAACAAGCAATACAAATGAAGCAAATAAAACGAGAAACTAAACTGAATAACAAAATCAAATCGCAATGAATAAATAAATAGATAAATATAAAAAAATACATGTATGTCACACAAGCAGAATACATTAATTACATACAAACTAAGGACACATATAATCAAAGTGGTAAAGGGGGAGGAGAAGAGGGGGTTGGAAAACAAATAACGACTGAGACAAATAAAGACACAGACAGACAGACAGACAGACAGATAAAAGAAGATATGTGTGTGTGTGTGTGTGTGTGTGTGTGTGTGTGTGTGTGTGTGTGTGTGTGTGTGTGTGTGTGTGTGTGTGTGTGTGTGTGTGTGTGTGTGTGTGTGTGTGTGTGTGTGTGTGTGTGTGTGTGTGTGTGTGTGTGTGTGTACCTATCTTTATCTTTTATCTGGGGTTTTCATATTACTGTCAATCTCATTATGACGGCTTTAGATCTGATCAATAATAAAAGTGCTCTCTCTCTCTCTCACTCTCTCTCTCTCTCTCTCTCTCTCTCTCTCTCTCTCTCTCTCTCTCTCTCTCTCTCTCTCTCTCTCTCTATCTATCTATCTATCTCCATCTCTCTCTCTCTCTCTCTCTCTCTTCTCTCTCTCTCTCTCTCTCTCTCTCTCTCTCTCTCTCTCTCTCTCTCTCTCTCTCTCTCTCTCTCTCGTCTACCCCCCCCCACACACACACACACACTTCTCCCCTGTCTTTCCTATGAGGTGTTGTCAGTCACGCACGAGATATCAGCACCGCTCCACATTCACAGTTCCAGTCACGATTTCCGTCCTGCCTTCTCTTGTCTACGAATATAAAAAAAACCACTTGATTTGCTGTGTCAACAGAAAGGAGCCGTGCTTGCCTTGGGGTGAACGTGCAGAGCTTCGAATTGTACATTGATGACGTCAGCACTAGGTGTGACCTTCCTGCGACCTTGACGAGCTGAAAACTGCGTATTAACTAGTATTAATGACATCAATACTAGGTGTGACCTTCGTCTAACC
>CM065692.1:20608204-20613204 GCA_017654935.2 Phymorhynchus buccinoides
GAAAAAGTATGTGGTCTTTATGCGGGGAACTTCAGCACCTTCGAGGTGAAGGAGCTGAGCGTGGGGGGCTAGACAGTTTCTGGTGGCAAGGAGTTCCAGTCGCGGATGGTTTGGGGGAAGAAAGTGTTGTTGCGGTAGTCGGTTCTTGCAGATACACGTTGAAATTGCATGTTGTGGGCCAGTCCATTCACAATTTTATAGAACATGGTGAGACTGGATGCTCTGCGGCACTCGGCCAGTGAGGACCATTGTAGCTGTTGGAGCATGCTACTGACACTCGATGCGTTTCTGTGCCTGTTAATGACATATCTGGCTGTTCTGCGCTGCACCTTCTCAAGGTCCGAGGTCAGCCTGTCAAAGTGTGGGTCCCAGACAGCATGCATATTCTGTGATGGGCCTGACCATGGCCTTGTATGCAAGCTCTTTGGTTAGCAGTGAAGTACACCTTCAGGTTCCTCCTTAGGAAGCCGAGAGCTCTGTAGGCTTTGGCGCAGGTAGCTGCGACATGGGCTCCCCAGGTGAGATCGGTTTGCAGAATGACCCCTAGGTACTTCGCAGAGGACACTCTTTCGAGGGTGTGGCCGTGCAGACTGTAGTTGGTGGTGGCGTTCGATGGCTTCTTACTGCGCGTCAAAGGCAGCAGGCTGTGGTTCACCCTGTCAAATTCCTTCGCGAAGCCCATGATGCTTACGTCAGTTGCAGTACCGCTGTCCATAGCTGCAGAGACCTCTTCGATGAATTAGAGGAGCTGGGTCTCGCAGGAGCGGTACTTGCGGAAGCCGTGTTGTTTACTGGACAATATGGAATTTGACTCGAGGTGCTGCATGATACTGCTTGTGAGGATGTGTTCCAAGACTTTGGCGGCGACGCCGGTGAGGGAGATGGGCATGTGATTTGAAGCCTTGTAATGCTCTCCCTTCTTGGAGACAGGGGTCACCAGCACCTCTCACCAGTCCGCAGGTACCTCAACGGTGTTCAGTGAGGACTGAAATATGGCGGTTAGGATGGGGGCAATTTCCGTGGACAGTTCTTTCAGCACGCGGGGGGTAATGCCGTCTGCTCCAGCTGCTTTGGTGGGGTTCAGGTTGGCCAGAAGTTTTTAAACTCCACCAGTACTGACGGCGATGTCGTCTATGGTGGGGAAGTCGTCCCGTGAGCCGGGCATCGTGCATCTGGTCTTGAACTCTTCTGCAGAGTAGGTGTTTCCCTGACTGAAGGCATTGAAGAATTGGCTGTTCAGTTCTACAGCTTTCTCCTTGGGGTCAGTTAAGACTTTGCCAGCTGAGTTGAGTGCTGGTACTCCAGTGGTGGTGGTACGCTTGTGTTTCATATAAGTCCAGACGGGTTTTCATGCTGTAGGGTTCTCGCAGATGGGTTTCGTGCAGGAAGTAGACAACTAAGTCTGTCTGTCTTTCCGTCTGCATGTCTACGTGCTGATCTGCATGCCTGTACCATCGGCGTTTGCCCACCTTCTCCCTCTTTCTCTCATTTTAAAATGTACCGATACACACGATTTAGCTTCTTAAAGGGGCACCATGACGGATGAGTTTTTGCAAGAAACACGTGGAGATCACCAGAAAGACAGCCTTTTCAAGGATCGGAACACTCACTTTGCTCTGGTTTCCTAGAAATCAAACCGTCAAAACGGCGATTCCTCCTTGGCGGAGATGCCGGAGAGATAAAGTTTATTTTGGATGGGGTGGGTGGAGGCCACTCATTATGGTTGAAGCTTTTTCTTCTTTGTAGTACAGTAAAAAAAAACACAATTGGAGCCATTTCCTTTGTTGTGAGCAAAACTCCTTTGGGTAAACTGTATATATTATTTTTAATAATTAAAAGGCTTGTACAGTATTGTGGAAATTTCGTGCAAACGATTTGGTCTAACTCAGGCGGCTGTTAATACCTTCATTCCTCACATCACGCTTGGACCCAAAAACAACAAGCCCTGGGTCGACCTGGAGACCAAAAGGCTGACAAGACATAGAGACAGACTTTATAAGAAGTGGAAAAAGACTGGAGATGCATCCGTCCACCACCAGGTCAAAGTCTTGAAGTGACATATCCAGAGAAGATTGTGTCGGGCTTACTGGTCCTTCATAGAAAATCTGATTGTCGACAACTCCACTCCCAAGCCCAAAACCAAGAAGTCCTTCTGGAAATAATCAAATATCAAAAGACAGAAGAGGCCAACGTTTCCCCATTAAAAGAGGGCAGCAAGCTGGTCATCGAAGCAAATGACAAAGACAAAACTCTTAATACCCAGTTTCGCTCTGCCTTCAGCAGCAACATCCCATGCTCTCACGAAGAGTTCAGAGAATGGACAGGCATGAATCCTGAACCCATGGGGCCTACCTGCCAGCCAATCACCATAACAGTGCCAGGAGAAAAGAAGCTCCTCAAAGACATGGACCCCACCAAAGCGCCAGGCCCGGATGGCATAAGTCCCAGGTTGATACCAGCACTGTCCCCAACGACTGGGAAATGGCCAATGTCACACCAGTGTGCAAGAAAGGGGAAATGTATTGGCCTGAAAACTACAGACCCATCTCACTTACCAGTGTGGTCTGCAAGATCCCTGAACACATTCTTGTCAGCAAGATAATGGGATTTGCCGAAGCCAACCGAATCCTGAGGGAGGAGCAACATGGATTTAGGAAAGGCAGATCATGCGGAAAGACAGCTCCTTGGGCTTGTGAACGAGCTCAATCACAGTATGGAGAGAGGAAAGCAGACGGATGTCTTGGTGATGGATTTATCCAAGGCATTCGACAAAGTGAGCCACTCCCTCCTGGTCCACAAGCTCAATCACTATGGCATCACGGGGCAGATCAACTCCTGGATCCGCGACTTCCTCACGGACAGAAAGAAAGCAGGCGCTGGTTGTGGACGTCGCCTCATCGGAGACAGTGCCAGTAGAGTCAGGTGTCCCGCAGGGATCAGTGTTGGGCCCAACCCTCTTCCTGCTCTACATCAACGATTTACGGGAACGCCTGTCCTTAACCTCCAGACTGTTCGCTGATGACACTCTGTCACAAAACAGTGGAATCATATAAGGACCAGTCAATCCTTCAACATGATCTCGACATTATGGCAGAATGGGAGGGAAAATGGAGGATGAAGTTTCACCCAGAGAGAAATGCCAATCCATGCATGTGGCAATAAAAAAGAAAGTGCAAGCCAGCAAGTATCATCTTCATGGCCAGACGCTGCAAACTGTGCAGGAAACTAAATATCTGGGTGTCACAATATCAAAAGATATTACCTGGGACACCCACATCACCAACATAGCCAACAAGGCCAACAAAACCCTCGGCTTTCTCCGCAGAAACATGAAAGTAGGCTCTGTAGCTGTTAAAGAAACAGCCTACAAGGCTCTTGTAAGACCTACCCTGGAATACGCCGCACCTGTCTGGGATCCACACACGGCCAAGAACAACGGCAAAATTGAGAGGGTCCAACACCGCGCAGCACGCTGGGTTGTCAATCGTCATCGTCAGACATCCAGCATCGACAACATGATGTCCCAGCTGCAGTGGCCCCCGCTCAAGGACAGGTGGCGATCTGCAAGGCTGGCCACCTTCTTCAAGTTTCATCAGGGAGAGGTGGCCATCAACACTCCTGATAGGTCAGTCTCCCATCCACCAACCCGACAATCAAGACAAATGCATGCCGCAGCCTACCTATTACCATCATCCGGACTTTTCATTCTTTCTGAGGAATGTGGAGGAATGGAACTGTCTTCCATCTGAGGCAACAACATTAGCCTCGGTGGAGGAATTCAAAGCCCGGATCTAACCCCTCCTCCTCCTCCCTCCCCCCCCTCTCCCCAGTCCCAAATCCAATCCATCCTTCCCTGCCCCCCCCCCCCCAATTGCTCGCCCCCCTCCCCCCTTCCTTCCTTGTCCCCTTGTAGCTGACCATTTGGACAGTGATTCATTTGGATTGTAATGTTTACGGAAGCCCCTTGTTATAGTATTATAATCTTCAAAATGTTGAAGGAGGATACTTATTGAAAGAAAAAAGAGAAGCCACATGCCTTTTCTTTCACTGAAATAATTTTACTTCCAGCACCTCCGCCAAGGAGGAATCGCCGATTCGATGGATTGATTTCTAGGAAACCAGAACAAAGTGAGTGTTGCGATCTCTGTAAAGGGTGTTTTCCTGGTGATCGCGACGTGTTTCTTGCAGAAACTCATCCGTCAGGGTGCCCCTTTAATTCAGTTAAATCTATTTGATACTAAATCTTGTGTGAAAGGGGTGTGTTTGTGCGTGTGTTTATGTACCCGTCTGTCCATCTATAGTTTGTTTTACAAAGCATGAATTACTTTGTGTAACAATAATAACAATGCATCTTATTTTAGACAGCGCATTGCTTACTATTCATGTTACATTACGTAATCTGAACAACCAATGACCATACAAGACGTAGGCCGTCTACACACATAAGCGGATATTCCATGCGGAAACCCGTGCGCAATCCATAAATAAGTGAAACAAAGAAGGGGAAAGATTTGCGCACGTGTCAGAATTTCACCTATGTGCGTACACTTGTATCCTTCTTTCTTCCACTTATTTAGGGTTTTCCGTACAGAACTTGCTCGTCCAATGTGTACCCGGCCTAAATGCAGATAGAGTCTATCTAAAATCGCAGATTCTATACTAACGAATGGCACATGAAAGAGAAACGCTGGAAGAGTGGAAGATGTAAACAAAAAGAAAATATGTTCAGAAAACCACCCCCACATACATCTTTGTTAATATGACGCAAAGGTTTACCTCTTAACCCTTTCACCGCCAGCCATATGTCAGCCCAAAATGTCCATTAAATATGGCTGGGTAGAGAACAAAATCCATCTGCAGTATTGAGGATTCTTCTGTGACATACATAAAATAAGGTCTATCCTTGCTTCCCCAAACTAAGACAATAGGGTCTTTGGATAATAGACCCCAATTTGAAGCCTTTTAGTGACATGGGTGTTAAATCACTGTGGTGCTAAAAT
>CM065692.1:20623204-20634014 GCA_017654935.2 Phymorhynchus buccinoides
TGGCATGGAAGGGATTGTAGAAACAGGAGGGGAAGGGTTAAAGTGGCATGGAAGGGATTGTAGAAACAGGAGGGGAAGGGTTAAAGTGGCATGGAAGGGATTGTAGAAACAGGAGGGGAAGGGTTAAAGTGGCATGGAAGGGATTGTAGAAACAGGAGGGGAAGGGTTAAAGTGGCATGGAAGGGGTTGTAGAAACAGGAGGGGAAGGGTTAAAGTGGCATGGAAGGGATTGTAGAAACAGGAGGGGAAGGGTTAAAGTGGCATGGAAGGGTGTAGAAACAGGAGGGGAAGGGTTAAAGGGCATGGAAGGGGTTGTAGAAACAGGAGGGGAAGGGTTAAAGTGGCATGGAAGGGGTTGTAGAAACAGGAGGGGAAGGGTTAAAGTGGCATGGAAGGGATTGTAGAAACAGGAGGGGAAGGGTTAAAGTGGCATGGAAGGGGTTGTAGAAACAGGAGGGGAAGGGTTAAAGTGGCATGGAAGGGGTTGTAGAAACAGGAGGGGAAGGGTTAAAGTGGCATGGAAGGGGTTGTAGAAACAGGAGGGGAAGGGTTAGGGGGAAGGGGTAGAAGGGTTAAAGTGGCATGGAAGGGGTTGTAGAAACAGGAGGGGAAGGGTTAAAGTGGCATGGAAGGGATTGTAGAAACAGGAGGGGAAGGGTTAAAGTGGCATGGAAGGGGTTGTAGAAACAGGAGGGGAAGGGTTAAAGTGGCATGGAAGGGGTTGTAGAAACAGGAGGGGAAGGGTTAAAGTGGCATGGAAGGGGTTGTAGAAACAGGAGGGGAAGGGTTAAAGTGGCATGGAAGGGGTTGTAGAAACAGGAGGGGAAGGGTTAAAGTGGCATGGAAGGGGTTGTAGAAACAGGAGGGGAAGGGTTAAAGTGGCATGGAAGGGGTTGTAGAAACAGGAGGGGAAGGGTTAAAGTGGCATGGAAGGGGTTGTAGAAACAGGAGGGGAAGGGTTAAAGTGGCATGGAAGGGGTTGTAGAAACAGGAGGGGAAGGGTTAAAGTGGCATGGAAGGGGTTGTAGAAACAGGAGGGGAAGGGTTAAAGTGGCATGGAAGGGGTTGTAGAAACAGGAGGGGAAGGGTTAAAGTGGCATGGAAGGGGTTGTAGAAACAGGAGGGGAAGGGTTAAAGTGGCATGGAAGGGGTTGTAGAAACAGGAGGGGAAGGGTTAAAGTGGCATGGAAGGGGTTGTAGAAACAGGAGGGGAAGGGTTAAAGTGGCATGGAAGGGGTTGTAGAAACAGGAGGGGAAGGGTTAAAGTGGCATGGAAGGGATTGTAGAAACAGGAGGGGAAGGGTTAAAGTGGCATGGAAGGGATTGTAGAAACAGGAGGGGAAGGGTTAAAGTGGCATGGAAGGGGTTGTAGAAACAGGAGGGGAAGGGTTAAAGTGGCATGGAAGGGGTTGTAGAAACAGGAGGGGAAGGGTTAAAGTGGCATGGAAGGGGTTGTAGAAACAGGAGGGGAAGGGTTAAAGTGGCATGGAAGGGGTTGTAGAAACAGGAGGGGAAGGGTTAAAGTGGCATGGAAGGGGTTGTAGAAACAGGAGGGGAAGGGTTAAAGTGGCATGGAAGGGATTGTAGAAACAGGAGGGGAAGGGTTAAAGTGGCATGGAAGGGGTTGTAGAAACAGGAGGGGAAGGGTTAAAGTGGCATGGAAGGGGTTGTAGAAACAGGAGGGGAAGGGTTAAAGTGGCATGGAAGGGGTTGTAGAAACAGGAGGGGAAGGGTTAAAGTGGCATGGAAGGGGTTGTAGAAACAGGAGGGGAAGGGTTAAAGTGGCATGGAAGGGATTGTAGAAACAGGAGGGGAAGGGTTAAAGTGGCATGGAAGGGGTTGTAGAAACAGGAGGGGAAGGGTTAAAGTGGCATGGAAGGGGTTGTAGAAACAGGAGGGGAAGGGTTAAAGTGGCATGGAAGGGGTTGTAGAAACAGGAGGGGAAGGGTTAAAGTGGCATGGAAGGGTAGAAACAGGAGGGGAAGGGTTTGTAGAAACAGGAGGGGAAGGGTTAAAGTGGCATGGAAGGGGTTGTAGAAACAGGAGGGGAAGGGTTAAAGTGGCATGGAAGGGGTTGTAGAAACAGGAGGGGAAGGGTTAAAGTGGCATGGAAGGGGTTGTAGAAACAGGAGGGGAAGGGTTAAAGTGGCATGGAAGGGGGGGGGGAAGGGTGTAGAAACAGTAGAAACAGGAGGGGAAGGGTTAAAGTGGCATGGAAGGGATTGTAGAAACAGGAGGGGAAGGGTTAAAGTGGCATGGAAGGGGTTGTAGAAACAGGAGGGGAAGGGTTAAAGTGGCATGGAAGGGATTGTAGAAACAGGAGGGGAAGGGTTAAAGTGGCATGGAAGGGATTGTAGAAACAGGAGGGGAAGGGTTAAAGTGGCATGGAAGGGGTTGTAGAAACAGGAGGGGAAGGGTTAAAGTGGCATGGAAGGGATTGTAGGGAGGGGAAGGGTTAAAGTAAGGGTTAAAGTGGCATGGAAGGGGTTGTAGAAACAGGAGGGGAAGGGTTAAAGTGGCATGGAAGGGGTTGTAGAAACAGGAGGGGAAGGGTTAAAGTGGCATGGAAGGGGTTGTAGAAACAGGAGGGGAAGGGTTAAAGTGGCATGGAAGGGGTTGTAGAAACAGGAGGGGAAGGGTTAAAGTGGCATGGAAGGGGTTGTAGAAACAGGAGGGGAAGGGTTAAAGTGGCATGGAAGGGGTTGTAGAAACAGGAGGGGAAGGGTTAAAGTGGCATGGAAGGGGTTGTAGAAACAGGAGGGGAAGGGTTAAAGTGGCATGGAAGGGGTTGTAGAAACAGGAGGGGAAGGGTTAAAGTGGCATGGAAGGGGTTGTAGAAACAGGAGGGGAAGGGTTAAAGTGGCATGGAAGGGGTTGTAGAAACAGGAGGGGAAGGGTTAAAGTGGCATGGAAGGGGTTGTAGAAACAGGAGGGGAAGGGTTAAAGTGGCATGGAAAGGGATTGTAGAAACAGGAGGGGAAGGGTTAAAGTGGCATGGAAGGGATTGTAGAAACAGGAGGGGAAGGGTTAAAGTGGCATGGAAGGGGTTGTAGAAACAGGAGGGGAAGGGTTAAAGTGGCATGGAAGGGATTGTAGAAACAGGAGGGGAAGGGTTAAAGTGGCATGGAAGGGGTTGTAGAAACAGGAGGGGAAGGGTTAAAGTGGCATGGAAGGGATTGTAGAAACAGGAGGGGAAGGGTTAAAGTGGCATGGAAGGGGTTGTAGAAACAGGAGGGGAAAGGGTTTGTAAAACAGGAGTGGTTAAAGTGGCATGGAAGGGTTTGTAGAAACAGGAGGGGAAGGGTTAAAGTGGCATGGAAGGGGTTGTAGAAACAGGAGGGGAAGGGTTAAAGTGGCATGGAAGGGATTGTAGAAACAGGAGGGGAAGGGTTAAAGTGGCATGGAAGGGATTGTAGAAACAGGAGGGGAAGGGTTAAAGTGGGCATGGAAGGGGTTGTAGAAACAGGAGGGGAAGGGTTAAAGGAAAGGGGTTGTAGAAACAGGAGGGGAAGGGTTAAAGTGGCATGGAAGGGATTGTAGAAACAGGAGGGGAAGGGTTAAAGTGGCATGGAAGGGATTGTAGAAACAGGAGGGGAAGGGTTAAAGTGGCATGGAAGGGGTTGTAGAAACAGGAGGGGAAGGGTTAAAGTGGCATGGAAGGGATTGTAGAAACAGGAGGGGAAGGGTTAAAGTGGCATGGAAGGGGTTGTAGAAACAGGAGGGGAAGGGTTAAAGTGGCATGGAAGGGGTTGTAGAAACAGGAGGGGAAGGGTTAAAGTGGCATGGAAGGGGTTGTAGAAACAGGAGGGGAAGGGTTAAAGTGGCATGGAAGGGGTTGTAGAAACAGGAGGGGAAGGGTTAAAGTGGCATGGAAGGGGTTGTAGAAACAGGAGGGGAAGGGTTAAAGTGGCATGGAAGGGGTTGTAGAAACAGGAGGGGAAGGGTTAAAGTGGCATGGAAGGGAAGAAGGGTTGTAAAACAGGAGGGGAAGGGTTAAAGTGGCATGGAAGGGGTTGTAGAAACAGGAGGGGAAGGGTTAAAGTGGCATGGAAGGGGTTGTAGAAACAGGAGGGGAAGGGTTAAAGTGGCATGGAAGGGGTTGTAGAAACAGGAGGGGAAGGGTTAAAGTGGCATGGAAGGGGTTGTAGAAACAGGAGGGGAAGGGTTAAAGTGGCATGGAAGGGATTGTAGAAACAGGAGGGGAAGGGTTAAAGTGGCATGGAAGGGGTTGTAGAAACAGGAGGGGAAGGGTTAAAGTGGCATGGAAGGGGTTGTAGAAACAGGAGGGGAAGGGTTAAAGTGGCATGGAAGGGATTGTAGAAACAGGAGGGGAAGGGTTAAAGTGGCATGGAAGGGGTTGTAGAAACAGGAAAGGGGAAGGGGTTAAAGTGTTAAAGTGGCATGGAAGGGGTTGTAGAAACAGGAGGGGAAGGGTTAAAGTGGCATGGAAGGGATTGTAGAAACAGGAGGGGAAGGGTTAAAGTGGCATGGAAGGGGTTGTAGAAACAGGAGGGGAAGGGTTAAAGTTGTAGAAACAGGAGGGGAAGGGTTAAATGGAAGGGGTTGTAGAAACAGGAGGGGAAGGGTTAAAGTGGCATGGAAGGGGTTGTAGAAACAGGAGGGGAAGGGTTAAAGTGGCATGGAAGGGGTTGTAGAAACAGGAGGGGAAGGGTTAAAGTGGCATGGAAGGGGTTGTAGAAACAGGAGGGGAAGGGTTAAAGTGGCATGGAAGGGGTTGTAGAAACAGGAGGGGAAGGGTTAAAGTGGCATGGAAGGGGTTGTAGAAACAGGAGGGGAAGGGTTAAAGTGGCATGGAAGGGATTGTAGAAACAGGAGGGGAAGGGTTAAAGTGGCATGGAAGGGGGGTTGTAGAAACAGGAGGGGAAGGGTTAAAGTGGCATGGAAGGGATTGTAGAAACAGGAGGGGAAGGGTTAAAGTGGCATGGAAGGGGTTGTAGAAACAGGAGGGGAAGGGTTAAAGTGGCATGGAAGGGGTTGTAGAAACAGGAGGGGAAGGGTTAAAGTGGCATGGAAGGGGTTGTAGAAACAGGAGGGGAAGGGTTAAAGTGGCATGGAAGGGGTTGTAGAAACAGGAGGGGAAGGGTTAAAGTGGCATGGAAGGGGTTGTAGAAACAGGAGGGGAAGGGTTTAAAGTGGCATGGAAGGGGTTGTAGAAACAGGAGGGGAAGGGTTAAAGTGGCATGGAAGGGGTTTGTAGAAACAGGAGGGGAAGGGTTAAAGTGGCATGGAAGGGGTTGTAGAAACAGGAGGGGAAGGGTTAAAGTGGCATGGAAGGGGTTGTAGAAACAGGAGGGGAAGGGTTAAAGTGGCATGGAAGGGATTGTAGAAACAGGAGGGGAAGGGTTAAAGTGGCATGGAAGGGATTGTAGAAACAGGAGGGGAAGGGTTAAAGTGGCATGGAAGGGGTTGTAGAAACAGGAGGGGAAGGGTTAAAGTGGCATGGAAGGGGATTGTAGAAACAGGAGGGGAAGGGTTAAAGTGGCATGGAAGGGATTGTAGAAACAGGAGGGGAAGGGTTAAAGTGGCATGGAAGGGATTGTAGAAACAAGTGGAGGGGAAGGGTTAAAAGTGGCATGGAAGGGATTGTAGAAACAGGAGGGGAAGGGTTAAAGTGGCATGGAAGGGGTTGTAGAAACAGGAGGGGAAGGGTTAAAGTGGCATGGAAGGGGTTGTAGGGGTTGTAAAACAGGAGGGGAAGGGTTAAAGTGGCATGGAAGGGGTTGTAGAAACAGGAGGGGAAGGGTTAAAGTGGCATGGAAGGGGTTGTAGAAACAGGAGGGGAAGGGTTAAAGTGGCATGGAAGGGATTGTAGAAACAGGAGGGGAAGGGTTAAAGTGGCATGGAAGGGGTTGTAGAAACAGGAGGGGAAGGGTTAAAGTGGCATGGAAGGGGTTGTAGAAACAGGAGGGGAAGGGTTAAAGTGGCATGGAAGGGATTGTAGAAACAGGAGGGGAAGGGTTAAAGTGGCATGGAAGGGGTTGTAGAAACAGGAGGGGAAGGGTTAAAGTGGCATGGAAGGGATTGTAGAAACAGGAGGGGAAGGGTTAAAGTGGCATGGAAGGGGTTGTAGAAACAGGAGGGGAAGGGTTAAAGTGGCATGGAAGGGATTGTAGAAACAGGAGGGGAAGGGTTAAAGTGGCATGGAAGGGATTGTAGAAACAGGAGGGGAAGGGTTAAAGTGGCATGGAAGGGATTGTAGAAACAGGAGGGGAAGGGTTAAAGTGGCATGGAAGGGGTTGTAGAAACAGGAGGGGAAGGGTTAAAGTGGCATGGAAGGGGTTGTAGAAACAGGAGGGGAAGGGTTAAAGTGGCATGGAAGGGGTTGTAGAAACAGGAGGGGAAGGGTTAAAGTGGCATGGAAGGGATTGTAGAAACAGGAGGGGAAGGGTTAAAGTGGCATGGAAGGGGTTGTAGAAACAGGAGGGGAAGGGTTAAAGTGGCATGGAAGGGATTGTAGAAACAGGAGGGGAAGGGTTAAACATGGAAGGGGGAAGGGGTTGTAGAAACAGGAGGGGAAGGGTTAAAGTGGCATGGAAGGGGTTGTAGAAACAGGAGGGGAAGGGTTAAAGTGGCATGGAAGGGGTTGTAGAAACAGGAGGGGAAGGGTTAAAGTGGCATGGAAGGGGTTGTAGAAACAGGAGGGGAAGGGTTAAAGTGGCATGGAAGGGGTTGTAGAAACAGGAGGGGAAGGGTTAAAGTGGCATGGAAGGGGTTGTAGAAACAGGAGGGGAAGGGTTAAAGTGGCATGGAAGGGGTTGTAGAAACAGGAGGGGAAGGGTTAAAGTGGCATGGAAGGGGTTGTAGAAACAGGAGGGGAAGGGTTAAAGTGGCATGGAAGGGGTTGTAGAAACAGGAGGGGAAGGGTTAAAGTGGCATGGAAGGGGTTGTAGAAACAGGAGGGGAAGGGTTAAAGTGGCATGGAAGGGGTTGTAGAAACAGGAGGGGAAGGGTTAAAGTGGCATGGAAGGGGTTGTAGAAACAGGAGGGGAAGGGTTAAAGTGGCATGGAAGGGATTGTAGAAACAGGAGGGGAAGGGTTAAAGTGGCATGGAAGGGATTGTTAGAAACAGGAGGGGAAGGGTTAAAGTGGCATGGAAGGGGTTGTAGAAACAGGAGGGGAAGGGTTAAAGTGGCATGGAAGGGATTGTAGAAACAGGAGGGGAAGGGTTAAAGTGGCATGGAAGGGGTTGTAGAAACAGGAGGGGAAGGGTTAAAGTGGCATGGAAGGGGTTGTAGAAACAGGAGGGGAAGGGTTAAAGTGGCATGGAAGGGGTTGTAGAAACAGGAGGGGAAGGGTTAAAGTGGCATGGAAGGGATTGTAGAAACAGGAGGGGAAGGGTTAAAGTGGCATGGAAGGGGTTGTAGAAACAGGAGGGGAAGGGTTAAAGTGGCATGGAAGGGGTTGTAGAAACAGGAGGGGAAGGGTTAAAGTGGCATGGAAGGGATTGTAGAAACAGGAGGGGAAGGGTTAAAGTGGCATGGAAGGGGTTGTAGAAACAGGAGGGGAAGGGTTAAAGTGGCATGGAAGGGGTTGTAGAAACAGGAGGGGAAGGGTTAAAGTGGCATGGAAGGGATTGTAGAAACAGGAGGGGAAGGGTTAAAGTGGCATGGAAGGGGTTGTAGAAACAGGAGGGGAAGGGTTAAAGTGGCATGGAAGGGGTTGTAGAAACAGGAGGGGAAGGGTTAAAGTGGCATGGAAGGGGTTGTAGAAACAGGAGGGGAAGGGTTAAAGTGGCATGGAAGGGGTTGTAGAAACAGGAGGGGAAGGGTTAAAGTGGCATGGAAGGGGTTGTAGAAACAGGAGGGGAAGGGTTAAAGTGGCATGGAAGGGATTGTAGAAACAGGAGGGGAAGGGTTAAAGTGGCATGGAAGGGATTGTAGAAACAGGAGGGGAAGGGTTAAAGTGGCATGGAAGGGTTTGTAGAAACAGGAGGGGAAGGGTTAAAGTGGCATGGAAGGGGTTGTAGAAACAGGAGGGGAAGGGTTAAAGTGGCATGGAAGGGGTTGTAGAAACAGGAGGGGAAGGGTTAAAGTGGCATGGAAGGGGTTGTAGAAACAGGAGGGGAAGGGTTAAAAAGTGGCATGGAAGGGGTTGTAGAAACAGGAGGGGAAGGGTTAAAGTGGCATGGAAGGGGTTGTAGGAGGGGAAGGGTTAAAGTGGCATGGAAGGGGTTGTAGAAACAGGAGGGGAAGGGTTAAAGTGGCATGGAAGGGGTTGTAGAAACAGGAGGGGAAGGGTTAAAGTGGCATGGAAGGGATTGTAGAAACAGGAGGGGAAGGGTTAAAGTGGCATGGAAGGGGTTGTAGAAACAGGAGGGGAAGGGTTAAAGTGGCATGGAAGGGGTTGTAGAAACAGGAGGGGAAGGGTTAAAGTGGCATGGAAGGGGTTGTAGAAACAGGAGGGGAAGGGTTAAAGTGGCATGGAAGGGTGGCATTGTAGAAACAGGAGGGGAAGGGTTAAAGTGGCATGGAAGGGGTTGTAGAAACAGGAGGGGAAGGGTTAAAGTGGCATGGAAGGGGTTGTAGAAACAGGAGGGGAAGGGTTAAAGTGGCATGGAAGGGGTTGTAGAAATGGAAGGGATTGTAGAAACAGGAGGGGAAGGGTTAAAGTGAAACAGGGGGGAAGGGTTAAAGTGGCATGTTAAAGTTAAAGTGGCATGGAAGGGGTTGTAGAAACAGGAGGGGAAGGGTTAAAGTGGCATGGAAGGGATTGTAGAAACAGGAGGGGGGTTAAGGGTTAAAGTGGCATGGAAGGGATTGTAGAAACAGGAGGGGAAGGGTTAAAGTGGCATGGAAGGGGTTGTAGAAACAGGAGGGGAAGGGTTAAAGTGGCATGGAAGGGAGAAACAGGAGGGGAAGGGTTGTAGAAACAGGAGGGGAAGGGTTAAAGTGGCATGGAAGGGGTTGTAGAAACAGGAGGGGAAGGGTTAAAGTGGCATGGAAGGGGTTGTAGAAACAGGAGGGGAAGGGTTAAAGTGGCATGGAAGGGATTGTAGAAACAGGAGGGGAAGGGTTAAAGTGTGGAAGGGATTGTAGAAACAGGAGGGGAAGGGTTAAAGTGGCATGGAAGGGGTTGTAGAAACAGGAGGGGAAGGGTTAAAGTGGCATGGAAGGGGTTGTAGAAACAGGAGGGAGGGTTAAAGTGGCATGGAAGGGTTTAAAGTGGCATGGAAGGGATTGTAGAAACAGGAGGGGAAGGGTTAAAGTGGCATGGAAGGGGTTGTAGAAACAGGAGGGGAAGGGTTAAAGTGGCATGGAAGGGGTTGTAGAAACAGGAGGGGAAGGGTTAAAGTGGCATGGAAGGGGTTGTAGAAACAGGAGGGGAAGGGTTAAAGTGGCATGGAAGGGGTTGTAGAAACAGGAGGGGAAGGGTTAAAGTGGCATGGAAGGGGTTGTAGAAACAGGAGGGGAAGGGTTAAAGTGGCATGGAAGGGATTGTAGAAACAGGAGGGGAAGGGTTAAAGTGGCATGGAAGGGGTTGTAGAAACAGGAGGGGAAGGGTTAAATGGAAGGGGTTGTAGAAACATGGAAGGGTTAAAGTTGTAGAAACAGGAGGGGAAGGGTTAAAGTGGCATGGAAGGGATTGTAGAAACAGGAGGGGAAGGGTTAAAGTGGCATGGAAGGGGTTGTAGAAACAGGAGGGGAAGGGTTAAAGTGGCATGGAAGGGGTTGTAGAAACAGGAGGGGAAGGGATAAAGTAAATGGAAGGGATTGTAGAAACAGGAGGGGAAGGGTGGAAGGGGTTGTAGAAACAGGAGGGGAAGGGTTAAAGTGGCATGGAAGGGATTGTAGAAACAGGAGGGGAAGGGTTAAAGTGGCATGGAAGGGGTTGTAGAAACAGGAGGGGAAGGGTTAAAGTGGCATGGAAGGGGTTGTAGAAACAGGAGGGGAAGGGTTAAAGTGGGGAAGGGATTGTAGAAACAGGAGGGGAAGGGTTAAAGTGGCATGGAAGGGGTTGTAGAAACAGGAGGGGAAGGGTTAAAGTGGCATGGAAGGGGTTGTAGAAACAGGAGGGGAAGGGTTAAAGTGGCATGGAAGGGGAGAAGGTGGGTGTAGAAACAGGAGGGGAAGGGTTAAAGTGGCATGGAAGGGGTTGTAGAAACAGGAGGGGAAGGGTTAAAGTGGCATGGAAGGGATTGTAGAAACAGGAGGGGAAGGGTTAAAGTGGCATGGAAGGGGTTGTAGAAACAGGAGGGGAAGGGTTAAAGTGGCATGGAAGGGGTTGTAGAAACAGGAGGGGAAGGGTTAAAGTGGCATGGAAGGGGTTGTAGAAACAGGAGGGGAAGGGTTAAAGTGGCATGGAAGGGATGGCATGGAAGGGGTTGTAGAAACAGGAGGGGAAGGGTTAAAGTGGCATGGAAGGGGTTGTAGAAACAGGAGGGGAAGGGTTAAAGTGGCATGGAAGGGATTGTAGAAACAGGAGGGGAAGGGTTAAAGTGGCATGGAAGGGGTTGTAGAAACAGGAGGGGAAGGGTTAAAGTGGCATGGAAGGGATTGTAGAAACAGGAGGGGAAGGGTTAAAGTGGCATGGAAGGGGTTGTAGAAACAGGAGGGGAAGGGTTAAAGTGGCATGGAAGGGGTTGTAGAAACAGGAGGGGAAGGGTTAAAGTGGCATGGAAGGGATTGTAGAAACAGGAGGGGAAGGGTTAAAGTGGCATGGAAGGGGTTGTAGAAACAGGAGGGGAAGGGTTAAAGTGGCATGGAAGGGGTTGTAGAAACAGGAGGGGAAGGGTTAAAGTGGCATGGAAGGGGTTGTAGAAACAGGAGGGAAGAAGGGTTAGAAGTGGCAT
>CM065692.1:20634514-20699514 GCA_017654935.2 Phymorhynchus buccinoides
CACACACACACTCTCTTAGTGACCAAAAACCAACGTTTGCCTGAACTTTCCATCATAACCCTTGATGTAAATGGTCATGGGTGCATGTGGTGACCAAAAAGTTTGCCTAAGAGCAAATAAAGCATGAGAAGAGCCCTGTCTTCAGGCAGACCACTGCCTGAACCAACATCAAATTGCCTGAATTCAGGCTTCAGCAGGCATCAGGATTGTCAGAGGATCTGCTAATTTCAGAGGATTAAGAATTTCTGACAGAGGAACGGCTTCTCTTGTCAGAGGTTTTGCCTTTTTGTTTTTTATCCAGTGTTATCTTTTCTGTTAAATAGCTTTTCTAGAGTGACTTTTCACTTTATTAAGCCTTTTTGGTGATGTTGGGAACTCATTTTAGTGTTGTCCCTCTTCAGGCTAGGGCCTGGATGGCCCTTTTACCGCGGTTTTCAGAGGATTGGAGTTCAGACTATTCTGATGCCTGTTCAGGCAGACCCACAAGCAAGCGCCCCTGTATATTAAAACAGATGACAAAGCACTTTATATTTTGTGTTTGTCTTTGTATCTGCCTGTGCAGATGGATCGGATGAACAGAGCCAGAGAGGAGGGGTGGAAAGGCCTGATGGGATTCTCGGAGGAGAAAAACGGGGTGTGTACAGTAGTGGTTCAGGACATATCAACATCAATAAGATTCTTGATTTTCTCTGTAGCAATGTACAGGTGTGTCAGTCTCTACATGATTTCTTTGAAGAATTTGTTTTTTCAGCTTTGAAATGTGGTTTAAATTTTTAACCCTTTCATCGCCACTGTCGCCTCTTGGCACCACAATGATTTAACATCCGTGTCACTGAAAGGCATCAAATGAGGGTCTGGTATCCAGTGACCTTATGTTCTTAATTTGAGACATTTTTTTTTTTTTAATGATTGGGAAATGAGGCGGAGGATGATGATGATGATGATTTTATGCGTATGTCACAGACAGAATCCCCAATATTGCAGAGGCCCGAGAATCTTGCAGTCTCTAACCAGGAATCGCATGTAAGCGGATGAAAGACTGTTTTCAGCTGAAAAATGGCTGGTGTTGAAAGGGTTAAATCTCATTAGAAAGCCAGCATAAAGTAATGCTGCTTACCCAACTTGGGAGACAAAAATTGTGAAAATATAATAGCAGGCTAAAGGCTATGAACGCTTAAAGTGGCATCCATCTTATACTTTGTCAGTGTTTGGGTGTGTTTTTGTTTGTTTAAGCAAGAGTTTATTCAAAAATTGCACAAAGAAAATATCAGCAACATAAACTTGAATTTGAGTACAACAAGTAAAATGCTTATACATGGTATTACTTTTACATTTTATTGTGGATTTCTTTTTATAAAAAACCCTCCATATCCTTCCCACAGCAGTAGCCTTACTTTATTTAACTTATCGCATCGCAACGATTTTGAATTATTAAAAAAACTCACAAATCACTCCAACCATACACACAAACAAAACATACATAAACAAAAGGAGAAATGAAAGAAGATTACGGGTTTTTACTTCCGGTTTAGACATAGGGAAGTGGTAGATCAGACTATTTTATATATAGACTTTATATAGAAAAACTCTACACCGATTGGTTTCCCCACAACAAACAACTACAAAAGCAAAGTCAGAGGCACAATTGTGGTCTAAGGGAGCGAAGTGAGTTTAAAAGTGACCAAGGTATGATGTGCACACAGATTTACTTCCCTTGAAGCAAATGCATCAAATTGACAGCTATCTATTAATTCCGGACATATATGTCCGGAACTACTTGAATGAGTTAAGCAATGTGCAGCGCATGTCTGAGGTGAAATACGACACCACATGTGTAGTCTGGCATGGCCAGTGGGATGGAATTTCACTAGCAGAGGCCAAATGGGCTGTCTGGGGCATTATATACACGTTTAATATGTGTGTGTGTGTGTATGCGCGCAGGCTAGCCCATGAATTTATGATTTCTTTTTATTCCTGTGCAATTGGCTTTCATTCCTTTTATCGTCCTGTTGTCGTCATGGGATTACCGCCCTTTATTTATTTATTCATTCATTATGCCTTGTCAAGTATGTCGAAGCACGCGTGTGTACATATGCGCGCGTGTGTGTGTGTGTAAATTTTATTTATAATTTATGTGATTTTGTCTTGAACATTTTAGGTATTAGGTACTTTATAGTCACAGAGGCGTCTCTGTGAAATTCGGGTTGCTCCCACCTGGAGAGCGCGTCGCAGCCAGAGGCGTGCCACGCAATTTCTTTTTTTTTGCATGCGATTTTTGTGTGACTGATGGGGAAGAAAGGGGGGGTGGGTAAATTTTGACCAAATGACAAACTTTTTCGTTGCCACTGGGATTAACGTGTGCTAAGTGCATGGGCACACAGGACCTCAGTTTATTGTCTCATCCGAAAGACTCCACGTTCAGACCGTAAGGCCTAGTGCAAAGTGAGAGGGAAAAAATCCCCTGTACCCAGATTCGAACTCGGGTTTACTTGACACAAGGCAAACGCGTTATCTCTGTGCCACTCTACACTATTGTGTTATTGTGGCAGCAAGCAAAATTTCCATGTTGATTGTGTGACGGGGATAATAAGTACTGATTGACTGATTGATTGATTGATTGACAAGAGAAACAAAACGTTTCAGAACTTTGTTGCCGGTGTAGAGTGGCACAGTGGTATCGCGTTCGCTTCGTGTCAAGTAAACTCGAGTTCGAACCTGGGTACAGGGGATTTTTTCCTCTCATTCTGCACTAGGCCTTAACGGTCTGAACGTGGAGTCTTTCGGATGAGACGATAAACCGAGGTCCCGTGTGCCCATGCACTTAGCATACGTTAAACCCAGTGGCAACGAAAAAGTTGTCATTTGGTCAAAATTTACCCCCCCCCCCCCCCCCCCCCTCATCAGTGACAAAAATCGCATGCAAAAAAAAAAGAAAAAAAAAAAGGGTGGCGCTGCGACGCGCTCTCCAGGTGGGAGCAACCCGAATTTCACAGAGACGCCTCTGTGACTGTGAAGTACCTAATACCTAATAATACCTAATACCTAATACCGTTGTTGTTTCAGTCCAGACCCCAGACCCCCAAGAACGCGGGGGATGCGCGACCCTTGCCTGTTCCTCGACAGAGACCATCGGCACAGGTGAACACTGACAGTGTTTTTTGTTTCTGAAATTTTAGTGACATTAGTTATAGTGTTGAAAGGTTGGAGTGTCCACAACGTCGGTTTCGTTACATTTTTTTTCTGGATAATAATAAGAATCTTAACACAGTATATCTTAGACAAGAAAAGAAGTTAACTTTGTAGCTTCCGGGTCGCATCTTACTCCCTTCTTCAGCGTTGTGTTACCATCATGCCGTTCATTTTGAGTCCAAAGTCACAGCATGGTACCTGTATGGAAATCTTCAGATTGTTGTCAATAATTAAAGACATAAATATGTTGAAGGAAATAAAGATTATCATTGACACTGCAGGTTTGTAGAATGCAGCTTTCCCATATCACAAAAAAAGTGTTGTAGTATTTAGATAGTCTTGCTGTATTGTTTTAGCCCAATTCCAGGGAACCAAAAACAGTAATGATTACGAGGCTTACCTTAGTTTGTCATTGATGTGATATGGCATTTTAACCCCTTCACTGCCAGAGAAAAATGGAGAAATTCTTAGCTTTTATAAAAAAAATTATATTATGAAATTAAAAGAGACCTGTTAGACTCAATCTGAGAAAATGGTCTAGAGATGTATCTTTTCTGACTTGTCTAAGCCAAAAACCAGCATTCCAGGACCATGACATCACATTTCCTGTAGTAGACAAGGGGCAGGCAGTGAAGGGGTTAACATGGTGTTAATTTATTTTTTTAGCCCAATGCCCGGGAACCAGGCAACTATGACGACCACAAGGCTTGCCTGGAGAAACTGAAGGCCGACAAAGTGGAAAAGGAGAAGGCACTGCTGCAGAAGAAAGGTATATCAAGTTACTTCTTGTTCTCCCAGGAGAAATCTCCATCTTTTGCATTCAAGTGATTTTATTACCATACACCACAACCAAGACATTAGACCCCCCACCATTCTTTGACTACTTGATCTGCCTCTACTATGTAGATAGTGATACCTAGGTCAACAAGTGAGTTCGGTCTTGGTTTTTGTTGTGGTTATTGCAACAGGGTGAAAGGTGGCAGAGTGGTTAAGACGTTCGCCTGCCAAATGTAATGCGTGACTGCAGCGTGAGTGACCCGGGTTCGAATCCCGGCCTCGCCCTTTTTTTCTAGTTTGACAGGAAAATCAAACTGAACGTCTAGTCCTTCGGATGGGGACTTAAAGCTAGTCTGACCCGTGCGCTTTACGCACGTAAAAATCCCACGGCAGTTGAAAGTTGGTAAGAGCAGGGAGATTTCCTGCTGCCTGGTATGGCCAAATTGATAGGTAGGTTTAAACAAGTGTGCCCCCCCCCCCCCCTCACCCCCCCCCCCCCCCCCCCCCCAAATTAAAAAAATGGGTAGGTGCTGCACTTACGGCGACACACTCTCCGGGGGAGAGCAGCTCGAATTTCACAGAGATAAGTCTCTGTGACTAGAATATACCAATACCAATACCAAATACAAAAGAGTGAATGAAAAAACCCGGATTGTTTCATGTAGCAAGCACAGATTTTATGTGCTAGGTTACATTCATTTTTTAAAAATTTGATTGTCACTGGCTTTCTTTATTTTCATGGTTTTTTTTGTATATTGCTTTTTCCCCCCACCAGCTTATATAGCTTCATATTCACACGAGAGAAAGTAGTTCAGGCATGCTACTGAAACCTGGATTAAAAAAGCTGATAGAAAGAATCTTCAGGGTTGGCCATCTTGTCACTATATCCGGAACCACAGTCTTATAAAATCAAACGTTTCTGCCAAAAGTGATGGCAGATTAAAACAAGATGATAAGATGTACAATCCTAACACTATGTGAATTTTGGTGTTTTACGTCCTCTCGACCCGGGTGGGCACATATGGGACATATCCTAACACTATTCCCACCCATCCTGTATACATAGACACACACACATTGGAAATTATTTTTAACCCTTTCATTGCCACTGTCGCCTCTTGGCACCACAATGATTCAACACCTATGTCATTAAAAAGCATCAAATGAGGGACTGGTATCCAGTGACATTATGTTCTGTGTTTTGGGAGGTAAGGACATGCCCTATTTTATGCATGTCACAGAGGAATCCCCAATACTGCAGACAGAATCTTTTCTCTACCCAGGTAAGTTTAATGGAAAGTTTGGGCTGAAAAATGGCTGGCGTTGAAAGGCTTTTAATGTAGTCACCACTTCAGGATTGGGAAGACTCAGAGAACATTGAAACATCTCATTTCAGGACTGAGATAATGTTTTACTTTCACCCATGTATTTATGTTTACCCCCACAGACTACATGGCAGCGCCTTCCCCTCTCCCCATGGACCCTAATGCTCCTCCTGGCGTTCAGGTAGCTCAGGTCATCAACCAGGCCAACTATGACAGGTACTGAGAGAGACTGAAAACTGAAAAACTTTATTACCGGTACTTAAGGATTGAGATTTTTTGGGGCCAAGCCTATTCTTGCAATCTGTCCTTGGGATAGAAAACAAGACTAAGACAAAACACTGAAGCGGGCATACAAGTGATGCAAGGCAGTAAACAAAGTTTAAGCAACGAAGTAACCAAGCAGCTAACAACTAGATAAGACAGAGAAAGAGAGACAGAGGGAGGGAGAGACAGACAAAGAGAACGCTGAACGCTGAACATTTTATTGTCATTACCAAAAGAGGTGACAGACAGAGAGAGAAAGAGAGAGAGGGAGGGAGAGATTGGCAGACGGAGAGAGAGTATGTGTGCGTTAGTGAGTGAGTGAAAGTGTATGTGCATAGACGATGATGATAATGTTAATAATGATGATGATTGCAATGATGATGCTGATCAGGATGACGATGACAATGACAATGATGGTGATGATGATGACGATGATGGTGGTGATGGTGAATGATGATACCAATGATGTATTATTATACTTGCCTACAGACAAAAGGGGGCCCAGGCGGCAGAGAGAGCTAAAATGGTGGAAGACTATGTACAGAGAAGACAGGCAGCCGCTGCCAATAAGGCCAGAGGCAGAGCTGACTTGTATGGGGTGAGTGTAATATAATGTATTGTAATGCATTTTGGCCAAGAGAGTGGGGATGTACCCTGGGCAAGGCGTCTCCTCTATAAACAAATTCTCGCCCAGCCCACCAGAATAGTATCTGCCCCCTCTGCTATCTGGCAGTCATGGTCAGAAACGACTGACTGGCATACATGTAGTGCGTTGTGGTGTGTTGTATTGTTTTATATTGTACTGTATTGTATTGCTTTCTATTGTTTTTTTAGTGTTGCAAACTCCCCATGGAGATATCGGGAGGGAGGGGTTGGTGTCTTTTGTATAAATAGTCCCTCACCTTCTGGAAGTTTTGTATTGTTGTCCCATATGGTCTTTTCAAGACCGGGAGGACGTAAAACATAAACCTCGCAGAAGTTCTGTGCTTGTAACTTCCTCTAATCTGCCCCTCTCTTTGACTCTGCCTTTTTCCTGAGCTTACTGTCATCGACTATCTCTCTGCCTTATTGGCCCATTCTCTTTTTAAAAAAAAAAGAATCTTCCAAATGATTTTCCTTTTTGAGTTCCGAAATCAGGACGTGTCGGCTGAATGCTATGGGAAGACCAGTGAAAACTGAAACTCGGAGCCAAACTAGTTTTTTTCATTTTATTTTCATTTTGGTTTTAAAATCGTTCATTGGTTGGTGAAAGGCTGGGTGCATTCTGTGTAGAGTTTGTGTTACGAGTTCATTGTTGTAAACTAGAAACGTTTGGAGAGGATGTCCACTTAAAAATTGCTGGTTCGGTGGAACCTCCCTTATAAGACCTTCAAAAATGAGGTCTTATGCGTAAGGAGGTTGTATAAGGGAGGTAATTTTAAAACGTACAAAGACGGGCAATGTTTCAGAGAAGTAGGTCTTATGTGTGGAGGGGGTCTTATAACAGGGGGTCTTATAAGGGAGGTTCCACTGTGTTTCGAAAGCACAGACAGCATTTAGTTCACAAATTGGCTAAGTACATGCTCTCAGGGAAAGAAGACAGAGAGACATGAACAGAAGAAGCCAATGTGGCTTTATTTAACCCCTTCCCTGCCAGCCTCATGTCTACTATGGCGATATGATGGTATTGATGATGTCATCACTTTTGATGTTACAACTCTGTAATGCTCGTTTCTGCTTTAGGGCAGTCAAGAATTATTATATCTGAAGACAATTTTGTCATATTGAGTCTAACAAATGTGTTTTCAATGTTATAATTTAAAAAGAGATAATATATAAAAAAAATTCTGTGGCAGTGAAGGGGTTAGAAATTGAAGGATTTTTGTTGGTGCTAGATTTGCATGGACGAAGAGTGAACAAGTTCTGTTTCAATGGTCTGTTGATGAATTCATGTACAGTAAGATAAGACTTAAGGGATCTTCTTCTTCTTCTTCTTCTTCTTCGATCGCTCAGTTTCCTGTCAATTATGAGCGCAGATGCGTCATGCTGCTGTTATGCGCCTAAGTAAGAAATAGTTAGGCCCAGCATGTCCGACTTCGGCTGGAGGAAATGTTTTTGAAAGTGTTTTTTGAAAAAAGGCAGGAGAATGTTCCGGTAAGGCAGAAAGATAGTAGATGACAGTAAGCAAAAGGAAAAGGCAGAGTCAAAGAGTGACAGATTAGAGGAAGTTGCAAGCACAGAACTTCCAGTAGGTGGGGGAACTATTTATATAAAAGACCCCCTGGTATCCCCACGGAGGGAACTTAAGGGATCAATTGCTACATATTTATTTATTCCCCATGTTGTGGGCTTTTCAGAATCGCCCCCCTTCAGGAGGAGGTCGTGCTTTGCCCACCCCCAAACCAGGTAAGAGAAAAGTGACCTCAATGCAACAGTTAGCAAATAGTATCAGTACAACGCCTTATTTCTTATGGCCATGTTTGGTAGATTGTAAGCACCTTGTCTTCATGGATTGTGAATGAAAGTATGTGTGAGTGCAGTTTGAGGTGACTTTTATTACTGTAGGTAGATTGTAAGCACCTTGTCTTCATGGATTGTGAATGAAAGTATGTGTGAGTGCAGTTTGAGGTGACTTTTATTACTGTAGGTAGATTGTAAGCACCTTGTCTTCATGGATTGTGAATGAAAGTATGTGTGAGTGCAGTTTGAGTTCACTTTTATTTCAAGATTAGGTGCCATGGGAATACTAATGTCCCATATGTATCTTTTTAGATCAGGAGGAAAACACAAATTATATGGGAATACTGTAGGTAGATTGTAAGCACCTTGTCTTCATGGATTGTGAATGAAAGTATGTGTGAGTGCAGTTTGGGGTGACTTTTATTTCAAGGTTATGTGCCATTGAAATACTGTAGGTAGATTGTAAGCACCTTGTCTTCATGGATTGTGAATGAAATTATGTGTGAGTGCAGTTTGAGGTGACTTTTATTTCAAGGTTATGTGCCATTGAAATACTGTAGGTAGATTGTAAGCACCTTGTCTTCATGGATTGTGAATGAAAGTATGTGTGAGTGCAGTTTGGGGTGACTTTTATTTCAAGGTTATGTGCCATTGAAATACTGTAGGTAGATTGTAAGCACCTTGTCTTCATGGATTGTGAATGAAATTATGTGTGAGTGCTGTTTGAGGTGACTTTTATTCAGGCATCAGATCAGAACGGCCCGCGGATTTCCGCGGTTTTGGTAGCCACTGGCCGCGGTTTTGGCACTGCCGGCCGCGGTTTGTACTTCATGAGGCAGTGCGATCTTATTCTCAAATGGTATACTGCGCCTTCGGAAACGAAAAATCGCAGCCATGTTTGTTTTTTCTTCCGAGTTTAGAGCTCTCTAGACTCTTACTTTCACTGTTTCAGAGTTTGTTTTGATGACAGTGATTGTGATTTGGGTTTTAAATGAGTCGATTTAGAGGATATGATCGCGGGAGACTACGATGATGTGAGAACTTTGAACTTTTCCGCGAGAAATCGGGTAGCGAATGATCGCAATGATGCCGACTACGGACTAGAGTTTTGTGGGGTCCAACTCGATGTCGACTCCGAGTCATGGCGAGTGTTGTTCGTCCGCGGATTGGACTCTGGAGTATTCTGATGCCTGTTTATTTCAAGATTAGGTGCCATGGAAATACTGTTGGGAGGACAGTTGGATAACAGTCTTTTTTTTCTTCATTATAAACCTTCTGTTGTTCACATGCCACAAAATATTTTCTTTAGAGCTTTATCGGGTTGTTTGTTTTGTAGGTTTTTTTGTGGGGGGTGGGGGGTTATGCAGTTTCTTTGTAGAATTCCAATGTGTGTGTATAAATTAGATGTTTTAAAATGCTGGGGCAAGGGGAAAGTCTAGGAGGTTGTCAATCAATGAATCATTAATGTGTTATTTACTGTTAGGGTTTAGGGTGTCAATTACTGAATTAGCATTGATCATTGAATTTGATCCCATTCAAAACTGTTCTCAATCCCCCCCCAAAAAAAAAAAACAAAAAAAACCTTTATATGACAATCACAGAGACAGAAAAAAGTCTGATACACTTACATAGCTCAGACATAACCTAAATGGCTAAACAAAAAAGAAGAAAAAAGAAGGTCACAGAAATAAGTCAAAACTTTGTCCTTTTTTTTTCTCTCTTTCAGCGGGAGCCAAACCCCAGGGACGCAATAAAGAAGAACTGGTAACTTTGTCTGTTTTTTCTGTTTTTTTCTTTCATCATTGTTGAGCATTGTTCTCTCATTTCTTGTTAACTTTAGGTTAAATATTGTTCTTTTAAAGATTTTTAACTGCATGTTCACCTTATATTGAATCGTTCAGTTTTAATACAAGTTTTCTGTTTTGTTGACATCAGCCAGATATTACCTGTGCTGAATATGTGAGATCGCCTCTCTCTGTCTCTCTGTGTGTCCTGATGTAAATGCTTTTGTTGTGTTGCTTAAACAGCGTATGATTGATTGCTTTAAACAAGACTGGGTAGCCAAGCTCAACAGCAGTGACCGTTTTAAAACATATCACTCTTTCAAATCTTTACTGCAACCAGAAAAATATTTATCTGATTTAATTATCAGTAAATTTAGATCAGCTTTTGTACAGTTTCGTTTTGGAATGAATGAACTAAAAATCAACTAGCGATATACAGATATTTCGAAACATTGTCCATCATGTAATAAATTAGAAGATGAACTACATGTATTGCATGATTGTTCAATATTTAACGACTTGAGACGTAAATACTTGTACAAACATAATATAACAATGGTAACTATAAGACCACCCTTACTAAACTGTTTATTGCAAAGTGAAAGTTGTTTAGTTACTAGAAACGTTGCTATGTTTATATACTATGCTTTACAACAAAGGGAACAGTTTATGCCACTTGTAAATCCTTAACTTGCTAAATAGCTTTTTGTGTATCCGCATTAATTTTGCTTGTCAAAGTATTGTTCTAAACATTGTGTTCTTTACCTGCCTTTGCTTTAGTCGTGTGCATATTTTAGTTGCACCTCCAAATGTGTATAGGTCGGTGGCCTCACATTAAAATTCATTGCATCTGTGTGTCCTGTCTCTCTCTCTACATATCTGTGTCTATATGTCTGTCTGTCTCTTTCTTTCTCTCTTCCTCCTCTCTTCTCTTTCTCTGTTTCTGTCTCTCTGTCCCTTTCTTTCTCCCTCTTTCTTTTTCTCCCTCTGTCCCTTTCTTTCTCCCTTTTTCTTCTCTCTCTGTCCCTTTCTTTGTCTCTCTGTCTGCCTCTATGTCTCTGTCCCTCTGTATCTCTGTCTTTTTCTCTCTCTCTGTCCCTTTCTCTGTCTTGTTCTCTCTCTCTGTCCCTTTGTCTGCCTCTGTGTCTGTGTCCCTTTCTCTGTCTTGTTCTCTCTCTGTCCCTTTGTCTGCCTCTATGTCTGTGTCCCTTTCTCTGTCTTGTTCTCTCTCTGTCCCTTTGTCTGTCAGCCTGTATGTCTGTGTCCCTTTTCTGTGTCTCCATCTTTTTATCTCTTTGTCCCTTTGTCTGTCTGTGTCCCTTTTTCTGTCTCTTGTCTTTTTCTTTCTTTGTCCCTTTGTCTGTCTGTGTCTCTGTCCATTCCTATGTATCTCAGTCTTTTTCTCTCTCTGTCCCTTTGTCTGCCTCTATGTCTGTGTCCCTTTCTCTGTCTTGTTCTCTCTCTGTCCCTTTGTCTGTCTGTCTACCTCTATGAGACTAGTCTGTGTCCCTTTCTCTGTCTTGTTCTCTCTCTGTCCCTTTGTCTGTCTGTCTACCTCTATGAGACTAGTCTGTGTCCCTTTCTCTGTCTTGTTCTCTCTCTGTCCCTTTGTCTGTCTGTCTACCTCTATGAGACTAGTCTGTGTCCCTTTCTCTGTCTTGTTCTCTCTCTGTCCCTTTCTCTGTCTGCCTGCCTCTGTGTCTGTGTCCCTGTTCTATGTCTCCGTCTTTCTCTCTCTCTGTCCCTTTGTCTGTCTGCCTCTGTGTCTGTGTCCCTTTTCTCTACATTTTTTTCTCTGTCCCTTTCTCAGTGTCTCTCTGTCTTGTCTTCCTCTATGTCTCTGTCCCTTTCTCTGTCTCTCTGTGTCCGCCTTTTTAATTTGAGCTTACTGCCACACGGAATGCTAAAGAAGGGAGGACATTGCCACTGAAATATGTGTACGAAGTAAGATTTTTTTTCTTCTAGCTTGAGACTAATGGGAGAATTTGGTTTAATTGTGCTTATCTGGAGTGTGCTTGTTGCCTTTTTTCCTGACTTAGGATTACTTGGAGAGGTTACGACTGATTCGTGAACAGAACATGCGAGAACGAAAGAACTTGCTACAGAAGAGAGCTGGAGTGCCCGCAGTAAGAGAGAGAGAGAGAGAGAGTGAGAGAGAGAGAGTATGCATATTTGTGTTTGTGTGTGTGCATGGTTATGTTCTTGCTTGCTTATGTGTGAGTGTTTGTGTTTTGAAATTTCAAGAACAATGTGTAAATATGTGAAAAAAGTACAAAATAAAAACAATATGTTAGCATATCTGTGTGGTTGTATGTTTTTTTTAACTATCATTTAATTTTGCGAGAACTGTGTTTGTGTTTTTGTGTTGATTTAAAGGACCTTCATAATTATACGCTCTATTCGGATGCACAACCGTTCTGAAAAACGCCACAGCATGCTTTTAGAATATCTGTAAGCACAGACTGCAAACTCTATTGTATTTACCTACCTTTTGTGTTACATTCTTCAAAATAAATTGAGCCGATAATTAGTCATTATTTGCAAAAATGCACCGTGGATTTCACTAAAATGTCGTCTACTTTTGGTGAAATCTTCATCATCAGAATTATAATGCTATGACATCACTCAAAGAACTCTTCTCTTGTTTCAATCCAGCATCTGTGGGTGACGTCAAATCAAGAATGGCGGGCTGATTCAGGCTGGCAGAACTACGATCTTTTTGGAAATAAATGTGTGAATGCTCAATTTATTTTGAAGAATGTGACACAAAAGGTTAGGTAAATACGTTAGAGTTCGCAGTCTGTACTTAACCCTTTCATCGCCAATGTCGCATTTTAGCACCACAATGTTTTAACACCCATGTCACTAAAAGACATCAAATCAGGGCCTGTTATCTGAAGTCATTATTTTCTTAATTTTGGGAGGTAGGGATAGGCCTAATGTTATACATGTCACAGAGGAATTCACAATATTGCAGATATATTTTTTTCTCTACCCAGTTAAGTTTAATGGTATTTTTTTGGCTGAAAAATGGCTGGCGGCGAAAGGGTTAAATTGATATTCTAAAACCATGCTGTGGCATTTTTAGAATGCTTTGCATCCGAATAGAGCGTATGAGACACCTTTAAGCATTTAATATTTTTGTTTATTCATTTTGCTAAGTTTCATGATTGTGATCACATTTCTGAGTTGATTCTAAATCCTACTTTTACTCAACAATGTGTTTTTTTTCTATTTCACGCTCAGTCACTGTCTAATTTGAAGTTTGTGTTCACTTATTTTTTTCATTATTGTGATTACAAAAAAATATTTGAATATTATCTCATTGGAGTCACGGTCAGATAGTGCGTGTCGACCCCAGGAATCACGCGTTTCAGGCCACTTTAAAAAAAAATCACTACCAAATAATTAATCAAGATAGAAACAAACAATACTTTTCAAAAGAAAGGTATACGTCTACTAAAAAAAATGCCACACACAGTTGGTGTGCTTATTCATCTCTTTTGTGTAAACAACACACTCATTCAAGTACCCAAAACGGATTTTCTTATTTTTTTAGCCGCCATTTTGTTTGTGTAGGAACACAGCTGTTGCTAAGTGACTCCATGAAACTCGTTAAAACAAGGTCCAAATGGCTACGAGATACGGTCTAAGAGAAGCAATCGAAGCATAAATGAGTACTTTGACTTTCAACAGTAAGCTCCCTTGAATAGTGTTATTTGTGGGTGCAAATTGTTTTGTGGAAATTCAGAGGGCTGTTGTCTGCCGTCATAACCTGAACAGAGCCTCACAAAAACGGCAGACATCTGCCGTCATAACCTGAACAGAGACTCACAAAAACGGCAGACATCTGCCGTCATAACTCCAATGAGTTAATCAATGTTTGTGCCACTATTAGTACTCTCTAATTTGATATTTCGTTGTTGTTCACTTATTTTTCCGTTATTGTGATTATAGTAATGTATTTTCATATTAATTAATGAATGTTTGTCACTGACATTCACTGTGTTTGACTAACCAGCAGTCGGCATTAGAGAGAGAGGCAGAGGAGAGAAGAAAGAAAGCAGAAGGCTTGAAGGTAAGGGAAATAAGTATGCTGCAGGTTTTTTTTAAACACCGGTGGGAGGCTTTCAGTATAGACACTGAATTCAGTATAGTAATTCTGTCCGACTGGAACATTTAAAGATACCCTTACTTTCTTTTTCAGTATAGCTGACAAAGTTTTCAGTATAACTGAAATTGTCTGCTCCCACCCATGAGTTTAGCTAAAATGGTAGGCCGCCTTGGTAACGATATTGGTACTTATTTTCTATTCACTGTGACATTCGGGCTGCTTCCACCTGGAGAGCATGTTGATGCTAGTGCAGCACCACTGGTTTGGTTTTGTTTTGTTTCGTTTTTGTTGTTGCTTTTTGTGCATGCAGGTTTTTGTGTGTGTGTGACTCTGGAAGAGGAAGGAAGGGAGGTAAATTCGGACCAAGTGACATTTCCTTTGTTGCCACTGGGTTCTTTTACATGCTTAAAGTGTGTGAGCTCACAAGACTTTGTTTTTTGTCGTCCCATCTGAAAGACTTAGCTCATGTGTGGAAACTCATCCGTAATCCGGGAAGTAAGAAATATTTGGTAATTGGTACTTTATAGTCACAGAGACGTCTCTTTGCAATTCAGGTTGCTTCCACCTGGAGAGCACATTGCAGCCAGAGGCGCGCCACCCATTTTTTTGTTATGAAAACTTAGCATGCATTTTTTGTGTGACTGATGAGGAAGGAAAGGGGGGGGGGGGGGGTAAATTTTGACCAAATGACAACTTTTTTTAATTGTCACTGGGTTTAACGTGTGCTAAGTGCATGGGCACACAGGACCTCGGTTTGTCGTCTCATCCGAAAGACTCCGCGTTCAGACTGTAAGGCCTAGTGCAGAGTGAGAGGAAAAATCCCCTGTACCCAGGTTCGATCTCGGGTTTATTGTGTACGAGGCGAACGCGTTACCTCTGTGCCACTCTACACCTGAGGGTGTGAAGGAGTGTGCACATTATACATGCAGAAACTCATCTGCATATCCCATCCGCTGATTTCTTATACAAATGGATGGGGTTTCCATAAGGGAACTTCTTCTTCTTTTCTTCTTCTTCCGACTGGGGATGTTTATCCTGCCCCACGCCCAAAGTCTTCGTTTAGACTGCTATTGGCGCACAGGATGCATGCTTTGCGAGTTCGTGTCATCCATTCCACCGGCACACACGGCCTACTCGTACCGAATAGTGGAATGGGCTTTAACGTGCGCGCAAGATCTTGTGCGTGCGTTCGCACACGGGACCTCGGTTTTAGGTCTCATCCGAAGGACCAGGAAATAGGAGTAAAGTATCTTTCCCAAGGATACAACACCGTGACCTGCCGGGTTCAAACCCACCGCACCTGCAAACCTGTTGGATTACGAGCGGCGACTCAAACCAACCGGCCACTTGCGGATTGCAGATCTACTGTGCACAGATCCTAAGCGTTCAGACCGTGTGGTCTAGCGGAAAACGAGTGCAAAAACTTTCTGCTATGGCCAGGAGCGAACTCGGGTTTGTTGCTTTACAAGGCGAACATGCTACTTCTGAGACGCTCCAGCATCGTTGTTTTGATTTGATAAAAAAACAACCGTTTATTTCTTTTTAAAAAAAACAAAGCAAAGAAAACAGTTGAGATAACAAGAGGAAATTATTTTTTTTTAAATTTTATGTGAATGATTTTTATCCCTGAAGAGTGTTGTAAATATTTTGGGTGATTTCATCTGTTTTTATTTTCTTTGTTTGCTGCTGTTGTGTCTTTTTGTACTAAGAGATTGTTTATTGATCACGTTGTTGTTGTTGTTGGCTTACCCTGGCTAAAAGACTCCAGGGATCATCCCAACAGCAGAAGCACTTGAACACTATGGTACAAATGCATCAGCTACGGATGAGAACATTACGCGTGTGACTGTTTCTGATTACCCCCGCCACGTGGGCAGCCACACTCCGTCATCGGGGGATTTATTGATCATCATTTTTTTAATTATTTAATAGTTTTAATTGGAAGGTTTCATGCATAATCTGTTACTGTGTTGGATTACCGTATGTCCAAATAGTCATATTTACAAAGCACAGGACTTGGGGGTAATATTTGTACCACAGTGTCCCTATTCTTCAGTATTCAGGCCTGACTTGGGCTGATTTTTCAACATTGTCATAAGGAGCTTCCACTGTATTATTGTGTGTGTGTGTTTGTGTGTATGTATGTGTGTGTGTGTGTGTTGTGTGTGTGTGTGTGTGTGTGTGTGTGTGTGTGTGTGCATGTGTGTGTGTGTGTGTGTGTGTGTGTGTGTGTGTGTGTGTGTGTGTGTGTGTGTGTGTGTGTGTGTGTGTGTGTGTGTGTGTGTGTGTGTGTGTGTGTGTGTGTGTGTGTGTGTGTGTGTGTGTGTGTTTGTGCACTTGTATGTGTGTGTGTGTGTGTGTGCACTTGTGTGTGTGTGTGTGTGTGTTTGTGCACTTGTATGTGTGTGTGTGTGTGTGTGCACATGTGTGTGTGTGTGTGTGTGTGTGTGTGTGTGTGTGTGTGTGTGTGTGTTTGTGCACTTGTATGTGTGTGTGTGTGTTTGTGCACATGTGTGTTTGTGTGTGTGTGTACTTTTGTTGTAGTGTCAGTATAATTGTCGTGTTGTTTTATTGTGTGACAGCAACAGGCCGAGGACTGGGCAAAGAAGAAGAAGGAACAGCTGGAGAAAGAAAAACAGGATTTGTTGAAGCATCAACAGGACAGACTGAAACAACAACAACAGCTACAACAAGGGGCTAACGCTAACAGGTGGGATATCATTTGGCAATATGATCACTGCATTAACTCTTTTGCATCGCAATGATTTTGAATAATAAAAAAAACTCACAAATCACTCCAGCCATACACACAAACAAAACAGACATAAACAAAAAGAGAAATGAAAGAAGATTACAGGTTTTTACTTCAGGTTTAGACATAGGGAAATGGTAGATCAGACTTTTTTATATATAGACTTTATATAGAAAAACTCTACAGCAATCAGTTTCCCCGCTTCAAACCACTACAAGCGCATAGTAAGAGGCAAAAGTGTTGTCTAAGGGAGCGAAGCAAGTTTAGAAGTGACCAAAATGTGGTGTACACACAGATTTACTTCCCTTGAAACAAATTCATCAAATTGACAGCTTTATATTCTTTCTGGACATATATGGGTGGAACAACTTGAATGAGTTAACAAGGCAGACTGAAAACAACAACAGCAACAGCAAGGGGCTAACGCTAGCAGGCTGGGTATCATTGTTAATGCCACCACTGCATTATATCAAAAACCATAGTGTAGTTAGATCCTGCAATCAAAGTAAGAATTTGAAGAAAGAGGATGGGTGTAGGGTGTATACAATATCGTCGGTGAAATTCAAAAACCTTGTATCTCAATTTTGGTAGTTTTGAGAAAAATGAAAAAAACTTTTAAAAATTAACCGCGTTGACCACAATTGATTAACTTGATTAACTATGATAAATATGTTGTTCAAGACATTGTGAGTTTAGTCCTGCATTTCTTTTTAAAAAAATGTTTAGACTTGAAAAGAACGAAGATAGGAGGTTTTTGTCCTTAACTAGATCTGAATTTGGGACTTAGGAGTTTTTCGTCTATTTTCACAATCTCATTTACCCCAGATAGAAAGTCGTTAGAGATACAAGCTTTTGGTGGAAGGTGGTGGGAAAAATTAGAAAGCTGACTGTGTATCTAACTAAAAAAAACAAAAATCGAGATACAAGGTTTTTGAATTTCACTGACGATATGCTCCCTTTTGGTGAAAACAGAAATGAAAGGAACGTTACGAGTTTTGGCACTAGGACAGTGAGATATCCAGTGTCATATCATCATTGAAGGTCCACTGAAATATTTGACTTAACCCTCTTTCACGATGAATGTTCAGGAACGTTTGGAAAAAATATGGATAGGAAATTCTTAGAATGTTCGGAAATGTACGGATTCCACGTGGCCGGATTCCACGTGTCCGGGGCCATGGGTCCCTGGACCCCTGCCTTTCATTTTTTTTCATTTTGGGGAGTTGCACCCATGTAGCGGTTAATAATATTATTATTATTTTTCTGCAGACCTGGCTCGGCTAAGCCCCACCCCACCCCGGCCCCAGCCCCTGCGGTGCCAATCACTGGAATGTTGCAGCTGATTGGTGCAGGGGGCAAACATGGCAACAACACGCCACCTGGTGGACAGGGGGACGCAGCTGAGGACAACCAGGAACAACAACCCAGGTCAATCCAGTGCAATGGTTTTAATTTCCATTCTATCATTTTTTGTTAAAGTAGTTTGTTAATCTGTTAATGAAAGGTCTCTAAGGTCGACATTGGAGATTTGAGTCAACCAAGATTATCTTTGAATATAACAATTTTTGTGACACAGTATTTGTTTGTTATCCTTTGCTTTCATAATTGGTCTATTAGTCTTTGCCATATGCTTTTCCATCTTGTTTCTTGTTTTATGGTGTAATTTTATGACTTAGCTTGTTCCTATGAAGTCATGGGAAATCCTGGTCTATCGGGAGAATAGCACCATAGAAAATTGAATTTTGTTCTTGTTTATTAGTAATATTTCTAATAAAACCTCCAAAATCGGAATGTGTCGGCTGTATGCAGCGGGGGGAGACCAGTGAGAACTGAAAACTGGACACATACATTCCTTACCCATTATGCCCTTATGGCCTGGGAACGCAGAAGAAGATAAATAATTTAAAAAAAAATTTTACTCACAGTTTTTCTTCTTCTTTTCCCCCAGGAGTATCCAGCAAAAAAAAAGCGACATCCTGAAACGTCTCAACGAGAAATCTCCCACTCCTCGCGGAAAATGGGGCGGAGGGAAAGAAGACGTCACTCCACAGGAAGAGAAAGAGGGGGAGGGGAAAGATGAGGGGGAGGTTCAGCTTCGAAAGGCGTGGGGCGAGAAAGCCGTCAGTCCATTGGCAGATCCTGAGTCGGCACGCTCGCAATGGGGGGAGGAACAATTCCGACTGAGTAACGTGCCCTTGGAGGAGACTGGCTCGGCCATGGAAGGTATGTGTTGTATTGTATTGTTTTGTTGTAAGCGAGTTGGGGAGGGGGGGGGGGGGGTCGGACTGGGGGTGCCCTTGGAGGAGACTGGCTCCGAAGGTATGTGAGTATTGTATTGTTTTGTTGTAAGCTTGGAGGAGGGGGGCTCGTGCCATGGAAGGTATGGTGCCATTGAATTGTGTTTTGTTGTATTGTATTGTTTTGGGGGGAGCGGGGGGCGATTCAGACTGAGTAACGTGCGATGGAAGACATTGAGATAATGACAATCAGAATCTTTTATTGGTCCCCATAAGGATATGCATGCTGTGGGAGGACGTAAGGTACAAATAAAACTTAGCAAACTTCAGACAGGGGGGAAATGCAAGGAGGTGGGTCGGGGATTGGAAAGGGTAGGCAGGGTTGTGGGGGGAGGGATTGTGGGAATGGGGGTGGGGGGGGGGGGGGTGTTGCTTATTTAAATCCGGGACTTGAAGCCTTCCACTGAGGCTGATGTTACTGCCTCAGGTGGAAGGGAGTTAAATCTTAAATGATTATATCTATCATGATAGATGAATCATGTGCTGATTATTATTCATGATAATGCTGATTCAGTTGAAGCTTTCAGCTTGTACACTGATTCGTGTGTCTTAGAAATTAAAAATGTTATGTGGCTTGTGCACTTCTAAATTTCATCGAGTGTAATCACTTAGCTATGGGGTAGCATCAAACCCAAATGAGGACTGATATAGAAAATAACCCCACAAAATAATCACAAGAAAATTTGATAGAAATCCATAAAAACACACTAACAATAAATAAAAATGTTAATGAAAAATGTCCTAACGTTTCAAGGTGTAGTCTCTGCTTCTGGGATTATGTTCTCTTCTTTTGTGTTCCTGGAAGAAGAGGGTATGCCTTCAAACGTTGGGACATTTTTCGTTAACATTTTTATTTATTGTGCGCTTTTGTAGATTTCTAACAACTAACCAACTGATTTGTTTTTGTACACAATATATGAAATCCTGCATTTAAATTATTTTTTTTTATGACGATAGAAAACTGTTTGAAAATCATCTTAACTCATTCGCATCGCAACGATTTTTAATGATTAAAAAAACTCACAAATCACTCCAGCCATACACACAAACAAAACATACATAAACAAAAGGAGAAATGAAAGAAGATTACGGGTTTTTACTTCAGGTTTAGACATAGGGAAGTGGTAGATCAGCACTTTTTTTTTATATATAGACTTTATATAGAAAAACTCTCCACACCGATTGGTTACCCCACAACAAACCACTACAAAAGCAAAGTCAGAGGCAAAATTGTGGTCTAAGGGAGCGAAGCGAGTTTAGAAGAGACCAAGGTATGGTGTGCACACAGATTTACTTCCCTTGAAGCAAATGCATCAAATTGACAGCTATCTATTAATTCCGGACATATATGGCCGGAACGACTTGAATGAGTTAACTCGTCAAGGTGAAAACCCTACTTGGGGTCTTATTTGTATTATATCTTATTGCTGTTCATCTTCCAGCCACCAGTGCAAGGGACAAGGTGGTTCTGAACCCCAGTGACGTGGAGTCGAACCCCAAGTCAGCGCGGCACCAGTGGGGCAGGCCTGGCAGCACTGTGGTTAAAGCCCTTGATCAAATGCCCGTGTGTGAGGGCACTGCTACCCTGAACAGCACTGGTGAGTTTTGTGACTGTGAGTGCACCTTGAGCTAGTTGGTGCTTTAACTCGTTCGCATCGCAGCGATTTTGAATTATTAAAAAAAACTCACAAATCACTCATGTTCAAGTGCTTCGGCTGTTAGGATGATCCCTGGATGGGTTAGCCAGGGTACTACAACAACAACAACTACACTCCAGCCATACACACAAACAAAACATACATAAACAAAAGGAGAATTGAAAGAAGATTACGGGTTTTTACTTCAGGTTTAGACATAGGGAAGTGGTAGATCAGACTTTTTTTTATATATATATAGACGTAATATAGATAAACTCTGCTGCACACCAATTGGTTTCCCAACAACAAACCATTACAAAAGCAAAATCAGCAGCAAAATTGTGGTCTAAGGGAGCGAATCGAGTTTAGAAGTGACCAAGGTATGGTGTGCACACAGATTTACTTCCCTTGAAGCAAATGCATCGAATTGACAGCTGTCTATTAATTCTGCACATATATGGCTGGAATGACTTAAATGAGTTAAAATTATTGTGGACGTGTAGTGGTTAATATAGTGGTTAAAGCCCTTGATCAACTGGCAGTGTGCGAGGGAACTGTGAGCTTGAATGGCATTTGTGAGCGCACTCTTAGGAGTTTAGCTGTCTTAAGGCACTTTTGGGTGTTTGACGATGTGAGGGCATCTTAAGCTGGTTATCACCTTAAGGCAGTAGACCAAAGACTGTACAGGGGAAGATAAACATCCGGTCTCTTTTCCCTATATGAGTAGTGAGGACAGAAACACTGGTTATGTCCCTTTGAAACTTGACACATTTTACACATCGATAGGCCAGTTGAATTCTCCGTTCAAGTTCCAGTCCGAGTTTTTGGATAGCCTCCACTGTGAATAGTGTACACGTCCCCACTAACGATAACTCTATCAGCCCGGTTCGCCAAGCTTTTAAGTAATCCATCTTACCCTTTTAGAATATCTTTGAGTAGACTTGGAAAATACCAACAACTCAAAACTGATAAAAAAAATGAAATTTTGAATTTGCAAGCCTTTTATAAGAAACTAGCCCAGCGACTTAATGTCCCTTTCGTGGTGCTGGGTCACATTATTATATGAACACATTGTTAGCTTGAACAGTTCAGAAGTGTGTTTGATGGTGTGAGGGCGTCTTTTGATGTTCAACTTTGTTTTTCTTAATAAATGTTCAGCAAATTCAGTTGAATGAAACTTGCATCCAGTTTCTTTCAACAAAATAAAAATTGTCTGATAGGGTCTTTAGGAAACGATTTTAAGTTTTATAAGAAATCTGAAACTGTTTGAAAGGCAATAATCAAATCATCCCAGTTTGTAAAGACATGAAATGGTGATACAGTGGAACCTCCCTTATAAGACCCTCAAAAATCATCCAAAATGAGGTCTTGTTAGGGAGGGGTCTTATAAGGGAGGTAATTTTAATACTTACAAAGAAGGGCAATGTCTCAGAGAAGTAGGTCTTATATGGGCGGGAGTCTTATAAGGGAGGTTCCACTGTATTGATTGATAGAGGAAGAATGAATGACTTAAATTTTGTTTTTAATCGGGTTTTTTCAGAGGAGAGTGTAGAAAGCAGCACAACCCCCACCAGCAACAAACCAGCCATCGGATCCACCATCACCATATCCAAACCCACCCCCACCCCCACATCCCAGTCCTCCCCCTCCCCCTCCTCTGCACCCACACCTCTCGCCAAGCCCCCCATCCAGCATGGCACCATTGTGTTGAAAGAGGCAGAGGGGAATAAGTCTGAATCATCCACAACTAATGCAGAAAGGGCTTCTACTGCGGCTGCGGCTGCTGCCACTATTACGATTGTGGCGGCTGGAAGGGCTGGCAAAGAAGAGGCGGGGATAGTGGGAGAGAAAGGTGTGTATTTTGTGTGTATGTTTGTGTGTGTGTGGAAATAGAGAGTTGTTTGTGTGTGTGTGTGCATGTGCGTGCGTGTGAAATAGAGTGAGTGAGAGAGAATGTGTGTGTATTGTGTGTGTGTGTGTGAAAATAGAGGTGTGTGGGTGTGTGTATGTGCGTGCGTGCGAAATAGAATGAGTGAGAGAGAGTTTGTGTGTATGTGTGTGTGTGTGTGTGAGTGAAAATAGAGGTGTGTGGGTGTGCGTGCATGTGAAATAGTGTGAGTGAGAGAGAAATGTGTGTGTAGAGGTGTGTGTGTGCATGTGTGTGAGAGTGAGAGAGAGAGAGAGAGAGAGAGAGAGAGAGAGAGAGAGAGAGAGAGAGAGAGAGAGTGTGTGTGTGTGTGTATGTGAAAGAGATGGAATGTTTATGTTTGCATGCTTTTTCTGCAGTGTGTCATCTTTTAATTAAATATAGTTTTTCTGTCTTTAATGTGTGTATGTCTGTGGTTGGTGTTTAGCACAAATTGTGTAAACTGGCCTTTTTTTCTGTAATGTTTTCTCTCGTGTGCACAGAGTAATCAGTGATTGGATTTTTTTCTTCTCATCCTTTTAGATCATTTCTTTGTTATATTTTTCTTCCTTCTTTTCCTACTTTCTTTTTTCCTTCAGTTCCTCCATCCTTGCTTTCTTCCTTTCTTCCCTTCCCTTTGCCTCGCTCCATTCCACCCCCTCTCCTACTTTTTCCCCCATATTTTTCTATGTTTATTATCCATGTGGCATGGATGCAAAATAAGACAAAAATTATCTCTTATAAAAAACTCACAAGTCACTCCAGCCATACACACAAACAAAACATACATAAACAAAAGGAGAAGTGAAAGAAGATCACAGGTTTTTACTTCAGGTTTAGACATAGAGAAGTGGTAGATCAGACATTTTTATATATAGTTTTTATATAGAAAAACTCTACACCGATTGGTTTCCCTACAACAAACCACTACAAAAGCAAAGTCAGAGGCAAAATTGTGGTCTAAGGGAGCGAATCGAGTTTAGAAGTGACCAAGGTATGGTGTGCACACAGATTTACTTCCCTTGAAGCAAATGCATCAAATTGACAGCTATCTATTAATTCCGGACATATGTGGCCGGAACGATTTGAATGAGTTAACTTTGATTTCCATTTGATACGGTAAAAGGTCAAATCAGTCCTTTGGACTACATGTATTGCATTAGTTGTTTGTTTCCCCTGCCTTTCATTTACAGTGAAACCTTCCAATTACAACCCTGAAAAATCATCCAAAATAAGGTCTTATTGGGGAGGGGTCTTATTAGGGGGGTTGGCACCGTAGACGAGTAGATCAGTTCTATTTCGTTTCTGTTACCACTTGACGATGAAATGAAAATCCGTTTAACGTCCTCCGGTCTGAAACAGACACATATGGGATATTAGTAGATATAAAGATGGTGGGAACGATCCTGGAGGCAATGCCCAGAGGCAATGCAACTCCCGAATTTTGAACGATACAGATGTATATATTTAATACGTTTGTGAGTTTCTCACTTGAAACCACTTGACTTGCCCACTTCACTTTCTCTCACTCTCTCTTTCTCAATCAGCACGATCTGTTACCTATTTACTGATTCAGTCTTTCCTAGATTGATTGTTAGCCTGATTTCATGATCAAAAGGGCTATTTTACCTCTTGCATTTTCTTCAGTCACTTTAATTCGCTGTCAAAAAGTCTGCATCCTTTGATTTCACATTGAATGGACGCCATTTTTCTGTGACTTTCTCAGTCTTTTGCAAGGGACATCACTCTTGCATGATGTTAAGGGACTTAGCTCTTCGCAATGTTTTCATTCTGCTCAATTCCAACCACGATTTGGCTGATCGTTTTGACAATTCTCACGTGTTTTTCAGTTAGTCACCATTTTTTGTGCAAAAGTCATATTAGACAACAAATCGGCCGGTCGTAAGTTGGGTTAGGGAGGGAGTTGTAGTACGGAGTCAATATTTAGTTAATTTATAAAGAAGAAACAAATCGGTCAATAATATTCTCTTCATATTAGGCAGGGGGTCATAATTGTGGAGGTCGGATTAGGGAGTGCCTGCTGCATTTTGATAACCTTTTTATTTTTGCTAGTTTTTTTTTGGTGCTAGTTCCTCGTTTTGTTGTTTTATCTCTTTATATGTTCAAGCCTGTTGTAGTTTCAGTGTTGTGCTGCGACTGTTTAAAGTTGTTTGGATTGTATAAATTCAGTTTAAGTACAGTGGAACCTCCCTTATAAGACCTCATTTTCGATTATTTTTGAAGGTCTTATAAGGGAGGTAATTTTAATACTTACCAAGAAGGGCAATGTCTCAAAGAAGTAGGTCTTATATGGGAGGGAGTCTTATAATGGGAGATCTTATAAGGGAGGTTCCACTGTAATGGCAATTACCTTGTGATTTCTCACTATCATGTTAGTTGTTACATACTATAAATTGGAAGTTCGAAAATGAAATATATTCAAATAGTATGACAGCCAGAAGCTCAAACCTCCTTGCATTTTATGTAATGTAAACAGCTTGCCATCATTTTGTTTTGTTTTTGTTGAATGTGCACAACCTGCCCTTTGCTTCCTCAGACATAGCTGAACCTACCTCCCCATCCAACGCAGATGGTACAAGCTCTCTGATTGGTGAATCCGAACTGCCAGGATCCAATCGCTTCGTGAAGGCCGATCAGACAGAGGTCAAAGGGGACATGCATAAATTATCCACCATCGTCGAAGTGTCCAGAGACTTCACACAGTCTGACGCAGCAAAGAGCGAAAAACAGGAGGTCAAAGTTCAGTCTCAGCCAATCGGAGAAGAGGACAGTCAAGCAGATAGCGTAGATGACGGGAAGTTAGAAAAGCCAGAAACTTTGCCAAAGCCACAAGTGAAAGCCAAGCCACCCATCGCAGAAAAGCCAAAGCCGGTGTTGCTTCCTAAGCCGCAGCTCCTGTCAAAGCCGGAGCTTCCTTACGGCTTTTCAGGTCTGCATGCTTTGTTTGTTTGTTTGCCTTTCTTTTTCCTTTTCTTTTTTTCCTGTCTTTTTCTTTTCTTCTACCTACTTTATTCTGTTCAGTGGGAATTTCCCTAAGCGTTTTTTTCTGTTAACCTCTTACTGGTTGCTTTGACTGTGTGCTAGGCTTTGTTTCTGTGTTGTTGGTGGTGGCGGTTATGTATGTTTGCTTCGGTGAATAGGTGTTTTCTTGTTTGCTTCTTATTGGTCGCTTATCTGTGTAAAGTTTTGTGTAAATGCTATACATAGTTATCTGACTTTCGTAATGATATCCGCCATATCTGAAGTTCAATATCCTAAAATAATGTCTTCTTTTCCCATCTCTCTTTTGTGTGATAGTAATGATCTCCAAATAGTAGAGGTGGAGGCAACTGTTGTACCTGAAAACTGGGCTAAAATATGTGTATGGTGGAGATGCCTTGCCCAGGGAATATCCCCACTCTCTTGGCCGTGAGGACTTTGAGACAATAATGGCACTGAGGATGATCCAGTAGCCCTACCATTAAACTTAACTGGGTAGAGAAGAAAAAAAGTCTGCAATGTTGCAAATTCCTCTGTGATGTGTATAACATTAGGTCTATCCTTATCTCCCAAAATTAATAAAATAGGGTCTTCGGATAACAGGCCCTGATTGGATGTCTTTTAGTGACATGGGTGTTAAAGCATTGTGGTGCAAAAATATGACATTGGCGGTGAAAGGGTTAAAAGCACTAAGACAGTAAGAGCCAGAGCAAAATGCTTCTTCATTTCAGAGTCTTAATCCTTCATTAAGACAATTTTTTAATACAATCTTCCCCATTAGTGTAGAAAATCGTCAGTCATATAGCTCTCACTCTCATGTTACTGTTGATCCCAGATTTCAACCAATTACAAAAGCTAGTTAGAGAGGAAAGGACTAAGTTGATATTTGATGCCACCTACAACACAGCTATTCTCTATGTTTATAATCTGTGCCACAGAGAAAGCCCCAGAGGTTGTCAGCGCACAGGAAGGGGACAGCACTCTGTTCAACAAACCACCAACGTCTTCCAAGGGAGACCATTCCACTGGCAGCAAGGGAGACAACACACAGCAGTGAGTAGCGAACACATGCATAAAAAAAGGATAGAGTGATAAAAACAATTCATGGAAAATATAATTGGATTTTTGGCAGTGGTGTTATTGGTGGTGTACAGCCTAGCTGGGCAAGGCAAGGCAAAGAATTTATTTCACACCCACTTGGGGCACAGAAATATAAAACAAAGCGCACACACAAGAAAACATTCAAACTTCAAAATAGAGTGATGTCCATAACGTTTTTAGAAAAGCAAACAATTGAATCTTGAAACAAATATAAGACATGTCAAAAATATATTATGCACAGTTGAATAGCATGATTTTTGCACGTACGCATTACCGAAAAGAGCCGTTTATGATTACAGCAAATTGTTTAAGTCTTGTTAAGAGGAATAAGACACGTGGTGGGTGGGTGGGTGTTTACACTGACTTAGAACTGTTGCATCAGCTAATGGAAAATAGGGGAGGATAGACAGAGAGGCTAGGGCCACATCAGGGGGTGGGGATGGGAGTGGAAACAGGGTTGGGGGATTGTACTCCCAGCTGCTCAAAAGACAATTTTTTGGAAAAAAAAGTAGGGGAGAGCACTTCATGAAAATTAGAGTTGATTACCTCGACTTACTCGGTCAAAACCATAGCAACCATGGCGTCGAAGCTTGAAACCGCAGGATGCGAGTCAGCCACTTGCAAACATTTTTTAGAAAAATGGGGGATGGCCTGTTAGCCACAAAGTGATAGAACTTGCAAAATGTGACGCAAAAATATAAATGACATCGATTTTAGAATGACGCACGATGTTCTAAGTGATGTATGTCTACTCAAACACACGATGCGAGAGCTGGGGATCTACCTGATTGTAAGAGTAACTTCCCCAGTTTGACTGATTGAATTAGGCAAGATCACTCCCACAGACCATGTAATTACTCCCCTTAATTATTTCCGAACAATTCCAATTGGGCATTTGCCGCGTGCCGGTGACCTTGAATTTCACTTAGTTGAATTTAGAGAGTTGAATTAGAAAGGTCAGCGTAACTCGGGCAGAATGAGTGCGGGCAAATTAGTAGTCTAGCACAGAGAACGAACACTCGTGGCAAATGCCCTATTAAGGCTGGTCTTTGAAAGGGCCAATAATAAAGTGAGAGCAAGAAAAGACTGAACTGGGAGTACGTTTATAAGGCGTTTGCCTTCCTGTTGTTTTATTTTTCCAGACCTCAGTCAGTGCGGAATGGATTATCCACTGGCAACTTTGACATGAAGAATGTTCAGGTGGGTCTTCATCCTATTTTCTGTCTGTCGTTTATTTCCTCTGTTGTTTAGTCGTACAACGTAGCCTTTGTCTCTGTTGGTAGTGAACATGTTTGTTGTTGTTGTTGTACCTCTTCTGTTTATTGTCACTTATGTCGATCTGTAAATGCGTCGATGTCTGGCTCTCTGCATGTTTCATGTCTCTATAACTATTATTGTTAAAAAATATCAGTTGCGTTGAACAAAATTAATTATCCTATGTTTCATAGAACATGAAAAGGTAAAATAAATATCAATCATCAACATCATCAAAATTCATGGTAATTATCATCAACATGTTAAACAGCTTGAAAAAACAACGCTATTCATTTCAAGGGCCAATCTGACCTTGTAGACCTAGGCCGGGTTTACATTAGACGTGTAGATTCCGTACGGAAGATCCTAAACAAGTCGAAGAAAGAAGGATAAAAGTTTACGCATAATAATATAGGGGAAATTCGGACACGTGCGCAAATCTTTTCCCTTCCCTGTCTCACCTAACCAGTGAACATGTATTGACTCATTCAAGTCGTTCTGGTCATATATGTCTGGAAGTAATAGATAGCTGTCAATTTGATGCATTTGCTTCAAGGGTAGTACATCTGTGTACACACCGCACCTTAGTCACTTCTAAACTCGATTCGCTCCCTTATACCACAATTTTGCCTCTGACTTTGCTTTTGTGGTGGTTTGTTGTGGGGTAGCCAATCGGTGTAAAGGGATTTTCTGTATAAACTATAAAATAGTCTGATCTACCACTTCCTTATGTCTAAACCTGAAGTAAAATCCCGTAATCTTCTTTTATTTCTCCTTTTGTTTATGTATGTTTTGTTTATGTGTATGGTTGGAGTGATTTGTGAGTTGTTTTAATAATTCAAAATCGTTGCGATACGAATGAGTTAAGTCTTTTAGCATGTTTTATGTTTTTGTGTGTATGTAAATCACTTCATTTATAGTAATTATACACCATGCTGTAAAAAAAAAAAAGGTTTTTGTTTGTAAATGTCTTCATTTTTTCCTGATAACATTTTGTGTGTGCAGTAATTGATATTTTATGGTCTGTTGGAAGAGATGACGAATCAAGGTTCCACATGTTGCATGCATTTTATGTGCCTTTAAGAACTGGGCATCAGAATCGTTAGAGGATCAGAGGATTAAGAATTTCTGACAGACATTTGTTAGTATTCGACAGGGGGACGAAAAGAAAATGAGGAATGGGGTCATGATAAGGGAATGATTGTTTTAAAATATGGATTTGGGTAGTTAAAACACATGGGGATAAAAATCAATAAAAGTCAGTGTAAAAGAATTTCTGACTGAGGATTGGCTGCATTTTGCAGTGATTTATCATTATGTTAACCCGTTTTGGTGGTGTTCAGAACTCCTTTCGGTGTTGTCCTTCCTCAGTCTAGGGCCTAGATAGCCCTTTTACTGCGGTTTTCAGAGGATTGGACTTCAGACTGTTCTGATGACTGAAGAACTCACCAGCAGTAAGTTGTTGTTAGCTTTGAATGTGTTTTTTTTCCTCCTGTGCAGAAGAGCTTTCGTTGTCCTGCTCTCCTTAGAATTTCTTTGCATAGATATTTTATTATTTGTATGTGTACAGATGCTGAGAACATGTTCTGAGCCTGACCTGACTCGCCTGTTCAAATCAGCCGTGCACTGTGTGAAGGCTACATTGCAACGACATCAAAGTATGGACCTGAGTCAGGAGAGTGGGGATGTATCTGAGGTAGGTGATGGATGATAGGTGCTGGTTTGAAGGAAATGGGAGAATGTGTCTGTTTTGGGGGGAAAGAGGGAGAAAGTGTGTGTGTGTGTATGTGCGTGCATGTGCGTGTGCGCGTGTGTGTGTGTCTGTGAGTGTGAGAATTTTCTCTGTGTCTATGTCGAAAAGTCAAAGTCAAAAATACTGTATTATCTCGTTAAGAGAAATTACAGTGTGGTCTCATACAAGCACAATACAAACAAGGAAACACATATTCATGCATTACAAATGAAAACAAAACTAAAAAAAAGAAAGGACAGCCAATCATGATTCGCAAAAAGTTGGACATATTTGAAGTCGATGCAAGCATCCTTCCCAACACATTGAAAACCGCCCTCTATCCCCACCATTTCTTTCCTTGCATTCTTTTGTCCTTCCCTCCCTACTTCACTCAAATATAAGAGTCGGTATAGCAGAGTTCTCATTTGCATGGAAACATTCAAACATGGTAGTTCATACTTGGAGGGAAAAAATTCTAATAAGATAATGCAAATCATGCTACACAATAATCAATATATACAATGGAAGCATGTTTTCCATTCCCCTTCCCAACATTTCATGCACCTCCCTACACGCACACTCGCCCCCCACTCTCTCTCTCTCTCGCACACCAATACAATTGCACAAAAACAGACGTACATGCACACTCACGTACCCACACACACACGCACGCACGCACACACACACGCGCACACACGCACACACGCACACGCACACACACACACACACACACACACACACACACACACACACACACACACACAGACACAGACAGACAGACACAGACAGACACACACACACACACACACACACACACACACACACACACACACACACACACACTCTCTCTCTCTCTCTCTCTCTCTCTACTGCATGGGTTTTTGACATGACCAGATAGGCCAACTAGACCTAGACTAATTATTTACTTCTCACTTTTTGGTCTTAGCTGAGATCTTGTTCAGAAGTTCGACTGACTTAGGAACAAAACTAGCTGAACTCCTAATTGTTCTGCAACGAATAATGTGGCACAGTCTATCAGATGGTAGTACATGTAGTTAATAACAATGCAATAAAACATGCATATGCATTCATGTGCTTCCTTATGTGTGTGTATCTATATCTCTCATGTGTATAAGCATCCTGCATGACTATCTATGAAAACATAGATGTATGTTTGGACAAAAGTTAAACTTGTGGTCCATGTACACAATCTGTATGTGGCCTAGATTCTGTTATTCTTAACTGCTCTAATACGTGTAATTTCCAGCAATAATTTCATTCTTAAACATTTTCACATTGTACGTAATGATTTGTTTTTGCAGGACGAGGAGCTTGCCTTGAAAAGTCCCTCCCCTATGGCACCCACACAGTCCAGGTAACCTAAATAATTGTTAATAGACGATTTTCGGGGAAAAAAACTAGGGGAGAGCACTTCTTGAAAATTAGTGTTGTTTACCTCCATTACTTGGTCAAAAACCATAGCAACAATGCAACAATGGCGTCGAAGCTTGAAACCGTAGGATGCGAGTCAGCGACTTGCAAAGTGTTTTAGAAAAATTTGGGGTGGTAAAACTTGCAAAATGTGACATAAAAATATAAATGACAAATTTTTAGAATGACGCACGGTGTTCTAAGAGCTGCATGTCTGCTCAAACACACGAGTCGATAGGCTACGAGAGTTGATGGTAGAGTGACTTCCCCTGTTTGACCGATTGAATTAGGCAAGATCACTCGCACACACCATGAAATTACTCCCCTTCATTATTTCCGAACTATTCCTATTAGTAGACTTGTCATTTCCTTGTGTTCACTAAGGCTTTCAGACTTCAGTTTGCTCTTTCAGTACTACCCGACAGCCTTGCCCCCTCCCCCCCCCCCCCCCGAAAAAAACCCAAAATTTTTTTTTTTTTTTTTGGTTCCAATTTTAAATGAGTGGCTTCTGGTTTCTGTTTTTATTTCTGTTTGCACAACATTTGATGAACTGCTGCACATACCGTATTTTACGGACTACACGGTGCACCCTCAAATTTGACACAAGATTCTGATTTTGTTCCTACAGTTTCTTACTTTATCATTGGTCATATTATAACAGGCCCAAGTTTGGGAGAGAAAAAAGGTTCGCCTTATAGTCCATAAATTACAGTCATTACTTCATATCTTGTATGATACTGTATTATCTGAAGCTGATGAGTCCAGTTGAGTAACTGAATTTTTTGCTGTACTCAGTGACACTATGTTTCTTTTTTTTAATGTGTTGAATGTCTTCTGAACTGCTGCACAGAATTACTTCAAATTTAGTATTGCGGTAAAGTACATAAAACCGATACGACCTGTTGACTACCATCACACAGCAACATGTCGCTTCTTAGTGAACATTTTCAATGAGAAAATTTGGTGTGGGGTAGCTTTTGCTTCTTCTGCGTTCCCAGAGCATATGGCCATGATGGGCGAAGTATGTATGTGTCGAGAATTTAGTTTTAGATGGTCTCCCCGCTGCATTCAGCCAATGCATTCCAGTTTCGGAGGAAAGAGGGGTGGGGGGGGGGAGCAAAACTACGCTTTTTCTAAGCAATATACTGTGTGTTTTGACAGGAAATCCCCGATACTATCCGTCACAAAAACCGACAGAAAAGACAAGGGTGAAGAGAAGACCAAGGGCGACGGTGGCGCACATGCAGAGGGTGGTGATGACAACCACGATGATGATGATGATGATGATGATGACGACGAGGAAGAAGACGAAGACCTGATCAGCATGAGGGAAACCATGCAGAGCCTACTGCTGGAAAATGATGACGATGATGATGATGATGGGGAGGAGGATGGAGGTAATGAGGATGATTGTGAGTGTGTGTGTGTAAGAGAGAGAGAGAGTACAAAATGTGATGAATTTTATTTGTCTCAATAATTTTTAGTATTGCTTTCACTTGATTCTCTCTCTCTCTCTCTCTCTCTCTCTCTCTCTCTCTCTCTCTCTCTCTCTCTCTCTCTCTCTCTCTCTCTCTCTCTCTCTCTCTCTCTCTCTCTCTCTCTCTCTCTCTCTCTCTCTCTCTCTCAATCACGTGTCCCCTTGCCATGAAGATTCTATTGTCAATGGCAATTAAAACATTGTTAAGTGTCTCTCTCTCTCTCTCTCTCTCTCTCTCTCTCTCTCTCTCTGTGTGTGTGTGTGTGTGTGTGTGTGTGTGTGTGTGTGTGTGTGTGTGTGTGTGTGTGTGTGTGTGTGTGTGTGTGTGTGTATGCACGCATGTCTTTGTGTGTGCATGTGTATGTGTGTGTTCATTCTTTTTGTGTGTGTGTGTCTTTGTGGAAGTGTTTGCCTGTTAATCAGTGTATAAAAATACTTTGAGCGGTGTCTGTGTCTGACTGTGACTTCTACTGGAGAGCTGGGCTGGACTTTGTTCATAGTGAAAAAGCCTTGTCCGGGATACATCCCCACTTTTGGGGCAAAAGGCCTTGAAGACAGCTGTATGAACGTCTAAAAAAATGTACAAATTATTTCCTAATAGTTGTTTTTAAACAGTCTTTTTGACATTTTTTTTTCCAGCTTTGTCACCCAAAATCAAGTTTTCCTTATCGAGCGACGCAGAAACCACTCTGAAAGAAAATGACGAAAACAATGTTGATGATGATGATGACGATGACGACGTTCAAAAACAATATGAGAAAGTCCAGAGAGACCTTGATGAAAAAGTTGATGACGATGATAATGATGATGATGAGGCAGCCAGCCAGACAATTCGACCAATGAAAAGCAAGAGTGAGTCATCGATGGGTGGAAAGGAGGAAGGAAAAGGAGAAAAGGGAGAGAATAATGGTGATGATGATGACGATGAGAGACTGCTGTACTCCACATCGGATATCCTGACGCTGAGTAAGTTGACCAGTGCCTGATTTGTGTGTGTGTGTGAGTGTGTGTGGTATGCTTATGTGTGTGTGTATGCGCACGTGCACATATTTGTGTCCAAAATCAATATTTTCATAATTGTATTGATTTGCTTTATTGAATTCAATTTGCCAGATTCAGATTCATGTTGTGTTTTCAGTTTATGTGTTTTGATCATATATATATTTATTTGTTTTTAATTAGCATAACGAATGCAGCAACATAAATAAATGTTTTTGTTTTTTATTTTCAATAGATAACATTTTCATAAAGGCTTGGTAATCAAACCCTTTTATTTTTTTGTATAGAAATTTGCAATGCTTTTCGATTCATCTTCAACTTTCAGCATTTGTTCAGTGACGCCAGTTGCCCATGTGTTTTTTTCAAAGCAGGGTTGAATACTCTGAAATATTGTCTTATTTGTTGGTTCTGTGCTGATTTAATTTTGCATGCTTCATTTTCTGAAACATTCAAATTTTTCTTTTTTTTAATCTTTTTTCTTTTCCGAGACACAAAATCTGTAATAACAAAAATGATGTTGTGAGAATATTTTCTGATGGAGAACAATGATAGTGATGTTCTGTGTCATGGCGATGATGATGAAGATGATGTTGTTGATGATTTTCTGGCAGATGACAGTGACGATGACACAGAGTTTGGCGATGATGAGGAGGACATGGATCTCTTTGGTCGACTGGAACAACAGAGAGAGGAACTGGAGGGAGAGCTGGGCTTTGACAGGTTCATTGACATCTACAAAACAGTGCAGGTAAAAGAACCCTGTAGCATGATGATGATTATGGTGATGATGATGATGAGGATGGCAGTGAGCCACAGAGTAGAGGTAAGAATTAGAGGGAGAGCTGGGCTTTGACAGGTTCATTGACATCTACAAAACAGTGCAGGTAAAAGAACCCTGTAGCAACACAAATAATGATTAAGAGTGATAATGATGGTGATGATGATTATGATGATGATGATGATGGCAGTGAGCCACAGAGTAGAGGTAAGAATTAGAGGGAGAGCTGGGCTTTGACAAGTTCATTGACATCTACAAAACAGTGCAGGTAAAAGAACCCTGTAGCAACAAACATAATGATTAAGAGTGATAATGATGGTGATGATGATTATGATGATGATTATGATGATGATGAGGATGGCAATGAGCCACAGAGTAGAGGTAAGAATTAGAGGGAGAGCTGGGCTTTGACAGGTTCATTGACATCTACAAAACAGTGCAGGTAAAAGAACCCTGTAGCAACAAACATAATGATTAAGAGTGATAATGATGGTGATGATGATGATGATGATGATGATGATGATGATGAGGAGGATGGCAATGAGCCACAGAGTAGAGGTAAGAATTAGAGGGAGAGCTGGGCTTTGACAGGTTCATTGACATCTACAAAACAGTGCAGGTAAAAGAACCCTGTAGCAACAAACATAATGATTAAGAGTGATAATGATGGTGATGATGATGATGATGATTATGATGATGATGATGATGGCAATGAGCCACAGAGTAGAGGTAAGAATTAGAGGGAGAGCTGGGCTTTGACAAGTTCATTGACATCTACAAAACAGTGCAGGTAAAAGAACCCTGTAGCAACAAACATAATGATTAAGAGTGATAATGATGGTGATGATGATTATGATTATGATGATGATGAGGATGGCAATGAGCCACAGAGTAGAGGTAAGAATTAGAGGGAGAGCTGGACATTGACAAGTTCATTGACATCTACAAAACAGTGCAGGTAAAAGAATCCTGTAGCAACAAATATAATGATTTAGAGTAATAATGATGGTGATGATGATGGTGGCAATGAGCCATAGAGTAGAGGTAAGAATTAGAGGGAGAGCTGGGCTTTGACAGGTTCATTGACATCTACAAAACAGTTCAGGTAAAAGAACCCTGTAGCAACAAACATAATGATTAAGAGTGATAATGATGGTGATGATGATTATGATGATGATGATGGTGGCAATGAGCCACAGAGTAGAGGTAAGAATTAGAGGGAGAGCTGGGCTTTGACAGGTTCATTAACATCTACAAAACAGTTCAGGTAAAAGAACCCTGTAGCAACAAACATAATGATTAAGAGTGATAATGATGGTGATGATGATTATGATGATGATGATGATGGCAATGAGCCATAGAGTAGAGGTAAGAATTAGAGGGAGAGCTGGGCTTTGACAAGTTCATTGACATCTACAAAACAGTGCAGGTAAAAGAACCCTGTAGCGACAAACATAATGATTAGAGTGATGATGATGATGATGATTATGGTGATGATGATGATCATGATGGCAATGGGCAATAGAGGTAAGAACTAGAGGGAGAGCTGGGCTTTGACGAATTCATAGACATCTACAAAACAGTTCAGGTAAAAGAACCCTGTAGGACAGACATGATTAGAGTGATAATGATGGTGATGATGATGGTGATCATGATGGCAATGGGCAACTATAGAAGTAAGAATTAGAGGGAGAGCTGGACTTTGACGAATTCATAGACATCTACAAAACAGTGAAGGTAAAAGAACCCTGTAGGACAGACATGATTAGAGTGATAATGATGGCGATTATGATGATGATGATGATGTTTATGATGATGACAATGGGCAACTATAGAAGTAAGAATTAGAGGGAGAGCTGGACTTTGACGAATTTATGGACATCTACAAAACTGCAGGTAAAAGAACCCTGAAGCGACAAACACACTGGTTAGAGAGATGGTAATGATGATGATAGTGGTAATGATAATGACGAGGATGAGGATGGCAATGAAAAGCAGAGAGAACTAGAGAGATAGTTGGGCTTTCACAAGTTGATGATGTACAAAACAGTGCAGTTAGAACATAATGATAATAATAATAATGAAGACAATTTATATAGCGCCCATCCTACTATGTAGGCTACAGGGCGCTTTACACAGAATTAAAATAGAATAAAAACATGAGAAAAATAATCCAATAACATGAGCAGACAAAACAATACCGGTCAGACCTTGTTTGGCCGGTAAAAATGCACATAACAATCAGCAACAACTGCTGTGACTACTACTACTACTACTACTACTATAGGCCTAATACACGTATTACATGCATTGTCACACAATTCGCAAGCATCCCAATAGTGGCAAATCCACATGGGTAGGAATGTGGTTTGTGTATGTGCAGTTATGATTGGCTTTGAGTGTGCGTGCGTGTGTGTGTGTGTGTGTGTGTGTGTGTGTGTGTGTGTGTGTGTGAGATTGAATGAGAGAAAGAAAGAGAGAGAGAGCGAGCGAGTGAAGAGTAGTGTGCAAAGTTAAGTAAAGTATTCTCATTGTAAAGTTCTAACACTAACAGATTATGCTCTCTGTGAATTATCATTAGATAAATCATGTTGGCAGCATTATTGTGGCATAATTTTTATGTGTTGCATTCAGGCGTTGCAAGAAGACGAAGATGAAAACATGGAGGAGGGGGCTCGCATCGCTATAGGCATGCTGGGTGCGGAAAAGCAGCATCTTTATCCGAAGATATTCCAGCTAGTTATGGCTGATACTGCCTTCACTGAAGGTACGACATTACTGTTGTCTCGATTATTTGAGATGTGTGTGTCTGTGTGTGTGTCAGGGATGGGAATTGTCCGCCAAACAACAAATTTTCGCCCAAATGACATTGCTTTTTCGCCGGAGAAAAGTCTTTCCGCCAAAGAAAACAAAACAAATTAACTAAATTTAGCCATTCAATTGCTGTTTTAAGGCTCCAATTACCAAAAAAAAAGCTTAAAATGTTGCCCCCTGGACCCCTCCTTTCGGAACGCCAAACCCCCACTTTTCAGCTTTTTTTGCTTTTCCAATTCCCATGCCTGGTGTGTGTGTGTGTGTGTGTGTGTGTGTGTGTGTTGTGTTGTGTTGTGTTGTGCGTTGTGTTGTGTGTGTGTGTGTGTTGTGTGTGTGTTGGCGTGTATGTGGAGGAAGGGGTGTATTGGTGTCGGTATGCTGGGCGCAGAAAACCCCCCCCCCCCTTTATCCTAAGATGTTTCTTCTTCTTTAAAGATCGTTCAGTTTCCTGTCAATTATGAGCACAGATGCGTCAAGCTGCAGTTATGCGCCTAACTAATAAGTATGCCTAGCATGTCCGTCTTTGTAACAGTTTCTTGAAAAAAAGGCAGGAGAATGGACCAGTAAGGCAGAAAGATAGTAGATGACAGTAAGCAAAGAGAAAAAGGCAGAGTCAAAGAGAGTGACAGATTAGAGGAAGTTACAAGCACAGAACTTCCAGAAGGTGGGGGAACTATTTGTACATATCCCTAGAGGGGCATCCCCTCTGGGAGCCAAGATATTTCAACTGGTTATGGTCGATATTGCCTTCTTTGAAGGTACCATATTCATCTTTTTCTTCTTGTTCTTTTCTCTTGTTCTTTCTCTTCCTCTTCTTTTTTCTCCTTTTTTTCTGTTTCTTCTCCTCTTCCTCTTCGTATTGTTAGTCCCCGAGCCGAAGGTTCGGGGAGCTATTGTTTCTGTCTGATCCGTCCGGCGTGCCTCTGTCCGTCTGGCTATTCGTCCGTTTTTCTCAAAAACTATTCAGTCTATCATCATCAAATTTGGCATACTAGTTTGCCAAGATGCAAGCTATCCACTGATGTATTTAGTTTTACATTAAGGTCAAGGTCGCGCCAGTTACAGGGTTCAAACCCCAAAACACATAATCGCTAATATCTTGCGATGTTTTGCATGTATTTCAATGCAGTTTTTTTCACAACATTTCTTGATGAATGGTCTATAACACTGTTGTCATGAATTTTTCTGTGGATAAGCCTGCTGTGCCCTAGGCCCTTTGTGTCACAGGCCCGATATGTCCCACTTCTTTCCGGCCGGCCATCCGTCCGTGTGTGCGTCCTGTTTTCAGCTCTCAATGGTCTCCCCGCTGTGTGTACAGCCGACACATTCCGATTTCGGAGTAGCTCGGTGATGCTGCGAGGGGACTTTGCAGCCGCTCGGCGTTGCACTTGTTTTCTTTTTCTTTTTGTTGTTGCTGTTGTCATTGTTTTCTTTTATTTCTCCTCCTCCTTCTCCTGTCTGTATCTTTTTCTTTTAATTCTAAAGAAAAAAGCTATGTTTGTATTCTAAGATATTCCAACTAGTTATGGTATACATTTATTGAGGGTACTTTTTCTGTTTTTGGATTGTGTCATATTATCATGGGTGCTACTCTTTAATTTTTACACTGATTTCAGTATTTTTAATTTTACCCGAAACTGAACTTCAGTTCTTTTAAATCATCCAAAAAACCAAAAACATTTTTTTTCCACAAGCGATTTGGGGCGTTTTGATTGAACTTGGTTCTATTTTGGAAGTTTACAAAGGCAATTTAATAATTTTACAAGGTTTATGAGACTCAAACTGTCTCTGTCTATCATTTTAACTGTCTGTCTCGTTATCTCTCTCTCTTAACTTGCCCCCCAGGATCGTCCGACGGGGCTCTGCCCCTGTACCCTGCCGGGGCCATGGGTCCCTGGACCCCTGCCTTTCATTTTTTTTCATTTTGTGGAGTTGCACCCATGTATTATTACAGAGATGAGTTATTACACCACACCAAACCACAGCACAACACACCACATCACGTCACCTAATTTTATTTCGAATGAAAAATGACAACCTTTTTTCTCATTAAACAAAATATCAGCATTTTGTAAAATGAAGCTGAATCAGGATCTGTTTCAGATAACGTTTGACGACGAAGATGAAGATGAAAAGGAAGAATGAAACGAAGGCACCTTGAGAGGAGAATACACGCAGGAAGGAAGAAATCCAGTGCTTTGATTGGTCATGGAAGGAATGACTGTTGTTTGATTGATTTTGTTGTTGTTGCAATCCTGATGGTTGTGTGTGTGGATGTGTGGACGCCATTAGATTAATGAATGTGTTGAAGTTATTGCTTGCCTTCATTCACAGTTTAAAATGCTTTTTTGGGGGGGTCAGAAACTGAGAGAAGTGATGACCACAGTGATGATGACGACGATGATGATGATGACAATGCTTTTTTAAAATTTTCAATACTGTTGAGGTATGTAAAAACAAATAAAAAATAAAAATAATGTCATGAATGCCTGTTGTACTGATAGAGTACAATTTGTGTGACATACATTTCTGAAAAGAAACTTTCTTGGAGCATATTTGTTTTACGTTTGTTGTTCCAAACTGAAACGCACTGGCCTGTTTTGATGGATGTAAGCATCCATTATGAATGGATTGATTCCAAATTGAATATGTATTGCTCCTTGTGAGGCAATCAGGGCATCGGTCTGGGGTTATAATCATTTTTGTTTGTGGCTCAAGCCACAAACCTATAACTCACTTTGTCGGTCGGTCTGTCTGTCGGTCCAAAATTGTCGCACATTTTGACAACATTGTCGCACTTCAAATCGAGGCTACACTTCTGGCCGCTCTTTAAAATGATGTATTTTAAAAGCGTACAAAATAATAAACATATGTAATACAGACACTACAACAGACACGACGAGTATGCGGTGCTTCTTTTGATGAGTATAAGTAGGATACATAGTCTTAAATGTTTTCCAAAAGATATAAAAAGTTACAAAATGGTGCAGACATAACATTCTGGTTTACAGATTAAAATTATTGAAAAGCCAGGGGAGGTAACTCATGATTGGAGTGGTAAAAATAGACCGCGTGCCACAAACTATTGCGATTTCGCGCTTGTTTATTTATTTGTTATAATTCCAATTTTTTGGTTTGTTTTTGTAATTCATCCTTCCCACTCTCTCCCCCTTATTTTCTTCACTTCATTAATGTTTTGTAGCAATGTGTGTTCTCTGTGAGGAGCTATGGAGAGGAACGTTTGGAATGTACTGGAAAGGCTTTTGACTCCGTCTGATTTCCTTTTCTCACATTCCTCTTTCTCAAATTTCAACATTGTCGTTTGAATCTGCGATGTTGAAATGCTGCCGGTAATTACTGGTATGATGTCATGTCATAGACACTTAATACTTACAGAAAGCTTTTCCTCCATCTGGGGTTTAAAGGGAAAACAACCGATCCCAGGGATCGGGTCTTGCTCATCAGAAAAGCTCTGCCTCGCGGTGGCTCGCACACCAGGGAACAAAGAAGGGCGAACTGTCTCTCTCGCCAGCTGTGATTCAAATGTGGCGCGTGCTCAGCGCCTCCCCTTTTTTTATAGTCCAGTCGCAGGTTTAAGGACTGTTGTGGAGGGAAGCGGAGGGAATTATTGTTCAGTAGTGGTGGGAGAGGATGGATTAGATATTTAAAGTAGAACAGGATACCTAGAAAGAGATGTATGCCAGTCTGTTGATTCCGGCTATGACTTCAAAGTCACAGAGGAGACTAATGCTATTCTGGAAAGCCTGACTGCAATGAGGCTTTATACCAAAAATGATCTGCCCCTGTTTTGTGCTCTGAGATGCGAACGCCACCTACTTAAGATTATCGCCTTTGCCTGTCAGAAACTAGTAGTATATAGCCACAGAAAATTATCTGCTCCTGACTCGTCACCAGGGGCATCAGTACTTTGGGCCTAAAATTATCGCCCGCAAGGAGTAGTATAAGGCCTCATTTATAGTTTTTAAAAATGTCATGCCCAGGGTACATCCCTGATCTCTCTGCTAAGAAGATTTGCAGAGCTGATAGGATTGTCTTGAACAGACAGAAACATTGGTGCTTGAACATAGCACTTGGGTTTATATGTTACATTTTTCCTGCTAAAGCTGCACCACAGCCTGAAAGTCGCAGCAGTGGTTGATTGATCAAGTAACTGTGCTTGAAAAGTTTTACACTCTTAAAATAAGCCAGTCATTGCTGTGAAATTGAATTGTTGATGTCCATATCATTGTAAACAACAAACGCTTTTCTATTATCAAATATATTCCGTGCTGCACATCTTCATCTTTGAACCCCTGTATATGTCAATAATTGCTGATAAATGGCAGGTGGACATTACTGGAAGTAATAATACAGTTTGGGATCAAAATGTATGAATGCTACTTGATTTACATTAAACATTGATTTGCTTAAGTAAAAAATGCAGACAGTTTTTGTTTTAAAATAAAAAATAAATGATCACATTACATGAAAAATGTTGCAATGGTATTCTCTCTCAGTTACTGGACATGCAATGCAGAATTATAGAAGTGTGTGTGTTTGTATGTGTGTGCACGTATGTGTTGTTTGTGCTTGCTTTTCTTTTTCAAATGCTTTATTATATGTGCACATTTGTTCTCATATAACAGTTATTTTGCATAATAGAGCAAGTATAGTTATTCATAGCTTGTTTGTTGCTTGTCGACGACAATTGAAAATAAACAATGCCATTTGTTGCCAGAGTTACGTTTGATATTTTATAAGAACATTGGCAGCAGGATTGCAATAAGATTAAGAAGACTGCAGAGAAAGTCACATGTTACTTTTGTTTAAATGAGTTAAATTGAACCAATTTTTAGAGCATTTGACATATTAGCTAACATTTGTGTCTTTATCTGTGAGGCTATCTGTAAAATTTAATTGTAGGTGTTACTACTGCATGTGTGAAAATGTAAAAATAAATTTCTTTGGATACAGTGTTATGTAATGTTAGCAAAAATTGGTGAGTTCTTAGCTGAAACAGCTAAGGAAATGTCTTGACAGACCATAATCAAAAGTCTGTGTGAAAATCAAAGTTAGTTGAAAGAGATATGTTCATATCCAGAGCATATTTTTGAAAATATTACTACCATATTTTTTGGACTATAAGGTGATATTTTAATTTTCTCAGAAGGAGACCCCTGCGCCTTATAATGTGGCTACTAATATAGAAAGAAAATATATTAACAAACTCTGGATTTTGTGTAAAAATTTTGGTGTGAGCCTTACGATAAGCTGTGACTTATAATCCGAAAAATACGGTAGTGTTCTTGTTTGGTGGATGCAGACTGTCTGATTTTGTATGTATGTGAATTTACTATTTCTGTTTTTGTATGGCTGATAATTCGGCTTTTGAGGAAAGCGTTTGTTTTCAGGTGTGTGAGAATTAAGGGTATATAGGCACTGGTTGTCCTGATTCAGAAATAGAATTGTATTTATACATTTCGAATTTGATGCTTTGTAAATAATTTAAAACCATGATCTTCTTAGTATGCAATATTTGAGGGTATTCTGAAGGGAATGTTGGTTTATTTGTAGGGGGAATCTTGCAATTTGGAGTGTATTTGAAGTATGTGCTTAGGATGTAAATGTTATTATTTATTTGTATTATTCCTGTTATAAGTCTGAATTTATGCAACTGTACATATTTTTTTCCATAGAGAAAAACTTGTATTCATAATTATTGATCTGCAAAAGAAAGCCAAGATTCGCATATCAGTTCCAAGCCCTCCATTTTGCCATGAACCGTCCATTCCTTGTTTTTGAAAATATTTATTGGCATTTATTGCATTTTTGCTGCAACTTTATAATTGTAAGAGAATGATTACAATGTCAAGCCAGTTTGCATGCAAATTACAAATATATTTGTTTCCGTACATTCGGTTGTTGGGCAGACCATGTCATCTTTTGTGGGTTTGTGCTGGAAAAAGTATTTTGACAGTTTAATCAAAAAGAGTCCACACCTAAAATTTATTTTAAATAATTGTTCTATCTTTGTGTTTATTTACAGGGTCTCTTGATTTCTCTTGATTTTGTGATATTTTACGTTATTTGTGCCAATTTTTGCTGTCAGTACCGTCCGTCGTCTGGTCGTCTTCGCCGTATATTAATTTGTTTGTCAGATTGAGAACTTGATGAATTAATTAAACATATTTCCCCATGGGTATACTGGGGAGTCTTTCATACAGATAGTTCCCTTCTGTAAGTTCAGTGCTTGTAATTTTCTCTAATCTGTCACTCTCTTTGACTCTGCCTTTTCCCTTTGCTTTCTGTCATCTACTATCTTTCTGACTTTTTGGCCCATTCTTCTGCCTTTTTAAACCAAAAAAATCTTCCAAATAATTTTCTCCTTTGAGCTCCTTAGAAATCGGAATATGTTGGCTGAATGCATTGGGGATTCCAGTGAAAACTGAAAACCAGACACACAAGTAGCTCACCCATTATGGCCATATGCTTTGGGAACGCAGAAGAAAAGGAAGAAATAATAAAAGGCATGAGTGTAAAGTTGTGTGTCTGTAAATGGTGAACTTGAAAGCACGGAAACATAAAAAAACAAAAACCCCCAATGAAAATGGTCCTTCATTTAAGCATTTGAAACGGACAAAAACCTCACAAACAGTCTGTTTACTGTACAGAAAGGATGCATGTCTGTATTGAAAAGTGAGCAAGGAAACTTAATCATTTGTTTATTTTGGTGGTGAACATTTATTTGTAAAATGGCAGTTTCTTATGGTACTGTTCCTTGTGGTCTGGGTGTGAAAGATGCATTGCTTTGCTTGAGACAAGGAAAGAAGGAGGAACAGCAATTTTCCTGTCAGAACGAAACAGTTCTATTCATCGATTCACATTCCAATTATTATTGTTTGTTGGTGATATTAAAAATAATATCTCATTATTTTCTTAAGAAAATATCTAGTATATTTCCCCTCTTTTTTTGTGTGTGAAATTATTGAATTATTAAAAAAAATATTTGTCTTGCTGAAATCAGCTGTGATTTTTTTTGTAATAAAATTTTGGTTGAGTTGTGCTTAGGTATGTGTGTGTTTGACATGCGAGTGACAGAAAAGTATTAGATTGGTCGAGTGTTGACACACACACACACACACACACACACACACACATACACACACACACGCGCGCGCACACACACACACACCACACACACACATGCGCATACACCATACACATTCCTATGCACATGTACACTGATACACGTACAATACAGCTAAACACACGCATGCAAACACTTCTTCGTTCGCGCAGACAGTTTCCTGTCATATGAGCTTTGGATGCGTCATGCTGCCGTTATGCGCCTAAGAAATAGGCCCAGCATGTCCGACATTGGCTCAAGAAATCTTTGTAAGAATTTATAGAAAAAAGGCAGGAGAATGGACCAGTAAGATAGAAAGATAGCAGATGACAGTAAGCAAAGGGAAAAGGCAGAGTCAAAGAGTGACAGATTAGAGGAAGCTACAAGCACATAACTTCCAGAATGTGGGGGGAAGTATTTGTACGAAAGACCCCCCGGTATCCCCACGGGAGGAATGCAAACACTTTGAAAACACTGATATGCATGGGTGCAACTTTTCCTGGGATACAAGGATTTCCATGTTTTTTAATTTTACCAGAAAATGAATTTCCTTTTTTATAAGTTTGTCAAAGCGACGACGAAAATGGTGTTTCACGTCCCCTCGGTCCGAACCAGACACACATGGGACATTTGTAAATACAAATATGGTGGGAACAATACTGGAGGCAATGCCCGGAGGCAGTACGAAACCAGTAAAGTCCCGATGTTTTTTAAAAATTAATACAGATAGGTGTAGCGGTAACCACGCCTCGGTTAAACCTCATCGGCTATGGCACCGCCACATGTATATAAATAAGTTTGTCAAACGAGAGAGAAAATGGAGTTTTACGTCCTCTTGGTCTGAATCAGACACATATGGGACATTTGTAAACACAAATATGGTTGGAGCAATACTGGAGGCAATGCCCGGAGGCAGTACGAAACCAGTGTGTATTAATAGCGTGTGCGTGCGTGCGCGTGCGTATGTGCAGCTGTATTGTGTATGCTATTAATACATATGTTTAAATGTACACACACATACTACAAGCACACATGTTTTTGTTTGTGCTTTTCTTTATCTAATCTGCAGACCTCGACCATATAATACAGATCAAAGTGTGGATGCTTTCTCAGAAGAAGCAGCACACACATGCGCGCGCACACACACACACACACACACACGTGCGTGCGTGCGCGCGCACACACACATATACACACATTGATTCATGCATGCACCTACGCCTACATAAAGGAATACATATGGACGTAGGTATAAACATGAGACAAGGAAGAAACTCACTCGTACATATTTGGGATAATTCTGCTATTTAAAAAACATTATTCTGATTGGTTCACTTGTTCAGGTTATAGAGGCTAGGACAAATGATGTAATCACGCAGACGGACCAACATACAGTAATAATAATTATACTCCCGATATTTAATAGAACTAGGAAAACAAAAAAACGACACAAGGGAAGGTAAAATACTGATGAAAAAATGTTTCTTGTTTCCGTAGAAGTAATAGTGGTCGCCCTTTTTTCTTATTATTATATCTTAAGGCTTAAATATCCATTGTCATCAAAGTAGCCACGTGGCCTAAGTTGATAAAGAAAGGCGATCTTACCGGAAGCACATGGTTATAACCATTTCCGGTAGAAACAGACACACATGTTGATGTATGGAAAGAAAGAGGCTCGCTGAGATCGCGTTCGTGCCAGTGGAAGAACGGTTTCACATTTTGCATTGTAACAAACTTAGATCAAGAAAAACCGCACCTGCTTAGCCTACGAAAGGTAAGTTTCTTAACCATTTTAAGATTTTTTAAACATTTTCTTTTACATTGTGACCATTTTATGATAAGACTAGATTCCTTTTTTTTTTGCTCTCGTGTTTCGATCCGAAGTTCGGTCAAAGCTGTAGCTAGTAGTAACTGTTGATATATCCCTCCTTCCTCCCTCATGTTTCGTGTCTCCTTTCATTTCAATCTCAAAGTGTCTCTCAATTCTTGTGTGAGGGAAAGCAATCCCAACCTAATGTCAACCCTGTTCTTAACCAGAGAAAGGCAAAATGTTGCTCCCGTTGATACAAAAATGTTTGAATGAGAAAATGTGTTGTGAGTATCTAAACTACACGTGTGCTGTATTGTTTCTTTGTTCTTTGAACTCGGTTCTTCTTCTTCGCTGTAGCCTACGTGACAACAAGACTATTATATTATGGAATCGGGGGCTTCGGCCACTTCTGGGGGGAAAACCCCCACAACAAAAACCCAACCCAAACTAGCTGAAAACAAAAGGGCAAAACAAAAAAAAGTTAAGGTTGCTGGATTTCGCTTTGTATTTCTAAAATATGTTGTTGTTTTTAATGAAAAAAAGTTTAATATAAAACTAATAATAATTTGTAAAAAAAAAAGTAGGCCCGAGTACAACCCTCCCTGTTGTATTAAAATTCTAGGGCTACAGTGTTAAAATTTTTATCTTTATATTTATTCATAAAAACCAAAAATGGCCTTATTTATTATTTAAAACGTATTTACAGATATTTCATCTATATTTACAGTGTATATATATTTATCTTTGTATTTACATAGAGTAAAAACTATATACATAAAATTTATTAAAAACACCAGGGGAGAGAACTCCTATCCCGGCGATGTGGGCATATCTACAATCCTGGTGGTAACTGGTGTTTTACGTCCTCTCGACCCCTAGGGGCACATATGGGACATCTTATATCTACAATCCTAACGTATGGAAAGAATTATATACTGAACAGAGCACACGAATCTTCATTTTAAAGCGTACAAAATAATAAACATACGTAATACAGACACTGCAACAGACACGAGTATGCGGTGCTTCTTTCGATGAGTAAACGTAGGATAAATAGTTTTAAATGTTTTCCAAAAGATATAAAAAGTTACGAAATGGTGCAGAGATAACATTCTGGTTTACAGATTAAAATTATTGAAAAGCCAGGGGAGGCGACTCAGTGTATGTAATGATTGGAGTGGTAAAAATAGACCGCTGGGCGTGCCACAAACGATTGCGAATCCGCGCTTGTTTTTATAAAAAGACCGATCAGACAAGGGTTTGTAATATTTTTTCCGCAAACATTTTGTAAAGTCGTTTCTAAGACCCCTTTTATTAGTCACAAAGGTAATACGCGCGCAGAACGACCTCGTGAAATTCGCCCCAGGCCTTTCAGATATATGCCCTACTTGACCGTCCTGACAGAGCTACTGGCGTGTGATTATTTTCCCCCCGAGATATTTATTTGGACTTCTCTCAAAGAGCTACACGTAATTTACCCCTCCCCCCCCCCCCCCCCCCCCTAGTTATTTGATTCACTCTGTATAAAGCTACTCATGCTTTAATTTTTTAAAATTCTTTCAAGATAATAATTATGAACCCTCTGTATAAGTTTACACAGTTGTTTTTTCTCTCTCAAGATATTGACTGTCTTCAACCCCTTGACTACCAGAGAAAATTAAAGAAACAATCATTGGGCAAACCAAGCCATAAAAAAAGACAACTGATAGAGCCAATCTGGCAAAATGGTCTGGGGATGTAACTCTCTTGACTGTGTTGGAGAAAAAGCCAGCATATTAGGGTTATTCCTCTTCATCTGATGACATCATCAGTTATGTTAGCCAAGGGGAGGGAAGTAGTAGTAGCTGTAGCGGTTGCAGCAGTAGATACAGCAGCAGTGGAAGTAATCGTATTAGCAGTATGTAGCAGTGGTCCTTTTGACCCTTTTACGCCCCGCCCCTTCTTATTGTTGGAATTTATAACGTATTTTAAGTATTCTAAATAATTTAGGTGGCTTACATCTCCAAAGTTAGTTAAAAACTAACATTGAAAGTAATACAACTGTTTTAAAAGGAACGGACTCAATCATTAATCCTGACAATTAAATTATTTGTTATGTTTGGAATTCTGTCCTATATTATTTTTGGCGATGTTGACATCAGCTGCACGGTCTACTTATATAAGTGGGTGGATTAATCCCAAAGCGAACAATTCGATGGCACGTCAGTGGACTTATTCACGCTTTGAAATACACCAGCAATTAAAAACTCAAATGAAGTCTGGTTTTTATTTTGAAAAAAAAGCACTGCTGAAATTTGGACTTTGAAGATATGTTTTTGATCATCTTGACAGTTAAAAAACCCATGAATATTTTAGAACTACCCCTGCCTCTCAGGTTTTTCGGGATTTTGTAGAAGCACTGAAGCAAATCAAAGTTTCCAACACCAGAACATCTCACCTATGGCGGTTTTGTTTTTCTTCTTCCAGATTTATAGAAGTCTGAGCTTGAAACCTACACGATGGCTGCTAGAGATGTGAATATGCTCCATCTGCCCTCCGCTGTGCTGGAAAAGATCTTCAGCTTCCTGCCCGTGGAGGACCTCACCCTGGGGGTCAGGCCCACCTGCCGGCGCTTTGTGGAGATCTCCAGGAGCCCCACCCTGTGGAAGAAAGTGCGAGTCAGCAGCTATGAAGTCAGCAGGCATTGTGCGCTGAACACCTCAAAGGACCTCTACTGCGGCATGTTGAAGCAGGAATGCGTCAAAAACGGCGGTGGTGGTGACGGCGGAGGAGAGGGAGAAGCTCTGAGGGAAAAGGCGCTGGATGTTTGCCACGTGGTGACAGAGTTGACCGAGGAGGGTTGCGTGTGGCCTGAATGCTCCGTTGCTGGAGACATGGTGTATCCCAGATTGAAGAGGCTCACACTGCGATGTTCCTCCCTGACGCACACAAGCTTCCTCGACAGGTACAGCGCTCTTCTCCATTTTGAACTACGCATGGAAAGAGATAAGACGGGTGTGTTGAAAGACGTGTTTGAGGCGCTGAAAAGTTTGACCCGATTGCAAACATTAAGAATTGAAATTGTTGAGGAGTTTACTCCTAGCGATGACACTGACGCCTCAATAAAGAGCTACTTTCTCTCCGCCCCCCAGCTGAGACAACTGAGTTTGTTGTTTGGTGTACGAAACGCCATCGTGGACAGCATCGTGCTGCACTGCTCACAGCTTAAGAACCTTGACATTCAATATGCATCGGAAGTGACGTCATCGGCTTTCCGGTCTGTGGCTGGAAAGCCCAACGTGTCCCTGTCCTATCTGAAGCTGGAAGGATGCGAGCTGGCAGACAGCCCGATGGTGCAGGCCATTGCTCAGGGCTTTCCGAATCTCAAAAGATTCTTGCTTTCACAGTTCCCCAGCGAGAATGCGATTGCAGAAGGTATGAGACAGTTGATTCTAGGCTGTCCACACCTGACGCATTTAGACCTACAAAACTCTGGTAAGGGGGAGAAAGAGGAGGAGAGTAAAGAATCACGACATTTCTTGTTCGACCTTGCACTTAACTCCAACCAAAGAAGCCTGGAAACCATCAGTTTGATAGATTTGGATTTGTGCTTTTTCCCTGCGCTGTGTCAAAGCCAACGCCACCTACGTACTGTGCAGCTGCTGGAATGTATTGTGACTGAAGAGTACTTTGATGTATTGGTTCACCACTGCCCTCAGCTTCAGCACGTGGAATTATTGTGCTGTGATATCGTCAAAGTGTCGGTAAGAACTATGCTAGCATTGCTGACACTGCCACGGCTCCACACTCTGAAGCTGGATCACAACACCATGCTGAAAGACCTGGACACTTCAGGAGAAGACATGGACGCTTCAGGAGAAGGCCTGCACACTTCAGGAGAAGCCATGGACACCTCAGGAGACGGCCCACCCCGCAAGAAGAGAAGGACTGGTCCAGGACAGGTCCACGGGCGACTGCAGAAGCTGTCGTTGTCTTCCAGCGTTGTGTTGTGGGCCTTGTCCAGGCAGGAGCTGGTGGAGACAGTCTACCGTGGTCTGCGGTCTCTAACGATCTATGAGGACCAGCTGATGGGGAATCAACACCTGGAGATGATACTGAGGTGAGAGGTTGAACCAATGTGGGAATTACACCGAATCTGTTGTAGTGGCATGGTACACATGGGTGCTTCTATTTAGGCTATGTTTCTGAATTCAGTTTTTTTTTTATTACAGGGACCTCTGCCTGCACAGAAGATTTTAAAAAACAATTGAAGAGCAGCAGTTCCTTTCTCACCTTCCCATATTTTTCGCTGGGTGATACCGGGGGTCTTTCGTAGAAATAGTTCCTCCACCTTCTGGAAGTTATATGCTTGTAACTTCCTCTAATATGCCACTCTCTTTGAGTCTGACTTTTCCCTTTGCTTTCTATCTATCTTTCTGACTTACTGGCCCATTCTCCTGCCTTTTAAAAAAAGATATTCCAAATAAAGTTTCTTCTTTGAGCTCCTCCGAAATCGTTATGTGTCGGCTGTACGCAGTGGGGAGACCAGTGAAAACTGAAAACAGGACACATACGTACCTTACCCATTATGGCCATATGGCTTGGGAACTCAGAAGAGGAAGAAGACCTTCTCGTATTTTGTCCCTACCATCAATTGTCACTGCCCGTGTCATGCCTTGGTTGTGTACTTTGCTTCAAGGAGAGTCTGTCAAATCCTTTCAAAATAGCACTGTTTCCTAACGCTTCAAGGAGGAATTGCCCCCTTCCACCCCAACTGGGATGCTGCCGCAGGACCTCTGCTTTTCAACTTTTCCAGGATTACTTGGAGGCGCCCATGAATATATAAAATACTTACATCCTGGTCAAACAGGTGGAGATATTAACTATTAAAAGCGTTTCATATTTCGTTGCAATGTTCTTTATTTACTGCTAGCTTCGTGTAAGTAAAACAAACAAACGTGGTCGGTGTGTAATTCAAAATGACCCTAAACCCCAACTTCCTGGTTACATTTTATGAAGTCACATATGAGAATGGAACTTTCACTGTGCTTGTTGTTCCTTTAAAACCGTCTTGCAATTATTCTGGCCCAAATCGGCCAGCCGGAAGTTACCTTTGTGTATGCAAGTTGCCCAAAACCGGCCGTAGCTGGCCCCCACTCTTGAGTACCCCCACCCCCTTCTGATGGCATTTTCATCACGCACTAATTTCTGGCTTGTTATACACACACTATGATGAAGCTTCTCACTTGCCATGCTGCGATGGCAACTGTATAGTAGGCCTACTCTGTGTGACAGTTTTTCTCTCTCCTGAAAATGTGTGAAAATGATGGCATTTTCACCACGCACTAAGTTCTAACCTGTTATACACACATTATGATGAAGCTTCTCACTTGCCATGTTGCGATGGTAACTGTATGGTAGGCCTACTCTGTGTGACATGTTTTCCTGAAAATGTGTGAAAATGATGGCATTTTCATCACGCACTAAGTTATAACCTGTTGTACACACACTTTGATGAAGCTTCTCACTTGCCATGTTGCGATGGTAATTGTATGGTAGGCCTACTCTGTGTGACAGATTTTCCCCGAAAATGTGTGAAAGAATATGAACACTAAAATAAGTTTCTTTTTTTCTGTAACAAATTACAAATGCAAGAGAGTTTAAGACTTTAGGCTCTTTTCTCAAACGACCTTTATCATTGGCTCACATTGGCCTGAAGTTAGGACCAACAGTTAAGCGAGAGCTATACAATTTAACGATTGTCTACATTGATGGGACATTGCGGTACCCCGTACAACTTTTTGTATGTGAATGACAGTGACTCTTAAACTAGAACTCGACATTTACCCAGGCTTTTGAGTGCTGCACCCTAAGGGATCAGTTGCTTTCTTGTGTGCAGATGCTGCAGTCGTCTCCAGAATCTGAAAGTCACGCGGCTTTTCCGTGGAGCCAAGCAGCATGGGAAGCTCACTGGTGCCTCTCTGCAGAACGTGCTGACCCGGGTCCACAGACTGCAAACACTGGACCTGCCCCACTGTCCGGGGATCTCGCTCAGGGCTTTGGCCAAGTTCGTGGCGCACGCCCAGTCCCTGGTGAGGCTCACCTACGTGCTGTTCCCGGGGAAGGCCAGGCCAGTTCACCACAGAGCGGCAAGGAAACTCCGCAGACTGGTCAACACCCTGGCGGCCAGATTGCCCGGGCCAAAGAAGACGGTTTTCACCGAGTTCTCTTCTTCAGGTGCTAAATGTGCGTATATTGTGTTCAGTATTGCGAGAATGAGAGGCGACAGAAAATAGTAGTTGAATAGACGATTTTCGTAGAAAAACAACTAGGGGAGAGCGCTTCGTGAAAAGTAGAGTTGCTTACCTCCATTACTCGGTCAAATACCATAGCCACAATGCAACAATGGTGTTGAAGCTTGAAATCACAGGATGCGAGTCAGCGACTTGCAAAACATTTTTTTTCAGAGGTGGCCAGTAGCCACAAGCTGATAAAACTTGCAAAATGTGACGTAAAAATATAAATGACAAAGTTAGAATGACGCACGGTGTTCTAATTGCTGTATGTCTGCTCAAACACACGAGGCGAGAGTTGGGGATATACCTGACGGTACAGTAACTTCCCCTGTTTGACCGATTACATTAGGCAAGATCACTCCCACACACCATGAAATTACTCCCCTTAATTATTTCCGAACAATTCCTGTTCAGTCTGACACTCTCTTTTCTACCTGTGGGATGGGGCTTCATCTCCAGAGTTATTGTTCGTTGCGTTTCCCTGGAGTTTCTCTCTAGTTAGTGTTCTTTGTGTTTCCCTAGAGAGAGGTACAAATGGGCGTAATAATAGGAGTGTGAAGGCATGTCGTCAGATCCCGTGCATAACTCACACAATGTTTCCAAGTCAGAACTAAAGTTATTAGTTATAGGGCCTATTGTGTACACCAAGAGTGCCCCACTTACCACGACATCAGATGTCAAACCTGGCCGGTAGGGATGGAGCTCCAACAGAAGCTGTGGGGACCCACAGAGGTGCTGAAGAAGACGACAGACTTCGCCCTCAAGACCGGATTGGGAATTTAAGCATGACCTGGGATCGCAGAAGAAGAAGAAGTGTACACCATTTTCTAAATCGGTTCTTTACTCAAACGGTTTTATCATTGGTTGACATTGGCCTGAACTGGGTTTGAGCCATTAGTAAAGTGAGAGTGATAGCTCTATGATAAATGATTTTCTACAGTAAGCCCTTATGGACACTCAGGGTACAACAATTGAACATAGTCTTTTGTGAATCTCAAACTGACTCAAACAAGGACAAAATGGGATGGGTAATTTGTTTTTTAAGAATGTGTGTGTACACTTATTTTTATTCTTTATTTTTTTGTGTATGTGAAATTATTGAATGAATAAAAAAAATTAATAACTTTATTTAGAGAAAAACTTAAAACCTTTTTTCCTTTTCCCCTTTCCCCCCCAACTAAATACAAAGTAATGTCCCATATGGCTACGGCCGGGAGGACGTAAAGCTAAGTTTTCGTTCGTTAAATGTTTTCTCATTTGGTCAGTATGATATTATTTTCTTTTTGTAAATAAATTGTGTTGCTGAGTAATTTAAAAACTGTGCGTATTTGATATTTCAACGACAGAATCATGTTTATGAGAGATTGGCACACACACGCATGCGCACGCACACACCCACACACGAACACACGCACACACACACGCACACACACGACATAACACACACGCACGCACACGCGCGCACGCGCACCACACACACACACACACACACACACACACACACACACACACACACACACACTTAACAAGTACACACGCACGTGTTTGCATAGGAACGAATAAAATGTGTTTGCATGCTTAACAACTGCAGAAGCAGCAGCAGCAACAACAACCACGACAATAAGAATAAACAGGAACAGATAACAATAAATAAACATATTTTCTACATGTTTGTTCTAGTTCTTTTTTTTAAATAAATTTCACCAAACACACCATTTTCACATGTTCACACATAACCATCAAGTATTTACAATATAAGCCTACATGACTTTACACTGATCCACATAGCAAAAGATCACAAAAAAAGACATTTTAATAACTTTGGCAATCGTCTTGCACATAGAAACGTTGTACCTTTGTATGATTCTCAACGTTTCATTTTACTAACAATTATCCGCAGTCGATCATAGTGTTGCATGGGGAAGATTTGTAATAAATCGAAAGCTAGCGATTTCCAGCGTTGGGTTCTTGTTTTTTTCGTCTTTAAATTATCCATAGTTTAGTCTTTTTGTTGTTGTTGTTGTTGTTGTTGTTGTTGTTGTTGTTGTTGTTGTTGTTGTTGTTGTTGTTGTTGTTGTTGTTGTTGTTGTTGTTGAAAACTCAATTTGAAAAGGTATGCAGTGTTCTGTTTTGATTGCCGTTGATGAATTATGTCACCTGTCCCCAACCGAGGAAATGATCATATTAACAAAGAAATTAGCACCTACTGTGGAATACTGTTAACGCCAAGCCAGGTACCACAAAAGGTTTAAGCTGACAACACTGAGATAACAGAAGGAAAAATAAATGATTGAACAGATAAAAATTGAAATAACAAAGAATTACTTTAAGACTTTGTGTCGACAATACTCCACAGCGCATAAAATAACAAATACTAATCCAGAGATATGCAGAAAATTATGTGATAAAAGATTATGAATCCGATGAGCCCCTTACCGGTTATGTACATAAAAAACATGAAACCGGGTGGCATCACTGTCCAAGCTTACGGAAACAAAAATTATCTTAAAACAGAAAGACGCATGACTGTTTTACGAAACAGTGTTATTTCAAAGCTAATGAACAAAGACGTTGCTGACATTGTTTGTTTAAAATGCGTGTCTCGCATGAATAAATAAATAGATAAATAAATAAATAAAGAAAGCCATCAAGTATATAAGAATTATTCGTTATCATCAATTCAACACAAGATTTTTAAAAAACTCGAATTGATGAATGAAAAATATGAATTTCTTCCACTTATTTGAAGATACATTTTGACACGTCCGTCCGTCTGGTTAAAGAAAAATATCACATGAAACGAAACAATTATCATATCGACCGTTATTCTTCTTCTTTGTTTTACCACTCTTCTCTTTTTGTTTGGTATGTGTAATGTTTACAGATGACTGATGCATTAAATGTTTCGGAATGAATAGGCCCGAAAAACAGAAACATTGCTTCGGTGATCATAATGAAGAACAATTAAATCACCTGTTTGCAATTTTCATGTTACAACGTTCCTAAATTAACATGAGCAATAAAGACAAAAGTAAAGTTTGTTTTAAAAAAGAAGAAACAAAAAGAACAAAAATAAAATAAAAACCAACAGAGCCCTCTGTTCTATTCTCTCTTCACTGTTCTACTCTCTCTCTCTCTCTCTCTCTCTCTCTCTCTCTCTCTCTCTCTCTCTCTCTCTCTCTCTCTCTCTCTCTCTCTCTCTCTCTCTCTCTCTCTCTCTCTCTCTCTCTCTCTCTCTCTCTCTCTCTCTCTCTCTCTCTCTCTCTCTCTCTCTCTCTCTCTCTCTCTCTCTCTGTGTTTTAATGTCACTTACATGAAACCGGAATCTTTCTCAACATTTACTGATGAATTGTCAGTGCGTTCAGACAACCTTATCTGTGCGCAGAATCCACTAGGCGCGGTCTCACATTTTGGGCTTAAACTTTCATTATCACAATCATTACATTGATATAATAATTATTCAACAACAACAACAGAATGGAAATGAAATGATTCTGAAAGTGATCAGGAAGGCTGCAGACGTTTGAAGTCTCTCTTGAAATCCTCCATGTCTCCTTTGGGAAACTTTTTGATCACGTGACCTCTAGTGACGTCATCGTTATCCGCGTGCTCGTGCAGCTCTCTGTTGAACGACTCGGATTTAATGGTGGTGGTGGTGGTGATGGCTGCAGAATTGTCCAAAGGGCCGCTACTCTCCTCCTCCGCTTTGCTGGGAGTTGCGGGACTTGGGGGCGGGGAGGTGGTGGTGGAGGTGGCCGGCAGGGGGCGTGGTCGTCGCTTGGCTTCGTCCTTCTTCCATTTCATGCGCCGGTTCTGGAATGATTTGTTCAAAATTCAAATTTTCAAATTTTAGGTAGCCATAATGAAAGTATGATATTTCAGTTTGAATCACTTTTTATTCTGTACTTTAAATTTTAGTCTCTAGTGAAAAGTTATTCACCAGTTATACTGGTGACTCAACTAAGAGACCTGACTTGCACTGGTTCTAGGGGCAGTGGGTGGATGCCTCGTGCCTCCATACAGGGAGCTGGACGACCCCGACCCCTCCACGAGTCTGTCTCCGTAGGGGTACCGGGGGATCTTTCGTACAAATAGTCCCCCCACATTCTGGAAGTTCTGTGCTTGTAACTTCCTTTAATCTGTCACTCTCTTGGGCTCTGGCTTTTCCTTTTCTTACTGTCATCTACTATCTTTCTGACTTACTGGGCCATTCTCCTGCCTTTTTTCCCCCAAAAAACATTTTTTCAAATAATTTTCTTCTTTGAGCTTTTCCGAAATCGGAATGTGTTGGCTGAATGCTGCAGGGAAGCCTGTGAAAACTGAAAACCGGACGCGTGCGTGCCTTGCCCATTATTGCCATAAGGTCTGTGAACGCAGAAGAAGAAGCATTAGTTCTTAGTGCTGCAGGGTTAGTTAGCAAAAGCCCTCATGGTCAAGAAATTCCAATGCCCTTTGAGTAAAGGGCCAGCCACACATCAGCTAAAATCGTACGAATGTACGATACGATTCGATCACGTGATCTCGAAGCGCGAATCACGTTTGTTCTTGGAGACCACGTGATCGAATCGTATCGTACAGTCGTACGATTTTAGTGGACGTGTGGCTTATCATATTGACCGTTCTTCTTCTTTGTATTAAGGCATCTCCGCTTGAAAGAAACAACAAGAAACGAACAAACAAGCAAGCGAGGAAACAAAAAAAATCCAGTTCAGCTTTCCGAAAGCAGCGGCCTCCTCGGCTATTTCGAGGTATGCATAGTGTCGTTGTTGTTGTTGTTGGCTTACCCTGGCTAAAAGACTCCAAGGATCATCCCAATAGCGGTAGCACTTGAACACTATGGTACAAGTGCATCAGCTACGGATGAGAACATTACGTGTGTTACCGTTTTTGATTACCCCGCCATGTACGTGGGCAGCCACGTCATCTGGGGATTTTGGAGACTGATGATGTTATACAAGGGGATTGTCATGGCTAAAGTTAATCCCCGCATAACTATGCATAGCATAGCAACATTTTGATGTAGCCTTGGTGTTCTAGCCTATGTCAATGAGCAGCTAAGCTAACCGATTCGACCGCTAGGTGGCAAACAATAGGGGCTTATCTCGTGATATCCTTAGCTGGGGGTAGAGAGAGAGGCAGAGGATTCCCTCCCCCTCTCTCTCTCTACCCCCAACTAAGGATATCACGAGATAAGCCCCTATTGAGTTGGTTGCCACCTGGTGGTAAAATCGGCGAACTAGGTCGACCACAGGTCTGACACAGCCTGAAGCCAAGACGAGGAGGTAAGTAGTTATCGGACAGAACTGACAAACCTCACAGCACTTTAGGACAGTGCCTTAGAACATCCTATAATTACAGCCGACTTGAACAAACTGTCTATTAAAAAAAAAAGTTCATCATCATGCATCTGTGTGTCTCTCTCTCATTTGGAATCAGATCTTGATGTGTTGCTCAGTCAGATTCAAGATGGCAGCCAGCTCTATCCTGTGCGGTCTGAAGATGTACTTGTTGAAGTGGAACTCTTTCTTCAATCTGTCTGTGTCTCTCCCCTCTCTGTCTGTCTGTGTCTCTCTCCTCTCTGTCTCTGTCTCTCTGTCTCTGTCTCTGTCTGTGTCTCTCTCTCTCTCTGTCTCTCTCTCTCTCTCTCTCTCTCCCTCCCCTCCCTCTCTCTCTCTCTCTCTTAATCTCTCACTTGGAACCAGATCTTGATGTGTCGCTCAGTCAGATTCAAGATGGCTGCCAGCTCGATCCTCCGTGGTCTGGAGGTGTACTTGTTGAAGTGGAATTATTTCTCCAATCTCTCTCTCTCTCTCCCCTCTCTGTCTGTCTGTCTTTTTCTCTCTCTGTCTATGTCTCTCTCTCTCACTCTCTTCCCCTCTCTCAATCTCTCACTTGGAACCAGATCTTGATGTGTCGCTCAGTCAGATGCAAGATGGCTGCCAGCTCTATCCTCCACGGAGATGTACTTGTTGAAGTGGAACTCTTTCTCCAATCTCTCTGTGTCTCTCTCCTCTCTCTCTCTCTCTCTCTCTCTCTCTCTCTCTCTCTCTCTCTCTCTCTCTCTCTCTCTCTCTCTCTCTCTCTCTCTCTCTCTCTCTCTCTCTCACTTGAAACCAGATCTTGATGTGTCGCTCGGTCAGATTCAAGATGGCTGCCAGCTCGATCCTCCGTGGTCTGGAGATGTACTTGTTGAAGTGGAACTCTTTCTCCAGCTCCAGCAGCTGACCCCGCGTGTACGCCGTGCGCGTGCGTTTGTTCTCATCCTCCAACGAGAACTGAGCGCCTGTGGTAACAAGAACAGAAAAGAGAAGAGAACATTCGATTAGCATTATCGCTGCAAGATGGTGGACTCATCAGCCCGGTTGCGGTTTGACCTTTATTTCTCACACACAATCATCTGTTTTATTATATCATTTTTTTTTTTCTAAAAGAGGAATTTTTGTCGATGAAACTTTGTACAGAATACAGCAGTACTGAGTTAACCCTTAGATTCCACTAATTAAAAAAAAAAAGCACTTCTTTCTCTTCTTTGTCTTACACTCATACGCTAGGCTGTGCCTGTGTAGATCCACTTCTCCTCTCTCTCTCTGTGTCTCTCTCTGTCTCTCTGTGTCTCTCTCTGTCTCTCTCTGTCTCTCTCTGTCTCTCTCTGTCTGTCTCTGTCTGTCTGTCTGTCTGTCTGTCTGTCTGTCTGTCTGTCTGTCTCTCTCTCTCTCTCTCTCTCTCTCTCTCTCTCTCTCTCTCTCTCTCTCTCTCTCTCTCTCTCTCTCAACCTATGTTTCTTTCTCTTTATTTATATGATATCTGTCTATCTCTTTCCGCCTTTCTGTCTCTCTCCTCGTTTCTCTCTGGTCTATGTCTGTCTGTCTTGTATATCCCTGGGGACATCCTGATTGGCCCTTTCCCATTTATCCCTTTGTGTAATGCAAGAAAAGTGAGTGCCATTTCGCCCTTTTCATTTCTTTTGCAAAGACCCCTCTCTTTTTCTCTCCTCTCCTCCCTTTCTCTCTGTCTTTCAGGCCTCTGTCTCCTCTCTCCTTGTACCTGTCTCTCTCTGTTTTTGTTGTGTTGCATGTGCGTGTTTTTTTTAAATTATCGCGCTCTCTCCACAACAAAGGACTAATCAGTAATGTAATGATGCATTGTTTTCTTTGAAACATTGCAAAAAAGCATATTTATTAAAAAAGTCACCCCAAAAACACTTATATAAAGCATTTATGTCATTTATCTCATGACAATAACATGACTGCAAATTTATCTCGCTCACTCTCTCTCTCTCTCTCTCTCTCTCTCTCTCTCTCTCTCTCTCTCTCTCTCTCTCTCTCTCTCTCTCTCTCTCTCTCTCTCTCTCTCTCTCTCTCTCTCTCTCTCTCTCTCTCTCTCTCTCTCTCTCTCTCTCTCTCTCTCTCTCTCTCTCTCTCTCTCTCTCTCTCTCTCTCTCTCTCTCTCTCTCTCTCTCTCCTCATGCGAATATCCGCAAATGAGTCAAAGGAAGTAAGAAATAAGGGGAAGGGATAAGCGCATTACCTTCTTTGAAACGTTAATAAGAACATTTGAGTGAAAAAAAGGGCGAAATGGAACTCTTGAAAGGGCGAAATGGCACTCCTCGCCAAAGGGAAATCACGTGAGGAGGCATGCAGCATAGATATCAAAGAAAGGGCTGTAAAGAGAGCACAATATAAGTTTCTAGCTTGTTGTTGCTGATGAGTTTGATATCTATAGCTATGTATGTTCATGTGCTGTGTATCTAAGAAAACTTGTTTATACCAAAGAAAGGGCGAGATAGGAAAGGGCCAATCGGGACCTACCCGTCTCCCTCCGCCTCTTTCCTTCTCTGTCTGTTCGTCTCTCCCACAGGGCCTATAGTCATGATTGCGGTTAAGATAACTAATTCGGGGTGGGAACATGCAAATTAGTCTAAACTACCAATTCGATTGTCAATTTTGACTAATTTGCATTTTCCATCCCGGATTAGTTGTCTTAGCCGCACTTATGACTACAAGCCCAGGTGATTTCGATCACACCTTGACTAAACCCACACTACACTACACTCAAATAACCCCTGAACATCTTTCAGGTCGCCCGTGCTGGGCGCGCGACCAAATAAAATTATGATAATTACAGCCTAACACACACACACCCATCCCATCTTGACCATTAACCCCCCCCCCCCCCCCCCCCTTCTTTCCCTCCCTTATGACCCCCCGCGGTGAGGCTGGTGTCGGTCCAGGTTTGGTTTTATTCCTGTAAAAAGACGCGATGACAGAGCGCACTGGGCGCCGCCATTGTGACAGCCAGGGGAGATAATGCTCTCTGCCTGTGTCTGCAGCAGACGACAATAATGTTTGAAGTGACCATCGCCTGAGGGGGGAGAGGACTCGGTGACGTCCGCTTAAAATACTGAACGATGTGGAGAGAGAGTGAGAGAGAGAAAGAGAGAGAGAGAGAGAGAGAGAGAGAGAGAGAGAGAGAGAGAGAGAGAGAGAGAGAGAGAGAGAGAGAGAGAGAGAGAAAGAGGTGGGGGAGAAATGCTTTACAAAAAGGGGGATAGATTGTAATGGAGTAACAATTCCGAGTGAGAGGTGGCATTAACACTTGAAGTTCTGCTGAGTGGCAGGCAGGAAAAAGGGCGGCGCAGTCATCCTCCCTCACCATGGATGTTGGCCGACTTGGCATGCGGATGGTGCGACGTACGATGACTTGGATCATCTCTGCAGCCGCGCCGATGCCCAGTAGTGCTCCGGGTACACCGGAGGTGGAGGGCCTCTACTGGGGGGAATCACATCTACCTGCAGAGACTGTTCGACTCGAAGTGTGTCTCCCGCCGTGTGTTGACGACACCATCATCCCGGAATGGAGAAGGCAGCCCGGTGGTCCTAAAAACGGCCTTTGGGAAAGGGGCTAGCAACCAGCAAACATGGACAAGTACAGCGGGTATTGGGATCAACGACCGATAGGCTGTCTCACAATGCTTCGAACAACCTACGGCTGGGCTGTCTCACAATGCTTCGAACAACCTACGAGCTGTCTCACAATGCTTCCCGCGACGACGATGCTGATTCCACCCTAAGCATCAAGGACAGGAATAAAGCCCAGACTCTGACTCCGTCCGAAATGATCCAGTCTCAGACGGCGAACCCCAACATTCAATGGTCCGCGATGTTACTGGAATCATGCACGGCGACTGCCACGTCTAGACCACTGTCTCATCACCATTTCATCAACTGCATCCCCGGGAAGACCTTGCTATCTTCAGGAATATTGTCCATAAGAGTCTGCTATGGACGCTAATCTCATCTTCAAATCAATAATGGAGTATGAGAAAGAATGTGTGTGTGTGTGTGTGTGTGTGTGCGTGTGTGTGTGTGTGTGTGTGTGTGTGCGTGCGTGCGCGTGTGCGTGTGCGTGCGTGTGCGTGTGTGCGTGTGTGTGTGTGCGTGTACGTGTGCGTGTGTGTGCGTGTGTGTGTGTGTGTCACAGAGAGAGCGAGAGAGAGAGAGAGAGAGAGAGAGAGAGAGAGAGAGAGAGAGAGAGAGAGAGAGAGAGAGAGAGAGAGAGAGAGAGAGAGAGAGAGAGAGAGAGAGTCAGACAGAAACACAGAGACTGAAACACAGAGACTGAAACACAGACGTAATAACTTGGCATTACCATACTCCTTCTATCTCTTCTTCTGCCCTTCTCTCTGTCTCTGTCTCTGTCCCCCCCCCCTCTCTCTCTCTCTCTCTCTCTCTCTCTCTCTCTCTCTCTCTCTCTCTCTCTCTCTCTCTCTCTCTCTCTCTCTCTCTCTCCCTCGGCTCAAAGCTTGACAAGATAACAGAGAGGAAGATGATCTCTAAAATCTCTCAACCTTTCCACACCTCTGCCCCTATACTGCCCACCCCCTCAATCTTCATATCACCCCCCCAGGGGACGGGTAGTTTGGTACCCGGCGGGTGGATAGTGCACTACAATGGGCTAACCTGTGAAGACGAGCACTGAGGGTCAGGGGAGACAATAGCTGAGGGCACGCCGCTCCACGGCTCACATATGTTACCCCCCTTGACCTCTAGCACGTGAGCACGTGGCTGCGTCACCTTTCCTGTTTAACTCTGACCCTTGACATTGGAGACAGTGGGAAGAGCTCGAGATGGGGGGTGGGGGTGGGGTGTCTACTCTGGAAAAGGCGGGGTTTATGACATGATGGTCCCAAGGTTCTTGAAGAGGTCCCTTTCTTGTGTTTAAGGTGCCAGAACAATCAGCCAATTGACCATAACAGGGGGTACTTGGAGAGGTTAGTGTTTAGAAGCTCTCAAACTCAAAGTAAAGCGTCTGTGGTCAAAGACTGTATAGGGGAAGATAAGCATCCGGTCTCTTTTCCATATATGAGTAGTGAGGACAGAAACACTGGTTATGTCCCTTTTAAACAGAACACATTTTAGACGTCGATAGGCCAGTTGAATTCTCCGTTCAAGTTCCAGTCTGAGGTTTTGGATAGCCTCCACTGTGAAACGTGTACTGTCGCCACTAACGATAACTCTATCAGCCCGGTTCGCCGAGCTCTTAAGTAGTCCATCTTACCCTTTTAGAATATCTTTGCTGTGGTTGAAGGAACGCTTCTGGAGGGCCCAAGAGAGATAGCTTTCGTGGCTTATCTTAGTTCGATTGGTCTAATAAAAGGAAAAATCTATTTTTACCGCTCGCATGCAAGAAACACACACACACACACACACACACACACACACACACACACACACACACACACACACACACACACACACACACACACACACACACACACACACACACACACACAGAGCTTCCCGTTGCTAGGAAGCTGGCTTCTAACGTTTAAAAAAAAGAGCTGTTTAGGTGGAGTTGTGGTGGCGTTCCATTAGAAGCCAGCTTCCTAGCAACGGGAAACTCACTCTCTCTTTCTTTGTGTGTGTTGTTGTTGTTCTTCAGTTTAAGAAGATCAACAACACACACACATAAACGTACTCTCTCTTTCTCTGTGTGTGTTGTTGTTCTTCTTCTTAAACTGAAGAACAACAACAACAACAACAACACGCACACAGAAAGAGTGAGTGAGTTTCCTGTTGCTAGGAAGCTGGCTTCTAATGGAACGCCACCACAACTCCACCTAAACAGCTCATTTTTGTCTTAAGCTGCATGCTCTCCTCTCGTTTGTCCTCCTCTTTCCTTCTTTTCTTTCTTTCTTTGGGAATCTTTTGACACGGCACATTCCTTTTGATGTTTCTCCCTAAACCTATAGGGGAAGACGGGGTAAAAAGCGCATGGGCGGGTAAGAAGCCCACCCCAATTATCTCATGAAATAAAGAAAATTTCAGTCAAATTTGCCCATGAGACGAATGCTAGACATTAACGCTCGTCTCATGGGCAAAATGAGACTGAAATTTGCTTCATTTCATGAGATAATTGGGGTGGGCTTCTTACCCGCCCATGCGCTTTTTACCCCGTCTTCCCCTATGGCTTTTTAGTACAAGTTTTGTTGAAGGACAGTTTAAAATAAAGCCTACTTAATAAAATAATCATTTTCTTTGTGGTAGGGGAAGACGGGGTAAAAAGCGCATGGGCGGGTAAGAAGCCCACCCCAATTATCTCATGAAATGAAGCAAATTTCAGTCTCATTTTGCCCATGAGACGAGCGTTAATGTCTAGCATTCGTCTCATGAGCAAATTTGACTGAAATTTTCTTTATTTCATGAGATAATTGGGGTGGGCTTCTTACCCGCCTATGCGCTTTTTACCCCGTCTTCCCCTACCAAGTTTTAAGTGCTATTAAATTAACTCTTCGATTTTACAAAGTCTGTTGCACCATATCTTAGAACTAGTTTATCTTATGCTTATAGTTTGTCCAGATAAGGCAGCCGTTCAAGCCTAGAAAAGGAGACGACAGACAGGACATTTGATTCCAGAGTTGGCAAACTAGTGCGCTTTGAAGATGACATAATTTAAGTGATCACGTAACATGTGGGGTTACAGTGGTATAAACGGATGACTTAGCCAAGAGCTTATCAAAAGTCGGTACCAATCAAAGCACATAACACAGTCAAACTCGCTTGACTGAAGAACGTCGGCTATGCGAGTTGTTTTAATTTTTCATTGTCAAAACATGCTGACCTTAGTACGGAAACAGCTATTCTTCATTCTTCTCCAGAATTGCAAGCCAAAATTGGTTTATTTTCGATTTGAGGATAGTCTTATCAAGCATAATAAAATTGGCCTGCACATTCATTTGCTTAAATATTTATTTGGGCGTGCCGGGAAATTTCTAAGGCCTTGAAAATAATTGGGACAAGATGCTATAACAGTTTATAGGATTTTCCAGTCTGGTTAATTCAACTTCCAACATGGCGGCGATGATCAAAGTCCCCGGATGTCAATAAGCTCAGCGAAGTGCACAGAATGTGATAGAATATGTGGCACACATCAAAACAGTTTGGGTAGCGGTTGTCTTCAGATGGAGCAATTGGATTCCAGAAGGCCATTGGCGAAAAGGTGTGAAACAAATAAAATGGACACGGCAGTCCTCTCCTTATGCTCTCCCTTATTACAGATCCAGGCTCAGGGTCAACTTTCACTTCTGTCTGTCTCTCCCCCCCCCCTTTCTCTGTCTCTCACCTTTTTTGTTTGTTCCCCTGTCTCCCCGTGGGGGATACCGGGGGGTCTTTCGTATAAATAGTTCCCCCACCTTATGGAAGTTCTGTGCTTGTAACTTC
>CM065692.1:20707014-20714514 GCA_017654935.2 Phymorhynchus buccinoides
TTAGTCCTAATTTAAAGCAAATGTACAAGCTTAGAAAACCAACAAGGAAAAAACCACAATTATAATAGAGGAGATTATCATGTCATAGCTGTGTACTTTGACTGGAACATTTGGTGATAACCTATCCTATTTCAGTACTGTGTAACCTCCCTGCAGCGGTTTTTTAATGTTGCTAGAAATGAGCGGAATTGTTTATTTTGTAATAGAGACGAAATTGGCGACGAATTCCATTACGTATTGCAATGTCCATACGGACCAGTAAAAGAAAAGAAAAAAGAATTGTTTTCAAAGTAGTATAATCACCACCCAAATGTCCACAAATTTAAATCGTTACTGAGTAGTTCAAACCCAAGAGTATTGAGAAAGCCGGCAAGGTTTTTACATTTTATTTTACATCTTTTCTAGTGGTGATGCATTTGTTGTTAGCACTGGTAATTTCTTTTTTTTGTATATGTTAATATCATATCAATTGCCTTATGTTCTGCACGTTTGTTTCATTGAATGTTTATGGGGACAAATGTTTTGTGAGTGTTTGTGTTTAATTATGGCTTTGAAGCCCTCTGGGCTGGAAGTTGAAAATAAAACTTGAAACTTGAAACCTTATAAGACCTCCAAAAATCATCCCAAATGAGGTCCTATAATGGAGGGGTCTTTAAGAGAGGTAATGTTAATACTTACAAAGAAGGGCAATGTCTTAGAAAAGTAGGTCTTATGTGGGAGGGAGTTTTATAATAGGAGGTCTTATAAGGGAGATTCCTCTGTATAGCTGACATTTTCTGCTCCCACCCATGAGTTTGAAGATGCCTTACCCTGGGTACAACCCAACTTTCAGGGCCAAGAGAATTTCAGGACAGCTGGCGTTGGGGGAAAGTCCTCGTAGGCCAACTAGTCCCCTTGGTTGTAGAACTAAGAGTCAACGCAAATGGTTCCTAGATCGAGCGTCATAGTCTTTCACAAAAGACTAATCTGAACGGGAGCGTCCCTATTCACCTATTCCCGTTTCATCTACGCTTTGTTATGGTAATGAGCAAGATGGCCGCCCTATTACCCATCCCGTTTCACCTACCAGCTATTCGTTTCTTTTCTATAGGAGAAGCAATCCGTCTTCTTTCGCCTACGATATTTCCTTTTGGTAAGCTGTAAATAAAAAGGCTTGTATTGTGGAAATTTCGTGATTTGGTCGAAGCGACTCGGGCGGCCATTAAAAAAGAGAAGGCACATGTCTTTCACTGAATGAATCAGCAAATCCGCCAAGGAGGAATCGCCGATTTGACGGTTTGATTTCTAGGAAACCAGAGTAAAGTGAGTGTTGCGATCTCTGCAAAGGGTGTTTTTCTGGTGATCTCGACGTGTTTCTTGCACACTCATCCGTCAGGGTGCCCCTTTAAAACAAGTGATGTCTGAAACCAAAGGCAGAGTTCACCAGCCAAGTAAGGAAACAACTGACAGGACCACACAAAATGTGACAAGAAACGAAACAGAACACCCCTCGAAGTTAACAATGAATTCTGCCACTTCATTAAAACATGCTGTCACGTGGGCCGGTTCACTTATCTTTTGGGGGTTTGGAGGAGTAGAGGGTGGGGCGATGAAATGCTAATCATTAACGATCTTAATCTGGATAAGGTGGACAAGGTTTCACCTTTTAAACATGTGTATTAGGAGAGAGAGAGAGAGAGAGAGAGAGAGAGAGAGAGAGAGAGAGAGAGAGAGAGAGAGAGAGAGAGAGAGAGAGAGAGAGAGAGAGAGAGAGAGAGAGAGAGAGAGAGAGAGAGAGAGAGAGAGAGAGAGAGAGAGAGAGAGAGAGAGAGAGAGAGAGAGAGAGAGAGAGAGCATGAATGTGCGTGTGCTGGTGTGCGCATTGCCTTTGTAAATTTAATATATTGTTTGGTTATATATTATTATGCCACTATTTCAATGCATTTCATGAGGATGGTTCGATCGCCTACCATGTGGGGGTCATACTGACATCAGTGTAACTGATATGTAAAAGGTTTGATTGTAGTGATGTGTGATATGACAATTTGGTATGTCGTGGTTTAGTTGGATGGGGTGTGACTGGATATTGATCTATATTTTCTGATTTTTCGTTTGTTTGTTTTTGTATGTTGTTGTTGTCGTCAAAGGTTTGTTTGTCCGTTTATTGTTTGTTCTATTTTACTTTTTCTTTTTTCATTGTTTATATATTTTTGTTTTTGTTTTTTGTTTTTGTTTTTCCATGTACCCCCAAGGGGCTTTTTTGGAAATAAAGAACCTTGAACCTTGAACCTTGAACCAGATTTGCTTCCTCAATGAAGAGGTGACTAGGGGTGGGAGATTGGGCAAAATCAGGGTGGAGTGGGTTAAGGTTCTTGTTTGAAGACGCGTTTGATATTGAATAGAAAAGACGTTAAATCAATAAACTGCTGCAAAGACCGAGTAAAATATTGTGAAGAAGAAGTTGACAAAGGAGGAGGGGGAGGAGGAGGAGGAGGAGGAGGAGGAGGTGTACAACGACAACTACAGGAACGAGAAGAGAAAGGAAAAGAAAAGGAAGAAGAAGTAGGAGGAGGAGGGTGAAAAGAAGAAGAAAAGGAAGAGGAGGAGGAAGAGGACGAGTACGACAACTACAGGAAAAGAAGGAAGCAAAAAAGAATGAAGGAAAAGAAAAGAGAAGAAGAAGAAGAAGAAAAAGGATGACACAGATGATGATGATGATGATGAAGAAGAAGAAGAAGAAGAAGAAGAAGAAGAAGAAGAAGAAGAAGAAGAAGAAGAAATTAACAAAAAAAAGACTGATAAAGAAGCAGAAGAAGAACGAGTAGTAGTAGTAGTAGTAGTAGTAGTAGTAGTAGTAGTAGTAGTAGTAGTAGTAGTAGTAGTAGTAGTAGTAGTAGTAGAATAAGAAGAAAAGAAGAAGAATTGTTTGATGGATTAAACGTTTTAATGGGTAAAGATTTAGGCTAGAAGAAGAAGAAGATCAACAACGGTCACAGATCAAGAGGAAAGAGAAGAAAAGAAAAGAAAGAAAGAACGAAAGAAGAAGAAGAAGAAGAAGAAGAAGAAGAAGAAGAAGAAGAAGAAGAAGAAGAAGAAAAAGAAGAAGACGGTGAGATCATGGAAAGAAAATGAAAGAAAATAAGATTGAAATAAAGGAAAACATTCTGCACAGGACTCAATGTGAAGAAATACATCTTCGATAAATTAAATTTTCTTCTTCTTCTTCGATCGCTCAGACAGTTTCCTGTCAATTATGAGCGCAGATGCGTCATGCTGCCGTTATGCGCCTAACTAAGAAATAGTTAGGTCCAGCAAGTCCGACTTCGGCTGGAGGAAATCTTTTTGAAAATGTTTCTTGAAAAAAGGCAGGAGAATGGACCGGGTAAGGCAGAAAGATAGAAGATGACAGTAAGCAAAGGGAAAAGGCAGAGTCAAAGAGAGTGAGAGATTAGAGGAAGCTACAAGCACATAACTTCCAGAAAGTGGGGGAACTATTTGTACAAAAGACCCTCCGGTATCCCCACGGTGGGAGGGTGGGGATAAATTAAATGAACGTGACATTAACAAACAAACAAACACAAAACAAAAATCTTAAATAGTTTTTTGTTGATCGCGGCAAAATGCTATTTTTGCTTACATCTTTAAGACCAAAGTTTTAATTTGTTTTCTCTCACGAAACGTGACAATTGGCACCTCTCCTATCTACCCCTCCAAGCAATAACTTCTGGTAAACCGGGGCTATCTTAGCTGCTGCTTAGACACCGACTGACCATTGGAACAACCGTTGAAAGCCCTAGAAAAAGTCATAAATATCGCTTTCAAAATTGTTTGTGTCCCCACTTGAAAATGACGCCCTGCTTGGATGGAACTGACATTATTTATTGTGTACACCGACACTGAATAGTTCGGACAGTGATGCGTTTAATTTAGAGAATGCGAAAAGGCATAGGCATATGACTTTGAACAGACTAAAAGGACATTTAATGTTATTGGTGGTTGGTTGATGGTTCGTCTCATATGTGCTGCTTGCAGTCGAGCGGACGTTAAACCCCATTTTCATTCATTAAAATGAAAGAAGCTTATTCAAAGTTTAGAATTTTGTTTTTTATTTTGAATACAAGATAAGGGGAGCTGGTGGGTTGAGGTACGCTAAACGAGTAACTCTCTGTCTCTCTGTCTTATGTATCTATGCTTGATATTTAAAGCACTGTGTGAATATGCAACATAGATCTATTATCAGGTTTATATAGTTTGCTTTGTGTTTATTGTATTATTTGTATGGTTTCCCTTTATAACCCTTATTATCTAAAAATTCTATCCCAGTGTTAATCTGCCCCTTATTTTATTGTATTTGTTCGGATTGGGTCGGAGGCCAGTGTTATTATGTGCATGCATTTGTGCTTTTCGAGACTGTGGTGACATGAGCTTGTTTGGCTTTCGTCATTAAACATTTGAGTCATTGAGTAATTGAGTCTGTCTCTCTCTCTTCCTCTCTCTCTCTCTCTCACTCTCTCTCTCTCTCACACACACACTCACTCATATACACAACACAGGCATATAGGGCAATGAGAGGAGATAGGGTGTGTACATGAATCGAAGGGGGGGGGGGGGGAGGTTCAGGTTGTCACAAAAATTCCAGATCACCAATTCAAAACAAGGACCGAACTGGCCAAAATGTGTATTCACAGAGGGGAGAGTTTGGGGGTTGGGAGTGATAAGCCCAATATGGTACAAAAGGCCCCAACAAAAGCCCTGATAAGCAGTGACAGTTTCTTTGTGCAGTTTCCTTCAATCCGAGTCGACCAACATTGAAATCTGTAGAACGCTGGCTGTACAGAGTCGCTGTGTTTCCCCAAACCGTGTTTCCAAATGTACTATTCAAGTTGGATGTCAGTCAGCTACAATTCGAGGTTGGAAAGGTTCGCTAGTTGTGTTGAAAAATTGTACCCAAAACTGTGCACCGCTGTTGTGAATATAAATGACCAAAAAAAAAATAACATGACGAAGAAGAACGAAAGGAGTTACGTCCCTTTTCTCTAGATAAAGACCTCAGCGTACCTTGCCTCACATGGCCGAAAGGCCGAAGAGGGCGTAAAGCCTTATTTCGTCAGCGCATCATTAAAAAACAAAAAAACAAAAACAAAGAAACACACAAACTAAACAAAAAGAAACAAAGAATGAAACGAAGACTGTGTGCAAGAAAAAAATCAGTCCAATAAAGCCATATTTCCAGTGAATGACGGTTGTCATGGTGTTGGTAAATCCATCAGCCTCTGATACTTCGATCAAATTTGAAAAAAAATCCAGCGTTTATTGTTTTTCTTATTCTTACTAAAAAAATGTACTATTTATATTATTATTACATACATCTGTATTGTTCAAAATTCGGGACTTTCCTGGAGTTGCACTGCCTCCGGGCATTGCCTCCAGGATCGTTCCCACCATCTTTATATCTACTAATGTCCCATATGTGTGTGTTTCAGACCGGAGGACGTTAAACGGATTTTCATTCATTTCTTATTCTTCAGTCACACAATGTGTCTGCTTTATACATCTGTATCGCTAAAAAATCGGGACTTTCCTGGAGCTGCATTGACTCCGGGCGTTGCCTCCAGGATCATTCCCACCATCTTTATATCTACTAATGTCCCATATGCGTCTGTTTCAGACCGGAGGACGTTAAACGGATTTTCATTCATTTTCTTATTCTTTTGTTTTGTTTCTTTCAGTGATTATCTTGTTTCAGCAATAAATCTGCCTGACGTCCAGCAATAACACAGAGCCTAGACACCTCTTTAATACAAATCAGGCGAGTGGTACAAATCGCCAGTGATCCCCTATCCCCAAATCTGTTGACAGACCTAAGCTCTCTCTCCTCCTCGCTGATACCAGGGGACACTCGCTGTTTAGCCACCCCACCCCTCTTTTCTTTTCTATCACTCCAGTTGCCCCCCCCCCCCCCCCCTTACCATCCAACCTATCTTTCCTTCCCTACCTTAGTGCTAATCAAGAGTGGACGAAAAGCAGACAGAGGAGCATAGCCAATAATCCACGCCTAATAAATTGACTGCTAGAGACTAACCCCTCTGTCCTGTAGTTAGCAATATTATCGCATTATCATGGAGCTGAAGTGTTGTCAAGTAGAAGTGTACAAACAGCAGTTCTGTCGAAGATCAAATTTATACCGAAAGAGTAGAACACCAACCCGAAGACAAAAATCAATTTCAGAGTACCACTGTCAACGACATGTTACATTGCTTACCAATGAGAGACTTAGTGCGATTTTCTCACGCCAGAGGGCATGACGCTCGTGTGGGGCTAATCCTCTCTATATTATTAGTTGGGGATAAAGAAAGAGAGAGAGACAGTGAGTGGTCCTACCATCACTCTCTCTCTCACTACGCCCAAGTAAGAAAATCGCGTGATAAGCCCCTAGTGCATTGACTGCCCTCTGGCGTGAAAAATATCGCCATAGGTTGACCATTCTGGATCTCAGGAGCAAAGCTACAACGCAGATTCCAGGCACCTGAAAAGAGATGCTACAAAGTGGCCCTTGGAATCTCATACGTGGGTCACACCACAAACAAAGAAGTGCACGGTACACTAATTATTAGGCTCCAGCAGAGATGTAGTCTCTACACATCTCTGGCTCGAGGCAGCCCTCATCACCACGGTCAACAACAAATCAAATCAAATCAACTTTATTTTAAAAAAACCCTGGGGGCACAAGAAAATGAATACACGTACCATTCACACCTGCGGCATCAAACATTTTACAAACAATAGCCCAAAAGACCCCATAACAGTACACATCAACATAGTATTACATGGTCTCCAAACAAAAAACACACAACAAAAACCAACAAAAACACATTTTTGTAACAGTACTCATCACCATATAGACAGGCACATTATACCATCATGCACAGATACACCACCATACACACACACACATATGCATGCACAACACAGTTGCTGGAAACATATTTAGCTGAAAATGGTCTGGCTGTAATATCACCAGCGACCAGCGCGAAGGAACTCTTAGGAGAACTGGACAACAGAGGGTCTTAAGAGCTGGTGTACACGGGGCTTTGGCTCTTTGCTCAAATGGCTTTAATCATTGGTTCACAACCCTTTCACCGCCAATGTCGTATTTTAGCACCACAATGATTTAACGCCCATGTCACGAAAAGGCCTCAAACCAGGGTCTGTTATTCAAAGACCCTGTTTTCTTAATTTTGGGAGGTAAGGATAGGCCTTATGCTATACATGTCATAGAGGAATTTCCCATATTGCAGATTTTTTTTTTTTCTCTACCCAGGTAAGTTTAATGGAATTATTTTGCTGTAAAATGGCTGGCGACGAAAGGGTATAAGCCTGTGGTGGGGTCCAACAGTAACATAAAAACTGTGCAATAAATGGTTTTGTACAGTAATGGAAATTCGTGGTACAGTTTAGTCTCTTGCGGAAGACTACGACTCTCAAACGAGGGGGCCTAGGCACCGACTCTGGTGCTGCAGC
>CM065692.1:20722014-20732014 GCA_017654935.2 Phymorhynchus buccinoides
AGAGAGAGAGAGAGAGAGAGAGAGAGAGAGAGAGAGAGAGAGAGAGAGAGAGAGAGAGAGAGAGAGAGAGAGAGAGAGAGAGAGAGAGAGAGAGAGAGAGAGAGAGAGAGAGAGAGAGAGAGAGAGAGAGAGAGAGAGAGAGAGAGAGAGAGAGAGAGAGAGAGGGAAGTCCCGCCCTCTCTCTCTCTTTCTCTACCCCCAACTAAAGATATCATGAGATAAGCCCCTATGAGTTGGTTGCCACCTGGCGGTCAAATTGGCGAGCTAGGTTGACCATTACCCCTAGTTCAGCTACTCTTTTTTGTTTGGTTAAAAGGTATCATATATGTCACGAACGTTAACCATTCACAAATATTGCTCAATAAGTTTTTTTTAATATGGTTTTTGTTTCAACATTATTATTATTTTTAAAAAGCTTAAGTCCTTTTCTTTGTAAACTGATGTGAGGCAACGAGCGTTTCTTGTGTACACATATTGTTCAATAAGTTGGACAAATCTTACTTTGTTTTAAACGTTGATATCCCCGGTTTAGCATTCCTTTTTTCAGAAACGTGCCAGGTCACGTGCATTATTCCTTTAAAATGGGGCAGTGGGTGGATGCCTCGTGCCTCCACACGGGGAGCTGGACTACCCTGTCCCCTCCTCGCGTCTCTCCCCGTGGGTCTTTCAATACAAATAGTTTCCCCAGCTTCTGGAAGTTCTGTGCTTGTAATTTCCTCTAAGCTGTCACTCTCTTTGACTCCTTTTTTCCCATTTGCTTACTGTCATCTACTATCTTTCTGCATTACTGGTCCATTCTCGTGCCTTTGTTCTAGAAGCTCATAGAAAGATTTCCTCCAGCCGAAGACGGACCTAATTATTTCTCAGTTAGGCGCATAACGGCAGCATGACGCATCAGCGTTCATAGGACAGGAAACTGTCTTGAGCAATCGACAAAGAAAAAAAAGAAGACATTCTTTAACAATGTTGCTCAATAACTTGGAAACTCTAGGTTTGTTTCAAGCGAACCCCGGTTTAAGCATTCCTTCTTTTTCTTTTTTAATGGTATCAGGCCACCTTTATTGGAATATCTGTTGTTGTCGTACCCTGGCTAAAAGACTCAAGGGATCATCCCACTAGCAGTAGCACTTCAACACTATGCGCATCAGCTATGGATGAGACCATTACGTGTGTGACCGTTTTTGATTACCCCACCACGTGGGCAGCCACACTCCGACTTCAGGGGAATCTGAGTATGATTTATACAATATTAGTCCCTGGCTTAACCTTCATGCTTTGTAAAATATTGCATGTCACGAGCTTAAAACATAAAAAAGGCACGTTAAAAATGTCTGTTTTGACCTTTTCTTTAGGTAAATCGAAGTCACACGAAAAGCGTTGCCTCTACATACATGCTGCTATGGAGTAGGGAATCTGGGCTTGTTCATCAGAATCCGTGTCTAAACTTTCCTTTTTGTAAAATTAATGATATCATGTTGTAAACGTTTCCCCTATATTATAAAATCGGATAAAATATTGGTTTGTTGGGACCGTTAATTTACCTTTGTTTTTATTTATTTCTGTCTTTTGTACGCCGTCTGTTTGCCTATCTGTTTATTTACTCGTCTCTCTTTGCTGTCAGTCTTTCTGTCTTTGATAAAAAAAAAAGAAGAAGGAATGAATTATGTTAAGAAAGTCGAGAGTTGTGTGATGGTAATAATGTTATTATTTATGCTCAAAATGAAATAAATTAATGTTTCTATAATTGTAAACGATTGACACGCAATCGCAGAACTGGGGCTGCCTGCCAGAACGGTCTATCTCAAAAGGAATAAAGAACACAGGTAGACTGTTCTGGCAGGCGCAAGTCCCATATGGTTTCGGCCGAGAGGACGTAAAGTTAAACTTTTCTGGCAGGCACCACTCGAATTATTAGTTCTGTATCGTTTTAGAACACGAACAAGATTGACGTTTCATACTCATATTGGCAAGAGTATAATATATAATTTTAAATATAGGGACTACGAATAAAAATAAACTTCTAAAAAAACCACCCCACATACAACAGCCAGCAATAGCACACGTAAGAAATAATGATAAAATAATAGCGTTGTTTATTGGACATGTATTGTTGTTGTCGTACCCTGGCTAAAAGACTCCAGGGATCATCCCAACAGCCGAAGCACTTCAGCACTATGGTACAAATGCACCGGCTAGGGAGGGGATGAGAACATTACGTGTGTGACCGTTTTTGATTACCCCGCCACGTGGGCAGCCACACTCCGACTTCGGAGGATTTGGAGACTGACGATGTTATGCTAGGAGCTTGTCATGGCTAAATAATAATGATGATGATAATAATAATAATAATAATAATAATAATAATAATAATAGCACATTTATTATTACCTCAAATGAGCCCAAAGCTCAAATAAAACAAAGCTCTTCTCTGTTTCTTTAAAGAACAAACAGTTTACATCGGCGTATTTCCAAAGACAATCCCCGCATAACTATGCAGAGCATAACAATATTTTGATGTAGCCTTGGTGTTCTAGCCTATGTCAATTGGTCTGATACAGCCTTCAGCCAAGGCGTTATTGGACATAATAACAAACGGTTTGTGTTTTATACCAGATATAGAAGGTTGCGTTGTTCTTTTGCTTTTCAAAAAGCAGCACAGCGCTGTTTTCTAATAGCATATGTACAAAACAATAGCAAAACCTCACATGGGTATCAGAAACAAGCACAGCATCTTACATTGTTTGAAAACTGAATAAGGAATATTTGCTTCTATTAAAAATAATAATAAAACAAAGCTCTTCTCCGTTTCTTTAAAGAACAAACTTTCTTTTTTTTACATCGGCGAATTTCTAAATTGATTAGACATCTCTTTATTTGTTTATGGTTTGGGAAAATGTTAACAATACCATCTCATAAAATTGAATACAAATCTTTTGTATCATTTTTTTAAATAATTACAACTTAACTGTGTACGTTACATTTTCAAACATAACAGTGTTAAAACCTCTGTTCCTATTCACATATAACAAAATATACTTCTGTATACTTTCTAAACTATCTTCTTGTAAATGATCTTTTCAATTTTGAATTGATAATAAGAATGTAATTTACAGACGTTAAAAAACAAAAAACAGAAGTGTTCGTTTTGCTGTCTAAAATAATAATAAACAGATTTTAAAAAAAAAGTAGACGATTGCTGTTTCTTTTTATAATCACGAAGAAAAGAAAACCGTAAAAATGTAAACCTAAAACAAAATTGTAATGTACAAATCGAAGCATAAAAAAGATCGCTTGTCCTTTTTTCTACTTCTGCCTTTCCTCCTTCCTTTTCTATTTATTTAAAACATTGATGGATATCACATTTCACGCATTCAACATTCCCTTCGTAATTAATTACAAAAGCTTTCTCTGTTAATTTTAAAGACACATATTCCGTATCACTTTTGATTTCATGTCCTAATTTATAAGAGGGTCCATTTTGTAAAAAAAAGTAAATGTATTTTTTTAAAACATCAACAAAGCTGTTCCTTCTCCTTATTCAAGAAGCAATGACTGCTCCCCCCCCATTTTTGACAGTTGACATGAAGACTAATTTGTAATTAATTACAAAAGCTTTCTTGATTAATTTCAAAGATAATTAAAGTTTCCATTTTGTAAAAAAAAAAGTAAATGTATTTTTTTAAAACAACATCAAAGCTGTTCCTTCTCCTTATTGAAGAAGCAATGACTGCTTCTTTTGTTGTTGTTGTTGACAGTTGACATGGAGACTAATTTCAAGGAAGAGACAAGCACACTCAGATTCAAAAAGACGCACAGCACTGTTTTCTAAGAGAGCGACACACTCGGTCTCTTCGAAAAAGGGACATCAACTTTTTTGGTGTTTAATACACTGGTGCTATGTGTGCGGATGTTAGGTTGTGTGTGACAGTTTATATGCCTTTGTATGCCATGTTATGCCGTTGTGTTTCTGTCTTTATTGATTATAAGCGAATTGTGTTATTGTATTGGTTACATTGTGATGTGTAACATTTTTCATGTGCCCCCTGGGTTTTTAAAAATAAACTTTTGACTTTGACTTTCACAAAAAAACCCACAAGGAAATCTTCAAGTTATCAAGCCAACAAACAAGGGTGGCGCTGCGTATGGCAACAGTCCCCCCCCCCCCCCCAACCAACCCCACCCCACCTACTCACCGCTATGGTTAATTGCAGCTAAAGATAACAGTTAGGGTACGTACACATACATGCGGAGATTCCGTGCGGAAATCCGTGCGCAATCCGTAAACAAGTAAAAGAAAGAAGGGAAAAGATTTGCGCTCGTGTCCGTATTTCCCCTAATCCGTAATATTCCCCCCTCCCCCTTCTTTCGTTTACTTATTTACGGATTGCGCATGGAATTTCCGCATGAACTGTGTACGAGGCCTTTTTATGGTACATGATTAGCGGTAGTTCTGTGCACAGTGCTTCACATTTATGGTCTAAAGACAGGTAAGAAAAAAATCCAGAAAAGCCAGAAAATAAACAGATATGAACGGTGGACGTAGTAGCCCTCCGCAGAGTGGGGTGGGTGGGGGCGAGGAGAGACAACCAATTTAATGAATACTCAGAATAGTGACGAGAACGAACACAGAACCATGTTGAAGAGAGAAGAATTAACTTCTGCCATAGTATGTTCATCTATCTCTCTCTCTCTCTCTCTCTCTCTCTCTCTCTCTCTCTCTCTCTCTCTCTCTCTCTCTCTCTCTCTCTCTCTCTCTGTTCTCTCTCTCTCTCTCTCTCTCTCTCTCTCTCTCTCTCTGTCTGTCTCTCTCTCTCTCTCTCTCTCTGTCTCTCTCTCTCTCTCTCTGTGTCTGTCTGTCTGTCTCTCTCTCTCTCTCTCTCTCTCTCTCTCTCTCTCTCTCTCTCTCTCTCTCTCTAACAAACAAACAAACAAACAAACAAACAAGCATTGGCTTTTCACTAACCAGGCCACTGCGCTTTCCACTGATGGGCGTGAGACTTGGTCGTCTTCATCCAGGGAAACTGTAGCCGCTGCTGCTGCTGATGATTTTGATGTTCATGTTGTTGCTGGTCTTGCTCGCCTATACTCTGAGATGCCGCAGCACTGGAACTAAGCGTGCCAGATCCCCCCATTCCTGGATGGTGCTGATGAGAATGGGCAGGGGGAGGGGGGAGAGAGGGGGGCTGAGGGAGACCTAACCCTGGGGAGGGGGAAGGAGAGGAAGGAGGATGAGGAGGGGACAGGGAGGAATCTAGCAAAGAGGAGGAGGAGGAGGAATGAGGAGGAAGAAGAGGCATGGGGTGTTGGGACATGTGAGCCGGGACTGGTGCGTTGTTTGACAGTGAAGAAGAAGAAGACGATGATGATGAAAACCCAGGAACATTTCTTTGGTGGTTGGGAGAAGTTAGAGACGACGCCACGGTCCCATGATGATGAGGATGATGTTCTTGTTGATGATGATGATGATGATGATGGTGATGAAGGTCGTGTTGATGTTGATGCTGCTGGTGTGGGTTGGAGAGGAGGTGGTGGGGGGAAGGCGAGGGGTGGAAAGGAGGCGAATGGTGATGAGGATGAGGATGAGGATTCATCAAATGCGCACTCTGCCCCAAGTCATAACCGTCAGAGCCGTCCTCCCCCATCAGTCCATCCACCAGTCCACCCATACCCCCCACCCCCACCGCCATGGGGTCCACAACCGACATGGACTGAGCACCGAACATCATTTGCGCGGCCGTTGTCGCCGAATTCCTCGCAGCGTAGAAACAGGCCGGTGGCTGGGAACTGTAGGACCCAGAATTCCCCGCATGTCCCAAGGTGGTGCCTCCGCCCATTCCGCCACTTCCGTATCCGCCAGAAATGTTGTTTTCCCGCGCGTAGAGCGCCGCCTGGTGGTGAGTGTAGTACGACGTGTCCATCCCCGATGATGATGATGACGTCACAATGGGGTGAACGTCAGCCTGGAAAAGATTGGAGGATTGTTAGCTGCCGTTAAAGGGAAAACAACCGATCCCAGGGATCGGGTCTTTTTCGCCAGAAAAGCTCCGCCTCGCGGTGGCTCGCACAACAGGGAACAAAGAAGGGCGAACCGTCTCTCTCGCCAGCTATGATTGAAATGCGGCGCGCGCTCCAGAAGGTGAGATTATCGTCCAATTGGTCGTGGACCCTTATGGACGTTAGACGCGCGCTCAGCGCTTCCCCTCTTTTATACCCCGGCTGTGCCTTTAAAATCTGTCTTGGACAAGGCTTTTCCAGTGTGAACAAAAGTCGGCTCAAGTTTCCGGAATACTTGTTGTTTCTTCTGCTATCTGTACGTCATAGTAGGACATGACTGACAAAACCAGTTTCTGGAGACAAAAGACGGCTCCTCGGTTTCACTTTAATACCTGTGTATTTGTATCAGACATTTTATGTCATTCGTGTATTGGGGTTTACATGAGTATAGTGAAAAAAAGCAGTAGAATTATTTGTAGACGGAAGTATTTCACGTGAATCATGACTCACAGACATCGTCACAATCGGATCGCATCGTATGCATGCAGTGTTTCTGCTCAACAGCCAAAAAGTAAGTTTTGTATCTCAATACTTCGTCTTCTTCTTCTTCTTCTTCTTCTACGATCGCTCAGACAGTTTCCTGTCAGTTATGAGCGCAGATGCGTCATGCTGCCGTTATGCGCCTAAGTAAAAAATAATTAGGCCCAGCTTGTCCGACTTCGGCTGGAGGAAATCTTTTTGAAAGTGTTTCTTGAAAGAAAAAGGCAGGAGAATGGACCAGTAAGGCAGAAATAATTATAGTATATGACAGTAAGCAAAGGGAAAAGGCAGAGTCAAGGATAGTGACAGATTAGAGGCAGTTACAAGCACAGAACTTCCAGAAGGTGGGGGAACTATTTAGGCAAAAGAACCCCCGATATCTTCACGGGGGGAACCACAATACTATGGCATGGAATCGAAAAAAATAATGTGTATTTGTTTTTGCCGTGAAAAGTATCTAAGAATCCTCACATGCACACCTTCAATTAATTGTCACTTACCTGTTCAGATTGATTCTTTTAAAATTACCGAATAGCATGTGTTCACATGTATATTTTCCAAAATTTCGACTTTGACTTTATTTTGTTCACTAAACGGTGAATATAAAGTAAAGATGAAAAAAAGGAAACAAAGAATAGCATATGTTGCGCCAGCTAGAAGAGTGAACACTGGTGTTCACTAAATCTTTTATTTCCAGAGATTTGTGATCAGTCCATAAAAAAGATTACATACTGCGTAGATATGAATAGAAAAATTCAATATACTTGGTTTTGGAAACAATCAACAGGATATAGTCTAAAAAGGAGTTACACCAGTAGGCTTACTGAAAACAATGTTTGGTTAACAATTAAGGTTTAGCTAGATAGTTTTAGTTTTAGTCTCTCTCTCTCTCTCTCTCTCTCTCTCTCTCTCTCTCTCTCTCTCTCTCTCTCTCTCTCTCTCTCTCTCTCTCTCTCTCCCTCTCTTCCATCAACTTCACTTATTTCCTTGTCTGTCATTGATAGTATAATTATGATAGTATTGCTCATCAGCATGCTTGTTTTCTTTTGATGCCTTAATATTGGCTTGATTACTTTTCGATGTTATGTTATGTCAGTATGATGTTTTGTTGTGTTTTTTCCCCCTCATGTTTTTATGTACAAAAAATGTATTACATAAATAGGCTAAATAAAAAAATAAGACGTTTTAGTTAGACAAAACAAACAACAATCCCACAACAACATAGGCCTATTTACAAATATTAAAGAAGCAACAAACCCAACGATAATGACGACGACAACAACACGAACAAACAACTTAGCACCGCACATAGTGTAACATCTTCGCAAAAAAAGGTGACATCAAGAGAAAAGCGAAAGGTTTTACTGTTGTAGTGAAAGGTAAATAGTATACAAAAACTACAATCGTAATCAGATAAAATGATCAACGCATTTGTATTTGTTTTTTGTGCATAGGTAAAGGTAAAGATGTGCCACCCCCCATGCATTTCTCGGTTAATTGTATTTTTCCGTTTTTGCCTTTCTTACCATACATAAAGCTGTATTTTAGGAACATTTTTAGCTAATTACCTTTTTGGAATACTAACCCTAACCCTAACCCTACCCCTAAACCTAACCCTACCCCCCACTATGTACTGCAGTACACCGCGATTTGTCACAGTTGTGGTTCGTTGCGTTTTTCCGTCTTATACGGTGGGGGGTAGGGTTAGGGTTAGGGCTAGGGTTAGGGTTAGGGTTAGTATTCCAAAAAGGTTATTAGCTAAAAATGTTCCTAAAATACAGCTTTATGTATGGTAAGAAAGGCAATAACGGAAAAATACAATTAACCGAGAGATAGGTAGGGGTGGGGGGGGGGGGGGGGGGGGGGGGCACATCTTGACCTTTACCTCATATCTTTTCTAATTCTTTTCTGTTGTTATTGTTTGAAGGTCTTTTTTTCTTTTTCCCACTTTTTCTCACATTCGAAAAGTGTAACTCAGTTACCATAATCTTAAAACGTTGATGAGAAAAAAATGCATAAAATGAAAACGAAGAAAAAGAAATTACTGTGGTAGGGGAAAACAAATCACACTTACCGAAGTACCTAGAGAAAAAAACCACACACACAAAAACAAACAGACGATAGTAAACCGCCTAATCTGTGACCAAGCAACAGTTATGCAACATTATCCCAATCTTAAAAAAAGAAGATTAGTTTTAAAGAAATACTTACAAACTAATTCAGCCAAATTCGATAAACAATAACAAAAATGTGTGAAACTTACCAAAGTATATAAAATATATCCCCTAATCTCTAGCCATACAACAATTATGCAACACCTTCCAAAGCATTGAGAAAGAAGAACGCGATTAAGAAAAACTGACAAGTTGTACATTAGCCAGATTGGTCGCCATTTTTCAGAAGCTAATCCTGAAGAACACTTGAAGCTAATGATAACCACTGCAAATAAATCTCTTCAACCAGATCATCGGGGAACCGTTGTATGCGTAGATCACAAGGGGGTCCAGATCTTATTTCAAGGAGGAGGCCTTTAGTGGAGCAACGCCACCTAGTGGGAGTGAAAGGAGACCCAAGGGGAGAGCAGTGCATTGGCACACAGTGGTTGGCGAGAGTTGCGGCTCGTTGGTTATCTGGGGGGACGTTGGGTAATTAATCAAGTCAGTTGTCGCAAGACCAAGACGACTCTGGAGCCGCTACCCCACTACCCAACCAGTCCACGCTGATATCGCACGGAAAGGACACAGGGGAAAAAAAAGACGGAGGGACGGAGAAAGAGGGGAAGACGGGGGGGGGGGGGGGGGGGGGAGGGGGGGAGGAGGAGGAGAAGGAACTGGGAAGGAGAGAATGGTAAATGGTGATAGGTGGGTGGGGGTGGGGGGTGGAGTTGCACAGAAAAAGCTGAGTATGTGTGGAAAAGATAAGATATTTTAATTAAACACGCGCGCGCGCACGCGTTCACGCACGCACGCGCACACGCACGCACGCACGCACACGCACGCACACGCGCGCACACGCGCGCACACGCACACGCACGCACGCACACGCACGCACGCACACACACACACACACACACACACACACACACACACACACACACACACACACACACACTTATAATGAGTTACAACTCAAACGTATAGCTAGGAATACAATGATAATAATCAGCATTGCTGTGCATATTTAAAACGATTTTGTAAACCCAAACCACAGACACTAATGTACAAAAAATAGCTGCACGTCGCCTTCTCACAATAACATTATGCCAAAAAAACAACCCACCCTTAAAACCCCCCAGTTCCTCTGGATAATTTTAAAACACAAAATATTATCTTAGGTGAAATCTGGATGACCTTGGAACTATTCTATTCGTTTGCTTTGGTATTCATAAAACCCCCACACAAAGCGATTTATTAACCGTATGTAAAATCGAAAGAAAGCCATACATATTATGTATTAGTTTCTCCTT
>CM065692.1:20737014-20742014 GCA_017654935.2 Phymorhynchus buccinoides
GGTGCTTCTTTTGATGAGTATAAGTAGGATACATAGTTTTAAATGTTTTCCAAAAGATATAAAAAGTTACGAAATGGTGCAGAGATAACATTCTGGTTTACAGATTAAAATTTATTGAAAAGCCAGGGGAGGTGACTCATGATTGGAGTGGTAAAAATAGACCGCGTGCCACAAACTATTGCGATTTCGCGCTAGTTTTTTTAAAGATAGTGCTACATGCCTCCTCCCCTCCCCTCCCTTAACTCTCCACCGCATTCCCGAAACACGCTGAAAAGTGCAGCGTGCATGGTGTATCTTTATGCTCGCATGCATAAGTGACGATAGACACACATGTTTACCTGGGTAGAGAACTGATTCTGTCTGCAATATTGGGGATTCCTCTGTGACGTGCATAACATAGGGCCTGCCCTTGCCTCCCAAAATAAAGAACATAAGGTCACTGGATACTAGACCCTCATTTGATGCCTTTCAGTGACATGGGTGTCAAATAATCGTGGTGCCAAGAGGCGACAGTGGCGATGAAAGGGTTTTAAGCGTTTCCATACAGACGCACCTAAAACCGTAAGTTAGAAGTGAACGCTTATCAACAAATCAATTACATATGTCTCTTAGTTAGTTAGCAGAGTTGAGAACCGGTTCCAAAATATGAACCGGTTAAACCGGTTTTCCATATCCGAACCGGTTTTATAGAACCGGGTTTTTTAACCAGTACTCGCATCACTAGGTTTACCTATGCAAACACATATTTATTTGTCAGAATATTCACACACACGCACGCACGCGCGCACATACACACACACACACACACACAATAAAGAAACTTATGACTTATGACACACACACTCAACTCAACACTCAAAGTCAAAGTCAAAGTCAATGCCATACACCACCACAAACTAGAAACAGGTACTCTTGGTTTACAAACACCCAATCCTTGCTGAGAATCAGTGTTGCTTTTCGAAAAGAAGGCGTTATTCTAAGAAAAACTTACTTTCAGTTTGCAGTTAAAAAACCGGTTCACAGCAACTCGAACCGGTTTTTCGAACCGCGAAAGTTTAGCACCGGTTTTTCGGTTCACACCGGTTTCCCCCCCCCCCCACCTCTAAATAGTTAGTTAGTTAACCTCAGTGGTGGTAGGGGAGACTGATGGGCAGCAGCAGCTGACAGAGTTCTCCATTTCTGTCTCTGGTGTGCAGTACTGATCAAGTCATTCGCGTCCATATTTGTCCACTCTTTGATGTTGATAATGGTCTCAACACACGTTAACATTTTTCACTCTTTCCCCATGGAAACACGTTGATAAATAACCGCTCATAAAGGTCTCTGTACACGTTAACAATATTCACAAAATATCAGTTACCCCATGGCAACACAGTGAGTTGTAATTCATATAATGAGTGGCCCAACACTGTGATGCCATGGGGGAATAGAGATATTTTGTGAATGATGTTATCGTGTATAGAGACCTTTAAGATTACTTGCATTACTTGTCTACATACACATAGCCAACCACACGTACATAAGCACGAATATGTATATACACACCTACATATTTGGCCCTCTTCTCTCAAATACACGCGGGCATGCACATACAAACTGGCACCTATCTTACAGTACCAAAGCTTTTTCATTTCTTCCTTCTTCAAAGCCAATGTTTCCTAACTAGATTATTGAACATTTTGTTAATGGTGGGGAGAACGGTGATGCGCATTGTTTTTTTCAATTACACTCGTGTAGTTCTAGCATAGGAGAAGACGGGGTAAAAAGCCCATGGGCGGGTAAGAAGCCCATGCCAATTATCTCATGAAATAGAGAAAATTTCAGTCAAATTTGCCCATGAGACGAATGCAAACACTCGTCTCATGGGCAAAATGTGACTGAATTTTCTTCATTGTATGAGATAATTGGCATGGGCTTCTTACCCGCACATGGGCTTTTTATATCGTCTTCCCCTACTGATGATGGTGACTGAATGAAGAAAGAAGAAGAAGAAGAAGAGGGTCTGTTCTGGAAGTGACGTATCTAACGTGTAGCTATTTGGAGTCCTCTTACTATACCTTGTATAACTTTGTTCTCTACCGGTACTTTTGTCTATTATTTATCTGAGCTTTTTTCCATTATATATCTTAGCGATATTTTTTTTTTCTCTTGTTACCTCATTTACCAAAGGTTTCGAATAATGGTAATATTCGGAATATGGCAGATGGGAACGTCAAGGAAAGTGGGAAAAGAGGGCTTAAGCTACTACACTACACGCCGCCTCAACGACCAACAGATCAAATGGACAACGTAAAAATACATTATTGACGAAATACGTCGGTAGTACGCAACTAAATGCCCATAGGGGAAGAACTGAGGAGAGCATTAAAAAGAAAAAAAGAAGCAAGCTACAATGTTAAGCCTCTAAGATTTGAACTAGAAACTTTCTAAGCATATAATTGCTTAAAATCAAACAAACAAACAAACAAACGAACCTAAATCTACACCTAGCTTCTTCAGCCCTTGCAGCAGTGAGTCAAGAGAGATAACTCTCGGTGTGTTTGGTTGGAGGGCGGAGGGAGGACGGCTTCCGCCAAACTGGCTGCACGCTAAGTCGCTTATCGGATTGGCTCCCTTGGATATGGCGGAATTCGCTTTGTATCCCCTGCATTACCCCTGCCTCCCCCCCCCCCCCCCTCCTCTTTTAATTGACTTATCTATTTTATGAAAACACCCCCTACCTTCGATTTATCCCACAGGAAGAAATTTGAAGGAAAAACAAGGACTTTGATTTGAAGCTATATTCGATCCCATAACAATACGTGTGGCGGTGCCATAGCCGATGAGGTTTAACCGAGGCGTGGTCACCGCTACAGCTACCTGTCTTAATACAAAATCGGGACTTTAGTGGTTTCGTACTGCCTCCGGGCATTGCCTCCAGTATTGTTCCCACCATATTTGTATTTACAAATGTCCCATATGTGTCTGATTCAGACCAAGAGGACGCAAAACACCATTTTCGATTTGAAGTTATAAAAAACAAGTGATTGTACCCAGCTCAAAAGACGGGACCAATAGCTTTTCTTTTTTCAATGTGCGCTGTTGAAATATGCGCCAGAAAAACTCCCCGTGGGGACACCTGTGGATCTTTTGTACAAATAGTTCCTCCACCTTCTGGAAGTTCTGTGTTTGTAGCATCCTCTAATCTGTCTAATCTTTGACTGCCTTTTCCCTTTGCTTTCTGCCATCTTTCTTACTTACTGGCCCATTCTCCTGCCTTTTGTCCCCCCCCCCATTTTTTGTCCAAATAATTCTTCTTTGAGCTCCTCCGAAATCGGAATGAATCGGCTGTATGCAGCGGGGAGACCAGTGGAACCTGAAAACCGGACACATACGTACCTCACCCAATATGGCCTTATGGCCAGGGAATGAAGAAGAAGAAGAAGGAGAAGAAGAAGAAGAAGAAGAAGAAGAAGAAGAAGAAGAAGAAGAAGAAGAAAAAGAAGAAGAAGAAGAAGAAGAAGAAGAAGAAGAAGAAGAAGACGAAGAAGAAGAAGAAGAAGAAGAAGAAGAAGAAGAAGAAGAAGAAGAAGAAGAAGAAGAAGAAGAAGAAGAAGAAGACGAGGTCGAAGAAGAAGAAGAAGAAGAAGAAGAAGAAGAAGAAGAAGAAGAAGAAGAAGAAGAAGAAGAAGAAGAAGAAGAAGAAGAAGAAGAAGAAGAAGAAGAAGAAGAAGAAGAAGAAGAAGAAGAAGAATCAAAACACATACCATTGATAAATGAAGTCTAATCGTGGCATACATATTCGCCGACTTGTATGCTTATAAATCGTAACAGGTGTGGTACTGAATTAGTGCCACATTTTACAGGCGAGGAGAGCCAGAACTTTAGTGTCATAGGGAGTGCTTCATTATGACACGTACAATACAATACAATACAGTACACTGCACTGCACTGTAATACAATACAGTGCAATACAGTACAACACAGTACAACACAGTACAGTACAGTACAATACAGTACAATACAGTGCAATACAATACAATACAATACAGTGCAGTACAGTACAATACAGTACAACACAGTACAACACAGTACAATACAGTACAATATAGTACAACACAGTACAATACAGTACAACACAGTACAAAACAGTACAATACAGTACAACACAGTACAACACAGTACAACACAGTACAACACAGTACAACACAGTACAATACAGTACAATACAGTACAATACAGTACAACACAGTACAATACAGTACAATATAGTACACCACAGTACAATACAGTACAACACAGTACAATACAGTACAATACAGTACAACACAGTACAATACAGTACAATACAGTACAATATAGTACAACACAGTACAATACAATACAAAACAATACTGCAATGTAGTGCAATACAATAAATGCAATTCAGTACAATGAAATGTTATGCAGTACAATGCGATGCAATACCATACCATAGCATATCATACCATACAATAGCATACCATAGCATACCATACCACACCATACTGTACCATACCATACCACACCACGCCACACCATACCATACCATACTATGCCAGACCTGGTTACCCCCTACACAATTCTTGAGTAGTCTGGGTAGCTGAAATGAGCAGTTTTGGTGCAAAATGTGTAGTCCTTCTCATTGAAAACCATCAAACACTGTTCACTGAAAATGAGTAGCAATCATGAATTAACCCTTTCACCGCCAAAGTCGCATTTTAGCACCACAGTGATTTAACACCTATGTCACTAAAAGGCATCAAATTGGGGTCTATTATCCAAATACCCTATTGTCTTAGTTTTGGGAAGTAAGGATAGACCTTATTTTACATACATCACAGAAGAATCCCCAATACTGCAGATCGATTTTGTTCTCTACCCAGGTAAATGTAATGGCTATTTTTGGCTGAAATATGACTGGCGGTGAAAGGGTTAAAGAGAATTATTGTCAATTTTAAAGAGTAGTAGAGGTCCAATTTTGAGTAGAATACAACTCGAAA
>CM065692.1:20744514-20747014 GCA_017654935.2 Phymorhynchus buccinoides
GTCTGTAGAATGTGAGCTCGCAGTGAGCTACAGGTGAAAACTAAAGATTTTCCTGCCCCCCCTTCCCCTCCCCCCCTCTTTATATCCCCAAGTAAAATCCCAATGCCCCACATGGCCGAAAGGCCAAAGAGGGCGTAAAGCATTATTTTCACTTCATTTGAAGTGCGACAATTTTGGACCGACAGACCGACCGACCGACAAAGTGAGTTATAGGTTTGTGGCTTGAGCCACAAACAAAAACGCCACCTACATTGTAGATCGTATTTACATTTCGATCGTAAAACGTAGCGCAGAAGTCACAACAAGAAAACAAAACTGATGCATTGTATGTTTGTTCGATTGTTATTAAAGCAATGTCATTGTGTTAGCTTTGTTATTCTTAAATGTGTGTGGATGCGCGTGCACGTGCGCGCGCGTGTGTACATATGTATTGTTCTTCTTTTTGTTTGTTCTCTTTTTTTTAAATGTTTAACGAGAAATTATAATGTTTTTACTTGACGAGCTTTGTTTCATGGGCGTGCTCTCCATCAAAGCTCTCTCTGGTTGCCACTGAAGAGAAACCAATTGAAAGTCTTTAGTACGCTATCAACTCTTTAAAGATGGACCCTGACGGATGAGTTTTTTTTTTTTTTTGCAAGAAACACGTCAAAGACAGCCTTTTCAAGGATCGGAACACTCACTTTGCTCTGGTTTCTTAGAAATTAAACCGTCAAAACGGCGATTCCTCCTTGGCGGAGATGCCGGAGAGAGTAGCCATTTTGGATGGGGGTCACTCATTGTGGTTGAAGCGTTTTCTTTTTTTGCAGTGCAGTAAAAAAAAAAGGAGCTACTTCCTTTGTTGTGAGCGAAACTCCTTTAGATAAACTGCATAAAATTAAAATAAAATAAAATAAAAAGGCTTGTATTGCGAAAAGTTCGTGCAAACGATTTGGTCTAAACGCAGGCGGCCATTAGAAAAGAGACGGCACACGCCTTCTCTTTGGGTGAAAGAATTTGACTTCCAGCACCTCCGCCAAGGAGGAATCGCCGATTTGACGGCTTGAAAAGTGAGTGTTGCAATCTCTGTAAAGGGTGTTTTCCTTGTGATCTGGACGTGTTTCTTACAAAAACTCATCCGTCAGGGTGCCCCTTTAAGCAAAAACAGTGGAAGTTTATTATTTTGTTATCCCCCAAAAAAACACAACCCCGCTTCCCAAGGCTCTTCAAGCAGAACAAGCTGAATTCATGTAAAAGGCCGCCCATTAATGGAGGTTAGCTTCAACTCAGGGGAGCGAAAACATTGCTACATTTGGTCGTCAGTCATCAAAGACCCCACATTGATTTCCCACACCTCACCCGGAAGGGCGAATCGCGAATACGACCAGATACAATAAAACGTTTTTCCACTCTTTGAATATTATTTTGTTAAAGCGAGATGGCCGCTAAAGACAAACCTGTTTGACTTACGAGGGGTATTTCACTGCCCTTGACATTACACGTGACGTCACAATGGCGGGAAAGCCAGAGGCAGGCGACCCGCATGGAGCAGTGTGAGTTATGCCCCTTTGCTGTGTCCGCGCCATAGCTGTCACCTCGCCTCAGCGAGCAAACCGACATTGAATGTTTCGCCGATTGTTCGCCGAAAATGTCCGCTCCTCGGCCAAGACAAACGATTAAACAGGACGCTGACATTATTGCAGGATTAGATCCTGCCGCGGACGTGGGTTTGTGGGCAGAGGGGAAGTGATGCGTCTTTTGCCCACGCGTATTGTTCTGAGCGGATCATAGGGGTCATGAGGTCGTGGTTAGGGGCTGAATTCAGCCAATCTCAGACGACTAAAGGCTCGCGCGTGCCGTGCGCGAAATGAAAACGGAAAGAGAAGAGTGGCGCCGCCACGAGAGAAAGGGGGACAACTTGCAGGTCTTTGGAGGTGGCAGGAGAGTGGGGGGAAAACTAATGAAAATTAATTCGGGTTAAACAGCCATGATGGCGGAAAGTGTGGGGCCTGTCACCACTGTGACAAATCACCCAAACCCCTACCACCTCCCCATTTTACCCCTCTTCTCTTTTCCCTCATTCTTTCGCAGGCCTTTCTGTCGTATTTGTCTCTGTCTGTCTCCCCCCACCCGTCTCCCTCTTCCACGTGCTTCTTATAACATTGTTATTGCATCAATGTTTAGTCCCCGAGCCGAAGGTTCGGGGAACTATTGTTTTTGTCTGGTCCGTCCGTCCGTCCGTCCGTCCGGTGTCCGTCCGTCCGTCCGGTGTCCGTCCAGTGTCCGTCCGGTGTCCGTCCATGCCTCCGTCCGTCCGGCTATTCGTCCGTTTTTCTCAAAAACTGTTCAGTCTATCATCATCAAATTTGGTATACTAGTTTGCCAAGATGTAAGCTATCCACTGATGTATTTAGTTTTACATTAAGGTCAAGGTCGCGCCAGTTACGGGGTTCAAACCCCGAAACACATAATCGCTAAAATCTCGCGAAGTTTTGCATGTATTTCAATGCAGTTTTTTCCCACA
>CM065692.1:20767014-20784514 GCA_017654935.2 Phymorhynchus buccinoides
ATTAGAAAACAGCAAAAGAGATACTCCTCCCCTCCCCTCCCTTCCCTCCCCTCTCTCTCTCTCTCTCTCTCTCTCTCTCTCTCTCTCTACCCCCTCATGAATACATTAGGGAGGGGCTGAGTGAAAGGAGGGGTGGGGGTATGGGGGTAGGGAGGGGATGGGGAGAAGAGTGTGTGTGTGTGGGGGGGAGGGGAGATGTGCGTATGCGCGTGCCGGTGCTGCTGCGTTAGAGAGAGAGAAGAGAGAGAGAGAGAGAGAGAGAGAGAGGGGAGGGATTAATTACCTCTCTTCTGCAAGTTTTTGAGAGAGTGGGGGGATGGGGATGGGGATGGAGGAAAGAAATGACAGTGGAAAAAGAAGAGGGGGGGTGGGGGGTGACAAAAAAGCCAGGAGTGGGAGGTGTGGGGTGTGGGGGTGGGCTAGGGTATAAGATCTAACAGAAAGTGGAAGCTGCTTCATTCCGGCTACTAGCAGAGAAATCAGGAGGGACAACTGAATAGACTGACAAATCGACCTCTGACTGCACACACATTGCATCCCAATGCTTCCTTCATCGAGGCACTGGCTCCCCCCCATCCCATACGTCCAGCTCTACTTTGTCGTAAGCAGCGTTTGATTACGGCGCTTCCTTGCTGTGTTCTCAAAGTCTAATGATGATCGGAGAAATAGGAAGCGGTCAGTTGGCAGCATCTTCATGGAGTGTTTGTTGAACAGTGCAAACCGACCCTGGACACATTCCAGTTTGAAGGAGTAGAGAAGAAACAGAAACGTGTTGTTGTTTTAATAGGGAATACTGGACAACTTCATGTGGTTGCAGTTAAGAATTGACAGTTAAATTAAAATTAAAAAAAGATCAACAAAAAACAACAAGGAGAAAAATCACTTCACTGCTGCGACATTGGATGCTGATTTTATTTGAATAAAAACAACTTTTAATAAGTTGAAAAAACCAAACCCGTTACTTTTGATGCCATTGTGTACTGCATTTCTTTTATTTCCCAGACATTCGTGAATGGTGATTCAGGTACACATAGTCTTTGGTCACTTCATTATTAAAAAAAAAAAATGTGGGGGGAAATGTAAAAGACATATGCGAAAGCAATACTAACCTAACACCTTTTACTTAAATGTTCGAAACATCGTGAAAAGGCTTAAAAAGAAACATAGGCTTATGCGAAATCAACAGGTTTTCGCTTAAGAATTTTTTTTTTTACAGTTGGTTAAACCTAACTGTGGTTGTTTGGACTGGAAATCATAAGCTAACAACAGGAACGTGGATCTGTGGACAGTTGGAACTCTGACTGCACACCAAGTATTCTTCTTCTTCTTCTCCTTCTTCTTCTCCTCCTCCACCATTCCGCCATGTCCAGAGCGTTTTACGTGGACTCCCTCATCGTGCAGAAGCCCTCCGTGACGTCACCCAGCGCTATGACGTCATCGGTGACGTCAGGCAGCACCAGCACCGTGTTGCCCAGCGCCGTGGCTTTGTCAGCAAACAGGGGCTCTCCCTGTTCTCTCCCCAGAGGCTCTCCCTGCCCCGCTCTCCCCAGACACCACCCCGCGGACCTGCTGAGCCTGTGCTGCCCTCTGTGCGTGCACCCCCTCCCTCCCCCCGCCGCCGCGCTGACCTTCCCTCCCCCTCCACCCCCATCTCACGCTCACCACCACCACCACCATCACCCCTCATCACCACCCACAGTCCAGTGTCTCTCACCCCTCTCCCTCCCCTTCCTTCTCACTCATCCCCCTCCACAAAGCCCTATTTCACCCCCCCCATCCCCCCCCCCCCCTCCCCACCCCTACCCCCCCCCCACCCTCACCCCGCTCTGTTGGTTCCGGCTCTGGCAGATACTAAGTCGTTCATGGCGACTTTCCCTGGCTTCTCCTCCCAATTCCACCATCTTCTGTCATCGTCGTCTTCATCGCCGTTTTCGTCAAGTCATCGTCATCATCATCATCATCACCGTCAGAGTCCGTCCACGACGATGCCCAGCGGTCTGCAGTACCAGCACCACCAGACAGGCAGGGCCGTGTTGGTCGGGGCGGCGTCTCCGTCGGGCGAGTTGCCTTGTGGCGGCGGCGGGGAGAGGCGTTCGCAGTCCCTGAGCCCCCCCGTTGCTATTAACATCAGCGGCGCAGTGACGAACCCCACGGCATCAGCTGGGGTGGTGAAACGAAGTCGATCGGACGCTGGGGGTGAGTCTTGAGAGAGAGAGAGAGGAGAGAGAGAGAGAGAGAGAGAGAGAGAGAGAAGAGAGAGAGAGAGAGAGAGAGAGAGAGATTCAAATTTGTTTTTCATTTCATTTTATTTTCCTGAATACGGCTGATTAATAAGGCTAATGAAAAGAAGATTATTATTATTATGTCAAGAAACTTTGTTTAAAACAATAAAAGGAAGAGAAAGAGAAAAAAACACACACACTCAAAACGAGAAACAAAACAAAAAAAAGGAAAAAAGTCACACAAAACAAAGGAATAAAGGGATAGATATAGGAAAAAGAATCGACAAAACCATCACGCCCCCCCCCCCCCCCCCCCCCCCCCCCCCCTCCCCCCACCCCCCCCCTAAAAAAGCAAAAAGCGAGCATAAAACTAGGACTAGGAAATGCTGAAACAGAAACCAATAAAAGCTGAAAGAAACACTGAAACAGAAATTAATATTTCATTGGAAACTAAAACAAACATGTCATTTTAAGGAAAGCGCATGTGTACGACAAAAGAAGAAGGCAGTGCGTCGGGGTTTAAAGTATGACAGTATGAAAATAGAAGTAGGGAATCAAGAGAAAAAGGTTATTTTTATTTTATTTTTTAGAATGATTATTTCTTCTGTCTTTCATATTTGCACACACACACACACACACACACACACACACACACAACACACACACACACCACACACACACACAGAGAGAGAGAGAGAGAGAGAGAGAGAGAGAGAGAGAGAGAGAGAGAGAGAGAGAGAGAGAGAGACAGACAGACAGACAGACAGACAGACACACACACAGACACATACACACATACACACACAGATAGACAGACAGACAGACAGACACACACACACACGCACACGCACACACGCACACACAAACACACACACACACACACACACGCACACACGCACACACACACACACACGTCACACGCACGCACACGCACACGCACACACACACAACGCACACGCACACACACACACACACACACACACACACACACACACACACACACACACACACAGAGGGGTGCTAATAGGTGTAGGACTAGATGAAAAACGTCACATCTCTACAGTAACGAATACTTCCAATTCTACAGGTATTCTAACCCCTCAAAACCTGGCCCCATGACAAGAACAAACCAACAACACCCCCCACCCCCACCCACCCCCACGCCCACGCCTTTCTTCTTGATACTAATCTTCTTTCTTTCCCCTCTCCTCCTCCTCCCCTCTGTCTCCTCCCTTCTCGTTTGATGACATAGGGGCAGGTAGTCAGTGCTCTGGCTCTCCTGTTAAAAAAACCCCCACTTTTTTCTTTTTGTCCCTCTTCTGGTTCTTTTTCTTCTTATTGTCTCCCTTTTTCTTGTCCTTTCTTTTGATCCCATCCTTTCTTCTTTCTTCCCCTCCCCCCTCCTTTCCCTTTCTTCACCCACACCCACCCACCCACACCTTTTCATCTGTGGCACACAAAGGCCCTATGAGAATGGCGGCAACAGTGTCGCTTTCTGCAGTAACAGACTCGCGGGGGGGAAGAGAAGAAGAAAGTTTAAAGATACACTGACCCACCACGATTAACTCCCTTGTGGGTTTTTTTTTCTGAGTAGCTGTGACCCACATACAAATTCCCCCATTTTCAAATTGAGGCTGTCTTTAAAATGATGTTTCGCTTTGAATTTGGGGGCATTTGTATGGGAGTCAAACCAGCTATGAGAGGGAAAAAACGTGAAACCCGTGATTTTGACACGTGATCTGGTGGGTCTTTAACGTTTCTGTTGGGTTGCCTGTTTGTATTACGCGGAAATAAGAGGCCCAAAACGGCAGGAAACATGCACCAGCGCCGTACAAACAATAAGCAAACACGAAAGTGCGCGGGCGAGGAGTTTGGAACAGGGTGCATAATACACGACGATGAGAGGAGAGAGAGTGTTCTCTCTCCAGAGAGAGATCTCTCGAGAGAGAGAGAGAGAGAGAGAGATCGAGATCCCCTACACCCCTGTTTTTATATATTTCTCTTAATGTTTTTGAAAGCAGATTGCGAATGTCGTCTACCGATGATGTTTAGAAAGGGACACTACTCTCCTCTCTCTCTCTCTCTCTCTCTCTCTCTCTCTCTCTATCTCTCTCTCTCCCTCTCTCTCTCTCTCCTCCTCCCTTCTCTCTCTCTCTCTCCCTCTCTCTCTCTCCCCTCTCTCTCTCTCTCTCTCTAAGTAGACTCCCTCTCTCTCTCTCTCTCTCTCTCTCTCCTCCCTCTCTCTCCCTCCCCTCCCCTCTCTCTCTCTCTCTCTCTCTCTCTCTCTCTCTCTCTCTCTCTCTCTCTCTCTCTCTCTCTCTCTCTCTCTCTCTCTCTCTCTCTCTCTCTCTCTCTCCCTACCTCTCTCTCTCTCTCTCCCTCATCCCCCTCTCTCTCTCACTCTCTGTCTCTTTCTCTCTTTCTCTCTTTCTCTCTCTCTCTCTGGCACGTGTATGAGTGGATGGGGGTCACACACGTCTACGGTAAGGATGGTAATGATGCAGCTAATTCATTCCTTGATGACCCACTGAATGGGAGCAACTACGGGGGGGGGGGGGGGGAGGGAAAGGGGGGGGGGGTGGAGGGGGGGGGGGGAGGGGGGGGGGGGGGGGGGGGGGGGGGGGGGGGGGGGGGGGGGAGGGGGGGAGGGGGGGGGGGGAGGCTACCACTACACTACCCTCACCAGTTTACCCCGGTCCCTTCCCTGTTCCTTGTTTTATTGCAAATAATGAATAACCATAAGGTCGGAAAATTGCACCCCCCCATAAAAAAAATAAAAAAAAAATAAATAAAAAAATAAATAAAAAAAAATAAATAAATAATAAGAACTGCTGGTATTTTTCAGAGAGAGAATGAAAGAGAGAGATAGATAATACGAGAGAGAGAGAGAGAGAGAGAGAGAGAGAGAGAGAGAGAGAGAGAGAGAGAGAGAGAGAGAGAGAGAGAGAGAAACAAAACCCCACAAGACTAGAGTCGTTATTAACAAACTATTGATAGGTGCTTAGGTAACAGCCTAGGAACTAGGTTATGTTCAGCTTGTTTATAATGGAAGTTTGTAACGGTTTGTTGTTGTTGTGTGTGTGTGTGTGTGTGTGTTGTGTGTGTGGTGTGTGTGTGTGTGTGTGTGTGTGCGTGCGCGTGTGTGCGTGCGCGCGTGCGCGCGTGTGTGTGTGTGCGTGTGCGTGCGTGTGCGTGCGTGCGTGCGTGTGTATGCATGCACAACAAAAAGAAAAATGATTGAAGCAACATCCCTTTGTTTAAGAACAGTTGAAGAAAACACAAAAGTCTTGAATCATAAACAGCAACACTTACTTCTTCTTCTTCTTCTTCTTCTTCTTCTTCTTCTTCTTCGATCACTCAGACAGTTTCCTGTCAATGATGAGCGCAGATGCGTCATGCTGCCGTAATGCGCCTAACTAAGAAATAGTTAGGCCCAGCAAGTCCGACGTCGGCTGGAGGAAATGTTTTTGAAATCGTTTCGTGAAACAAGGGCAGGAGAATGAGAATGGACCGGTAAGGCAGAAAGATAGTAGATGACAGGAAGCAAAGGGAAAAGGCAGAGTCAAAGAGAGTGACAGATTAGAGGAGGTTACAAGCACAGAACTTCCAGAAGGTGGGGGAACTATTTATACAAAAGACACTTGCGACATACTATGTCACATGTGGGCAAGATACCTCACTTCAAAATAAAGATAAATTGATTTTCACAAATTGTTAATTATTATTCTTGCCTCCGCTTTCCCCCCCATGTCATTCGCCAAAAGACAGAGAAGTTAAAAGAAATCCTAGTTCCGTCGCGACTATCGTCAGAAGTGGCGTCTGCGACTTCTTGTACCAGATCCAGAGCTAGGCTAAATGTGTTTTTTGTTCTCTGAAATTAGAAATTTATATGTATATACATGAAAAGTCTATTTTAACATAAGATAATGAATTCTTATTGGAAATGTTATTCTAGGATTTATATTGTACATTCTCTCTCTCTCTCTCTCTCTCTCTCTCTCTCTCTCTCTCTCTCTCTCTCTCTCTCTCTCTCTCTCTCTCTCTCTCTCTCTCTCTCTCTCTCTCTCTCTCTCTCTCTCTCTCTCTCTCTCCTAGTATCATGTATCACTAGATTATTTTGCCGATGATTTGTATTCCTCTTTTATTATTTGATGGATTGCTAAGTTTATTATGGCTGTTGATCTTTGTTTGTTCACTACCCCTTCATAAGGGGCCTTGGCCTATTTGAATAAATCATTCGCATTCGCATTCTCTCTCTCTCTCTCTCTCTCTCTCTCTCTCTCTCTCTCTCTCTCTCTCTCTCTCTCTCTCTCTCTCTCTCTCTCTCTCTCTCTCTCTCTCGCTGTTCGTCGTTGCGGACAAACTAGAAAAACACTACTTTCAATTTGAACAACTCCTTTTCGCTCTTAACTACCCACCCGCACGAGTCGCCCCCCCCCCCCCCCCCCCCCTTGAAAACAGCGATAACACGAGTTACGGTTCTTAGCCATAATGTGACAGAGACGAACACACACCAACAAATCTATGGAAAGGGAAAAAGAAAAGGGAAGGGCGAGTAAACGACCCGCGCGCGCGCGTGTGTGTGTGTGTGTGTGTGTGTGTGTGTGTGTGTGTGTGTGTGTGTGTGTGTGTGTGTGTGTGTGTGTGTGTGAGAGAGAGAGAGAGAGAGAGAGAGAGAGAGAGAGAGAGGGGTAGCAGGTCTGATGCGGGTAATCTAGCTGTGTAGTGGTGGTGTTATAGTGGTCATGGACCCTCCCATCTACAGCCGATTAGCTCATGAAATCAAACAAGACCCTCACCACTTGGCCTGTGGAGTGGGGCGGCGTACACAGAGACCAATTAACCAAAAGATACTAATTTTAAAAAACACAACAGAACAACGCTATGCACAATTAAACGTACTCTGAAGAAATTTGATCTTTGATGACAGAGAAAGTGTTTTTAAACCAAAACTTAAAAAGACATCTATTTGGAGAGAAAAAAGATGTAGTCTGCAATGGTACTGGATTGTATGATGATTAAGTGGATGTTGATAATAACTTGATATGCTTCTGGTTTAAAAGAAAAACCTCTTATTGGAGTCTCAATGTTAGCAATGTCTCATTTAGGACACGCAAACTTAAGACGATCACAAATACGAAGAAAATAACCACAACAAAATTTAAAATTAGATATACTTAAAACGATTCGAGATTGTCACATACAAATACTGTCTCATCTTCGGGTACTTTCTTCTGCCTTAACTGTCTGAGCCAATAAAGTATGAAAAAGGAATTCCTGAGGTTACTTAGATATATGTTAAGTTGAGATAGGGGGCTAGGAACACGTTTCTTTGTATGTACTTCTGCTTAAGGGGGGGGGGGGGGGGTTGGGGGGGGGGTGCGATCCCTAGGAACACATTTCTTTTCTTTGTATGTACTTCTGCTTAGCGACTAAACCCTAACTCTTTGTTGTTGTCCCCCAGAAGTGAACGATCCCCACAAACACATTTCTTTGTATTTCTCCAGCCTACACTAAACCCCTGTCTCTCTGTTTCTGTTCCACCAGCAGTGAGCGGTCATCACAAACATTTTCTTTTGTATTTCTCCAGCTTATGCTTATCCATATCTCTCTGGTTCTGTTCCACCAGAAGCGAACGGTCCTCACAAAACGCATTTCTTTGTATTGCTTTCTCCAGCTTATACTAGACTCCCTATCTCTCTGTCTGTGTGTTCCCCAGAAGTGAACGGCCCCGCGGACGACCTTCCCAGCAGCAAGAGGATTCGCACGGCCTTCACCTCCACCCAGCTGCTGGAGCTGGAGCGAGAGTTCTCAGCCAACATGTACCTGTCCAGACTGCGCCGCATCGAGATCGCCACGCTGCTCAACCTGTCCGAGAAGCAGGTCAAGATCTGGTTCCAGAACAGACGGGTCAAGCACAAGAAGGAGGGAGAACCCGATACCGGAAGCGGGGGAACGCGCTGCCGGTGCCTGCGCACTTGCACCAACGGCGCGCCGCCCACGTCCCGGAAGCGCGCAGTCGAGGGTAGCGGAGAGGAGAGTGCGCATGCGCGTGGAGCACGTGACTGTGGTGATGATGGGGCGGAGAGTTTGAGTGAGGACGGTGAGGATGACGATGTGTGTATAGATGATGACGATGATGAAGATGACAGTGTTAACAACGAAAGGCTGAGGAGCCAAGGCGGCAGAGTGACGGCCTTGCGTCGGGACAGACCGGAAGCAGCGGGCATTTCCTGCATGTCTTGAAAGGAAAAAAGGGTTAATGCTGTCATCGTGAACTGTCTTAAAAGGGAGTGAAAGAGCTAATGTTGTAACTGTCTTAAAAGAGAGAACCATTGCTGTCTCTATCGGAGGAAAGAAACAATGCTGATTAAAGCGGTGTGACAATAAACCAATGTGTGCCTGTAAACCAAAGAGGGTATAGTTAACGCCAAAGTCTTTGTGTAAACTTGGTACCAAAACCACGAGTGCGGCTTAAACAGTTAACACGCGTAGTTAAACGTAAAGTAAGAGAAACTGCCAATCGTTTTGCCAGTTTCTTCTAATTTACATGCTACTACCCGTGTTAGCTGTTCAAGACGCACTCGTGATTACGGTACTTGCCGACTGAGAGACTTGCTCATCGCTGCTGTTGAGATTGTATTTAGCACAGACTCACCAACACCTTCAATAAAAGTAAAAAGTAATGTCCCATATGGCTTCGGCCGGGAGGACGTAAAGCATAATATTAGTCCACCTTCAAACATACCACGCTATTTATTTTCTTTGATTAATAACATATACTATTCATCTTCTTCGGGTACGACTTCTTTAAAAAAAATACCTATTCATTACAGTTTTAATAGGTGCTACTATTTACCTGATGCTATTATTTATTATAAACGTAACAAAGGGTAACTGGCTCCAGATTATTGTTGACCCCTATTCCAGCTAAATGAGACATTCATCAGAGGGATGCGAATCAGTGATTTCAAGTATTTTGATAAAGTAGTACAACTCAATGTCAAACCTGTTCTACATCACAGTTAAGTACTGTATGCGACAACAATGCGCAACAACACACTTTCCAACAATGATGAAAACCCAGTTGGTAAGAATAATGATCGAGAAAAGGCGAAATGGGAAAGGACAAACCGGGAAAGGGCAAAATGGAAAACGGCGAAATAAGATGTTCGCTAGTTTTTGCGCACGTCTATCAGAAAGTCAGCTGGTCAGTGTGTTCGTTTGTTTTGTCTATTTGTCTGTCTGCCTCTGTTAGTCTGTCCGTCCCACGTTTTCAGTATTCATATCCTTCTGTCCGTCCGTGGCACATAATAAGATTGACAGTTTGTTTTTAGTAAAATGGAAGAGATGATCCAGTGCAAAGTAATTTAAACGCACGTGTGTGTGCGCGTCTCTGATCTCTCTGTGTGCACGCATAAAGTGAGAGAAAAAGAACAAAAATGCAAATCTCTCTCTCTCTCTCTCTCTCTCTCTCTCTCTCTCTCTCTCTCTCTCTCTCCGCCGTCAGCTCGTTTTTCTTTCGTGCTACATACGCATTTTCTTTTCGTTTTCATGTTTGCGGCGAAGAGAGAGAGAGAGAGAGAGCGAGAGAGAGAGAGAGAGAGAGAGAGAGAGAGAGAGAGAGAGAGAGAGAGAGAGAGAGAGAGAGAGAGAGAGAGAGAGAGAGAGAGAGAGCGAGAGAGAGAGGGGACACTGGACACTGGAAAACTTTATTTGACAAGGGTAAAGATTTTAGGCGTTGCCTATTCTTACAATCTGTCCTTGGATAAAAGAGAGAGAGAGAGGGAGAGAGAGAGAGAGGAGAGAGAGAGAGAGAGAGAGAGAGAGAGAGAGAGAGAGAGAGAGTTTTAATTGCGAATACCAGTTCAGTCGAATACTGTGCTTCCTTGTTCAATGTTATGCTTTTTAATATTTATTTTGTTGTACAGATTCAAACTCCAGTCTTATCATCCAAACTTCTTATACTGGTGAAAACAACGATCTTGCTAAAGTGCCTTGAATTTGAATAATATTTTGTATATATGAAAATACCATTGGAATCTTACATTTAATTTTGATACTATACTTTTATGTTTAAAAAAAAAAATTGTACAGTCTTTCTTGTGCCTATTGCAATATTTCGTCTGTATTGTATATTTTGCTTATCAAGATGTTGGAAGGACGAAGACATTCCATCAATAAAAAATCGAAAAGAGCTGACCAATAAAAGTGTGTTGTGTGTTTATTTGGATAAAGTTATGGTAGTAATATGTTTATTTACCAATAATGAGAGAACTGTCATGTTTATTTGATCAAGGATTATAATGGTATGTGTAAGTGTATGCGAGTCATTTGTTTAAGCGCTTTTTTCGAAATTAGTTTTTTTGGGGTTATCTTTCCCTGCTCTCACGTCTTGAAGTCGGTTTGGACTTTGGAGTAGTTCCGGTTCAAAATTAGAATTACATAATTGAAATTATCTCCCTTATACAAAAACTATGTTTTGTTCTTTTCTTCATGTTTTGGGGCATTTATTATACGGTTGCATCAAGAAACCAAAAAAATCGTAAATGTTTATAGCCGTACTTAACAAACAACGTTAACTTTAACAAATAAACACGAAACAGGACATAATATTATTTAATCTCCTAACTAATAACTGAGCATGATATTATTAAATCTCCAAGCTAATAACCGAGCAAATAAACACCCCTCTGTTGCAATTGTTGAGCAGACATGCTATGCTTACTGCAGTAAATGGTTCTTTTCTAACCGGAACTAAGTGTTCTAACAGGGACACAACTCGTGTGCAACTTCCTTTCTCATTAAAAAAAAAAGAAGAAGCGCTTATTGACCATGACTTAAGCCGGCGACAGACTATGCGACTGCCTCATATGACTAGATCAGGTCGTGACGTTGACCAAATTTTGTTTCCCGCACAGAAGAGGTCACAAGCCATCTGACTCGATCAGCTCGATTTAGAACCCGCCCTATTCGGCCCTGTAACCTGACTAATGCCGACTGAGTCAGACAGATCGAGCAGGATGGTATGCAAATGAAGTAAAACGTCACGACCTGATCGAGTCACATGAGGCAGTCACATAGTCTGTCGCCGGCTTTACAGATAATACATGGGGTGGGGGTGGAATTTGATTATAGTGGAGATGCCTTGCTTTGGAGACATCCCCACTCTCTCGCCCTAAAGGACTTTAGGATGTTAACTGATGTTGGAGAACATCCCCAAAGGCTAACTAATTCCCTTGGCTGCAGCACAAGGAACCAAATTGAACGCAGATGCCTCCTAGTTTAATTAACAAGAGTCATAGCAATTCACAATCGACATAACTGTACCACGAGTCTCCATTACTATTAGATTAACTTAAATGAATTTTATCGTAATCAATTATTCCTTGTACAAGCCTCATTGTATTATTGGCCCCAATTTCAGGCCTATGTAAGCTACTCATCAAAGTCGTGGTATAGACAGGTGTATTAAGGGTCCCCTTCTCTCTCTCCTCTCTCTTATTGTTGTTTGTTTGTCTCTGCCTCTTTGCCCCCGTCTCTCTCTCTCTCTCTCTCTCTCTCTCTCTCTCTCTCTCTCTCTCTCTCTCTCTCTCTCTCTCTCTCTCTCTCTCTCTCTCTCTCTCTCTCTCTCTCTCTCTCTCTATGCGTGCGTGCGTGTATGTGTGTTGTTGTTGTTGTTGTTGTTGTTGTTGTTGTTGGTGGTGGTGGTGTGTGTGTGTGTGTGTGTGTGTGTGTGTGTGCGTGTGCGTGCGCGTGTGCGTGTGCGCGCGCGCGTATGTGTGGTGGGCTGAAACTACTTTTTTCTTAAATTTGATAAAGCATACAAACTCAATGCAAACACACTCACACACGCACGCACGCACACGCACGCACACACGCACACACACACACACACATACACACACACACACGCACGCACGCACGCACGCACGCACGCACGCACGCACGCAAACACACACACACGCACACACACACACACACACACACACACACACGCGCGCACGCACGCACGCACACACACACACACACACACACACACACACACACACACACACACACACACACCGCTATCACAGACTCTAAAGAACTGATGCATCGTAAGCTGTGTTGGTTTGCAGTGAGCCTTTTGGGTGAAGTTATGGCCCTGAGCCCTTGACATCAGGTGGCGGTCCATTTTGAAGGCATTTTATCAGAGACATCTCTCTCTCTCTCTCTCTCTCTCTCTCTCTCTCTCTCTCTCTCTCTCTCTCTCTCTCTCTCTCTCTCTCTCTCTCTCTCTCTCTCTCTCTCTCTCTCGTGGGAGCTACACATATAGATTATTCTTTCTATTTGGTCAAGGGAAATTAAATAAACCAGGAGAGTTATCGCTCGTTAGATCATCAGAAGAGGTCACCCCCCTCCTCTCCCTCCCCTCCCCCTCCCCCACTCTACCGACACATCTACTCCAACACCAACACTTCACCCCCCACGCCCCTGCCCACGTGCAGTGCAGAAGATGAATGACCTTTCACCTCCATCATCCTCTCAACCCACGGGGGCTCTAGGCCACTTAGACTGGACTTCCACCACTCTCCGGACACTTGACCAATACCCCGACCTCCCGGCAACACAAGAACAGTGGACACTGTATCGAATGGGTCATAAACTTGCGGCCGTAACAAAACCCTATGTAAATCTACTAGCGTGGACCAAAAGGCAGCCTGATCCCTAACGTGGCAGATGCCGCGCGGAAAACAGCACCAAATGACGATAATTCCCGGTGTCCAGTAGCAACTAGACCTTGCCTACCCTCTCTACTGTCGCTTAGCATTGTACCTTACCTCCTCCTGTCTGTCAAAGGCCCATAGGGGTCGCCCCGAGCCTCGTAGTGATGGCCCATTGTTTCCGGTTGATTTACATCGAGTGGCTTCCCTTGAACTTCCTGCTGTCCACTAGGTGACGCTGCGCACCGTGGGGGTGCAACAACTAAGGAGGGGGGGGGAGAGAGAGAGAGAGAGAGAGAGAGAGAGAGAGAGAGACTTGAGTTTCATTTTTCAAAAAACATTTTTGAAACTTTTCCGTCTATGACACCCCCCTCCTCCTTCACCAATATTTCAAAGGGCTTGATCTCATGCCATCAGATTTGTTTACCATGCTGCTTTCGGTCTTACATTTTATGAATTGTTTATTTTCTTGTGTGTATGTTTGACGTGTCCGCAAGAACATTATCCTCAAGTTGTTTGATGAGGACAAAATAAAACAAAGTCGAGTTGAGTTGAGTAGTATAAAAAAACATAGTCATTGCACACTCATTCTTTGCCACAAAGTTTGTAATCATCATCGTCGTCGTTGTCGTCGGTGGCGTCGTCGTCATCGTTATTAGCAGCAGCAGCAGCAGCCAATAACTATTTCTCTATTGTCCTTTTCAGCTCCCGTCTTCAGGTTCCCATTCATTGACCCCCATTCTTTCGTACCCAATCCAATGGAATTGCCCGTGATAACAGAATTGTGATACGCTATGGCAGCCTGTTCTTAACATTATTTCAAAGACACCTCCCACGTCACTTTTCACATGCTTGGAAGATTTCTTAAGACTTCTTACCAGCTATAAGAGGGAAAACACGTGAAAACCATGATTTTGAGTTACGGTTTACACATCTGTTATCGTTAAAAATTCGGGACTTTCCTGGTGTTGCACTGCCTCCGGGCATTGCCTCCAGGATCGTTCCCACCATCTTTATTATCTACTAATGTCCCATGTGTGTCTGTTCCAGACCGGAGGACGTTAAACTGATTTTCATTCAACCATGAGTTCGGCACGTGACGTGGTGGGTCTTTAACAACATGAAGTTCTCATGTTTAGAAATCACAGCACTATGAAACTGCCTGATAGCAAAATCTAACTACACATACTTTATGACAAGCCTGTTCCCGGACCCCCCCCCCCCCCCCCCCCCCCCCCCCCCCTCCACCAAGTTCTTATGTTTTGAAAAAAACAAAAACAAAATTGTTGCCTGCCATTCCATTGTTCTGCTGTTCTGGTCTTTCCCTTATCGTTATTTTGAAGAAAAAAATGTCGGGTCGTCATTGGTTTAAATAGCATTTTATTTCTGAAAGTCACAAATGAAAATCAACAATGATAATTATATTGGATAGGGCAACAAGAAAACTTATATAAAGCCCTATCTTAAAGAAAAAAGTGCACAGACAATAATAGTGACGGACGGCCAAGCAGAGTAATGAAGCGCCATCTTAATTTTCATCATCGGGTCGTCATTGCATGTTATTGTTCTTATTCTGCATCTTTCAGAAGAAAGGTTAAAGAACGAGAGAAAGAAGGGATAAAAAAAGGCATGGAAGGCTAAAAAAGACAGAGGGAGCCGTAGGCAGGGATATAAAACATATTCAGTGTCAAAGGTTATAGGACAAAGGTGAACTGAGAGAGAGAGAGGTCGGAGGTTGACAGCTCTTAATCACACACGGTTAACAACTCCTAATTTACGCCTTTACAACTGCATGTTTACACGTTTACATGTCCTAATTTTCAAGGAGGGTTTACATTTTGTATGCATAGATGAAAAATGGCACCTTGTTTTACGCCCCCTTCCTTCCCCGCCCTCCTTCTATGGGCAAAGGTCCCCTTTCTTTCCTAAACCTCCACCCCCACCCTATCAAGTTCAATCATTCACTCGAATTTTTGTATGACCTTTTATGTGTGTTTTTGTGATAAACAATCTGACCAATCAGTCCACTGTATTCCAAGGTGCACGCGACAGATTTCTTTTTTCTATGGAAAAACATCCATCACTCCAAAATGTCTTGTCCTGCCGGCAACTGTATAAAGAAAACAAATGAACCTTAGGGGGCCCTGGACACTGGATACATTGGACCATATGTCACACACACCTCCACTTCCTTGGCTGTCTATCATATAGGTGGGTGGTGCCACGCGCGCGCCTGCCTCATTTGCATAGGGCAGATAGACTGACCAAAAGGTAGACGAAGAAAAGCGCGTGCATTGTCTGCATAATTAGATGGTCACGTGCCGTTGACAAGGTCTACCCCTTTCCCCTTACTACCTTCGTTTCGATAAACCTACTTTATACTGTCCTCTCCTTGTTCTTCTTCTTCTTCTTTGATCGCTCAGACAGTTTCCTGTCAATTATGAGCGCAGATGCGTCATGCTGCCGTTATGCGCCTAAGTAAGAAATAGCTAGGCCCAGCAAGTCCGACTTCGGCTGGAGGAAATCGTTTTGAAAGCGTTTCTTGAAAAAGGCAAGAGAATGGACCGGTAAGGCAGAAAGATAGTAGACGAAAAAAAGTAGTAGAGAAAAGGCAGAGTCAAAGAGAGTAACGGATTAGAGGAAGTTAAGGGACAGAACTTCCAGACTCTCTCTCTCTCTCTCTCTCTCTCTCTCTCTCTCTCTCTCTCTCTCTCTCTCTCTCTCTCTCTCTCTCTCTCTCTGGTTGGTTTAACGTCTAATTAGGCGTAGCCTCTTATAGAACTTCCAGAAAGTGGGCATGGGGGAACTATTTATGCGAAAGACCCACCCCACCCACCCCCGGTATCCTCACGGGGAGCTCTCCTTGTAGATCTAGGGAATCAGCTTCCACAAAAAGCTTGGGAAGGTACTTCTCTTCTTCTGTGTTCCCAGGTCATATGGCCATAATGGGTATGGTACGTACGTGTCCGGTTTTCAGTTTTCATTGGTCTCCCCGCTGCGTACAGCCGAAACATTCCGATTTCGGAGGAGCTGAAAGGAGAAAGTTATTTGGAAGATTGTTTTGGAGAAAAAAGGCAGGAAAATTGGCCAATAAGTCGGAAAGATAGTAGATGATAGAAAGCAAAGGGAAAAGGCAGAGTCAAAGAGAGTGGCACATTAGAGGAAGTTACAAGCACAGAACTTCCAGAAGGTGGGGGAACTATTTTTACGAAAGATTTCCGGTACCCCCACAGGGAAATGAAGTTACAATAATCTTGAAAGAAACACATGTATATGATGAGTTACAGTGCCAACTGAAGTGGTCTAAAGGGTTCTCCTCACTTCGCCTAATTACACTTCGCCTAATCCTTTGATCTCGACCTTCCGTGCCGGCATTAACTTCCCGATGTCACGAAAAACCCAAGCGTAACATTCCGCCTAAAAACATTAGCACGACTCGCCTAATCAGCCTAAACATGGGTTATGGCATCGTTGCTGACATGAAGCAACGAGTCACTCTACAGCAACCAGCCACAGACACCTAACCCTAACCACAGACACCTAACCCTAACCACAGACACCTCTGAACAGGATATACAACGACGTGCTTCAAGAGGATAGATGGAGAAGCTGATAGCAACGACGTGCTTCAAGAGGCTGTTCAAGACAACGTAGGAGCTGATAGCATTGTACCCAGCCTTCCTACATACAATGCATGCAGAATGGCACCATAACCCTAACCCTAAGTTTGGACATTTTAGGCGAAGTGTTACATATGATGGAGAGTCGATAATGATTAGGCCAGGTGTAATTAGGCGATATGTGATTAGGCTAGATGTGGTTTGGCGAAGTGTAATTAGGCAAAGTGTGATGCATCGGGTCTAAAAGTATCTCAAATAAAAGTGGGAAAAGCACACGCATCTATCTCTACAAACCGTTGAAGCATATTAATTTCCATAAGTGCATTTAAAAAAAAAAAATTCTCGTTGTCTCTGCCTGTCTGTCTGTGTGTGCGTCTGTGTATCTTTATCTGTATGTGTGTTGGCGCATGCGTTTGTCTTCTGCACAATGCACACATGCTCATGTGCATGAGAAGTTGCGCAGTCAAACGGGCACTAACAATGTGCATTAGCTGCGGTCAACTCTCCAACAAATTCTACATTATGCCCCCTGTCTCTTTCTCTGCACAGGCTACCTCATCAGCCATAGGACACCTCCCCTCTCTACTCTCCCTACTAACCAGGACGATGCAGATGCAAAACTCCGACACGAGTTGTCCCCCTCCAGCGCTGTTTGACAACTACCAGAGGTCACTGCATGCTGCACGCGCCCGAGTCACGTGACGACGGTGCAGTGTTTAGTATGTACGAGAGACACAAGGCGTCATAATGAGAGAGCTGGACACATGATGATGATGGTAATGATGATGTTGAGACGACGACGACGACGACGATGATGACGATGACAATGTCCAGTGTTGTAGTTACAACTATAGAGGGGGTAATTAGCCAGGACTGGCCCAAGGGCAGTTGAAAAGTGGCGGGTGTCTGGTGTCATTGTACAACGTCCATTTTGTGAAAGTCGATGGAAAAG
>CM065692.1:20789514-20792014 GCA_017654935.2 Phymorhynchus buccinoides
CTGAACAAAACAGCTGATTCATGGTTTTAAGAAAACATCTCTTCACTTTGTTTTTGCTAACTTTCTCATAAACTTTGGTTTCAAAATATTCAAACTGTTTACACTTCATGTGTCTTTGCCCTTTACTCAAATGTCTTGTATCATTGGTTGACATTAGCCTGTAGTAGGGGCCAACAGTAACATGAGAGCTGCACAGTAGATGATTTTGTACAGTAAAGGAAAATCATGATACAGTTTAGTCTCTTGTGGAAGACTATGACTCTCGAACGAGGGGGGCCTTGGTACCGGCTCTGGTGATGCAGCCAAAGAGATGGGCTGGCCTTTGGGGACCTTCCTCAACGCCAGCTGTGTCCTCGCATCCCTTTGGCCGAGAGAGTGGGGATGTACTCTAGGCAAGGCATCTCCACTATATTAAACAAATTCTCGTCCAGCCCCGCCAGAATAGTAGCTGCCCCCCTCTGCTATCTGGCAGTCATTGTCGGAAACGACAGACTAGCATACATTGCTGTAAAGACCACCCTCATTCTCAGCAATGTCACACCATGTTCCTCCCATTTAACCCCTCCCCTCCCCTGTCAATGTACTACCGCTCCACCTCTTAATCCACCCGCCTTAAAACAAAGAGCACGTCAAAAGCACGACATGCATGACAAATGATTCATTACAGAAACACTGGGCTATCTGTCTGTCTGTATGTCTGTCTGCTTGCATGCCTGTCTGTCTATCTCTCTATCTGTTTCTCTCTGTCTCTCTGTCTGTCTGTCTCGTCTCTGACTGTGGTTTGTCTGTCTGTCTTTCTCCCCGTGTCCTGTCTGTCTGTCTCTGTGTCTGTCTGTTTGTTCCGACTTCCGACATCTCACTCTCTCTCTCTCTCTCTCTCTCTCTCTCTCTCTCTCTCTCTCTCTCTCTCTCTCTCTCTCTCTCTCTCTCTCTCTCTCTCTCTCTCTCTCTCTCTCTCTCTCTCTCTCATAATTACCCTTCGAGTCCCCCCCCCCCCCTTGCATTGTATTGTGGCCTATGGCCGATGTGCAATTAAAATCTTTCAGTATTCAGTGTTCAGTGTTCTCTCTCTCTCCCTCTCTCTCTCTCTCTATATATATATATATATATATATCTCTCTCTCTCTCTCTCTCTCTCTTCTTTCTTTCTTTTCTCTCTCTCTCTCTCTCTCTCTCTCTCTCACTCTCTCTCTCCCTCCCTCCCTCTCTCTCTCTCTCTCTCTCTCTCTCTCTCTCTCTCTCTCTCTCTCTCTCTCTCTCTCTCTCTCTCTCTCTCTCTCTCTCTCTCGGAGGATCTCTCTCTCTCTCTCTCTCTCTCTCTCTCTCTCTCTCTCTCTCTCTCTCTCTCTCTCTCTCGTAATCTTCCTTAGCCGATCTACCGCCATATGGACTCCATGCGCGAAGAGCATTGTTGTAATGATTGTTTTATGTTCGTTTCGATCCGATGCTGGTCCCCTACCACCCTTCACCCAATTGTGTCTAGAGGTTGTAAGCCTGACGCAATAAACCATTCAAATGGTCAAACTCTCTCTCTCTCTCTCTCTCTCTCTCTCTCTCTCTCTCTCTCTCTCTCTCTCTCTCTCTCTCTCTCTCTCTCTCTCTCTCTCTCTCTCTCTCTCTCTCTCTTTCTCTCTCCCTCTCCCTCTACCACTCTTTCTCTCTCCCCAGTTTATTTCTCTGTCTCTCTGTCTCTCTCTTTCAATATGCACACCCATTGGTACAACAGATGCTGTCAGTCTCTCTCTCTCTCCCTCCTTCAGTATGAGGGGAGGGGAGTGGGGCATTAGAGGTGAAGCGGGTGGGGGTAGGGGTGCACAATAACAGATGTCGCCGGGGCAAAACAGACGGGGGAGCCACCAGAAAAAAAGAAAGCACCGGCATGACGGAATTCTGTTCCTCCCCCATCCAGAGAGAGGGAGAGAGAGAGAGAGAGAGAGAGAGAGAGAGAGAGAGAGAGAGAGAGAGAGAGAGAGAGAGAGAGAGAGAGAGAGAGAGTAATCATGTTCAATTGACAGCACATCGTTTTGTTACACTCTCCCTTTAAAACCCATCTTATAGATGTATTGCACATTAGAGTCGTTCCATCATTTTAGTCTGTAAAACAAACAAGCGCGAAATCGCAATAGTTTGTGGCACGCGGTCTATTTTTACCATTCCAATCATGAGTTACCTCCCCTGGCTTTTCAATAATTTTAATCTGTAAGTGTAAACCAGAATGTTATCTCTGCACCATTTCGCAACTTTTTATATCTTTTGGAAAACATTTAAAACTATGTATCCTACTTATACTCATCAAAAGAAGCACCGCATATTCGTCGTGTCTGTTGTAGTGTCTGTATTACATATGTTTATTATTTTGTACGCTTTTAAAATACATCATTTTAAAGAGCGGCCAGAAGTGTAGCCTCGATTTGAAGTGCGACAATTTTGTCAAAATGTGCGACAATTTTGGACCGACAGACCGACCGACAGACCGACCGACCGACCGACCGACAAAGTGA
>CM065692.1:20802014-20804514 GCA_017654935.2 Phymorhynchus buccinoides
AGGCAGGGGTCCAGGGACCCATGGCCCCGGCAGGGTACAGGGGCAGAGCCCCATCGGACGATTCAGTGCGGCAACTTAAGAGAGAGATATAACGAGACAGACAGACAGTTAAAATGAGAGACAGAGACAGTTTGAGTCAGATAGGCCTTGTAAAATTATTGCAATGCCTTTGTAAACGTCCAAAACAGAACAACTAAGTTCAAAACGACCCAAATCGCTTGTGGTCATTTTTGGGGGGATGAATTAATAAAACTTAAGTTCAGTTTCTCTGGTAAAACTGAATTTCAAATGCCTCATATGGCCATTTGGTCCAGAGGGCGTTAAACCCCTATCTCTCTCTCTCTCTCTCTCTCTCTCTCTCTCTCTCTCTCTCTCTCTCTCTCTCTCTCTCTCTCTCTCTCTCTCTCTCTCTCTCTCTCTCTCTCTCTCTCTCTCTCTCTCTCTCTCTCTCTCTCTCTCTCTCTCTCTCTCTCTCTCTCTCTCTCTCTCTCTGTGTGTGGTAAAACTAAAAAGACTGAAATCAGTGTAAAACTGAAAGAGTGGCACCCATGCAGTCATTCTTTGCACAGTCGTGATTCTGACAGCCGTTCATCGGAGCGACAGTCGTGATGCCCCGAAGTTATCATCATTGGTTTTCAGTTTGATGTTATCAATGTTTTGCTGATGTAACCACCAAATGTTTACCAATTCTGTGATAACATTTGTCACAAAGAGCCACACCCTACACACTGGCCTAACTCACACACGCACACACATACAGAGTGACACACACATGCACACTCTCTCGTGCACCCATAGAACCACACAAACACATACCCATCGTGACACATGGACACATACGCATAAACACGTGCATGCATACACAAACGGATATACTGCTTGTACGTACGAATAATTTATAAACACATACACGTGGTTAGAGTGAATTGAGGTGAACACCCCATTAACACATTCTGTACAGCAGTGTGACATGGGTCAGAGTGAAATGATGTGAACTCCCCATTAACACATTCTGTACAGCAGTGTGACATGGGTCAGAGTGAAATGATGTGAACTCCCCATTAACACATTCTGTACAGCAGTGTGACATGGGTCAGAATGAAATGAGGTGAACTCTCCATTAACACATTCTGTACAGCAGTGTGACATGGGTCAGAATGAAATGATGTGAACTCCCCATTAACACATTCTGTACAGCAGTGTGACATGGGTCAGAGTGAAATGATGTGAACTCCCCATTAACACATTCTGTACAGCAGTGTGACATGGGTCAGAGTGAAATGATGTGAACACTCCATTAACACATTCTGTACAGCAGTGTGACATGGGTCAGAGTGAAATGATGTGAACTCCCCATTAACACATTCTGTACAGCAGTGTGACATGGGTCAGAATGAAATGAGGTGAACTCTCCATTAACACATTCTGTACAGCAGTGTGACATGGGTCAGAATGAAATGATGTGAACACTCCATTAACACATTCTGTACAGTGTGACATGGGTCAGAGTGAAATGAGGTGAACTCTCCATTAACACATTCTGTACAGCAGTGTGACATGGGTCAGAGTGAAATGAGGTGAACACTCCATTAACACATTCTGTACAGCAGTGTGACATGGGTCAGAGTGAAATGAGGTGAACTCTCCATTAACACATTCTGTACAGCAGTGTGACATGGGTCAGAGTGAAATGAGGTGAACTCTCCATTAACACATTCTGTACAGCAGTGTGACATGGGTCAGAATGAAATGATGTGAACACTCCATTAACACATTCTGTACAGCAGTGTGACATGGGTCAGAGTGAAATGAGGTGAACACTCCATTAACACATTCTGTACAGCAGTGTGACATGGGTCAGAGTGAAATGATGTGAACACTCCATTAACACATTCTGTACAGCAGTGTGACATGGGTCAGAGTGAAATGAGGTGAACACTCCATTAACACATTCTGTACAGCAGTGTGACATGGGTCAGAGTGAAATGAGGTGAACACTCCATTAACACATTCTGTACAGCAGTGTGACATGGGTCAGAGTGAAATGAGGTGAACACTCCATTAACACATTCTGTACAGCAGTGTGACATGGGTCAGAGTGAAATGAGGTGAACACTCCATTAACACATTCTGTACAGCAGTGTGACATGGGTCAGAGTGAAATGAGGTGAACTCTCCATTAACACATTCTGTACAGCAGTGTGACATGGGTCAGAGTGAAATGAGGTGAACACTCCATTAACACATTCTGTACAGCAGTGTGACATGGGTCAGAGTGAAATGAGGTGAACACTCCATTAACACATTCTGTACAGCAGTGTGACATGGGTCAGAGTGAAATGAGGTGAACACTCCATTAACACATTCTGTACAGTGTGACATGGGTCAGAGTGAAATGATGTGAACACTCCATTAACACATTCTGTACAGCAGTGTGACATGGGTCAGAGTGAAATGAGGTGAACACTCCATTAACACATTCTGTACAGTAGTGTGACAT
>CM065692.1:20829514-20842014 GCA_017654935.2 Phymorhynchus buccinoides
TCGTCGCGTCTCTTTGCAGGCAGTCGTTAAAGACCCACCAGATCACGTGTCAAAATCACGGGTTTCACGTGTTTTCCCTCTTATAAGCTGGTAAGAAATCTGGTTTTGACCAGGTTTGACAAATGCCCCCAGATTAAAAACGAAACATCATTTGTAAAGAGCAAGCTCAATTGGAAGTTGGGGGCATTTGTATGTGGGTCACAGCTACCCAGAAAAAACAACAAGGGACTTAATCGTGGTGGGTCAGTGTGTCTTTAAAACATCAGACTGATACCGAATCCCCCAGAAAAGGGGTCGTATCAGCAGATATCAATCTAATATCTAATAAGGCAAAAACTACTATTATCCAAAAAGAAAGAAAAGTTTGATAATATATATATTTTTTTTTCAAATTGAGAAATCTAGAATTTGGTAAACGACACTTGGGCTGTTTTGGAATAAACCTTAAAACCTGGCATTGTAGTCACGAGTGCGTCTTAGACATTCAAAACGGGGATTAGTGTGTAAATTAGGCTAAACAGCCAATCGTTGTAGGAGTTTAGTCTCATTGACATACTATTCCCCGTGTTGACGGTCTAATTCGCACTCATAACTCCAGGGCCTTGTTAGCGCCTCTTACACTAACTTTAGATCAAGGAATAAATAATGTAATCTACGATACTTCTTAATTAACCCCTTTCACCGCCAAAGTCGCATTTTAGCACCACAGTGATTTAACACCCATGTCACTAAAAGGCATCAAATTGGGGTCTATTATCCAAAGGCCCTATTGTCTTAGTTTTGGGAAGTAAGGACAATAGGGTTTTACGCCCTCTTCGGCCTTTCGGCCATGTGGGGCATCTGAAAATACAAAGATGGTGGGAACAATACTGGAGGCAATGCCCGGAGGCAGTGCTAAACCAGTAAAGTCCCGAATTTTTAATAATACAGATATGTGTAGCAGTAACCACGCCTCGGTTAAACCTCATCGGCTATGGTACCACCACAATGCTGGAAGTAAGGATAGACCTTATTTTATATATACTATGTCACAGAAGAATCCACAATACTGCAGATGGATTTTGTTCTCTACCCAGGTAAATGTAATGGACATTGTTGGCTGAAATATGGCTAGCGGTGAAAGGGGTAAATTACAGTGTCTTAATAGGGATATGTACGACACTTCTCTGTTACTTCGATTTCCCAGATTACAAAAATGGTTTTACGGTGTTTTGTTTCCATTCTTTATTAAGTACAATGCGTTTTTCTTTCTGATGTCTTGTTTGCCGTGTTAACTCTTTCACCGCCAGCCATCTTTGAGCCAAAAGTTTCCATTCAACTTACTTGGCTACAGAACAGATTGCATCTGCAATATTGTGATATTTCTTTGTGACACATTTAGAATAGGGTCAATCCCTACTGCCCCTATTTAGGAACATAATAGCATTGAATAATAGACCCTGGTTTCAAGGGTTTTAATGCCATGGGTGTTAAGTCATTGTGTTGCAAAAATCATTGTGGTGCAAAAATGCGACATTGGCGGTAAAAGGGTTAATAAACGTTTTAGTCTCTCTTTTCGTGGTATCGTAACCGTTGTTCTTCCTTTGTACAACATAAGAACTTCTGTTGTCTTTTCAAGATCGTTTTATAATTTCTCCCTAAATTTCTCCTTCCGGTCTTATCTTATTGATAACTCATTTCTTTACGTTGAGAGGACGGCTCAACAAAAGATCAGGGATAATAGTCACTTGAACAAAAAATACCCTTTGGTAATTAATTATTTTCTTTTAGGAAAAGAAGAAAACAGTATTTCTGTCCTTTTTCTTCTTCTTCTTCTTCTTCTTCTTCTTCGTTCGCTCAGACAGTTTCCTGTCGTATAAGCGTAAATGCGTCATGCTGCCGTTATGCGCCTAACTAAGCAATAGTTAGGCCCAGCATGTCCGCCTTCGGCTGAAGAAAATCTTTGTAAGAATTTATAGAAAAAAGGGCAGGAGAATGGACCAGTGAGATAGAAAGACAGCAGATGACAGTAAGCAAAGGGAAAAGGCAGAGTCAAAGAGAATGACAGAATTAGAGGAAGTTACAAGCACAGAACTTCCAGAAGGTGGGGGAACTATTTGTGCCAAAGACCCCCCCGGTATCCCCAGGGGGGAATCCTGTCCTTTTGACTCTATGGTCGTCCCATACAGTTTAAGGTCTGTAAAGGATCCCTCTGACGAAAAGGCGACCAGGGAAGAAGGGAAAAAACAAGGACAAAATAGGAAAAGAAAAGAAAGGTAAAAGGCGGGAAACAAAAAAGGTCCCACAAGGATGCGAACTTGGGCTTTATGGTTAAGCAGAGTTGAAAATCAGACAAGTTACAAATTTGACTCGGCCCAGCGATCAGCCAGTTTTGCCATTGACACGTGACCGTGTGCCTTTAGTGGCGAGAGGGAAACAGTACAACACAAGACAGACGGATTCTTTTAAATGGTCCTTAACAAAGGCGGATCAGTTACTTAGTCAAGGAGGGGTGTGGGGGGGGGGGGGGGTCCAAGGGCTCGTTTTTGATCATCTGAGAGGCAAAACCCGGTCTTCCCCACCAAGAAGCTAAAGATAATTTGGTTGAAACAAGTTTTTATTCATCTCAATTCAAACGATTCTAAAGACAGTTTGAATGCAAAAGAAGCATTGGAGGCCTCTCCTCCGTCCGGGGGATAGAAGGTGTGAATTCATTATCCTTAATAATGTTCTTAACTAATGCTTTGGCATGGAATTATATGAGGTAAACGAAATCAAAGATGTCGGTGTGGTAGCCATAGATTGTCCTGCTCTTTCTATTGTAGGTGGGAAGGTGGGGGGAGAGTTGTCTGGAAACCATGTAACCCCTCACCCCCCCCCACCCCACCCACCCCCTCCAAAAAAATCCACCTCTGCCTTCAAAGAATGAACTCCAAATTAGGTCAAGTAGTGCTCTAGTTGCAAAAAGCGCGACTCTCTGAATATTCCCATTTGCGCGACTGTACGAAAAGAGCGAATGTCACTGACAGAAAGAGCGAATGTCACTGACAGAAAGCGAGAGGGTCGTTGAGGATTGGGATGGGGCAAGAAGTACCTTACAAGAAAAAATGTCTGTTACTTTCTTACTATCCCTAACCCTATCCCTAACCTATTCCTAACTTTCTGAGTTTTATGCGACTCTCTGAAATTCGCTCTTTTTGTCATTACTGTTCGCTCTTTTCGGCATCTTGTAGTTCGCGCATTTCGTATCGCGCTTTTCGAAAAGTCGCGCTTTTCGAATGCTCCGCTAGTTTTCTTGGAACCACTGAAGGTCACTAGATCACGATCTTTGACATTCAGCATGTAGCCATTTGTTGCGACCTCTAAATGGACCAATTCCATTCGTCACAATGTTGATTTTATTCGCGAAATTATTAGTTCCATTCGTCACAATGTGATTTTATCGTAGAAATCATTAACGAGAAATGTCAGTTCACCTGCCCACATCTCAAGGGCCATTAGCCCCAACTGAACTATCTAACGGAGCAAGGGTTTCTGGGCAAACAAGAGCCACGCTTTCAACAGGACGTGTCATCACACGCATGCGCCATTTCCACAACGAGCCTGCCTGTCTTGTTCCATTTCCTGTGCAGTGATAATCTCGGGTGCAGACGGTGTCGTCTCAGAGACAGGAGAACAAACCGTTGTTTGACGGAAAGAATAACGTGCGTGTAGGGGAGCCGCGTGTAGAGGCATCGCACTATGGTGTGAAAATATGGCGTCCCTATTTATCCACAACTGTGGCTAAAAAAGAAACTGTGTGGGTGTGTACCCAGGGAATGACGCTGTCATGTAAAAATATGACGTTATCATTCATCTATGACGTGTCGAGGGAAACGCGTGGCTGTTTCCGTCTGGGCCATTCTGTTGTGTAAAATGGGACACGGCCTCAAATGGACGCCCTTCTGGCGCCCTCGTTTCTTCCACCCTCACCGCACCTCACCTATTGCACGATCTACCGTTTTTGTCCTTCTCTGACATCCGGCACACCCTTGGCACACTTTCACGAGGACTCGTGGATTGTTGGATTAACGTCCTACTAGCATAAGCCGTTAAGGACAATGTTCCCGAAGACTGGGTCTTCCCGTAGGAAACACATGGACTCCCTTTGCGTCGTGTTTTAATGGTCACCGAGTCGAGAGCAGCAGTAGTCTATGTACACGTGCAGGATTCGTGGAATGCCCGGTGCGTGCCCACACCTTCATAACGTGGCACGGGCTTCCAGGGCTGGTGAGGGCCTGCTCTTGCGATGGTAGGGCAGGTGGGGCCAGCGCGTCTCTGGGTTCCATAGGCAACCCCCTGGTGTTTCTTTTTCATTATACACTGATTGAATGCTGACCGAAATGACTGGTGTCACCAATAACACAGTCCGCTCTCTGCATGCTGTATATATATATTAGTTTTCCTTGACTGCTACGCGTCGTTGGGGCTTCAGTAAAAACAAAAAAGCCTGAACATACGTAACATTTATGCTTTTGGGTCAAACTCCAACTCCAACTCCAAAAACACTAGTAAACAAGGACCCCGATATAAACTTCATCTATCCTGTTTGTTGTCTCCTGTTGTTGGTTTTTTTGGTCAGGGTTTTTCTATTGCCTCTATCTCTCTTAATGTTTCCGACTGGATCTCCTTTTCTTGTCTCTGTTTGTGTCTGGCTGTTTCTGTCTGTCTCTGCCTGTCTCTGTCTGTCCAGGGCTGGACCTAAGTTTTTAAGGGGTGGGGGCTAATTCATTGAAAGTGCGAAGCACCAAGACCCCTACGGGGTTCTGGGAAATTGCTCCCCCGGAAAATGTTTAAATCCGAGAAGCAAAATAGTGCATCTGGTGCAATCTGGGCATGAAATAAAGGACTAATGCCATTACTGTTCATACCCCGTTGCAGTAGCGCCCCGCGAGTAGTGTGTTTGAGTATTAGAAGGCAAGGTAGGCCGTAAAAGGAGTTTTGGACCCCTGGACCCCTGCCCTCCCCCCCCCCCCCCCCCTGTATTCCAGGATGTTCCTTATGGAAGATACAGCGAACCGCGATAGGTGTCAGTGAGGGTCTTTGTAGGGTGTGAAATGATGAACTGCTGTTTTGCGTTAATCCCCTCCTCCACCTCTCCACCCCCACCCCCACCCCGCTGAACAAAAGTTCCGACGGTGGTGGAAAATCCTGGTGGAAGGATTTTTTGGCTGGGAAATCTTGGTAATCTTGTACTTTAGTCACTCTCCTCATCTTTACGACCCCCCAACCTCAAAGTCTGCTTCTTTCTGTTTTAAAATAGCCCTTGGCTTTACCCCAAATGGCAGAATGTCGCTTCTCAATGATCATTTTCAATGCAGAAATTTAAGGGGTGGGGACTTGAATACAAGACAGCCGAAATCTTTTCTATCCAGGGTAAACTTAATGGAAATGTCCAGCTAAAAAATAACTGGCGGCGAAGTAAGGATGTTGCGGTGCAAGAGCAAGTGTCAGCGACACGATCTAAGGGAGAGAATCAACCAAAGCCTGTAAATCAAGACTGCTACGGTTATTCCCCTTTATTGGTTTTTGAATTTTTCGATCCATCATACATGCTCGGCGCCATTATGTGTGTGTGTGTGTGTGTGTGTGTGTGCGTGTGCGTGTGCGCGTGTGCGCGTGTGCGTGTGTGCGTGCGTGTGTGCGTGTGTGCGTGTGCGTGTGCGTGCGCGCGCGCGCGCGCGTGGGCACTGATGTATGTGTGTGTGTGCATGTGTGTGTGTGCGCGCTTCGATTTGATTTTTTATCAAGATTTAGCGCCGTATAAATACTGCATGTTGTTGTGTACGCGCTTGTGTGCGCGCGTGTGTATGCGTGCGTACGTGCGTGTGGGCATTTTGTGCGTTTTGTTCAGTTCTTAAGCAATTTTATTTTTTAAGAAAATATATATGTTGTTGGAGGATTGTTTGTTTTAAATTATCCCACGTGCAAAACTGCATAGGACTTGGGAGTGGCTAGTCAATAATTTGATTTGAATGTGCAAGAATTTGACATTACCTTGTCGTGCGCGCATGCATGTTACTGTGCGCGCGCGTGCGTGTGTATGCGCGCATTTGTGTGCGTGAGAGCTTGCCATGTGTATGTAGATGTGTGTGTGCGTGCACACGCGCAGACAAAATGATATTATGTTGGTCTACCGTATTAAAAAAACAATCACGTGTGTGTATAAAAACTATGATGTGTCCTCATTAAACGATCGAGAAAAAAAACAAGAGAAAAAAACCCCATATCTTATATCTTATTTAGGGGAAGACGGGGTAAAAAGCGCATGGGCGGGTAAGAAGCCCACCCCAATTATCTCATGAAATGAAGCAAATTTCAGTCTCATTTTGCCCATGAGACGAGCGTTAATGTCTAGCATTCGTCTCATGGGCAAATTTGACTGACATTTTCTTTATTTCATGAGATAATTGGGGTGGGCTTCTTACCCGCCCATGCGCTTTTTACCCCGTCTTCCCCTAAACCTCCAAATATAAGACACTTTGGAGAAGAAGAAAAAAATTAGCAGAGCGTGGTTTCGATCCACGGACCTCTGGGTTATGGGCCCAGCACGCTTCCACTGCGCCACTCTGCTTCTTGGTCACTCGTTATTTCGTTGTGTTCATAATAGTGGTCAGTACAGGGTCGGTTTCAACGGCCGGCTGACGCAATCAGTGAAGAGACTCCAAAACTAAGGGACATTACTCTTCTATGATTCATCTACGGCTGGGAATTGCAGAGTTAACTCCCTTACTCCTACATATTATCAGCAGAGGGTACAGCAATCGATACAACAGTTAACCTGCCCCCCTCCCCTCCTTTTCCCCCCTCCCCTCCTCCCCCCCCCCTCCCCTCCTGCCCCCCTCCCCCTTTCTCTCTCTCTCTCTCTCTCTCTCTCTCTCTCTCTCTCTCTCTCTCTCTCTCTCTCTCTCTCTCTCTCTCTCTCTCTCTCTCTCTCTCTCGCACACACACACACGCACACACACACGCACGCACACACGCATTTTACAAGTTGCTTGATGGGATTTTTCACTTTGTGTTTTTCCCATTTTTGTTTTTGCTATTGTTTTTATATTGGGTGGCTGTCAGACACTTTAATGTTTAATTACGAGTATTATGAGTTTGCAGGCCAATGATTTTGAAAGCAATGTAGGCTAACTTTTGACACGTGCGCACACAGTTACAAAGTATCAAACAATCCGCTGTGGTAGGGTCAAAAGTATGATCTATCAACTTCAATTTCAGTTTCAACAAATCTTTGTTATCTCAAAATGAGAAATTAAATATGGCAACACCGCGATTTCAACATAAAAGACATCACATAGAACGATATTTCCCAAATCATGCTTAAATAATAAAACAAGACATAAAAGTGCACAGCTCTACATAAGAATACACTAATGCAATATAAAGACCCATTTATGCTTAAAACATCAATTATATATAAGATTAACACCATATTTATGTACATATTCATACATTTAAGAAACAACTCACAGACCCTGTACGTATATATGCTTACGACACATGCAAACACACTCCGACCACCATAGCCCACCCACCAACCCCTCTTTAACACACGCATGTGTGCGCCCACGTGCACTTACATCAGTACTTGCAAGAGCATACATACTACCACTCACAGCCACACTCCCATGTATACACGCGCGCACGTGCATCCCCCACTCCTATCCCACCACACACACACACACACACACACACACACACGCGCGCGCGCGCGCACACACGCACGCACGCACGCACGCACACACACACACACGCACGCACGCACGCACACACACACACACACACACACACACACACACACACACACACACACACACACACACACACCTGTATTAAGGTGTGTGTGTGTCTCAAGTCAAGTCAACATTTTATTTCCAGATGGAAAATTGAATAAGCAAATAATATAATATTTGCATAGTATAATGTGTGTGTGCGTGCGTGCATGTGTGCGTGCGTGCGTGCGTGTGTGCGTGCGTGCGTGGGTGTGTGTGTGTGTGTGTGTGTGTGTGTGTGTGTGTGTGTGTGTGTTGTGTGTGTGTGTGTGTGTGTGTGTGTGTGTGTGTGTGTGTGTGTGTGTGAGTGCCGGCGTGCGTGAGTGCGTGCGCGCGCGCGTGTGGTTACTTTCACTTTTACTGAAAAGTCATTTTCTTGCTCAGAGGAAATTACAAGGTATGTTAAAAATATCACACACATAAAAAAAAGTACAGGTCGGAAGTCTGTCAAGTCACTTTCAGGATTTGAAGTTAAAAAAAAAAAAGTTAGCAGAGCGTGGTTTCGATCCACGGACCTCTGGGTTATGGGCCCAGCACGCTTCCACTGCGCCACTCTGCTTGTCATGAAGATGGACTCTTTAATATAATAATAATGTCTGTGGGTCTCCGCAGGGTTAAGGTCTGACGCAATCACTGGCAGTTGTGGAGAAAATCCAGCACACAGGAAAGACTACTCTTCCCTGACAAGAACGTGGTAAAAGTGTAGTTATTTCCCTTGTATGGGTTTCCACTTGCTACCCCCCCCCCCCTCCTCCTCCCTCTGTTCATTATTGCCCCCTTCCTTTCCCCTCTCTGTTATTGGCGAGCCGCAACAGTGGCGAGCCACTTATTAGTTTTGGGTAGTTCTTTGCACGTGGGCGATGGTCCATGGAGGGTCACGTGACTTTTGCTCGTGGCATCAGAGTTGTCTTCTCTTTGCATTAGAGTTGTCTTCTCTTTGCATTGAGCGTGCGATGACACCAAAAAGGTTCTAGTGGATGACACCCGCGTTCTTGCTTACCACCGCCCCCTCCCTCCACCGCACTAGAGTTCGTGTCGTCTGCTTAAACGTGCATGTCGACATTCGTAAATTATTATGTAGCATACGAATAGCATGCAAAAGATTTGCAGAATGTTGAAAGCCAAACGATTGTACATTAAAGTTGTTTATTACACTTCTGCAAAGAGGATTATGAAGAAAATACGTTTGTGTTGTTCTTATTCAGAAACCTGCGTTGACGAGGCGTGAATTGTATGATGATAAAACTCTCGACAGGGCCTCATCTTCATTTTAGCTTTAGCTAAATCACAACAAGTGCATTGTCAAATCAGATAAATACAAACTGCATTCATCAAGATAATAACAAAAACAATAATAAAAGGACTGCACACTTAATTAATATTTTTATTCCTTGCCTTTTTTAAGGGAAAAACCTTTACAGGGCCTCAAAACAAGGGCGAAATGTGCTATCATGTCAAATGGATTTCATTTAGCAGACGATTTTCTCTTTGGAGGAAATATACTGTGAAGCAAAGCTGTTCCTTTTGCTATTACTCGGATATTAGAAACAAAACTTTGTCTTTCTATATTGCTTAGCATTGTAAATTCATCAAACACTTTCTTTTGAAGAAATGCATGTACAGGATTTTACATTCTTCCATCCTCACGTTCATTTATCAATTGACTATTCCTTGCCCCCTCCCCCTTATTCGTTGAGCATGCCACGCATACCCTTGAGAGCCTCATGAATTAGCCTATAGTAGGCCTACCTCGATGCTAGCAACTGACCAAAACCGTGAGTGCTGTGACTCTCTGTGCTGTGATGTTAGCAGATAGACGGACACAGTCACTTGGCGGTCAAAGATGAGCATGAACCATAACATGTACAATAACAGTGTTGTTGTGACTCAGCTATTGGATCCTTAGTTTGCATTGCTTGAAATATATTTATGTATTTTTCATCTGGATCTTTTTTTCTATTAAAAAATATGATCGAAACCGGTCGTTGTCCAGTTAGCTACTCTCTCTCTCTCTCTCTCTCTCTCTCTCTCTCTCTCTCTCTCTCTCTCTCTCTCTCTCTCTCTCTCTCTCTCTCTCTCTCTCTCTCTCTCTCTCTCTCTCTCTCTGTATGTCTGTTGTTCTGTTTGTCTTTGTTTAATTTTTTTCTCTCTCTGTCACTGCCTTACTCTTTTATTGTCTTCCTCACACACTATCTCTTTTAGTCTCTGCATTTGTCTCTGTCACTCTCTGCCTCTCTCTCTCTGCGCTCTAGGCCTTACAACTCTATGGGGTTTTCTAGTCTCCTGCAATGCGTGTGTGCGTGCGTAGCAGTCTTGCTTCCACGATGCTTTCTGCTTCCACTTCCCCAACGCACTGCAGTTCGTGTCGTCTGCTAAAGCTTATATTTTTGTGTTGACATTGCTAAATTATTATGTACCATACGGATAGCATGCAATTGATTTGCAAAATTTTGAAAGCCAAACGATTTGACATTAAAGTTGTCTATTACACTTCTCAAAGAGAATTATGTTTAATGACAACAATGCTCGGCTGATCTTAACCCTACCCTGTTCGTGTTTACGACTTTCGATCTTAAAGTCTGGGTTTTTTCAGTTTCATGACAATAACTCTAGGCTGATCCTAACCCTAAACTCTGAGTGGTTTTTATTCTCGATCTCAAAATCTCTTTCAGTTTCATGACAATAACTCTGCTTTCTAGGCTGATCTCGCCCTATCATATTCATTTTTACAGCACTCGATCTCAAAGTCTGGTTCTTTTCAATTTCATGACAACCCTAGGCTGGTCCTATCCCTATCCTCTTCGTGTTTACGACTATTGATTTTGAAGTCTGGTTTCTTTCAGTTTCATGACAACAACCCCTGGCTGATCCTAGCCATATCCTAATAATTTTTATGACTCTCCATCACAAAGTCTGGTTCTTTTCAGTTTCACAACAACCCTAGGCTGATTCTAACCCTATCCTCTTCATGTTAATGCTCTCGATCTCAAAGTCTGGTTTCTGTCAACCCTAGGCTGATCATAACCCTATCCTCTTCATGTTAATGCACTCGATCTCAAAGTCTGGTTTCTGTCAGTTTCATGACAACATCCCTAGGCTGATCCTAACCATATCATCTTCATGATTGCGACTCTCGATCTTAAAGTCTGGTTCTTTTCAGTTTCATGACAACCCTAAGCTGATCCTAACCCTATCCCATACATGTTTATGATTCTCGATATCAAAGTCTGGTTCGTTTCAGTTCAATGACAACAACCCTAGGCTGGTCCTAACCCTATCCGCTTCGTGTTTACGACTCTCAACGTCAAAGTCTGGTTTCTTTCAGTTTTATGACAATAACCGGCCCTAGGCTGACCGATTATCCTCTTTGTGTTTACGACTCAATCTCGGCAAAGTCTGGTTCTTTTCAGTTTCACGACAACAACCCTAGGCTGGCCTCTTCCTGTTTTCGACTCTCTATCTAAAAAATCAAAGTCTTCTTTTAACACGAAAGTTATTACCCTTTAGTCACAATGTTAGGATTGTTTAACAAAAATGTTATTGCTATTTCAATAGCACTCTTTGCTGAATGAACAATTTTATGGCCCGTTCTAGTGATCTCTTTTGATACAACGGTTTAAGGGGAAGCAACCTCAGATTGAAGACGCACACAAGCTTGTTACTAGTGTATTTTATGCACATATTTTGCAAAACAATTACAAGGTGTTTTAAACTTTCTATTGCTGCTAGTTCAATTTGATGCAGTTCTTATTGTTTGTTCATGAAAACACAATCTTTCTATTTATAACAGTCACTCGCATTGTTTTATTTGTTAATTTATGAATGTGTGACGTGAGTGCTGTCATATTAAAAAATAAAGGCTGAGGGTTTTTTATTTGTAAATTGAAATGCCAACGTATCGTAAATTTGAGTTTTACGTCCTCTCGACCTGGGAAGGCACATATGGGACATTTGTTTTGGTTAGTTGGAAAGAATAAATATAAGACAAACACAAAACAGAAAAATACAATACAAGAACATAGACAGCACATGAAAAAAGCTGAAAGGATTTGAAATGCCAACATTGTCTTGGCTCGCCTTTATAGTTGACCTTGGGTCAACTGAATTTCTTGTTTTCTTATTATTATTTTGGAAGTGTGGGACAGCGCTAAAATCAACACGAGGACAAACACTGGTTGCTTAGTGTTCAAGGGAAAAGATTGTGTGTGCGTGCGTGCATGAGCGCGCGCGCGCGTGTGTGTGTGTGTGCGCGCGCGCATGTGCTTGTGCGTGTGTGCGTGCGTGTGTGTGTGTGTCATTGAGTTTATGAGAGAGAGAGAGAGAGAGAGAGAGAGAGAGAGAGAGAGAGAGAGAGAGAGAGAGAGAGAGAGAGAGAGAGAGAGAGAGAGAGAGAGAGAGAGAGAGAGAGAGAGAGAGAGAGAGAATACAAAGCAAAAAAAGAAGAAGAAGAAGAATATTGGCTATTTAAGACATAATGCAACCTTTTCTACACCAATCTTGAGCTGATAATAACCGTCACCAACGATAAATAATTTATTAAAACAAATCCTAGCAAATGCTTTGTTTGCTTTGTTCTTTGAAATTATACAAAAAGTATTTGGTTTGAACAAAGTTTATTGAAGCTATAAGAATATCAATTACATTCTAAATAATAATAATTTTTTAAAAATCAAAAAAATCATACGCATCTGCATTGCTAAAAAT